>CM054116.1:52405181-53605181 GCA_028673005.1 Tanypteryx hageni
AAGCATTTTCTCATCAATCATTGTGTCCTCCTCCCGAGTCGTGGAACTGTAACGCAACACAATCCCGAGAACACTCGTACCAGCAAAACATTACATAAGACCTGAAAACTGCTGCACTGATGGGCTGGCAAATGAGGTCTCCCTGATAATGACGCAGCAATGAACTCATTCTAAAACTCTCTCGTAGAGCTTTACTGGTTCTCAATAAGCGAAATCATTCGAATACGCCACCGATGAAAAGTCGACCTCGTTCCTCAGATTTTATACGGACATGAAACAATTCCGATTCCGCTTGAAGGAATTCGGTACGCTAAGATCAAGTAAAGCATCACATGTTTGCGAATCGAAGAATGAATTCTATTGTCAGAATGTAGAAACGAAAATTGAACGTTATGACTCATACAGTATTGTATATTTCACAATATATCGGTTCCATTTATTTATTCAAACAGGGCAGCGAAGAAAACAGGCGATTTCTCGAAGCAAAGTCTAAACTTAAAAATTACGCAATTCGAACGATTTTGTTTTGGTTGCGGAGCATAATCGACGCCTGAGTTGCGGCACCTTTTTTCCTGTTTCGAGACGCCCCATAATCGCAACAAAACTATCTGCCGCCAAAAAAGAAAGCTAATTATCTACCTCTCCTCCACCAACCAGTGTTTACTTCTAGGGAAAGAAAAAAAGCGTGCATGACGCGTCCCAATTTCGTTCTTCCCACTCGTCAATAAACAATGGAAGCGAGAGAGGAACGGAGAAGAACGCGAAATATCGGAGGTGGACGAGAAAGGATTAAGAGAGGAGAAATGAGAAAATAAATAGAAAGAGATAATAAATACAAAGTGAGCTATGATAAGACAAAGATGGGAGGAGATATGTGATGAAGAGGGACGGAGGCGATTGAGAGAGGCTATGAAGAGGGGGAGAGGGGCGACGAAGAGAGGGAGAGGGGCGACGAAGAGAGGGAGAGGGGCGACGAAGAGAGGGAGAGGGGCGACGAAGAGAGGGAGAGGGGCGACGAAGAGAGGGAGAGGGGCGACGAAGAGAGGGAGAGGGGCGACGAAGAGAGGGAGAGGGGCGACGAAGAGAGGGAGAGGGGCGACGAAGAGAGGGAGAGGGGCGACGAAGAGAGGGAGAGGGGCGACGAAGAGAGGGAGAGGGGCGACGAAGAGAGGGAGAGGGGCGACGAAGAGAGGGAGAGGGGCGACGAAGAGAGGGAGAGGGGCGACGAAGAGAGGGAGAGGGGCGACGAAGAGAGGGAGAGGGGCGACGAAGAGAGGGAGAGGGGCGACGAAGAGAGGGAGAGGGGCGACGAAGAGAGGGAGAGGGGCGACGAAGAGAGGGGCGACGAAGAGAGGAACTGAGGCGATGAAGAGAGGAACGGAGGTGATAAAGAGAGGAACGGAGGCGGTGAAGAGAGGAACGGAGGCGATGAAGAGAGGAACGGAGGCGATGGGGAGAGGGTCAGAGACGTTATAGAGAGGGACGGAGGGATAAAGCAGTGTTGAATGGAAAAGATAGGGCGGTGAGGAAATGAAGGAAGAATGGGAGAAAAGGAGTAGAAAGTGGAGGAGAAAACGAGTAGCCAGAGAACAGATTGTTGTCCTTATAAGGAACAGGACCGGCGGCGAACAGATAAAGATACACGCAGGTAAATCAGACGACAGTGAACACCATATCCTCCTCTCTCTTCAATCCAAGACTTTTTCTTACGAACGAGAGACAAGAGACCCGTTCTTGTAGCGCGGAATGGGACTAAGAGGACTTAGCGAGAAGAGAGATTCCTTGTGATGGCTTTGTAAGGAGGGGAGGGAAAGGAGGAGTAGGAGGTCGAGTAGGCATAGAGGACTACGTCTCTACTGCGCAGTTAACTCCAGGTATGCAGGTAAGCAGTCAGGTCTTTCTGTCTCCCTCTTTCCCTCCCTCTCTCTCTTCTATCCCTCCCTCGCTCGCTCCTTGTGGCCTACTTACACGCGATTGCAGCGACGTGAACAGGGTGGGAGAAGATACACAACGAGATACCGGAAGGGTAGGGGGAGGTGCCCGGGGGACGGGTTTGATCTTTCAAGAGAGAAAGAATCGGAAATGAGAGGGGGAGAGGAGATACTCAACTGTCGACGACCGCGTGCATAACAATAAAGTTATAACACATACACAAACACGAATGCGCGCAATCATACCGATGGGATTATACTTTTCCAGATTCAGAAAGCCTATACAACGGGTCGGTAACCTGCGGCTCGTGAGCCGCATGTGGCCCTTTAAGGATTTACGTGCGGCTCTCTAAACCAACTCTTTCTCTCGGATAAAGCGTCTGGGACGTTGTATTCTCTAGCGACCTAAATTAGGGAAAGTACAGTTTTTCTCAGAAGATGGATCTTAAATGTGAATTAATGCTGATTTAAGTGCCGTCTTATTACTCGGACTTCTAATGCTGAGATTTATACGGGATCGGAAAATGAGGCTTTTCGTGTTAACTTTGTTTCCGAAATCTGGCCTAGATAAAAGAAAACAGACTTTGAGTTATGATTTCACAACTCGCGAATCGCTAATAGCATGCCAGTTTTCGGTTTTGTTTTTCATTTACACAGAACTTTCCCACTATTTTCTTTTAACCAGAGACCTCTCGCAAATCATGCATCCTTTCAACTCTGATTGCCTTGAAATAAGCGGACAGGAATATCGTTTTACATCAAAAGCGGAACTCTCGCGAAAATTACACGCCAGATATAGCGACAAGAGCTCGACTAAAGCGGCGATTCAGGAAACGGAAAGTGTTAGTTTGTCGATGAATACTAGTCGGAACGTGTTATAACTTGTACTTCGAATGGACAAGATTATCGTAACAAGTTAATAAATGGACTGATTGAATTAACAGAAGGCCACCGTCGGCTAAGTACTTTCTTATTTACAATTTATACTCCGCAAGGCATGTGCCAGGGAGAACCTATATGTATACGATTGAAGACGCCTAATGAGACATGGATCATCTCTAATCCATATTAACATTAGGAGAAATCGGAATTCTTAAGATCTGACGGCAGTATTATTTGTTCGATAGAATGGCAAAGCAATCCCTAAAAATAACTCCAGATATGATTGATCGATTGGTGATAACTGTTTGAAAGGACGAGATGGAAATGAATAATAATAATAATAAAAATCCCAATATCGAGAAAAGAAGATTTGGTAGAAAGTCAATAGAACAGATCGAGCAGCATGGATGCCTTAGAAGAATTATAACAAGATATACAAAACGCTTAAATGAAATAAAAGACTGGAATAACGATAGCAAAAGCCACCTTCAGTAGAAAGATACTCCCGCAAGCATGATAAATGAAGAGCTAAGGAAGAAAGTTGGCGAAATGCTATATATGGAGTATCGCCTTGCATACAGCGAAAACTAAAACGCTAATACATATTATGTACTTGGGAAGCTTCAAAATGCGGATATGGAGAAGAATGATGAAAATAAAAGGAATGGGTATAGTATACAAGAAGAAAGTAATCTGAGGGATGAGATGATTGATAGTAAAAGCGATAAAAAAGAAGAGGAACAGAATGAGGAATTTACTGGTGGGAAACTCAAAGATTACAGATGCGACTAGGGAACATTTTAAGGCAAAAGAAAGATTCTAGGCCAGGGGTGAGCAAACAGTGCACGCGGACCACATGTGGTCCGCGAAGGGATTTTATGTGGCTAGCGACGCCATTATGAAAGCGAACCGAAATAAAATACGTACAGATAATTTCGTATTTGTAGCTTAAAATTATGTTCAGAAAACCTTTTCCAGTGATTTTATGGGGATATTATTTATTATTGATTATCACTAACAGGATCCCTCGCATTATCTCATATCACTTCCGAAGTGAACCCTAACGTGGCCCGCGGAAGAATTTTCATCTGTCAATTACGACCTGATGCCTTACATTCAAGTAGAAGAGATGTTCTTTACGAAAATCAACTCGGTTATTGACTCATATTTTTTATAAAAGTCACTACTGTCAAAGAATCCACAAGAACAAGAATTATCATATAAATGCAATTTACTGAATTGTAGTGGGAAATTATATCTTATCCGAATTATCACCGTGCGGTGCGGTAATCTATTGGCCAGTGGCATTGGTACAATTCCTATTCAAAGTACCCAATAAACTTGGGTAATTCTTCCCATTCTTTCTTACGAGGATTCAAAGTAGAAATTCTCTAAGACTTGAGGAATCGATCGAACTAGTTTTCCACCTCTGAGGCCTAATGCAGTAAGAACCGCAGGCCAGCGCGAACAGGAAAAGAAAATTACAACTAATTGAAACCTCCGAGTTTGCTCTCCAAAAATCCAGACATTTCCCGAAAAAATCCTTCGACGGCGACCGAAAAAACATACGGCCGTTTTTTATGAATCGTAAAAAGGCTTGAATTTTTTTTACATATATTAAAGTGTCTTGAAATTTCCAAGTAGGACGTTTAAAGCCCCGTAAATCATCCACGAGCGGTGCCGTTTAACGATCGGATGGTGCTAAGAGGGAGGAGAGAAAGAGAGACAGACAGACAGAAAGGAAGAGAGAAATACGGACGTCATCGAGAAAAGGAGTCAATAAGGCCCTGAACAGAAAGAAAAAACACTGCAGACGTCGGGCCGCATTCTTGCGCGGAGGCATGTTTTTACGACCCGAAAAAGAAGAAAGAAATAAGAACTAACTTTCAAACAAAGTATTCTCAGAGTCGTTCTAAAATGTTCCTCCAAAATGCATGCACTCTTTTCTGGAACTTAACCCGAACTAAGCGATCTCCAAAATTAACAAAAATTTTCAGAATGAACCTTAAAGCCTGGAAAAGTTTTCGCCATGAAAGCGCAAACGGGAAAATTGTTCTTTCACATCTTCGAAGGTCGATGAGCTCATGGCTGGCAATTGAAAAAATCACAAACGCTTTATCCTTTTAGACCAGCGAGTGTCCAAGAGCTGAATTCGTAAACCGATTCTAGTCGTTTAAAATAATAAAATACAACTTCCTAATATTCTGCCGCCATTTCCGCACACTTCATGAGGGAGACTTCTGAATCAAATTAAAGACAAAAAGATCTCTAAACAAGTAGTTCTGGAAAGAACTAATCCGCCTACATTCCTTTCAATACGATTTTAATATATCACAAGTAGGAGTGCACACAGGTTTCCAGCGGTACAGAAGTGCTTTTCGTCAAATTCGCCGTAGAATAATCGTATAATAATGTATTTGTTGGTTCGAAGGCTTTCGTGGTGTTGTTGACTCCGGGTGGCCACCTCGTTGGACAACTGGAGAACTGACAACAGTTTCGCCGACCTTCCTGTCTATACTCGCCCTACAAACGAAATTTCTTTGAAATCCGTTCAGCCAATACCTTCCAAATTTATAGTTAGAAAATTTCTATCCTTGATATTATGGTAGCTCTGTTTAGTCAACCAGGTTTAAATATGACATTTTGGTTATTTATTCATATGAAGATTAAATATACTATATTTGGTTAAAATCCATGAGGACAGTTCTCTAGAAATACGTGTAGAAATATTATTTAACTTTTTATAATGGTAGTCCTGCTCTTTAGCTCCGCTTTTAAAATCTTGATTTCATTATGGTATGTTGTACAAATCTAATATACAAAATTTAATTGAAATCCATCAAAATCTTTAATTATTGAAAGAGTTTAATTTGTAATTGTGGCACTCCAGTTCATTTATGAAGAGGATGCTAGGGGACACACACGGACACCGGACGATCTCATAAGACTACTTTCCATTTTTTGGAAAGTAGGCTAAAAACGGAAATAGACGATTACTTCCCGTTTAGTACACCACAAGATTTCTCGATGAAGAAACACATCACGATTAAGATCCGTTAAAAATTTCCACGTGACCGAGACCCGAACTCAGGGGCGGATCTAGATGAATAGCTTAACGGGGTAATAAGAAAACAAATACATTATTGGGACCTATTTATGCAAAATATTACCATCTCATTATAATAAATATATAGCGTATATTATACACTGCTTAGATATTTGCAAAATATTTCTATAAGTTTACCGCGATCAAAAGAACATTATGGGTATACAGTGGGTGTGGCCTAATCCCTCACTCCACTTGGAACCCACACCTCTCGCCCTTACCGCACTGGCTATCTATCGCTGTCTCGGTCCTTTTCTATAGGTATGCCGCAAAGATAAGAACATGCGCGGATTTAGGCCGCGCACGGAGGGGAAGTTTCTCCGTCACGGAGGGGAAGTTCCCTCGGTCATCTTGACTTCCCTCACCACACTACTAGCCCATCCTTCTCCTTAGGTTGTCAGTTCTCACTATTTACAGTTGCTGCCTAGACAAAATTTTGCGAATAATTGGCAACAGAGTAGTTAGAAAACGACCGAGACAGCGATAGCCCGTGCGGTAAGGAATGGCGAGAGGGGAGTGTGTCAAGTGGAGTGAGGGATTAGGCAACACCCACTGTGCACCCAAAATGTTCTTTTGATCGCGGTAGACCTATAACTACACTGTTGCCAATTATTCGCAAAACTTCGTCTAGGCAGCAGGTGTAAATAGTGAGAACTGAAAACCTAAGGAGAAGGATGGGCCAGTGGTGGGGTGGGGGAAGTCAAGATGACCGAGAGAACTTCCCCTCCGTGGCGGAGGAGCTTCCCCTCCGTGCGCGGCCGAAACCCGCGCATATTCTTACGTTTGCGGCATACCTATAAAATGCCTATAATATAAAATAAAACCATTGAGATAATATTTTAATGAAGATTGATCATGTCCCTTAGGGGGAATAATTACTCCATTACCTCCCTCTCCCTTTTGTATCCCACACTGCTCGAACCCGGATCTATCGATGTTCGATTGGTCACTTTTTTTCCCACTTCGGGTCATAAACCCTATCGCGACGAGTCAGTGACGGGGGAAGAAAACGGTCGGGAGCGAGGGGAAAAAAATTCGTTATCCTCTCCGTATCCTCCCCGTCGCTCCCTTTCCCGACGGTGCACGTGACGCGTGGCACGCCGACCGCTTCCTCCCAAAGACACGCACGCACTAAACCGAATCATTTTCGCGCGCACATCTCACTCTCCGTCCGCGTGTGTGCGTACGTGAGTATCCGAGTCCGTCCCCAGAGGGCGTGAGGAAAAAAGAGCGAGAGAGAGAGAGAGAGGGGACAACGAACGGACGAAACGACGACGGCGCTGGAATGGTTTGACGAAATAGTGAGAATGACGTGAGAGGGACCACCTTCTCCTTCTCACGCCGCCTCCACTTCCCCTCCCTCGTTCCCGCGGTTCATCCTACCATCGGAACCTTCCAGAAGGCGGACGTTCCGCCTCCCCCCTTCGTGGGTGGACTCGCTGCGCAGTGAGAGAGAGCGGCTGAAGAACAAGGCCCCCCAAAAACGGGTGGGGCCGAGGAGGAAAAAATGGCAAGAGTTCGTTCCTCTTGATGTCGAGTCATTTTCCTCGAGTCGTTTATTTTCCTCGGGACATTGCGCCCACTAAAGAGATCGATTTTTTTTTCCTCTCCACTCTCCTTCTTTCTCTCTCGACATTAAACAGCTCGCGAGGTCGCGGATTCGTATCCCGAAAAGGACAGAAGGAAAAAAATGTTGATCGACGGCTGTTTTAATGCGTCTGCGATTTTTCTCGGTTTTCTTTAGATTTACATTTATGTCCCGCAAAACTGCCAGCGCGTTTGAAATGGAGCGGGTTAAACGTCGCAACCTTACGCTAGGCGGGAGTGAGAAATTGTTTAAGAGTGTTTTAAGAACAGGAGGGATACGAACCGACGCGCGACGCTTCAAGGAGAGGATTATTTAAAAAAAACGACGTGGGAGGGAACGCGCGGGCTTAAAAATAAAACTTCCTCCTTGGTTTCATCGGATGATTTATTAAATTATTAAAATGCGAACGCTCTTGAAGTGCGCTGAGTAGGTTCTAAAAGCGGCGATGACGTCGACGCAACACTTCTTTGAAGCGAATACTTGGGTGAGTGCTCCAAGAGACTTCTTGATCATAACGATAAGAGGAAAGAAAACTCACCTATGCATACGCGCAGTTACGGATGCGCTCCAAATATAATCTTTCGAAACGCAACGGATTCGCCTGGTGAAGACTTCTAGCAATAAATTACGAAGAAGAAAAACCGAGACAATATGCGCTTTTCAATCTTTTTCTCACTTGATGTGCTTAGCTGTAAAATGATTAATTTGGCGAATCGGGACGAGCTTGCCCGAACCGTTGTTGCGCAATAGCGATATTAAAACAGAAACGAATATCAAGAAATCGGTGAACAAAACAACAGTGGGACTTCCATTAAGTCGAACTTCGAGGGTAACAAAAAAATATTCGAGTTATAGAAAATTCGACTTACCTATGGAAATATGTTTTTCTCATAGAGGTTTTGCCCGGTAAAATTAATTCACTTCGAGTTACGGAAAATTCGAGTAATGGAAAATTCGAGTTAAAGGCGTTCGAGTTATGGAAGTTCCACTGTATTTCTAAAAAAATCTGATGTGGCCACCACATGACTTTCTCCATATCTGTAATATTTCTAAAGATTCCAAATAGGTTAGATAATAATAAATATTTTAAGAAACTTCGAAAATATTTTAGACTTTACACAGAACAGAAATAAACTCAAACCATAGCCTTCTAATATTGGATATAGCCAAAAAGCTCCAACAATTAAGAAAAGAAAAAGGAGCGTTACTAAGACGTAATAAAGCGTCAATTGTTAACAATAGTCGTCGGTAGGTGGCGTGGTGGTGGGAGCTAAAAATATAAGATATAACTTAAACAATGCAATGCAAATGGGAAAAAGCTTCAAACATAGATTGTAGAAAATTAAATTTCCTACAACCTTTATTCCAATACATTTTTACATTTATCGAATATTAAAGCAAATAGTTCAAAATAACGGATAAGTGACAAGAGTAAACACCCACTTTCGGTTGACCGATTTTTACCAAAAACTAATCACTTCTTCTGACTTTTATATAAATGTTAAGTATAAAATTTCGCGTCAACCTGATTAATAGTTTTTGAGTTAGAGCACCCACAAAAAGCTATCACATACACACACACAGACATCATCGAGAAAATGGTCAAAACGTGTTCAGGGGCCCTCAAAACGTATATTTCCGTTGAAATCTTGAAGCCGATTTTCTCAATAATACAATACTTGCCCCTATACTACGTATATGGAGAAAGTAAAAAGATAAATATCAATGGCTTAGACTAATGTCTTAAGCACTGCAAAACGATATATCAAAAGCGATGTCATGGGAATATCGAACTTGTGATTTACCGATTTACTTCATAATCAGTAGAAATCAATAAAAACAATTGAAAATTATTTAAAACATACCTCACTTGAAATAAGCAATAGTAATCTTTACGTTAACGTTCATTCCTTAATCGTAAATTATTCATTCTTTTCATTAACAAAAGCTGTGTGTATACGCAAGGAAAATGAAAGTATTTAAGGTCATTCTTTCATCGTGGACAATCCATTCCTTTTATTTACCGCATGACGTAGGCGCACGGAAGGAAATTAAACGTATTTACAGTAGATCATATTTGCTTCAGCTGCTACGAAGATTGTTTTCGTTGAGAACAATTACAAAAAACGAGGAAAGTTTTTTTTTTAAGGACTTCCTCTTTTGATTATCTTGAAAACGGCCACTCTTTCCATAAAAATGCAGGTGTTGGACAAAACATTTTATTTGAGTAGTTCTATAAATTTAAGTCATATTTTGTGAGAAATGACAAAGTTCATCTTTTATCACCAAGAAAGTGGCACTACTTATTAGGCTATGCATTTATATAATTTTAGTACTTGCTTTGCCCTAAAGTCCTAAAGACCAAATTACATGAACATCCGCCCGGTAGTTTCAGAGATTAAAACACGTGGACGGACGGAGACGACGTGCCGGTTAAGACGTTCCGCTACTATCACTTCGCTGGTAAAGAACGCCTAAAAATCCCAAAAGGTTCAAACGGCCCTCCAAAACGCGCGAATATGATATTTATTCTTAAATTGCCGATTGGACGCAATTACTTTGACCCACCCCCATTAAAACAAAGAACTGCGCAACTTTAAAACGTCAACAACAACTTCGAGTTGAGCGTGTTTTGGTGTGAACGACCTTAAGGGCTGCAAGCGAGCAACAGGATCGATTTTTATGAACGTAACAAAAAAATACCAACCCGGCAATCGAATAGGAACAAACACGTCGCAATCTCTCTCTCCCCGTCCGTCTCGCCACTTGGGTGACATTCCGCGTGGCCCGGATAACGACGCCCCCGCTCATCCATGCCCGGAATGAGCGGGAGAGAGAGAGAGAGAGAGACAGTGAGGGGTGGGGGAGGAGTAGATGGAGGAGGGCGTTAAGTATTGTAATCGATACCGACGCACCGCTCGCATTAACCCATTCATTACCACAATTATCCTCCATATTAATCATACAAATGCCTCCAAGTGGACGCTAATCGCTCTAATCCATCAAATAAACCAGCTCGCTTTACATCGGAAGCCACTTTCCTAATCCCTCTCCTCCCTCGGTCAACCAATTGGTGGAGGAGGAGAGGACGTGGAGGGATAGAGGGAGAAGATCCTTCTCTCAGCGATGGATGAGTCGTGACCGCCTGGATTCTCCGTCGAACACGACGGTTTCCGAATCCATTCGCGTTTCGCGAGGTCCTTTTTTGTGTTATTCGAACGCCGACGGGATTTTTCATTCGGGAAGCGTAGTCAAGGGAATCACTGCCTTCACGCTAAAAAAATAAAACGTATAGAATTCTTTGCTGCAAGGGCGGAAGACTCGCGCTCGTTGTTTATAATTAAACAAGAAATCACAAAGAGATAGACTTTGGTTAATTCTTTCCACCTGAGAATTGTAAGATGTTATTTTTATTTGCTTCTATTTTCTAGAATAACCGCTGCGTTAAGGAAAATCCAGGTAAAATGATGATTTACCTGATGTTATTGCCGCAAGACCTTGAGTCCATAAAGGCATGATCCGCAGAGACCTAAAAAAATTCTACAATTGATTTTAAAAATAAAATATTCCGGCCACCCTCATTCGGCCGACTTTCATCGCAGTAAATTTTTTATCAATTCATTGAAACGCTCATCCGAGGGGATATATTTAGATTTTGCGCGCAGAAAATATACGTAACCAGTAACCATCTCGATCCCCGACTTAACTACTCACGAACCCAATACGCCCCCAAGAGTGGGAATAAAAACAATCCATAAGTTCACTTCGTTGACAGTTCTAAACGAAACCACGAACACGACGGCGACATGCGCGTACGGGGTACCCAGGGACACACGCAAGGGACCCGGGCATCAAATATTACGCGTGCTAACGCCAAAGAACTATCTCTCTCTTTCTCGAACTTTCCGCGATGAATGACTAGGGGGCTGTCCCACTCGAATCGCTATCTCGCACTCGTATCGTAAGTCACCTCCGTGCGAGAAAAAGACCTCATTACCTTTTTGGACACGTCCGCTCAAGCTATAAGCGCGAATATAAATGAGGGACTTTAATGTCCACACATTGAAATGAGGACTCTTTATGCGGATGGAGAATGGCGGCGACAAAGAGCCGAAAACATTTCTTCCGACTCTTTGGGCTTACTGCTGATGAAGTAGATACCGTTTTTATTATCACTGGTTATCGTTATCAGAATGGGGAATTCCAAAACCAATATTTAAAAAAAGAATGCCTGCTGTTCATTGTAATCAGAGGCTTAAAGTCATCAATTCACAGGAAACGAATGTGATTCATCATCCGGCATTTACTGTATTGGTGGATTTTTTTCGAGTATATTTTTATTCCAAGCATTTAAATAATAGTTTGGGCTTATGGACATCACACATTATTCCTTTCAGTGAAGAAGCTGTGAAAAAAACTATCTCCTCTCTTTCTAGAATAAAATCGATTCCTTAAATCTTCTTAAAATGAGATATCAGAAGCGCAGTTGGGATGAATTTAATAGACGTCGCCTCTTTTATCCCTCACTATAGGTATATCGTTAATCTTGATGGTTTAACTTCCAGCCATGCAGCCATCCTGGACCATGCTTTCACAGGACGTCATACAGTTGCGATACGCGGGTCAAACGACTCTCACTTCGCACAATAATTAAAGAGTAGCCTGAGCAGTACGCTAGGCACCCAAACCGCAACCGTGATAATTCGATTAACAAGTCGCGGACGTAAGTATATTACGCTTTCGGCGAGATCAACGACACATTTGGTACGCATTAAGCTCGAAACATTCCAAAATATCTCCCGAGTTACGCTATCGATAATGAGCCCTCGCGGCCCACGTGTTTTCCCTTCCACGCCACAAATGTTAACACAGACAAAAATCATTAAGTTAAGCGGATGCCCGCGTCCACAAACACAAAAATGCCTCCCGAATACTTTTTCTTAAGGGAGACACGGCAGCGAACCTCGGATTACCATAAGGACAAATCATTCCATCCCATTAAGCGCAAACACGACCTAATCTGCCACTGAAAACAACCTTGGGACCGAAAAATCTTCGCGATTGAAAAAACAAACAAGGGGAAGGGTTGGGAGAAAAAACGTATTTCCTCTGTCCATCCTTCACGACGCAAAAGAAGATATTTTTTTACGCAAGAACCACATGAGAAGTTGCTAATGGCTCCGTGGGGCGATTAAAACTACGCATCAGAAATTAATAAGGTATTACGAAGTTTCATGGCCTCGTATACCACTTTTAAACTACCTGCAGAGTTGAAAAATTTAACGGTAAAAATTGGATGATTATGTTAAAATTTGAGTTGGTCGTAATTTTCGCCGATTGGTTTATTATCATCGCTTCGCGAGACAACCATCCTAGGAACCGTAGTTTCCTCATTCGCCAATCTTGAAATTCCTTCACGCGTAGATACAAGACACGCAGCAAAAAATAAATGAGAGCATGAAACTAGAATTTTCAATTTTTCGATGTCATATCCTACCGTTTTACATACGCCGATAGCAAACTCTTATCACCCGGATGGTTTCTGCCTCATTACGTATGGTTCTATGCCGTGTTGCCAATCTAGCGAATTTGTAGCTAGATCTAGCTACTTTACACTCACACTAGCTCCTAAAAAAAGGCCATAGAAAAAAATCTAGGTATTTCTAGCAACTACCCAAAAAAAATCTTGTTTAAGTTGGAAATATGTAATCCCAGATAAATTTTTGTTAGATTTAACGGTCAAAATTCTCTTTGTCCGCATCTATTCCTTATAGACAACCCTAAGAAAGTCCCTTTGTAATATTATGTACACAATCAACATGGAAGATGGGTACATGAATAACAACGTCTGTTTTTCGTATTCATATCATATAATAATTTGGAAACAACAATAGGAATTCTACATTTTGCTCTTACCCACTATATACATTGTAATGTATAGATTAAAAGATTAAGTCGGACAGAGGAGATCACCAAAAAGTCTGCGATAGCAGATAATTACGACATTGTTTTACGAGTTAAAAACTGGAGTATGCCCTGCTAGATATTTTCCACGCAATTCTTATGGGGGATAAATGGAGTAGTGTTGGGAAAAAGACTTTTTAAAGTCTCTTTAATTTCCCGTATAAATTTGTTCAGACGAGGGTTCCATCTTCTTGATAGTGTATAAAAGACAATAATAGCTCTAAAATAGTGTAATCATATGCAGTGCACACAAAAACAATACTCTTATTACATGAAGACACCTTTTGGTTAATTTCCTTACGCAGCCATGAATATCACTGATAATTATATTGTATTCTAGCTACTTTCTAGCTATCAGGAACATGAAATCTAGTTCCTAAATGCTAAAAAAAATGGCAACACTGGTTCTATGTATCGAGAATCGTCCGTATTTCGCCGAGATCACATACATTCCACTGCTCCGTCCGGTTAAATTTAGTCCCTTCCCACACTCCTGCCCCCTCCTCGCCCACTGCGCCCCACATCCATCTCCACACTCCGGCGTTGTGCCCCGCACTACGAAAACGCCTCTCTTTTTCCGCTCCCTTTACTCGCCTTCTCCCACCGACACCCCGTTCACTCCGCCACTCCTACACGCACTCGCACACATTCGCAAAACCGAGCATACGTCATTGAAAGGGATCAGGTGCCTAAATGTCCACCTTCCCCTCCACCTCCTTCAGGCCCTCCCCCTCACCCTACACACGCGCGCACAGTCCCTCTCTCGATCTAAACACCACTCCCTTATTCTTCCTCCTCCTCCCCGACTCCTCCACACTCCTATCCCACCTATCACCCACACCCACCCATGTTACCGCACCTGCTTCCGCGAGCCAGTGGACCCATCGCCGATTCCACCTCCCCCTCTTCTTATACCTCCCTCCCCTTCTATCTCTATCCCTTCCAACCTCCTCTCCCGCTGTCTCTCTCTCCCTAGCCTACAGAATCACGCATTCACTCGCGAGATGGGTGTGTACGCGTGCGCGTGTCATGTGTGGGTTTCGTTTCCACGAAATCGCCCACGCACCTTCCGGGCGTGCTTTCCCGTTCATCCCTCGGATATTTCCGCCGTTGATGTCATTGCACCTCCCTCCTCTCTCACTCCTCTTATACTCTCTCTCCTCTTATACTCTCTCTCCTCTTATACTCTCTCCTCTTATACTTTCTCTCTCCATCTTCCACCGCCCATATCCCTCGCCGCTCCTTCCTCTTCCTCCTTGCGCTGTCCGTTGAAGGGAGGGACTACAATCAACCTCCTCCCTCCCTATCCCGTCCATTCTCTACGCATCCCACTCCTCTTCTCCCTCTCTCCCCACCTCTCTGAGTACGCTGACGCTTGAAATGTTTGATGAGGCTACGAATCGACTACGCGTCGTCGATTGAGGCCAGGGTCCGACGGGGCGGAAGACGATATCATTGCTTCCAGCATAAACTGCGCGGGATTCGAAACCAAATCGGATGATAACCGAATATAGTACGTCCTCTTTGGTGCAAATTTAATGGACTTAAATCTTCGTGTTCGAAATGACGGGGTCGTAACCAATGTTCCCTCTAAGTCAGTCATGTTAAACTTGCGGCCCTTTCTGTGACTTCCTACTGCGGCCCGATAGCTGATTTTTTCTCAAGTGAATCGCGTGAGATTTCATATAAATGCTTTATTTTAGCAAAAATAAAACGATATTTTTTCGTAGTTACCGAATTACAATAGAACGCATTTTCAAAATTATTGTTTTTAATTACAAAACAGGCGTCCAACCTTCTAGCTAAATCTATCGTCCCAGCTCTGGCCCATATTAACTAACTGCGGCCCTTCTATAACATCCATTGCTGCAATGCAGCCTTTTTATAACATTCATCGCTTTAATGCGGCCCGGACGCCTCTTCGAGTTGGACGGGGGTGCCGGTGGTGTAGTGGTTAGGACGCTGGCTGCTATCGCCTTCTGCTCGAAAGGGCAGCGGGCGCGAAACCTACGAAAGTAGGATTTTTTCCAAGGTCCCTCGGCCCTCTGTTCGTGTTGTTTGAGACCGCACAAAGTAAAAGTCGTAAAATCTCGGTATGTGCCGACTCTGCACCATCCCCACCTCCACTCCATCCTAATTCGTAATTTTAATATACCAGATGCATTTATTTACCTTTTTTGATTGACGAGAAAAAAATTGCTGTACAGAAAAAGGGCGCACAACTATCTGAAATTTCCGAAAAAGTTGCACATGGAAAATTTCCTCCGCACACACGTAATGAAAAATTAGAGGGAACGTTGGTCATAACCAAAAGCAACATATGTCTTATGTTTTCGCAGGGGAATGAAGCACACTTCTAATAAACAAGCATTTTGTATCGATCGATTTCGTACTATCGAGGTTTTACTGTATTTTGTAGGCTCTCTCATAAGTTGCGAGCTTCACTTCGCATTCAACTCAATTATTTCCTTCACTATTCATAAGTAGTACAGAAAAACATCGATTAGAGCGACAGTTACAACGAAACATTTATTTTAAGCACCTCTCATCATTCCGTACAAGGATGTGGAGCAAACAATCTCCAAAGAAGAAGAACCATGGGAAACAGGAAATTTTAGTTAAGAGATCAAGATTAGATAAATCAAATTGATAGACCAGGCCGAGACTTTGTGGAATTCCATCATATGGAGGAAATGTGGTGTTGTTAAAATACAAACAAATGTTATGTGGAATAAGAAAACGTGCTATTTTTTTATTTTAACGACGCCAAATTTCCTTCAGATTAGATAAATCGGTACACTGCCGTTTCTGTTATGTACATATTCCTATATTGTTGTGCATCCTTTCCAATAGTTGTTTTGAGAAATTATCTAAAAACTAGCGTAATTGCTAGTCAAATATGTAACATTTAATTTTGTCTCTCACTCCCTCTCTGACTCTCTCCTTCTCTCTCGTATTAAAGCATTCAAAGCACGCATTCTTTAAGCATATAGTATAATGACAATACAATCTCGAGGTTTAACAATGACACGGTCGGCAAGGGAAAATATCGTTAAAAAACTTAAGATTTCAAATAAATATGATTTAAACGTAGAACTTGAGCGATTTTGTATCGTAGACAAAATGCGAAGATAGGAATAAGAAGCGTTTATTTTTCTTTAGAGCGGTCTAGGTCCGAAGATTGTAGGCCAATTCTTTCCAATTTTAATTTGCAAAAGAGTAAAAGCCTGCAAGTCCAAAAAACGATTTTTACGTGTTATCTTACGGGAAATAGAAATTATCTACTGGAGTCGAACCCGGGTCTTCTTTCGGGATTTTGTTTCGTAAATTGTTTTTACTATAAGAGACAAATATTTGTATAAAATTTCAATCTTCCACCTACTCGGAAAGTTTGCTAAAAATAGCATTACGGTCAATCAGTGGCGGGGTCTGGTGGCGCGTGGTGGAACTTGTTGCAGACGGAGTAAGAGAAATATATATATAAGATTGTGAATTGTCATCATCAACCTACTTTAGGGTAATAATTTACATCGGTGGGTTCACCGGCAATTCGCCTCGGTGCACGTACTCGAATAATTCGATCGAGTTCGATCTATTCCGCGAAAAACCAGCAGGAAACCTGTAAAAAAAAAACAGCGCCATATTCCTCCATCATCCCCATCGGGGCGAACGAATACGAAATGTCCTTCGCAAACACGAACATCGCGGAAGCTCGAGATTGTGGCATTACGACACGTTGCGAAAGCACAGGGGGGGGAAAAAACATTCCTCGGCGGGAAAAACCGACGCATCGGCCTGCGTCACGCGCGTGCATATACCTGCCACTCGGGAACCGTCAACCGCGCGTTATCTCGCTGCTGATGCGATAATTATCGCTAAACAAGACGTCGAAAAGGCTCCGGGAAAAGGCATCGGCGAGGGAAAATTACAGTAACGAGAAAGAGGAAGTGGGATCGATCGGTTCTGTACTGTTCCCGAAGGCGCACACAATTCCGCTACACGCTGCAGTACGAGACATTAACGAAGCCGAACTCGAACATAACGTAAAGTAAAAAAAAAATAGTTACAGAAAATAAGAGCAAGAGAGCACCAAGTAAACAAACAGAGAGAATGATGAAAAAGTCGTCTCCACCGAGTTATCGATACCTTCACCAATCGAAATCTCGTCCTGGAGGAGTTCGAGTTTAATTGCACGTACAACATTTGATTTGAAAAGGAACACGACCTATCTCCATTGAGAATCTATTTTACTAAAAGGCTTATAAATATCAAGGAAATCCATAAATAAGATGATGGAAAACTCGTATCGATTGAATAATCGATACGACTCGGGCAATCGAAACCTCGACGTGATTGGGATTCGAGAAACAACATACTATTTACGGGAAAATCGATAAAGCGACCTTGCGGGGATGACGATAACCTTTTTCAATAACGATAGATTTCTTTCGAAATAGAGCGCCTTCGTCCGTGGACGGCCCCGTTTCCAGCGCCTAGCTACCTATCCTGCTGATATCGCCCACTTCTCCTTCCCTCTATAATAATTCAAGAGGTTGATTAGCCAAAAATACACACCCATTCTCCTTCCCTCCTCTCCTTTACAAATCCCGACTACGCGATAAGCGCGCGTTTCTCGCGAAACGGAATGACCATAAAAGCGTATAAAAAAAGAGCTCCGAAAAGAGGGGGGAGAAATTACGCCGCGATCGTAAAAATCCACCTCGGTTTTTCGCGTACTATTCGGAGCCTTATTAATTTTCAAAAAAAATATATCGTCGAGACGATGGAGAATGTGGTCCATTTCGAAACGAGACCAAAAAACAAAAAAGCTCCTTATTCCAGAGGGCGCTACGCTTTTCATTTGGAGCTCTCTGCTTTCCTTTTTTTCCCCTTTTTTCTCTAATGCTCCGCGATACGCGCGACATTTAAAGAAGCTTAAATAATTCACGCAATGCCCATTCCTTGTTTCGCGCGCGTGAGGAATGGCTCTTTCGCGGAAAACGGCGAAATATTTCGTGAAGAGAATACCGACTCACGAGTTTATAAAAAAAAACCCGACGAATTATTCCGTATCCTTGCGCGCCGCAATAAAAGAAGCAATTTCACACGGTTTCCAAGCAGAATTTTATGACGCTGGATGACGTTTCGAGAGAGATAAAAATTCGAGAAAAATAAATTTTAAAAGGGCTTATAAACCATACTTGGAGATACTCCGAAAGACCTCACCAGAAAGCAGAATTATTCTTCCTGAAACAAGAGTTAAAGGGAGATGCCTCCATTAAAAAGACCTGAAAATTCTATTAAGTGGAAACTAATAGCAGCCGGAACCAATAACTCGAACCTCACGAAATGTAAAAAAAAATACAGTTATCGAAACTTCGATTCATCGCATTTTATGTTAACGTACATGAAAAAAGGCGGAGAAAGAAACCCCATCTTCTTTCAAGTTATCGAAAAATCCAGACCAACCTTTCAAGTTAACCGAGTTACAATGTATTTTTCTAAATTCACTCAAGAAGAACTATAGTTTCGAGGATTAACAGTCACATGTATGTAAGTTTGACTTCCATCTAATTCTACTAGTGAACGACAATCGAATCTTTCACCGAATCGCCCCACCATCCTTAAAGTTCTGTACTATTTTCACGGCTGAAATTTTAAAAATTTTAAACTCTCTATCCTACAGCAGGATAAATTCAACAGAAAACCAAGACGCGGACTATTTAGAAAAAGTGTCATACACACAGTCGACGTTCATCTGGCAGCGGGGGATCCAGTGGGAGGGAGATCGTCCTCCCCGTTGCATTCTTCAAGTTCATTCCGCGCAAAATTCCTTGTTTCTACACCGCCGATTAACTCTGCATGGCAAGGGAAAGAGATATTGATGGGGTATGGATTTTCAAAAGACAGACCCGTCGGCAGAGGGGGATTCAAGAGGGGGCAGGGGCGATCGCCCCTCCTCCCACCCCTTGGAAAGTTTCTGGACCTGCCCTGTCGCCTGGTAACGAAAAACGAGAGTTCGACGCATTTACCCCTCAATCACCTATTCCCCCGAACGGAGATGAGATTATTCCACCGCGGGTCGCGATGCAACGGCGAGTGAAACGGAAAATGAAATAAATAACGTCAGAGGTGAACAAAGTAAATAAAAACAACGGAGCTTTTTATATTCTTCCTTAGAAAATCACCGTAGAACAGCGTTGAAAAAATCGCTTTTGTTTCTCTTTCCGAAACTATGGTAAAGTAGGAAAACAGGAGAGAGGGCGGAATATAATGGGGGAACGAAGAGAAGATTAGGGGAGGAAATTCCCAACAGGATTTTTCTCCACTATTGGTCCCTCTTCCATAGTCCATATCCAATGACAGGAGAGAAAGAGAGGGAGCGAGAGAAAGAGAGGGAGCGAGAGAAAGAGAGGGAGCGAGAGAAAGAGAGGGAGCGAGAGAAAGAGAGGGAGCGAGAGAAAGAGAGGGAGCGAGAGAAAGAGAGGGAGCGAGAGAAAGAGAGGGAGCGAGAGAAAGAGAGGGAGCGAGAGAAAGAGAGGGAGCGAGAGAAAGAGAGGGAGCGAGAGAAAGAGAGGGAGCGAGAGAAAGAGAGGGAGCGAGAGAAAGAGAGGGAGCGAGAGAAAGAGAGGGAGCGAGAGAAAGAGGGAGCGAGAGAAAGAGAGGGAGCGAGAGAAAGAGAGGGAGCGAGAGAAAGAGAGGGAGCGAGAGAAAGAGGGAGCGAGAGAGAGAGACACACTCAAGAGATGCCATTCATTGGACATCACTTTACTCCCGTTGGCAGGTAAAAAGACTCGAATTCCTTTAACCCTATCCCGTCCAGTTTACCCTCCCCGCTTTTAGACGCCATTTCTTCCTCCTCCCTCTCTCTCGCTCCCTATTCTACCCCGGGCAGTCACGTGGTGTTGAAGAAGCCTGCATTCCTAGGGCGGGCGGGTGGCTCGCTCGCAAGCGTCTCTCTCTCTCTCTTCCTCCTTTCCTCTCCCTTCTTCCCTCTCACCTGTCCCTCGCCTCTTCTCACTCTCCTCCCGAGTCGAGCCATAAGGGCAAACCTGTTACGGATTCCCTAACAGAAAAGAGGAAAGTAGGGGTAAAAAGGAGGGACCCTTAAGAGAATAGGAGGGATCTCCCTTCGAAGAAGAAGTCTCTATCCCTCCCTCGAACACCCACTTCTGTTGCCGACCTGGGAGAAAGAAGATGCCGCCTTTTAAGACGCGTCTTTTTATTATTGCCCGTTTCCACCTCACCGATAGGAGTCGCTGCTGAGCCCCCAAGGGCACTGTTCGCCTTAAAAGCAACAATTACGAACTCGAAAGACCCACAAGGTACGCATGCAGGCTCCATCTAGCCCTCCTTACTAAGGGGTGCACCGAATACAGAAGAACCGCCTCACCCGCCCCCGCTACCTTAACTGCAGTCTAAGAATGGAGTTTTCCATCAAAGTCCAAGAAAATATTTTATTCCCGTTGAGAATTTTCGGCGGTTCGAACGTTTTTAGTTTAGTTTTCCTCGGAGGTTCGTGTGTTCGTGTTTAGACTGCGTTTTTATCGCCGTTCCGAGCGTTGCCGAGCGCGGCCGCAATGTGCGCAGTGGCTCGGAGGAATAGCGAAGGTTCCTTCCGCGGCATTCTTCGGAAGAGGAAGATGTGAATAATTTCTCTCTTAAGGTCCATCCACTCTTCCCGAGGAATAAAAGGAGTTCCTTTTTTTACGATGGTGCTGGTGCACGTCCGACTGTTCGCAAGCTCGCTTCCGGTGCTCTGGCGTAGCGAGCAGCAGTTTCCAACGGCGATGGAGAGGGGCATAAAACGGCCGTAAAAATCAAGACGCCGACTCCGGCGGCGAACGGTTTTTTAGCCCCAGACAGACGCCCGAGACGCGTTCGGGAAAGAGTATAGGGACCTGCTTCGCCTACACATTCCTTTTGCTTGCGTTTTTAGCGAAGAATGCGATTGGTCCGTTCGCGCATAATTAGTTTCCGAGCGAATAAAAAAACCTCGCGCAGAAAAATAAAATTCCCTCGGGATAAGAAAAAACTGAAAAAATGGGGCAAATATTTTCGCGGGCCCATTACTACGAATAGGCAGAATTAAAAAAAACCTGGTGTAACTGAAACTTATAGTTCACGGGATTTTTTAATTAAAGACCTATGAGACAGACAATCAGAGAGTTTTCATATTACCGTATTCACTCTCAAGACACTGAGGAGCGCTGATATATATGTACTTCCAACCACCGCATTGATGTTAACTGTGACGGGCGCAAAAAGGGGCAACACGGGTTTTCCTTCAAAATAACAGAGCTACAGTCGGCTGTTAGGACTGTAGCAGTAATACTTTGCCATGCGCAAGCCTGGCAGATGTTTCTCGTACTTAAAGATAGTAACTTCGTCCCACGCGAGGAAAAAACACAGGCCTCATAGCGAAAGCATCTAATTGTAAGTTGTAAAGTTCTTCCTCGCCTTATCGAACACAAGGCACGTATCCCTCTTAGCTGTAAAAGAAACCTTCCGGGTAATATTGATATGCTATGCTAGGATAGGTGTGAGTAAAAAGGGAGAAGCGATGATGATTGGAATATGTGCAATCGCGCAGTAAATGGCGCCACTGCAATCACATTCACGTAATGCCGCGCGTGATGCGTGATGACGAATTTCATTAAGCGCGCCGTTTAGAAGAAAAACGTTTAACGAAGCTGGCCATGAAATCGATATTAACGATACCGTTATAAAATGCTACAATCGCACCTGAATAAAATAATCGAGTCCTGCGAATACATGAAAAAATCGTGACCTGAAACGAAGTATTACTTCTAGTAATTTTAATGAGGAAATTTCATTTTGTAAATATTGTTATTGTTATTACTCTTAACACTACACAAAATGCAACAAGTAAATTACTACAATTCGTGATATTTAGCATTCTTTCTCACGAAGTCGCCTCATTAATTCCATTTCATCCCATAATATATCAGATACTACAACAAAATTGCAACATGAAACGATTTATATCTTTGCCGTTTCCTTCATGCACGCAATAAGTTTTTTTTTAACGCCTCAATCCGATTTTATGCACAGGCAGAAATACAGAAATATTGTGTTTGCCCACGCATAATGGTCCTCTTCGAATAAAGTTCGCGCCGCTAATGGTGGAAAATTTGTACTCGGGATGCAACTAAAACCAAAACTCAACTGCAGATTAATGTAATGTTCGCCTTTCTTTCCGTTTTGAAAATAATGGCGTACATCGATATTGTCAGCATCCTTCCACTTATTAGTGGCGCCTCACCCATCTCATAATACTTGGGACAAAAAAAGTAATAGGTGTCAACGGCAAAAAACACCTAACTCATGAAAAACTGCAGATTAATGCAATGTTCGCACCTTACATTTTCATCAGCTACGCCTTAAATTTTTATAAAATGAAGACGGCGCCATAATTTTTGCCACCATGCGTCAAAAGCACACTGAAACTGGACAAAAGAAAAACCCCCGACCGCTGAAAATCCAACATTTTCGTTTCTTGACAATTCAGCGGCATGGGTGGCGATTTGTTTTTGCCAAAAAAAACACAAAAGCCTAAGTTCAGCTGAGCGAAGTCGTAGGATCTCCTTCGCACGCAATTCGGCGGGGTGCGAAAAAAAAAACGCTCTGCCTCACCTCTCGGAGCCATTATTCTTCGAACAAAGGAAGGAAAGGAAAAAAATAGAATAAGAAGAAGTAGTGGTAGGAAGCAAGTACAAGAGAGAGAGAGGGTGGTGGTGCAAGGGAGAGAGAGAGAGATAAAGGTAAGAAGGGGAAGAAAAACCGGAAAAAGGATATAAGAGCAGAAGCGGCAGGTCAACCTTTCTTCCAAGAACTATTTGCATTCCCAAAACGGCTGCGGCAGACCCGTGTTCCGAAACGCCTCCTTCTCGCCATAGGCGGTCCTTTTAACGTTGTCGCGATTTCAAAGGAAATCTTTTTCCCTTCTCCCTTTTTCCCTTTCCTACTTGAAGCCCTCCATTCTCTACGTCGCTCTCCCCTCCCTTTCCCCATCGAGTACTCAGTGAACCAAGATGGCTTTCCAGGAAACGGAAAAAGTGTGTGCGTGCGTGTGTGCGCGCGCGTTTCCATGGATGTGTTTGGTGGAAAAGATGGGGGAAGGTCAGAACCCTCTACCTTTTTTCTATACCCTTACTTCTCCCGTTCAAACTTTTCCTTCGTTTCTTCCCTCTTTCGCGCCCCCAACCTACTGAATCTATTCTCGCTTCACCCACGCCATCCATTGTGCTCTTAAAATTCGCAGAAAGAGGCACTTTCACCCGGCGGAACGGGCAAAATGTGATGAACAATGTGCCCACAGTCGGTTCGCCGAATGAATGGTTCGGGGTGATTTAAGAAAAGAGTCGATTAAAGAATTATCGAGTATCGTGGGAACTTGGGAAGCGAGAGTTCTGCGAAAGCCCGAGTCCCTCCGACAGCAAACAGAAAACTCGGCCGTTTTCAAGGCTACGGAATTTAGGTGTGCCCATTCAGAAACCACCACTACGGACCTATATTTCTTTATGTGGACTACACGCTCAAAATTATCTTAAATTTTGGACAGGATTTAGTCTTTTCCTATTTATTTCCAGCGTAAGACTGCAGCAAAAAAATACATGCGCCGATCTTTACAAATTCTTGAATGTCATCCGGTTTCTTTTAAAGTCATCTCGGCAAAAAAACTGCCGAATTACCCATTTATTTGCTTCCATATTCGCCTTTATTTATTGAGACGCGGCCCTTTCGAACCGAACTCCATTTAAAGAACGGCGAACGAGCAAAATAAAAAAATTGCGCCGACGACGGAAAAGACACTTTCCGAAACGAACCGTTTATGGAAAAACCGCGATTTCGCGGACGGATTGAAGCGCGAGCGAATCCGTAAAAGGGTAAACGCGCGGTTTTTTTACTCCATCCGTTTTTACGGTCGCCTTAAATTAGACGACGGCAATTTAACTGCGGCGGAAACCTCCGGAGAGGTAGAGGTACACGTCTTTTAATGGCTCTCCGCAAAGAGTAGAAAGTAATTTATTCGCGGAGAGTCGCAACTCGTCGTTCGGCGAGGCGATACCACCCGGAGTATCCTGTTCCCCTTCCCACATTCGAACCGTCTTCCCTTCTTCTTTGCAGACCTCGCCGCTAAAGCCCAAGACGCCATCGCGTTCTCCCATCTCCATCCGCACACCTTCCGAATCACATCTTCCCCCGGACGCTGCGAGCCGGATCCACTGAAATCGAACACCCTTTCAATGGCGTATCCAGGTTAAAGGGAGTAATTACCCACCTAAGATTTCAGAACACCAAAAAAATTAATAAAATAATAAGTAAGGAAAGAGCTGCTGAGGCAGACCGTAGATGGCGGTTAAAAAAAAAAATTTAGACGCACAAAGCGAGAATACGTGCGCAACGAGACAGAATACTGAATCGGTTGGTGGAGTCTCAATCTGCTTTCGCTTCGGAGATAGCGCGTCGGAAATACAGACGGACAAACTGAACGCATAAGCGGATATTTTTTAAAGAACAACTAAAAATAACAAAGTGAAGAAATGTTACTCATTTACCTTTTTACCTGCGAGCCCTACGAATCTTCGAGCGACTAGAGTAGCAGTGAAAGTGAAAGAATTATGCTATTTATCCTTGGTTCGACCGCAGGTCGAATATGCTTCAGCTGTGTGGGACTCACTAACGAGATAGAAAAGGTTCAGTGCAGGGCAGCTAGATTTGTAAAGAGGAATTACGATAGTAAACAAAGCGTAACATCATTAATAGAACATCTGAAATGGATATCGTTAGAGGAACGTACACTGCAGGCTAGATTTAAACTACTGGTAAAATTTATGTCGGAGAGACTAGTGAATGAGGTAGTAGGACTATCAGAAGCCCGACGTATCTCGGAAGGCAGGACAGTGAGGATTAAGATCCGCGAGATCGACTGTAGAACGGAGCGATATAGAGGATCGTTTTCCCGTAGGACGATAAGAGAACATAATAGGAAAATATAACGTAGGAAAACTATAGACCCTTGGTGCACTGCACCCCCTGCCATCCACCAAAAAGGTGGCATGCAGGGTATCATATAGATGTACTGTATTTACTTTGGTGTACAAAATCTTATCTATTACCTTCTTACATCTCCATGCATTTTGAAGAGATTTTCAAATAGTTTATTTTTTCATTTTGATTACTCCCCCACCATGGCAAAGCCTGGACCCGCCCTTGCACCTCCTGCCACCTTGTAAAACAGCCCCTTCCTAGCATCATCTCGAGTTCTCCCCATTCAGCAGACTCGTCACGCGGGAGGTTCTTTTAATGACAGGTGGATAATATAATACGAGAATCTTATCGGTGAGCGCAGGGTTTCGATCGTTCCAGGAGTGGGTGAGCAAGCCGTCATCCTAAATAACACCACCGCTACTTCCGTTGGTGATGCTTACTTCGGGATGCGAAGAAATGAGAGGCGAGGAGAAAGTCGGAAGGGGATGGACCTTAAAACAAGAGACACCTTTCCCTTCTGCGATGTTTCTCGAAGAAGAATGGCTCAGCGGGAAAATGACTGCCGAGCGAAACCGACAGAGATTTAACGAGACACTTAAGATATGATAGCTGAAATAATTTAATGTTTTTCCGAAACGATGACCACGAAAACTCTTTAACAATCGTAAAACGATCAAGTAAATTAGAGGCGCGTTTTAGTAAAAAGGTGGTGGTCTTGATTAGACAATGATATGACTTCAACATACAATATTAAGGACAGCTCGATAATTCGTCCCCGAATTACCTTAAAAAACTTGGTTTGTTTTTTTGGGTGATCAATCCAATCAAAAGATCGCACCTGAAATGAGAAAAAAATAAACAAAGGATCGACGACGAACAACCCGTGTCAGTCGATTACGACAGTAAAAAAATTTTCTCTCCACGAAAGTCAAAGCGATACAAAATAAACCTTTCAATTTTGAAATCGAGATGGACGGACGAAAATCCCGAAAGATTCCTCTCAGAAATCAACATTAAGAGAGAGAAGAAAATTTCGACTAATTTTCTTGAGCGAGTCCGTGAGAGAGAGAGAGGGAGAAAGAGACGAAATGAGCCATGTTTCTCGTATTCCCTCCCGTTCCTTAACCGCCGCTCGTAAGGGGAAGCTGAAACAAAAGAACACAAACCGCTGCGGACCGGACGCTGGCTGGCCGTGTGATGTAGTAAAAAAATAGTCCACGAAATGGCCGCACTAAGATGATAACTGTATTTCTTAATGAATAAGCGAGTGAATGGTATGTGACAAGAAATACATCGAGCCAAGACCTTGAGAGGGCGAGAGAGAGAGAGAGAGAGAGAGCAGGAGGATAAGCAACGGAGGGAGGAGAGAGAGGAAGAGACCGGCCGTTACTTCCCCTCCCCTCCAGAGAAGCATCCCTCGCTCCCGCCCCTTCCGCCAACCCCTTTCCACCCCCCCTCTCTCTCTCTTTCTTACCCCTCAACATCCTCTTACAGAGCAGGAAAAAAGGGGGGACGGCTGCAGGAATGTCAGGAATGACGCTCTCAGTATCCTCCCCTCTCCCGTCCACACCCCTCGCCGACAACCATATAAGGCTCTCCCCTACCTCCCTCTATCTTTCCCTCCCATCCCACCTTTCTTCCTTTCCTCTTTCTCTCTCCCACCAGCTATTACTTTCTTCCCCTTCCTTTCTTTCGTCGACACGAAAAAGGAAATGCATCAACAAACGAGATATTAAGAGAGTCGGAGGTGAAGAAAGTGGGAGGGGAAGATAAAGAGAGAAGGGGAGAAAAATACAAGTCAAAGAAAAGCAGGAAGAGGGTCGAGAATAAAGCGAGAGAAAAAGACCGAGAAAAACATAGGAAGCGGAAATGAGAGAGGACGTGAGATGAACGCTCTTTTGACGGCTTATCATTTTCTTCACCTCTCGAAGCGATATCTCCGTGGACTTCATTCCTCTCCGAATATTTTTTTTCGACAGTAGCATGCATTTCTTCGCAGCGCTCGGCGAGTTCGCCACTTGTTTTCTTTTTCTTGCTCAGCCGTGAACGAATCAATCGAAAGCTTCTGATGCCTTTATAAAGATTTGTCCTTGACTCGTATTCCCTCGATCATTTGCGACAAAAACTGACTTAAACGAATCTGATGACAGTTAAAAAGTCTTGTTTCATTCATCCACTTGAAGCTGTTAATGCCCGGCATTGGAAGTTTCGTCAACGCGCCTCAAAAATCATTCAGCGTCGACTAAAGCCTAGATTAGATAAGCCGAGAGGGACTACGAGACGTGGTTCTTGGCTATAAATTAAACTCCAACCATCATATGAAAGAATAAATACGAAGATAAAATACGCAAGGTCATTACAAGATACAAAAACGCAGAGGTTGTTGATCCATAGGAATATTACGCATCACAATAAAAAAAAACAATAACGTGAAGCTTGTTGGGGATATTTACGTTCATTGACCCCGGCGTTCATCAAAAACAAGGTGAATCGCTGAGTAAAATGCAGAAGTCGAAACGAGACTAAACCGAGGCTAACTAATTAACTCCGGGAGATTAGTAGCCCAGTTCCACGCTCGCGCCAACTCAAGGGGAATAATACGTTTATATCTCCGCTTAAGAATTCGTTCAACGACAATACGACACAAAAACGCATCTTAAAGGCTTCAACTTTTAACTTCCGGGAAACGACGCAAGGAAGATACGCATCTCGAACTTAAAGCCGTCGAAACGAAACCATTCATAAGACAAATCCGTTTTCCACGCTTTATACGTTGAAGTTCTGCATGAGTTTCAGAGGCGAAGAAATTGATTAAAAAAACCTCAGCGAGAGGAAGTGAATTTGGATAAGGCCGAGAGTGTGAGAGAGGGACAGGAAAGAGCGATCTTTTCCCAGAAAGAGAAAGGCGGGAAAGAGAGAAAAGAAAAATGATAAAAGCAGGAGAAAGAAACGAGGCGAACCAAAGCGTGGGTTTGGAATACTCAATAGTAGGCCCAGAGAGAGAATGAAGGGAAGAGTATGGAAGGCAAAGAGACGAGTGATTGAGTGAGAGAAAGGATAGAGACACTCGCTCCTCTCTCTCTCTACGTCCCTTCTCCCTCCAGGAATAGTACGTGGAGAGGAGAAGGGAAGAGAGATACGAGAGGGGAAAAGAGATTAGGAGAGGGAGGGGAGGGAGGAGCAGACCGGATGTGCCCCGGTGACGTCACAAACTCCACAGATCCACACAAACACACAGCCCTCTCCCACACAGGGATGCCACACGCGACCTCGCCGCCTACGGAAATGCCTTACCCCTCCCTCTCACTCTCTCTCCCTTCCTTCTCCTCCTCTCCCTCCCCTCACCTCAGTCCTTTTCTCATTCAACAGACTCCGACGGGGCTTCGGCCATCCTCATCATCAACCCCTCCGGCTACGCCACTCAAGCGAGGGAGATAGGAAGAGAAAGAGAGACACTAAACACGAAGAGTAAGGAAAAGTGTCTCTCTCCTCTCATTTAGTCATGCTCGTAGCTCATGTGAAACACTGTACACTTCACTGTTTCTCTGTATTTATACGAGCACACGCTCTTTCCTCTCTCCTTTCCTTCGTTTATTTTCTTCCTCTTTCAATGTCATCTTTCTAAACAAAACTCTCCGATTCTCTTTCCTCTTCATCCTTCTCTCCCCCTCCTTGACATCTCAAGACTCCGTCGCATACTTTCGAAGTCTTCACAGTGAGGTTCGTCGCCCGCTGAAGAAATCCGCCAATTTTAGCATCCTTCCCCTCACAATACCCCTCCCCTAAGCCTCCTCTCCATCCCCTCTTCTCCTCTCTCTCTCTCTCTCTCTCTCATAACTCCCCTCAATGGGGTGGGTGCCTTTCCCGATCAATGTTGTCGCCGGTCGGGGACGTTAGCTGAGAGGTGTGAGGTGAAAAGGAAGTATCGCGACACGAGAGAAAAAATATCGCAATTTCCCACACCCCCTTTAACCCACTCCCATGCTCCTTCGCCCGAGAACCGCGCGGATTTTTCGAAAATTGCGAATGAGATGGGAATCGCTTTCCGTTTATACATAGTAATATACATGGGAGAAGGTTGAAGCATGCTCCGTAGCCGTTCCGACTGGATTAATTGGATGCCTTCCTGCCCGGGTTATATAAGGAGGCGGTTTTTTTTCTTTCGCCCTCCGCAAGATTCTCACAGTCGCTCTCTTAAAGCTCTCCGACTCGATATTTTTCCGCCGGGCGAAATTTTTTTTAAACCGAACGCCCTCCCACCACGCGAGGGAAAAATCAGCTCGGCCTCAAAAACGCGGGAAAAAACGGGGCGAGGAAAAATGGCCGCCATCGAATATTGGCATCCGGGAGATTACGTGACCGAAGTAACGGAAGCACGCATTCTACGGCGATGAATCGACTCGTTTTCCGGGGCTCTTTTAGTCGACCCGCATACTACGAGACAAAGGAGAAGCATTTTCGCAGCTTATTTGCAAACAATTTATATGGGTGGAGGGAGTTAAGGCGGTTTTTTTGTGAACTCCATCCGCGAAATACGCCGACGGTGCGGAAATCGAAAATGATACGTCAGAGCGACCGAAAACGCGCATGCTGAGGAAGCAACTTTCGCGCCGATGCAAAATAATACTTGCGACGTTAAAACGGATGAGCAATCATTGCTGCGGTAACATCTTGGATTCAGATAAGCCCATGCGCGTTAGGCAGCGCACTTAAGGTAATATTTTCGTTCTTTTTCTACCCAGAATATTGGGATCCTAGCAATAGTAAGCACGCACGTTGTCTTTCCTTATGTATGTACCGCCGGTGGAAATGTTTTAGGACTTTAGGAGCTGTAGCTAATCGCGCACCCTCCTCCTGCTTTGCCAATTTTTTTGTTTCGGCTGATTTTCTGCTTGGCTTACAGTGAATACGCGTAACAAAACTAAATATAATATTCGACTTCAAGAACTGTGTGTGTGTGTGTTGGATGGCGAATCAGCCTCGTGGACTATTATCGCCTTACCCTTACACAATTCATTCATTTTCAAGTAGGTCTGTGTGTCACACAACACAAACGATTTAGACGAGACAACATAAAATTAATCCAGTCACGTGTCTCATATGCTTAAATAAATAATTAATAAATAAAGTCTTTAAAAATCGCTGGTTTTATGGTGGTATGGTGGTTTGAGAGATATTACAATAACTTCACAAATAATTTCGCTTACTACCATAGTAAAAGAAATAACGTCGCTAAAAATGAAGTTATTTGCGTGCCAATGACATTTAAACAGGCGTTTTGTTTACATGAAGCTTAATGTTACCAAGCGACCAAAATTCACCCACTAAGCTAATTCAAGTCGACAGCGACACCATGTCGTTCTGCCGACGAAAAATAAACATTAATTACCCCGCAAATGTTAAAATACCGTAATTTTCAACGGTTGCTCTTGTCCTTTTTCCATTTGAGGTTTCGTTCATATCTTCTTATCTCCTATTCCGTCGAATACGTTGCAAACGATAGAGAGAGAGACGGAAACTCAGCGCATATCAATTTGCAATTGCGAAGTTGCAGAGGCAGCTCTGGGGCGTGGACCGTCTGTTTAGACTTGACAGCTTTCTTGATGAAGCCTAGAGGTAAGAACAGCGAGTCTCGCGGGAAAATGTACCCACGCCAACTCCGGTAATTTATCGCCGGTTCCCTCTTTCCGAATGGATGGTAGTGACACGTGATTCACACCCTGCAGATAAATGCTAATTGTATTCTGCCCTCCTGGCGGATTTTAAGAGCGAGAATTTTGAATTATTGAACAATAAAAACCGAAATGATTTAGCCGCAGCGATTAAATTTTTAATGGGAATTTCATTTGTGCGAGGTTTGTAAACACTGCTGTCGAATATTAAAAAAAAATATATCAACTTCATGACGCGATGTCGCGTCGTGATGTTTGGCGCGTCAACAAAAAAAATATGCAAAATAATGGACTACGTAGGTGGCGTTTCCGAATCCATGCACATTCGCGGACATTAAAACGGCGCTATTTATAGAACGACGTAGTCGGATGTGAACTGAAAGAGAAATTTATGGTTCATGGATCGATCATTGGCTTCCGTTTAAGCCGCCAGATAGAACCGCTTCGAAATCCGAGTGGAAAAGCATTCCGGCCGAAAATCCTAATTAAAATTGTATTCCGCTTATACGTGAAAGAAAACTGTTTCACACTGTTTCGTGCAAGTGTCCTACGCATGATAATTAATTGACAAAACTATAGGTCTAATCCCAGCAATTTCTTTACGGATTTATTTATGCTATGAGAGAAAAACTTCAACTGAAAATACGAAATCATAAAAGATAACGAAACTTGAATTGGTTTTATTAGACTCGCCATTTTAACGGTAAATTTAAAATGATTCATCAAAACTAACTTAAATTAAACTTCCTTTCCACAGTTTCATTGCTCTGGTTCTGAAAAACTAATAACGTAAAACTTAATTTTACCACTTTCACCATTCATTATAGGTCACGTAACACCGAGTTTTAAAGTTTAACAGGTCACCTAATTCAAAAGTTTTTTTTTGCCTATTTTAAGATATGATCGCTTTGACCACCTCGTTTATTATAGGTAGAGATAATAAACGAACAATTTCTGTCAAAAACACCTTGCCAATCCAAACGCGAATGCATCGAAATAAAAACAGAATAAAAATGATTTCACCGCGATATTTAACCGAAGGCGACAGAACGTATTCCCGCGTAACGTAAGCACTCCCGGGGGGAAAAACAGAACACTACGTGGTAGGCGTACCCATCGGACCGAAAAGGAGTCCAAACTAATTAGCAAAAAGAAGGAGGGGTTGAGGAGAACGAGGGAAAGCCGCCAAGGAAAGCGTGGAGGAGAAAAGGGGGAAAAAAACGAGCCAGTTAAGTAGTACCCCAACCAATTTCAGGCTACACCCACGCACACCAAACGTACACAGACACGCACGCACGCACTCAAGACTAGCAGATACAGCGCCGAATCGTTCCAAATGACCTTCGCCTAAAACAACACTTAAAAAAAACTTGCTACATAGTCCGCACACGCGGAGGGTTGCGTAGTGAAGGAGGAAACGAGGGAAGGGGAATGAGTCAGAGAGAGAGAGAAAGAGCCCTTCCGCAACAGAGCGCTCCTAAAATAAAAAAATAACCCAAAATCTTTTGTTACAATGTCTCCGAGACACTTTTTTTAGAGGCAGGGGAGGGTTGCATGAAGAGGATTGAAACGGAATTTGGTCTTACGCCCCTCGAAAAACCCCTTCCTCCCTGCTCCACGCTTCACTCCGGCGGGGATCGTAAAACGACTCCATCTTGGGCCATTTGGATCTCTTTCTCTCTCTCTCTCCTACGCCGCCCACACGACTCATTTTCTTCCTCGCAAATCCTCTTTCTTTCCCTCTCTCTCTCGTACCTCTTTTTATCACGGAACCCTCTCTCCCCTACCTTCACGGCCTTTTTTTTCTTGCACCCTAGTAGTCTTTCCATACCCTCCGCTCTTTCTTCAAGTATGAACCATACCATTCGCATCCGACAAGAGTATTCGGAGAAAGGAGAGGTGGGTGCTGCGTGAAAATCTCTGCTAACAGAAGAGGAAACAAATGAGGGAAGAAAGATTGTGGAAGAGTTGAGTTTTATTTCTATCATGAGTAAATCCCATTGATGATAAATGAGGGAGGAATCGCACAGCAAATTATATATGGCTTTCTTTTTCAATGGAATAAATATCGCAGAGGCGATGCATTGTAGCAGCATCCACTTTTTAGGGATTTTTTTCCGGTTACTCCCCAGCGTCTGATCTTAGGTCCACCAAATTTATACCATTATGTAACCCTAATGCAGGAATATTTACTCTGGAATTTTGGCGTTTGTAACTTGTGTCATTTTTGAATTATTTCGTACACGGACAGACGGACGGATGAACCAAATGCATAAGAAAAAACGCACTAAAAATTAATAAAACCGACTTTTATATGCACTAAAAAGTATAAAATACTTAAAATTTACATAGTTGAACGTTTCAGGAAGTAACAATAGTTTAGGGAATACAAAAGTTGACAAAGAAATATTAATGAAGATTTTTATTTGTTGTAAAAACGTTTTACTCGCAGAAATTTTCCTCGACTTTCAAAAATACAACAATTTTAATTTCTATATCTGACTTCATTAACACAACCTCAACGAAAAACTGGATATATTATTTTCGTTACCGTCACATTATTTGTCGCAATCAAGGAATTGTTTATACTTAAAAACAACATCAAAATTTCGTGAATATGTCTATGAAAACGACGCGAAAATAATATCCAAGTCAATCATACGCAATTACACGAAACCGACAACTATGGAAATCACCCGACGACGGAAGATTTTCACGGAAGAATACGTCAAATTTTCGCGTTAAAAACTAATTTGTGGGCCGATTCGACGCGTATTCCAAAATCGATGGCAGGAAAACAAAATCTCTTTCTTTTATTCGTTCGTTGTTTCGAGTATCGAACTCCTAGGGTGATTCTAGGGAAATTTAATATGCAAATGATTAATGTGCTACACTTATCCCCGTGTTAATAAAATGAAGCAAATAAAAGCTCCTGGAATATAATCCATGACTTCCATGTAGACGGCAAGCAACTTAAAATATAAAATATGCGCTGCTAAGTAATTCCCGAAAGTTGGATCATAAACGAATGTCAAGTTTTCGAGTTATAAGATGTCTTCTCATGCTCCCGTTTAACTCCATAGCCAAATAACTTGTACACGGACAGACAGATCAAGCGAACACACAAGCGATTTTGTTTTACAAAGAAAGTGCTAAAAAAAGGATTCGAGGAAAGAGGGGAGGGCAAATCGCCCCCCCCCCTGCTCTTTCGCTTTTAAAGGCGCGCACGACGTGTTGTGACGCGGTCGAAGTGTTTACGTCTGCGGGAAGTTTGTTTTGCTGGTTTTCCTCTCTACTCCTGCCTCCGTCCTCGCGGGGTAATAACTTCGGATTATTTTTTTCCACATCTCTCTCTTTTTATCTCAATAAAAACTTTCGATATCCGCACCCGTTATTACGGCCGGTCGCTATATATCGAAAGGAATAAACCCTTTTACGAAATTTTAACTCGTTCCTCTCCCTAACTTATATACATTACTGTTGGATAAAATTGAAATTGAAAGTGAAATTTTGGAAGTTTTTGTAAGTCGTGCCGGGCACGACGGAGGAAATTCACGAACTCCCTGTTTCACGCATATCAATGACTCACATATATGCTTCCATTTTTTGCGTAACGCTCCGATAAATAGATTCGAAATTTCCTTTTATTCGCAAGGCAAATTTTTTACTCAACGGCTATTGTAATGTTTCCGTACATTACACTGCAATTCACTGGGTCTGCTTGATTATGGATACAATCGCGCACCACAAAAAAATCACTTCGGAAAAGTTTGCTCTGCAAGAGTTCAATTTTAATTTGCCGGACAGGTGTAAAATGGCGAAATTGAAAAGAAATGTGTACCATGAAATGTGTAGAAGCTGATTCTGAGATCAAATCCACCGGTGGGTCGACCCGCCCCACTGGGATACTAAGCCTCAATCCACCGGAAGGTCGCGCCGGAGATAACTAAATGAATTCAACACACAAACGATCAAAAAATCAGTTAGAAACACATCTCGACCTTCAGAAGAATGACAAAAGTCGATGGAATCATGCTCATTATATCGGACTTCGCGAGTATTCCCATTTAACCGCGATGCAAAAAAAATTACACGCGCACACGACCGTTTCGAAAAAGGTATCGCCTATCGTCCCCTTAAGCACAACTCGGCGATTGCGGCCGGCGTTCGCAAGCCACTGCCATACGCCCCGATACCGTCCGCCAAGACAGGATGTTTACGAGGCGAAATGAGGAGAGGGAGCTTCGTTTCGGAATAATTCCCGCGCTGCGTGTGATATGAGAAACTGTACTGTTCCCGCGCTCCTAAGAGCGAGAGAGAGAGAGCTCTCTTTTTTGTTTCCTTTTTGGCGCTCGTCGCCTAGAGGAAGTCTAATGGAAATCACTCCGTGCGAATGAAACAGATGAATAATTACGCTGCGGAGCTCTCTTACGAATTCGGAAAACTTCGGCGTGTGAAAGACGCGACGAAACTTGGCCGATTATCCGACGAAAATTTCCCTACATTATGAAGAGCCACATCCAGAAAACCACGTCGCCGTCATATTTCAATCCAATATTTTTAAAAGCACCGTTCACGATTACGGTCGAGAAAAATAATACTAATATGACGCAATGTAAATTAAAACAAGCACGGAAAGAGCTGCTGAAACAGACAATAAATGGCGTTTTTTAACGGAAGGACGGACGGACAAACCTAGAATGAGACAGAATACTGAACCGAATGGCGAAAAACGAAGTCTCTAGCTGCTTTCGTTTAGGAGCCTTTTGTTTAGAAAACCCCGCTAAAATCAGTCCAAGTAGTATGTATATCCTTTGCTTATAACGGTGATATGAATTTAATACGAATTGGATAACGCCTCATTATCGGGGCCTACGTTCCGATTTCGCAATTCTAAATGAATATGATATATTTATCGAAAATAATGCCCACCGGAAGTTGCTTCCTCGCGGCACTCATCATTGGACGAAACTACGCTGAATCAGCCGAGTGATAAAGTACTCAAACAGAAGTAGACTTATATTGCTCTCCTTCGCGAAGCCATGAAACTTAATAAACAACTCATTCGTGAATCCATTTTCTATTTTTTTCTTTAGATGCGTCACCGTGAATCTTTCAGACGGCTTAGGAATATGAGATGTAAGCTTATGCAAGTTATTTACTTATCATTCAGGGATACTAAATACGATGGCTATCTTTCAAAGTAATAAGGTACATGTTAAAAGGATCAAGCGATAAATAAAAAAGAAAAAAAAAAACAAACTGAATGAAAGCGGGCTATTTTCGGGCCATCCATAGCCAACATCTATACATTGCCCTAATATTCAACAGAAATATTGAGTGGGAAAGTGAGAACAATGCACAATAGCATCAATCGCAATCCCCCCTTTTATGATCTCTAGGGACACCGATTTCACTACTAGTTATATAAGATAAGATGGGAGCAAGGAAAAATTAACTACCACGCAATCAACGGCACTGTAATCACTTCTCTGAACAATTTAGGAAAAAGCGTTGCCGGACTAACTAACAAGTCGGTTAACGATATACAAACCAAGATATTATACCCCAACGACATCTTTTACGGCATCAGTATACGTCGGAAAAAATATAACACCAAATAAACCGCGAAGCCATACAACGAACGATTTTTCACGCATCGCCGTAATTTCAGCCGTCTTATACAAGTGTAAAAAAGTCGCTCTTCTAACCAAGGGTTCACAGAACGCGCACAATCGGCGCGAAAATAAGAGACGCCATGACGGACCAAAACGGAAGTATCGAGCTAGCAAAAGGAGAGGTCGACAATATCCTGCACGTTTTGTATCTCTCCCACGCACGGAATCCCACACACAAGGCCCTTAACTGGGCGAGAAAGAGAGAGTGGGATGGAAGGAGAAAAGAGCAGAACACAACAAACTGAGCAGGCCAACACACAAACCCCTCTCTCCAGTGGAATGACAGACTTTCCCAGAACACAAACTCCAAAACTCCCTTCTCCTTATTTTCCCTCCAACCCTTACAAACCCGGCGTAGCCGCAGCCGGCGGCGGGCTGTAGAAAGAGATATAGAAAGAGAGAGAATACTGCGCAGTTGGGTAGCCCAAGCCCCTTCCCACTCCCTTATACCCTACACACCCCTCTCTCTCTATCTCACTCTCCTCTATCCGACCCCTAAAACCCTCTTTTCCTTCCCTTCTCCCTCCCTCAACCACCATCCTCTGGTGCACCTCCCACTCTCTCTATCCCATCCTCTCTCACCCCCTGCACTCCGAAATGTTTGCCCTTCCGAGGATTTTTTGGGGAAGGAGAGGTAAAAAGGAGGAAAAGCGGCGAAAGAGAGGAGTTTTGGAGAGCGAGGGGTTGAGAGAGACAGAGAGAGAGAAACGCGAAGTGAGCGTGAAGAAGAGGGAGGAAGGTTGAAGGATGGGCGGAATGAGAGGGGTTACAACTGGAGGGAGAGAGGAGGGGAATAGAGAAGGCGGGGAGACTGTTGTGACCGTGTGTGTGAGAGAGGGGAAGATTGCAGAGATGGACGAGAAATGTATGGAGAAAGCGAAATAGAGAGAGAGAATTTAGGGACCGGAGATGTTCATCACACCCCAAAAGGCTTTACTCCTCCTCATCCTCCCTCACCCATCCCACTCCTCTTCTCCGCCACTTTACTTGCACTGACACAACTCAAGAAAGGGACTTCATAAACGTCAAACCTTATTACATCGGATAAATCTCTCTCTCTCTCTCTCTCCTTCTCAATGGCGTGTCTGCTCGATTCTCTTTTTTATTTGCTCCGTCTCTGTTGCCTTGGTCACTGACCTACGAAATAACCAAAGACTCTGTTCATTCAGAGAGTGAAAGAGAGGGTGAAAGGAGACACTTTTCCGCTGCCGTTTTTAATGCGGACCCCGTTCCTAGCGACGCGTACGATTTTATTTATTTAATCTTTCTAAACGGAGGCGCCAATGTTACTTCAGTCCTAATATGAATATACATGTATATGTATATGCGCGCACGTTTGCTTTGAGCCGACCCCTCGCGCTGCAAATCCCACTCGGTAAGGTGGGACGATTTACTGGGATTGATCGACGAAAGCATTCCACGAACTCTCTTGAAACTGTGACAATCTCGAGGCCGTGGAACAGATGACGACCGCTTGAACGCGCGCGACCTATTTAAATTAGTAACCCGCGAGAACCTCGTATGTTTATACAAAGCTGGTCGCGGGGGCTCCCATTACAGCGCAACAACATTTGCATGAGAACGTTGCGTTATCGGCGCACGGCAGGTGACACCGCGTCACAACTACTTTCGAAATGTAAACTACGCCTGCGAGCGTAATATCGCCAAAGAATTAGAAGAGGGCAGTGCCAGCAGTCAAATAGTGATATAATCATCAACCTCCCTATATAATTTGCTTGGTTGTGTCAAGTGTAATGCTCGACTGTGGCGCCGCTCTTAAAGAGCCGTTATAAAAGAGCGGAAGAACCGAGAACTATTTATGACTGACTGTAATGCTATTTTAAACAAACTTTCCGAATAGGTAAAAGATTGAAATTTAGAAATGTTTGATTCTTATAGTAAAAGCCATTTACGAAAAAATTCCAAAAAAGACTCGGGTTCGACTCCAGAAGATAATTCCTATTTCCCATAAGATAACACGTAAAAATCAATTTATTGACGAACAAGCTTTCATTCACATGCGGCCAATTACAATTACAATAAAAAAATTTTAGCCACTACAGTATTCATACCCGCCAATTGTTTATCAGAAGAACAGCGTTGTTCTTAGAATAAACGATAGGCGAACCACATCTGAGAATGGATATTTTGCAAGTAAAATGCGCATCAGGTGTTATCAATCGTTTTACGTCGACCTTGATCGTTATTTGAATTCAAGCCAAAATGCCAATTCGTTAACTGATTTCTATTTCTTCGTTATTTTATGCATTCGATCATGAATCGAGGCTTTTCTATTCAACATTATCCCTTATTTCTGCACCTGCCAATGTTTAGTCAAGTTTGTGTCGTGCGAGGGCAGGCGAAGACCTCGAGAATCGTAGGGACTTCATTAAAGCGCATTTAATTGCACTCCATCTCGGCTACTGTTTACTCGGTGCATTTCTAGCTGAATCGACATTTGCATAAGATCTCTTCTGAAATGATTACCTACATTAGACGGTTTCCCGGGTTTCCGGTTCTCCGAGATAGATGCGTTCCAGAATGAATATAAATTACTGCTGGTGACCTTCTAACAGACCACATAGCGAAGAGTTTGCACTCAAGATGATTATTAACGGTCCAGGTCAACAATGCAAATCAGCCTTTTCAATCGCAGACTATGCAGAATAATATAAACCTATGTTTTGCCAAATGCCGCATGGAAATACGACGAAATCGAAACAAATCTGCATATTTGGGAAGCTTCCACATTCTCGGAAATAAAATTAACGTGAAATATTGAAGAATTGATTTTTTACGCAGTCTAAGCACTACGTATCACTGTAACAACAACTCTTCCTATTTAATTGACATCATCGACTCCGCTTCTTGAGCTAAGAAGCAAGGCTAGTCGAGGACGACGCATCAGTTTTGCGATAAATCTTTGCATGCGATGATCAACGGATGACACAACGCGGCAATGACGTAACTACCGATCCGCGCGAGGAATGGCAACGTGAAAACTGACCGCCGACAAACCGGCTTCCGTGAAATTCATGCGTACCGAGAATTCATTCCATCGATCTTTTTATTTAATGAACAGAAGCGTGATGAAACCCAAGTCCCCAAACTTTAACACCAATATAATTTTAGCTATTTACATATTTACAGGTTATTCAAAGCTAGTGTGGTGAGGCCTCTGTTGTATTGTTTTTATCTCTTCTTCTTCTTTCGTCGAGTCTTTGTCTTCGTTCTCCTTGTCGGCTTCCCCGGTCGTCCATCGTTGTGTTTCCTTCTATTCCTATCTCCCTTCTTTCGGCATTCCTCTCCGTCTTCGGTCCCCCTCGCCGCCTTCGGTCCTCCTTGCCGTACTCCTTGGTCGTCTCCCGCGCGCATTTCAGTATATAAGCCTCGCTTGTCTCCTCCCCAATGTTGCCGATGCCAGCAACTGAGCCACACCCGATATCATTGCAATCTTCTACCCAAATGTGTCCACTGCGGTGACTCCCACGACAGTTCAATGTGTCCTTCTACCCCCGAATCTCCGCTTCCTCGCAAATACGCTAACTGCGGAGGAGATCACACGGCTAATTACCGTGGCTGCCCAGTTTACCGCGAAGCTAAATCCACCTACGTACGCAACCATTTGTCTCGTTCAACTTCTCTTAATGCAACCCCACCGCCCAATCCTCCCGACTCTTCTTCGTTTCAATCTTTCCCGCAACCCTTGCCAAACCAGCATTTTAATCGTTACCAACCCTTAATGCTGCCTCCTCACTTCCAGCCTATCCCTCCTAATTTCGCCCCCGACTCTTCGTCTAATCTCAACAAAGACATCGTGTGGTTTAATTCTAGTCTTCCAACTGTTCGATCTCTTAAAACCAGCCTAGAGCGCCGTATCTTCTAATTAACCGAACTTTTCAAACTTTCTAACTAATTTTATTTATATTTCCACCATATCTTCTACAATGCCAACTACTCGACTCGCGATCTTTTTACGTATAATTACGATTTGAGTTGCATTTGTTTTATGGCCCTGAAAAGAGCCTCAACTTGACCACGTCTTCACTCCTCATCTGTTCTTACTTGGCCATAAACTGTAAATATTGTTATGAAAAGGGCCATTTGTTGACTCCTCCCCCATTTTTCCCCTGACCGCGACTCACAACGCTGCCAACCAAATCGTATATTTTTCTTTTTTTTTAATTTTAATGTTATTTACTTATTTTTATTTTTTATTATTCTATAGTATTAGATAACTAGACTAATTAGCTTAAAATTCTACATCACACCTGTTCCTTAAACAAATATTGCGCATTACATTTGAATAACTATGCGTTACTATCTGCTGTTCTACTCAATACTAGAGGGTTCTTATGTTGATACCCTTTTTTCTCTTACATTAATCTATTCCTAGTATGTAAGGAACTATTTATAGTAACTACTATTTATATGGATGTTTTTTCTGCCCTAAGGCACTTTGTTAATAGTATTAATTAGCACTTAAGTTCCAATCATCGCACTGCTTTCACTGCCGGTAAAGTGAGGCACACTCACGAAGACGGCATACGCTTGGTCCTTCAGGCCGCCTTAAGACGATTTGGATTTAAAAAATTACTAATCAAGTATGTAGAATTTTTTTATAACTAAACTTTCTTCCATTACGTGCGCGCAAGTAATATCCGACACCAATCATTTGGAATCATAATCTCACTTATACATAGAATATATTTTTTTCAATTTAGTAGGGTTATGTGCGATTCGCGTGGCAGACTTCGACCTTCTCGATGGGATTTCGCGCCTTAGCAAGGCTGCCCGTAGGATTTCTTTTAATAGGACAATTGCTAGTCGTATCGGGGCATTGATCGAATCCGGTTGTCCAAGGTAATGAGCAGAATAGTAACGACAATTAGTAACACTCGATTCTCAAACAAGACAAAATGTTTGTCCCTGAGACTGCAGTAACTCTCGGGTTAACGAATGGAAATACAATCAGTTACAGGTTTCGGCTTTTTGCTCCATCAAGAAGCAGCATCGTAGCAAAATAGTATTACACAATCAACAGTCAAGAGCAGGACCGTCAAATCCCGAGGGAAGGTTTCGAACTCGAGGCATCACCATCAGACGGAACGCCACCTACTCGAGCACGGTTAGGAAGAAGATATATTGGGGGGGAAAACTCGAACGGAAATGCGTCCTGTAAAAACAAGCGCCCCATACTTTCGGCCTTAAACATCTCCCGCGCCCTTCCCCTTGCGGCAACAACACCGGGCCACGACCTTGCTCATTTCTTCACCTTCCCGAACCTCTCGAGCAGCGGGTGAGGTAGGTTCTAGAAGGGGCGGTGGGACCAGGAGGAGAGGGCAGAGGGAGAGAGAATAAACTCGCACGCAAACTCTTTCTCCCCCTTCCCCGAAAAAAGAACTTTTGAGTAGTGCCTCCATAAAGGAGTGTATCCCGGAGCGAGGGCGACAATGGTAATTGGAGTCGGCAACATCGCCTCCACCACCTCTCTCTCGTTCCACCCACGAACAATGCATTCCCTACCTCTTGCCAAGGCACCTCGTGCATGTTATTTAGAAGAGTATGTTTCTTCTTGCACGCTTCGGAAAATTGCAGTAAAATTTTTCTTTACTATTCATTTCCACGTCGAGGTAACGAAATACGTCAACGCTGCATAGCACTTTATGAGGAATGCACCTTTTCGAGGCCTATTTTCTCGGACTTACATCTGGCCTTGCCCTTAAGCTGGGGTTCCCAAACTGGTGCTCGCGAGCACCGCTGTGCTCTTTGGAAGCTTGATTGTGCTCTTCGGCAGCCTGTTTGTGCACTTCTACGAGGCTTTTTTCCTAACATCATTAATTTAATATGACCAGCTTCTTTCTTTCTAAACGTATATAAGAACATTAATAATAACAATTAATAATAACAATGACGGTGGTATGGTTGTAGTATTTATGATAATTTTTTTCGCAAAAGTAAGGTGACGCTCGCTTGATATTCTAGGATATTAGGATATAGCTTGGTGCTCGCTTGATATACCAAAATACAACTTAGTGCTCGCCACATGGAGAAGGTTGGGAACCCCTGCCCTAAGGAAACCTTTGCGGTCAAACCTAGTATACGTACATACTATATGTATTTCGTTCGATTTACCACAATACGAATTCTGCACATCGGAGAGGGAATCATTTCTCTCTAGAATTCTCATACAAAGCTCTACAATGTTTCCTCTAGTTCGACATTTTCCTATGCTCTGTTCTGTTCTGGAAGCTCGATTACGTTTTACAAACTCTCTTCAAAGCCGCCTCCTAATGTTTTCCCTGGTCGACATCGTCAAAACCAAAACGGAATCGAAACTGCAACTAAGTTCGACCTGAACTGCGACGCAAAACTAAAATTGACGTGGCGACAACTTGGCGCCTTCAGATCTAAGCTTTGGAAAATTTCCCGTTCCAATGACAACTTTGAAACGCGCTTATGGAAGACCTTTTTGCAGAATTTATAATGGCATTCGCCAACATCGAAATGAAAAACCCTCTGTAAACGCTATTTTTCCAAACTTTGGGTAAATATTATTGTGTGCAACATGATAACTTTATATATTAACATGATATGATAATGCGGAGTTGTAAAACTTTGATGAACAACAAGTCGCATAATAAACGTTTTTAACTTTTCAACTGACGAAATTTTTAAACAGCGTTAGAAAAATTGAATAAATAATCGGCGTTAATGTTATACGGAATAACGTGGATTTTTTTCCTTGCGTGCATTTGGGTAACGAAATTTCGCGCAGTTTTCAACGAAAATTGGGATATCACGCAAAATCACCAATTAGCGAGCAACTCCGTAGCACAAACGCTCTGATATGCCGCCTCTTAACGAAAAATATCCGAAATACTACGGCGAGGCGACGAGCGAACGAGTGAAAACAGCGTCTCGTGCTCTAAATTAAAGCAAGGACGACACTTCTCTCCACCTACGCCTCTTTCTTTCGAATACAAAAGCAATCAATGAGAGAAAAAAAAGGATTATCGACATCAGCATAATCATACGAATCCAATGGATGAACTAGGCCAGTTTTCTTCAAACTGTGCTCCGCGGAACCTTTTCAGGGGCTCCGCGAATAATATAAAAAACAAGTACCTAATAAAATCATATATGATAATATTGTTAAAACAAACACATTTACTTATCGTATGCACAGTTATATATATTCATAGCAAAGTTAATTTGGTTGGTGGAGAGTAGTAGCCTAACCCGTAACAACAGGCATCGGTCTCTCAGACCGCACGAAAAATTACGTCTAATTTAGGGTTCGTGAATCATCTTCGCCTTTGAGATTTTGTTTACCTTTGTATCCTACAGGTGGCTTTGTTTACTGCACGGCAGTTACACTCCGGCATTGGACCTATGCGTACTAGAGCGTGTTTAGATTCGTTGCCGGTCTGAGAGACCGCATGCCTGTTCTCGTAATTTTTTCGGGACAGTTCTTTTTCACGGTTTCGGAAATTTCTGAGGATATGTCGCAGTTAAACCGTGGCCACATAGATGAACTGGCCTGAACCGTCGCACGTCCGGAAAAGAAAACAAAAACTGCCTTCCAATGTTTTATTTGTAGCAGCTCAATATTTTGGAAATGTTTAGCACCCGCTTGAGGATCATGCGCCGGAGCGAAAATTGACGAAGTTTAGGGTCCTCATTTTTAATGAGTTTTTCTTTTTTTAAATTAGTTTATATTCATCCGTTTAAACCAACCCTCTGCAAAAGACTAAAGCAAATACTGAAGTTTTTGTATGAAATTAAAAAAGTAACCTATCAAAAACTAGAGCCTTACTTTTTTGTTAAAAAATTTTTATTTCCATATTTACTAAGAATATATTGTATACTAAGAGTTCATATTTTTGTGTTTGTTCACCAAGACCCTATTTCAAATATAAACATAAGAAAACTTTATGGTGTTGTTTATTCTCACATATTTATTTTTGGCGTGGGGTCTGAGAGACCGCATGCCTGTTTGCGCGTCAATTTCTGATGCCTGTGGTTACGGGTTAAGAGGATCGCTAAAAGGGCTCCGCAGTCTCTCGAAGTTTGAAGACCACTGAAGTAGGCAATATCTGTAGGCGTGGAAAAGATTCTTCCGGTTTCGCAACAACAGAAAAAATAAACTGCCATCGACGGTAAATCACCGACCGCGGACCCAAAAAAAGACATCTACATGTTACCCTGCAATTCACCTAATTGGCGGGTGGCAGGAGGTGCAATGAACCAAAACCTACCTAAAGATTGTCTATCACAGGTTGAAATTTTCTATTGTGATCTCGTATTGTCCTCGGAAAGAACGAGCCTAGATAACGAACGCTCCGTCCCACAATATCTCACGTATCTTATCGTCACGGTCGTTTATACTTTGGTGCTTCAATAATTCCTACAACCTCATATTTTAGACATTCCGATTTCTCCAAAAGCCGAAACTCAGCGTTGCACTCATTCTAATTGAATTATATGTCCCTTCTCGTACGGATCCCATATGCAGGAGGTGTACTCCACTTGTGGTCTAACATGTTTCACGAACGTTTTCTGTAGTGTTTCGTACTATTCTACCTATGAAAGCCAGTTTCTTGTTGGCCGCGCCTATAACTCGACGAATGTGCATGTCCCACGAAAGATCTCGGCGAATGATTACTCCTAAATATTTTACATACTCGGCTGCTTGAATATTTATTCCATCTATTTTATACTCGAAACCTACTTCTATGTTCTTACTTTTCCATAAAGTAACTACGGCACATTTAGTGTAATTAATTTCAGTTTTCCATTCTTTGCACCACGCTGAAATCGCTCTTAAGTCTTCACGCAGCGACTGATGGTTCTCCTGGTTTTTTATTTCTTTATATAGAACGGTATCATCGGCAAAAAGTTTAATTTTACTACGAACTACCAAGTAGATATCATTTACATAAATTAAGAAAAGTAGAGGGCCCAGTACACTTCCCTGAGGAACACCCAACGCAACTTGAACGGGGGACGAGTATTTCCCATTGATGACAACTATCTTATTTTATTTATCGCTTGTTTTTATCAGAATCCACGATCAGGACGACTGCTACGTAGCCGAGATATGCATAAACCCACCATTGCTATTACTCGGGAATGCCTTTCGAAAAAGTGCCGTGTAATGTTAATCTGTGTTACGTGAACCTGGTTTTACATGGAATTTGCATGCCAGACGTCTTATTTTCAAGAGAAATAAAGTCGTATTTTGTCCTCTTTCCGCGCATTTTTAAATTCTGACAGCGATTAAATATTTTAAGAATTCAAAAAACAAAACAAAAACGTACTACAATCGATCTGGTCGGAATATCACTGAAGATGATCCGGTAAATAACTCTCCTCTGAATCCATCCTCTTATATAAGTTAACGATAAAAGATGCTTACTTTTACACATTTAATTTACTAAAGTAAATTGATACTTTCCGGATTACTGTTGTTCTGATATATTTGGCGATTCTATCTTCCCAGGTAAGAACACTGCCCAAGTAAATTCCTGTTTCAATTTTACCCCATACACTTTTACGTTTACTCTTGAAGGGCCAGCGCTTAACACGGCCCCGTGGTCCACGGGTGCAATGTGTGCACCGCACACAGTCGGCAGCGGGAAGCGACAACTACATACATACATAAAAGAAGTGCAGAAAACCGAACCGCTTTAATTTAGTCAACCGCGAACAGAACCAGAATATTTTACAAAAATGGTTCGTTTCAAGAAATTAATTAATTAATTGATTAATTAATTCTACTCAAGTACATTAGAAAATTTTAACGACCTCTTTTTGAAGATTTTGTCCTCTTTAGATTTTTAAAACCTAGTCACCTTACCCATACCGGCACCCTCCTCCAATCCCAAAACTCTTTGATGCACATATACGTACATATAAGGTGTCCCGATTATGTAAGCTTATAGAAAAAGCACTCTGATCCTCCAACACGTCTCTTAGCTCTGAAATCCCAAGTCCGAACCATAATTCGCATTTTTTTGCATAAAAAAACCGCAGCAATTTTTTGCATTAACAAAACAAACCATGTTTTAGCGAATGCGTTAAAAGGAACCGCATAATAGGATGCCCAGGTGTTTTTTTCCTCGACCACTTTATTATGGCCGACTCGATCGCCCATTCGAAATACTTCTCCGTCGTGCGTCAAAATTCCCATCGGACCAAGGTGACCGACCGCAGACCTTGCTTCCTCCCCACTCACACGCGAACGTGTACGTAAATATGTATGTGGCCGGCCGCATTTGCAAGATAACGAGTGGAGCGGTATGAGGGCTTTAGGGTGAGCGACGGCGAGAGAATGAAGGAAAGGGCAACGCACAGGTGGCGAGGGCGATAAAAAAAAAGAAACTGCGGGAACCGCGGATAATACTTTCAACGAATTCAAATGGCCTGCAGGAGGAGTGTTGGGAGGCGTCTTCTCTCTTACGACACGGTCGGAAGAAGAGGAAACTCGAAGAGAGGGAGAAAGCACTCCGGTCGCCGCGCCGACTGATACTACGCGTCGGATAGAATGAGAGAACGTATTTGCGCGAAAGCATCGTTTTTTTTATTCTCCTCGTTTCTGGAACTACCCAACAAATCCCTTTACATTCGATACCGAAATTGTGCGAGGAGGAAATAAAAAAAGGGGGTTGCCTCGCTTTCGCGTAAGTCAAGTTCGCTCCCGAAAAACGCGCAAAAAAGGAACTCGGCGTCTGAAGTATTATTTCTCAAATTACGATTTTCACGCTCCGGTGCGTAAAAATGTAATAAACAAAAATAAAGTATGTGCAGTCGAGACCCTATATAAACACTTTCTCCTATACGTTTGCCTTGAAGTTCTCATAGTAGCATCATTGTAAGTTTTAAAGTTATCAAGGCTCGACTACGTGTCGTAGCTGATTAAAACAATTATGTACGACGCTACTACTTTATTTCGTCCAAAAAATATAGATAGCGTAGTTAGCACTTCAAAATGATGCACGTTTCTAATCACTTTACGAAAGAAAATGCTCCCTTATATTCCGTAGTTACATATCTCCTATTCCAAGTTTTTATGTGGAAGCTTGGAAACTTTCATAAGAAGACCTTTTACTAAGACGCTACTCCATTTTCCTTTCTCTCTCACGATTTTATATTTGACAGTTTTAATGCGTAGAAAACCAAGTTAATCCCCACAGATGTTCCATAAAGCGCTCGTTACGTTCGAGAGATAATTAGAAGAAACGAAAAAATGCACAAAATTAAGAATTTTGATGTGCAAGCTTTCCGAGATGGAACTCTTCGTATAATATTACAAATCTGGATTGCGGTATTTTTAAGGAAAATTTAATCAAAAGGCTTAAATAACTCTCGACCTCAATCTCAAAAAGTAGATGTAAAGAGAATATTGTACAACAATAAAATCTCCACCACACGCTTAATTAAAAACGCTCAACTTTTTTTCAAAAGCAAAGGCCAAACGAATGACTTTTACTTTACGAGAATGGATGAAGCAAGCGCCATGTCCTCCTTCCAATCATTATAATGAAATGGCTGTGTACGTTAATCGCTCGAATATACGAGATAATATTTATAAGGAAATTTTCCGCCTATTAAAATTCAACAACAGAACTTCAATTTCCCCTCCCACCTCCGTAAACGATAAGCAATGTAATAACTTCCAATTTACATCTGTTTATCTCCTATGAAAACTCTTAACCCAAAAACATCGTCATTTCTTCCAGCAATATCAAATCCTTCCATCTGTGCCTTCTTTCATATTACCCTCGAGCATTCCCATAATGCGTAGCTCGAAAAATCATACAAAAAATACCCTTTAGGGATTTCATTCTCGACGTTTCTCGAGAAAATTACTGATCTTCACATTTTTTTTGTTTTACCCAAGGTATTACACACAAAATGACCTCTTGCATTTCTTGTACCGTGCTGCTTTAAGTTATAACAATTCATTCGTCTGAATTCCTAAAAAGTTCTCAAATAATACGGGAAAAGAAAAATTCTTCACATGGAATATTTCTTTATATTCCATCTTATTCTGTTTCCAAGAAACAATTCCTTCAATGCTACGCGTACAAATACTCGTGATCAACGTACTGGGACATTATGCGGGTTAATGTTCGATCGAGAATTAGAAATAAAAAAGATAAAGACTATTTGGCGATATTTTTAATACCTGTATCTTGTGTAGACAACTATCCTTGGCCATAAATCGAGTTTTAAAGGGAGGTACACACAAATAAATTGGTAACTACTAAAGGAAAAAGGGTGGAAGAAAGAGAATCAAAAAACATAAGCGGTTTACGGAAAATCCGCGCCAGGGACATGGACACTCGCACATACCTCGTGCCATAAGGTTTTGCGTGCCTCAGACAAAACCAAAGAACTACTAGGCACGCACAACCACGCACTCATTACGAAAACGGCAATAAAAATAAAATACGCGCACACACATACGATCTCTAGCATTCACCTCCGACTGCGCATTTCAACAACTACGTCGTCACCACCGCCTGTGTGCTGTGTAAGGGGGAGAGAGTCCATCCCGAGGCATTGTTTGTTACTTTGTATGTTTTTGCGCACGGTAAACTTTCGTACACGCTAAAATATTCAGTTTTTAAAATATCTCTTCAACGATGCATTATACGAGAAAAATCATAATATAACTGATGGTACCTCTTGTAAACGAAGCCTCTCTTTCGCATCGTTTCAATACGTACATTTATTAGATTTCCGGGATCACTTTTGCCATGTCGCTGTATTAGCGAGTGGCACATTTCATTTATTTCATTTTGTGGTGTGCCAACCAAAATCGTTCCGCGTGCCACCCTTGGCCAGCCTCGGGCTAGTGTAGCTGACTCCCAATGCTAAGGTCTCGAGTTCGATTACTTTCGTGTCATTGTGTTTGGTTACTGTTAAAAGGGCCCAAAAAGTTATCTTTAAAAACTAATGATAAATAAATAGCACAAAAATAAAGGAAAGTCATGAGAATTGAATACATGCGATTAAACACATAGGAGTCGAATGAGTTATAATTAATTTTCTCCTCCAATTTAAAAAAAAACTTAATACCAGAAGTCATATATATGCCCAAGAGATTTTTTTAGGCATCGAGAGAGAACACTCGGTTTTTTTCTCGTTGATTCGAAAAATAATTTAGTTACTTCCCGATCGTAGAATTTAGGATGGAATATTAAAAATGGTCAGGAGATGGTGAGATTTTAGCTCGAACACGTTCCGCCGTCCGACACTTGCGATAAAGAAGACAACCAAAACAAAACCAACAGGTTGATACGCTACACAAAACACGAAGATGCTAGTCATTGAGAAACAAGTCGGCCGCAACCAGCAATGGGCGAGCAGGATGAGGAAAAAAATGGACTCGTCATCGGTATGACCATGATTTCGTGATTATTGTTTTTTTTTTAATCTTTGCCCGTCTAATTGGAAAGGAAAGATCGTGATCTTTTGGCTTTAATAATCAGCAGAGAGATGGCGTAACGCGAAGCATCGGAAACGAATACTATCTCGAAGAAAAACAGCTTTGTTCACGAGAAATGTCTTCATTCGTAAATACTGGGAATAACCTAAGAGATTAGAATTTACTTCCCTATATAAATTAAACTGAAAAGTCAAACGCAGTCGGTGGTTTATACGACACATTGTGGTAATAGGAAAAAAAGACAATTTGAACATTCCCTCAAAAGGAAATTTACGCGTTTTACCCTTCGTGCTCGCACTCATATCACCCAGGTAAATAAGCACCCCCCCCTAGATAGTGCCACCCCCGCATAACGTCCGTGAATCGTTGTGAACGGAACTTCCATTTATGATTACATATGGCAACAATATACCTCGATTTACCGCCATCCCCGCTTTAGCGCCAATGTCAGTGATGGACAAACGGTGGCGCTAAATCGGGGTTTGACTGTACTTCATTAATGGAAGTGCGTAATCGCGTACATTGAGCAATTGGGTCCCAATCTAATTCCTTACTCCGACCCAAAAATAGATTGTGCAATTCCAGTTTGCATAACTTCGGACCCAAGGATGAAACTATAATTTTACCATGTTGTCTACTCTCAAAATGATTAGCGTCAGCAGCTAAAGAAAAACTCCATAAATGGCTACAAATCGAAATTCCCAATAGCAAAATGTACAGTAATAGGAAAACACTTCGGAACACGGAAATTTTAGCAACAAAATTAGGGTGTTTTGCAACTAAAATTTGGCTAATACTTCGTAGGAAAAGTTACCAAAATCTTCGAATAAAAACCTGTATTAAGTATACAGGTGCATATATGCTCCCAGTACGTACATAAATGTATTACGCGCATCTTTTAGCGGCACTATACGCAAACACTCCTAAGAATTCTAAATAACGAATTTTCACCGACAGATTCAGTAGACAAAACAGTCGTTCGGCCTTACCATATGGTTACCATCGCGTAAAACACGAGAAATTTCCGTTTCTCGTTTACATAAACCATGGGTCATATTTTTTTGTACGAACAGGCTGGTTCACTGAGTGTGAGACCTTAGCGACGACCGCATTTTATATTTCTTTACGTGCGAGCTCGTAACCTGATACATCTAACCCCGAGGAAGAAGTCCAATAAGCGGGTGGTTTGACGCCTGCGGCAGCCATTTTCGTTAAGCACAAATTCACACTTCAGTATGTCGACATACCTCGCTCTTCGTAAAACATCGCTAAACACTTGGCAACTCCTTGAAAGTTATTCCTAAATTAATTAATTCCATTACTCGCCGTAAACTGTTTTTAGAGCCGCAATGAGGTAATGTTTGAGGATATTACATTCCAGTAACCGAACCGTGGCTCTTTTAACTTGGAATGTGGCTCTTTCAAATTTCCATTCAAAGGCTTGTCAACGTTTTCATTACAGAACAAAATGAGGTTGTGTGACTTAAGACGTGTTTGGGGATACCTATAAGGCATGCATTATAATATCTGAATTGCTTCGGGTGCAGGTTATGTTTTACTAATTGTAAATATATGAGAACGGAATTTTTTCATGCGGCTCTCGAACTTCCGAAGACTATCGTATGCGGCTCCGAGAGTAAGTTTGGCCATCCCTGATATATAGTACGTCCCATGAAATGACAAAGAAGATGGCTAAAGACGTGAGCGAAAAATCCGCTGCCGTCGCAAAAATCAAACGTAGCTTTTGGATGGTGACGCAGGAGTACCGAATGGTTACAGCCGCCTAAAAATCAAGGAGTACAAGTTCCGATGCCGGAGTCCGCCACCGTATTTACCATCTTCGAGACTCGAGGTCCACTCCTGAGTGGACTCTTAAGTTCACGACGTTGACAAAAATACAATTTAAGGATGACAGCAAACGCAAGGGCACGCACGTAGGCCTTTGTTTTGAGCGTTTCCCTAAACATGTCCGAGAAGTGTAAACAAGGTTTCCCCGGGACAACTATTAAAGGGACTGTTGGTCCAATTCATGAAGCGATTTGTAACGACGGGCAATACACATTCGTTACCACGAAAACAAACAAGATTGGAAAGGTGTACTCCATGTCGGAGTACACCGAGTTTCCAAATGCGATCTTTGCGATTTCACAATGTTCTCAATATTTTTCGCTCAGATGAGAATTTAACGAGAAGCAAGCGAGGCGCGTTGTGAAATACATGTAGGTCTTCATGAAAAGTAGTCGTAATTATTGTCCGATTTTAACCAAAATTGGAATCGGTCAATTACTTTTAACAAAACTACCCAATGCCAAATTTCATCACATTATGTCAAGCGGTTCCCGAGTTGGAAAAAGGGAACATTGTAAACTACATGTAGGTCTTCATGTAAAGTGGTCGTAATTGTTGTCCGATTTGAACCAAAATTGGAACCGGTCAATTAATTTAAGCAAAACTCCCCAATACCAAATTTCATCAAAATACATCGAGCGGTTTCCGAGTTGAAACAATAGAACATTGTAGGTAGGTTGAAGTAACATAAGTATGAAATCACGTTTATTAATCATTATTCTACAGTACAACTATCATAACAGAGTACAAAACTTTTATTTGAAGTTAAAGTTATTGTTTAAAAAATTGAGTAATTGAGGTTTGTTTCCTTGCGGCGAGGTCGCACCAGCATCTCAATAATATGACATCAGTAGCAGTACTTATACAAAAGTGGTAGAACAGTAGGAGCTAGGTTTTTGAAAGTTCTCGGTTTTTTGGACTTTCCAATAAGTACGAGTTTTAATTTGTGGTTACCAGTAGCGTTACAACAGGCTAGAATCGTCACTCTTTCTTTACTTCGTTTAAACCCAGGAGCTGAAGCTTCAGCCAGAGAAGCTCAAGTTTTCGAAGGCAGCATTTTATAGTTTAAGCCTGTTTCATCGCAGTTATATATCTGTTCACCTAACAACCCTTCGTTGTGAATGAAATAACGAAATTTCGCTTTAAATTTCAAAAATTCGTCCGAATTTGGCAATAATTTTTTGCCAGAAATATTGAGCTGCCTATGGCTATGTGGGATTACGCGGAATGTCGGACAATCGAAGGTCGGATTACCGGAACTCTACTGTAATTACATTTCTACTGACGTTATTGCGCATCAAAATGAAATGAATATATTATCGATACATTTTTCCAATTATATTAGGTACTATTCTACTCGAATTCATTCGATTTAATAAAAAGCAATTTTTACTGAAAAAAAGAAACTATTAACATGACGAAGGCAGTTTTGTCACTGAACTTTATATTAATAATTCTCTAATAATTAATTAGTGAGATTTTATGTTGAAATGACATCCAAGGATTGCTTCATTTTGCCTCGAGACACGTAGAATTACGCACATACAAATAGTACGTAATTTTGCTCAAATGAAGCAATATTAATTTATTGGCAATTGTAATTGTAAAAATAATTAACTAAATATACTTCTATTTACGTTAATTTCTTCGTCTTAGATCATTTGCTTTAACTTACTTATCGCTTTTTGCATGGAAATCAATTAAAAGCCCTGTGGAAATCCTCAGTAAAGGTAATTTTGATTCGTTCCCTCCAATCGAACGTTTTTTATCTTCGATTTTGCAGAGACGATGGCACGTTAAGGATATACGTTCTAATTTAGAAATTCATTCTGAAACACACACACACACACACACACACACACACACACACACACACACACACACACATATATATATATATATATATATATATATATATATATATATATATATATATAAATTTTACCTAAAAGTTACGATTAGGAGCTAGTAGTTCAATTCCTTGCCGCTAGACGCAGAGTTGGTGTTTCTCGGCAGGCAATCAGATCCTGGACAGACATCATAACGAAAAACTCAGACTTGCTCCATTATAATATGATAACTTCACTTGCTGCTCTTAAATATCAGTTAAGATCTAAGAAAATGCAATTTTTGAAATTCCACCTTAAGTGAACAAATTTAAAAAATTCCAAGACGAAATAAACCAACAATTACGTACATTCGCAAAAAAACGAGGAAATATACGCGGAAGAAGTATAGTTTCCCGGAAAGATGAAATCGGACGCTCTCGAAGAGGCACAAATAAACGTGCATATTATGCTATGGGAGAGCAACATAAAAAAAGTATCGATACATCGGGGCGAAGCGTAGAGAGATTACCCGGAGAACAAGGCAAAAGCGAGGATGAAAACGCGGACAGGAAAAAACAAATGAGGTGAAGTCGGCGAAGGGTAGATAAAAAATGTAGAAATAGGAGAGCGGTCGCTTTTCATCGCAAACCCACGGAAGTGAAATGCCGACCCTCCTCCCCCCCTTAGGTCCTTCCACCCCATTTCTTCCCAGAACTCGGACCCTTTTTACAATGGACACATATCTCTCAAAATTCGGCGAACGGACTATCCTCCGCGGCCACCGGCCCTCCGCCGCCACCTTCTGTACCTCCGTCTCCTTCCCTGCCCTCCCCCCTACCCACACCCAACCATCTCTCCTCCTAACTCCAACCCAACACCTCCTCTCCTCCGCCTAACCATGCAAACCTCCTCGAGCCCAATACCATTGCCCCGCTCGCTTTTTGCATCCCATTCGAACGCGGGTCACGTTTTGGTCTCTGACGCACATACATCTCCCTCAACATCCCCCAACCCACAGTCTCCCTCCTCCTCTCCCAAGCATCTCAAGCCTCGAGGACGAACTTACTCTTCTCTTCAACCCTCCCTCGCCCCGCCAATTCCTTCCACTCCTCACCCTTCTCAGCAACCTTCCGCCACCTTTTTCTCTCTCCCGCGACACCTCCTTCTCGAACATCCTCCCTCGCCCGAAAAAGTCGCTTCGAGGATGCGGCAATGAGGGCGGTGTGAGATGGAATGCCTAAGAGGATGACACAGGAGGTTGATGGACTGTTCCGAAGATACGAGTGGCTGGTTTCGTACCGCTTCGAAGTCGGGGATGATGTGGGAGGGGGTGCGAGGGGGGGGGGGGGATTCCGACGGCCGAATTGCTCTCGAAGGCTATTTCGATAATAGTCCGCACCGCGGCGCTTTTGTTGTGGCTCCGTCTCGAGGAATAACAAGAGACCTGAAATGGTCGCCCAAGTTAAAAATGCCTGATACACGACCGAAGGATAAAATACCGCCGCGGTGAAAAAACACTTGCGTAGGAGTTACGCAATGACTACCGGGCAAAAAAAAACTTGCCGGATTTCGCACAAGAGGGGAAAGTATCGAACTACACTCCATTTTGAGGGAAAGGAAGGAGTTTCAAAACCTGATGTTTGATTCGGTGAACCTCACTTCTAATCGTGCCTTTTAAAAAGCTAAACATTTCCTGCAAAAGTAAATCTATCTCAACTAGTGTCTGGAATGACTGATAATCAACGATATTTCAATATTGTTTCGATAAAATATCGGCGAAATTATGCTTCCTTTTAATGATTCATTGTCCTTTTCCCAAATATTCCATTTCGTCGTGAACATAAAATTTATCTAATTTTAAAAAGTAAAAAAAACTCAAAAATTGTAATTGTACTTCCCATTGCAATTCATTGATACCAAACGTCCAAAAATGACGCAATTTTCCCGATATAATTCGCAATTTCGTATTTTAAATTTTGACATTATTACGAACTGATACGCAGTTGTGTGCGTTAGTTAGCCTTTTGGATCATTTTTCATCACGGATTCGCAGGCCGCATAAAAGGCTCTCTAGGGCCACATGAGAAGTTCTCCAACTCCTCGATTCGCGAGTATGCCTCCAAAAGCTCACGTAGGTACGTCGCGACTTACGAACGCTACAAAAAGACGGAGCTGCAAAACGGACCGAACAGACAACACAGTTCAGTTCACCAACTGGGTCGTGACTCTGGTATTCACTTTTTCCGTTCACAGAATTCAGACGGTTTTATACGATCCAATCCGTCCAAAAATGCAGCAGAGTAGTTAATGACGAGAATCGTCCAGCAAACGATGTGTCTGAAGCGGGAATCGATCAAACCAGCTTGCCCGGCGACGCGCTTAAATTACTCTGGAAAGAGTTCGATCGGAAATTATCTCACAGAGTCGTAATGGAATTCCCCCGGTCGAGTCGGATGCAAAAAAATAGAGCAAAATAAATAGTCCCGGGCATCTTTCGGGCGACGCAAGAACTTTCGAAGCTCCGCCGGAAGCCATGCGCTCGAAGCGACGCTCTTCGAGAAACTAGGCGAAAACCGCGCAATTCGTGGATACTAACGAGCTACGCGTTCCGACGAGAGCGCGAAAAAATAATCCTCCCTCACGGCTGCCTTTTACCTCTCTGCCTCGTCCCGTAAATACCACAGCCGCCTCCAACCCTCGCCCGAGTTCCTCAAGGAATCCCACCCTCGCAGGGGTAAAAGCGATTCCCCATTTGATGGATAGCTCCACTCCTAGGCCCCTAAAACCTCGCCCCCAGAGAGAGAGGTGTCCCGAATCCGACTCCGGGAAGAAGTATAAAGCCCCTCCATCAACGTGGACGGGAATCGTAATGACTGGAGGGTAAGTGGGGGAGGGTGGGGGAGGGTGGGGGAGGGTGGGAAAGGGTGGGGGAGGGTGGGAAAGGGTGGGGGAGGGTGGGAAAGGGTGGGGGAGGGTGGGAAAGGGTGGGGGATGGTGGGAAAGGGTGGGGGAGGGTGGGAAATGTTGGAAGGGTGGGAAATGTTGGAAGGGTGGGAAAGTGTGGGGGAGGTTGGTAAAGGGGGGAGCAGTAGGAGGTTTTATACCAAAAGGGAGAAGGGAAAAACACACGGGAGGCGGCAATAGGATGAAGAGGGGAAGGAGGAGGCGGCCAAAATGCAGGGAGAGTGGAGGGGGAGGCCTCTCTTTTAAGCACCCACACCTCACCCCACCACCGTCGCATATAACACTCAGTCCACGTCTGTGGGTGTAAAAAGGGGGGTAGGAGTAAATGGGGGGGTAGGAGTGAAAGCGGGGGTAGGAGTGAAAGCGGGGGTAGGAGTGAAAGTGGGGGTAGGAGTGAAAGCGGCGATAGGAGTGAAAGGAGGGGTAGGAGTGAAAGGGGGGGTAGGAGTGAAAGGGGGGAGGTGTGAAAGGGGGGGAGGTGTGAAAGGGGGGGAGGTGTGAAAGGGGGGGAGGTGTGAAAGGGGGGGGAGGTGTGAAAGGGGGGGAGGTGTGAAAGGGGTGTGTGTGGAGATTCGAATTAAAGGCATATTGGAGGGGAAAAAGGAGAACGCATCGACGGGTATTTTTTTCTATCTTCTTGAGGGAAAAATTGAGACAAGAATGGAGCAATAAATGTGGTTTTCAGGGGTTCGCCTCACTTTTATTTTTAAACGGGCGGGAATGACGCTGAGAACGGCATCATTCAAAACGTAAATAACCGCCGATACTAAACGCAAAAAGGAAGAGTAAACGTGGCACAGGCACGCGGCGGGTTAGAGTAAACAATCGGCAATGGCGGGGTTGTCAATTTTTTCCTCCCTCTTCCGTTTTCGAGGAGTGGAAAACGGGATGAAAAGCTTTCTTGATTCCTTTTTTGGAAAATATTTTAATTATTACGCGAATGCGGCTTTTTCAATTTCGAACTGTAATCCGATTCAAATTTGGCCGCCAATCAGCTTCGGTTGTATTCTTGCTTTTTAAATAATACTATGAAAAGAGAAAAATAATTTTTTAATGATAATAAATAAATTAATAATAATAAATAATCTTATTTTTCGTGCCTGAGGATAGCGCTCTACTCCAAAACCCCGAGGAATTAATCCATAAATAATATTATATCCGACGATGAAAAGTTGTTTTTCGTGTTCGTAATATTTTACTACGAATCACGATAAAGAAATTCTTCACACAGTGGACTACGAATTTTTCATTCTCCTGGATACGGTACATGCCTTCCTTTTTCTCGGTCTTGGCTGTTCGTTGTACATCGCAAACAAGCGTATCACGGAAAAAAGGCATTACCGCCACGAGTTTTCAGTTTGCTTAAATATTGAAGAACGGTCGAGCATTTATTGCTCGAATACCGTCGAAAATCAGGCGACCTATAATAATTTGGCATCGATGGTATTTAATAATAATAATAATAAAGGTATACAACGCTGGTTGGCAGTGTAACTAAAAACAACAGCCGAATTCGTCTCGAATTTCTTTCTACGAGGAACAGGGAAGACAAATCCCCAATGTCTGGCTTTCAAGAGAATTTCTCGTTGGTCTCGCACATTCCTAAGAAAGCGAAAAATGTTTTCTTGCGTTCAACTACGCACCATGAAGAAAAAGCGATGTTGACACCGGAAATGAAAAAAGGCCCGAAATAATTCTATACCGACAAAAGGTGCAGTCGATGTTGTTGACAAAATGAGTACAACGTACAACGGTGCACGAAACACAAGATGGCCGATGATTATATTCTACAGCATATTGAATACCGGAGCTATAAACGCGAGAGTAATTTATAATGGTAATGATCAAGAACAAAAACCTCGAAGAGATATGAGAGAACTGTCCCTTGCCCTAGTAAATGAACACCTAACACGGAAATCACTCAATAACACCATTCCTAATGAAATGAGGTGAATTTGCAAGATTATTGGGTCAGACCTGCAGACGAAAGCGCAAGAACCACCTACGACTTCAAGTGGTCGATGCGGAGACTGCGTAGACAGGAACAGAAAAAGTAGGTATTTCTGCAAAAAGAGAAAGAAGTACATCTGCTTGGCAAATGTTAATAGAGTGTGCAGCCAGTGTTGTGAAAATATCCAAGATTAATCCTGTAATTTCCACTGATAATCAAAAAAAGTGAATATGTTTTCAAATGTTAAACTGAAGAAAGAACATTTCGGTTGTTTGTATAATAAACACTCGTTTTTTAACAGAAACCAATTGTAATGCTGATTGTTTTGTTCGATGTTTTACTATAAACATACATCTCTATAAAATAATCAAGTTTGTCTTAATTTACCCTGATTAACTAGGAATTTCACATAAAAAATAACGAGGGGTCTGTCAGGCCCGCTGCGTGCACTGGAGGAAGAAAAATAGGCGCGTGTACTGGAGGGTTAATGAGGACGCTATTTCCGTGAAATTTTTACCACGATTAAGACGCAATTGCGCATTTGCTCAGGTAGCATATTTCCGAAGGTCCTTGCCTAAGTGAGGAATCGTGCGCATTTGATGAGGATGTACGCTGCTCGACATGCTTTTCCAATTCTCGTGTACATCAGGGGCCAATAACATTAAATGGGGGGGGGTTCGGAATGGAACTTTTTAACGGGTAAAAGAAAACGAACTGTGGCAGTTACTGTGGAGAAACTAAAAAGACTTTAGTGCCTCCTCCGCGTGTCTGGTGTAATGCCATTTCTCTTTCCGTTAAGTTTACCGAATTATAAACACGATCGAATGCGACGAGTCCACGAAAACGACCAGAGAGTTTCACGCGTGAGATAACGACGCTAACGAGCCTTTAGGTAGGATTCAAACACCAAGTTGAATGCGCTTCTGCTTCTAATTGTAAGGGGCATGTACCGTCTTCGCGCCAACTTGGTTTCGAAAACTGTGTTGCTACGTAATTCCTCAAAAAAAGTTCAAGGAGAGACTACTTGAAAGATTAGAAATCTCATGAAAAGGCGTAGCGTAACAAAGCAATTAGTTATCGATGTCGGAAATACTTGCCTAAAGGCAATGTGATCAAGCAAAAAAGGATTAAAAGGACACGGGTTTATTGAGAGGTATCAAACAATCTGACTTTCGGTATTTGTGTTTAAAAAATTGGCAATGGACGTGACTCCACTCAATATCGAAATATACCCGTCGAAGAAGCTATTAGTGATACAGAGAAGATGTTTCTTCGAAAACATCACGTGCTTTTCCCAGTGTTGTAGCGAGGGGAGAACAGAGGGGGGGCAGGACTGAAGAGACGCAAACTCATGGACAGAAAATTATCGTTTCTAAACAATAATATTATTATAATATAGGTATGCCGAATTAAAATGCTAGTATAGTATGCTTGGATTTCCATCACATTCCCCACATTAGGGGAGGGAGGAGGCGCATCTCTGCGACTTGCCTACAGGCGAAGGAGAACCAAGCTACGCCACTGGTGCTTACCATTCTGCTCCTAATTTCTTTCCACCTCGAACGGCGAATAATATCATCGGTTAAAATAGTGCGTTTTAACCGCTGGTACGCGTACCAATGACCGTACGACGCGAATCATCAGGTAGTAAACGGACTTAATCAGAGAAAATCATTTTCTTATCAATGCTTTTTGGCAAAAAATATTATAGCTCCAAAAACTGTGCAGCTCCAGGGGCGGACCCAAAAACTTCCCAAGTGAGGGGGGAAGGGCGCGATCGCCCCTCCCCCTATTGAATCCGCCTCTGCCGACAACTCTACATTTTGAAAATCGTTAACCCTACCAGAATCTTTCCTTTCCTTGCCATACTGACAATCTGAGGTGTAGAAACAAGGAATTTTGCGCGAAATGAATTTAAGAATGGAGGGCAACGGGGTCGTCCGGCTCATGTCTGAAAAACTAGCGGAGTTCTCTCTCACGACTTATTCTAAGGGTGGGCTCAATTTCCATTAAAATATGGCTATATTTTGTCCTGCCGACATTCACATTTAAGTGCATTTTCTTAATACTGACTACGTGCGTAGAATTTGAATGTCAGGAAATTATAGGTTGAAATTCCGCCAATAAATATGTTTGCAACGTGAACTAATTGAGAGATGTGGTACAGTGCAACGGAAACCTCCATGCGACTTTGCAATACATAAACTTAAAAAGATATTAGCAGTAATGAAAGAATGGAGGGCAGTGATTGGGAATATTCACAATATTTTAATGCTAATGGAACTGCACCACAAAATACAATCGAACGTACTCAGAAATCAGTCGGGCATACGCTAGGTATATAGTAACAAATGCCATTTGGGTATACTTTAAAATATTGAAAAAAATCAGCAAATGGAGAAAAAACAAAAAACAGAAGAAAAGCGACACGGAAACGAGACGGTTCACGTCACCCAAGACGCGATGGACAGAAAAAAACCGCCAAGACAACAGCAAAGCAAAAACCACCCCGACGACGCTTAAAATAAACAAGAACTCTCTTTACGAGGAAAAAAGAATACATAAACCAATACTCCCGGGAAAAAAGTTTACCCGCGCTTTGTGTAATGTCAAAATAAAAGCTTAGATGTGTGTGTATGCATGCGCGTATGTATCCGCGTATATATTTCCGGAACAAAGGAATATGAAAGCAGCGAAAGAAGAATAGAATGAGCAGAGAGAGGCATTACACAAGGGGAAAGGCATAATAAAAACAGTCGCGAGCGGCTTCGGCGGCGGCAAAGGCAGTACCGGAAAAGAGCGGAGCGTGAGTGCGAGGCCCCGCCCACGTATACGATAGGGACGTAGGACGCCGCCCGCCTACGAGAGAGAGAGAGCACACAACTAAACTCCCTCGCCATTCATTCATTCTCCAGTAGTTAACGGGCCGAGCGGTTTTTCTTCATTTATTTTTTTTCCTTCCCTCTCCCGTCCGCTCTTCCCCTCCACGCAACGCACACATGCACAATGGGAGTTACATTTTGAAGCGCCGCTGCCTTCCTTACGTACGCTAACACGCGTACACATACGACCCGCACGCGCAAACACGCGGAATTCGGAGGGAAGGAAGACTCGACCGCGAAAGTCGACATTTTTTCGGACTCGTAGATAAATATATATTTATATCTGGTAACGCTTGAACCTATTATGAAAATCGAAGCGAATTCCTAGTAGTGCGTCGCCGAGAAGACGAAAAATATGGGACGAGCGCGCATTTGAAGAAATTTCTAGCGCGCGTGTGCGCGTTTGTACGAGTTGAAGGGAAGGGTGTGGGATGGAGAAGAAAAGGTGGGAGGAGCGAGTGAGTGGGTGGGTGGGGGTAGGGAGGATAGAACAATCCACAGAGCGCCGGGGACGAACTATCGATCGTGGACGCCCAAAGAATGTGGGCGAGCCGGGGAGAGAGAGAAGGGGGGTTGGAAAATGTAGAGGAAGAGGTTAGGGGGAAGAGGGCAAACGAAAAGAGAAAACACACAAAAACAAGAGAGAGGGGCAAGGCGCCCCAAAACAAAACCACGCCAGAGCCTCGCTGTGCGCTTGCGTGTTGTGCTCCCCCGCGATCGTTCTTACCCCTCCCCCCTTCTCTTTTCACTAAAAAAATAAGTGGCATCCGCGCGCGCTTTTCCTACGGGGGAAAATGCCGCTCTATTCCGCCCAAGAGATGAACAAAACGAATAATGCGCATTTTTTATGATTTTGTTGACTCACCTCCTTCATCCTTGGCGCTGCTCAAGTCGTTCACCGGCCTCAGCTGAGCGTCGACGCGCGGCGTGATGCAGCAGAGCACCAAGAGCGGGACGGCCGTCCACCAGCAGCACCACCAAGGCCTGTGTCGGGCCGTGGCGACACCTTGGTGCCGTCGATGTTTACCGTAAAAACCAGCACTTCTCCCGACCACTCTGTCGCCATCGACACCACCCCCACCACCGACACCGTCACCGACACCAACACCATCCGCGTCACAACCGACCCGATAACACCACGCCCCCCTCCCGCCGGTACCACCCGCCGAAACACCATTCGAACAAGACGAGGAGGTCGTCGTCGCCGCCGTCGACTCTGACGAGTGGGAATCCCTCGCGGACACCATCCCGTCCTCCGAGTCCCATCCTTCCGGAGGAACGCGGCCCGAACTCCTCGGAATCTCCTCCTCTTCCTCCTCGCACGCAGAACCGAACGACATCACCCTTTCGCGTTTCCGGTCATAAAGTCTCGCCCTAGAACACTCGGTGGATGCGGTGGACCACAGTTGGTCTTCTGGTGCGATGCTGGAAGAGGAGGGACGGAGGGAGGACAATAGGGTGAATGAGGAAGCGGAGTAAGTCTCTCCTGTCACCCTCACGTGGTTGCACCCGCAGGAAGGGGAATCGATCACGCGCTCTCCCGTGGGAACGGGGATGGCGTGGGAGGGAGATGGGGAAGAAGAATGGTACAGCGTGTGATCGCCCTGTTCCTCGGCGGGAAGAATAGTATAGGACCTGCCGACCTTACGCTTGACCGACGAGAGCCTCTCTTTTAGGTACGTGCAGCGGGATCTTCCCGCGCCGGCCGCAGCCTCGGCCCCGGCCGAGCCGCTCTCTTTGCCGGCGACCGCCATGCCCTTACCTTTCCCCTTACGCGTCTCTTCGTGCGAATGTTTTGTTTTTTCTTGGACGCGCGCCGCAAGCACAATCTTTCTCTATCTCCTTCTCTCAAGGCGATATGAACACCGCTAGCGCACTCGGCGACGGTAAGCTGGGCGAAGGGAACGAGTGGGATCGAACTCCTGAGAGGCGGAGTCGAGAGGGACACGACAACATAGTGGCACGCGGTTGTTGATGTTAACAACACAACACGCCCTCTAGGCCGCGGAGATTCCCGCCGCTGCTTCTTCACTCGAACGAAACGAGAAGAATGTCGGTTCCGGATACACTGTTTACACCACAATCCCGTTAACAGAAGAAAAACAAGAAGATCGCGACCCGACGCCACTCCCCCTTTTCACGAATCTCTCAACACCGTTCTTTTCGATTTCCACCGTGGTTCCTTCCGAAATGTCAGGGGACGTGCACAGGTCAAGAGTTGAACCGCCGCTGGGACACAACTTCTTCGGTTCCGACCGCGAACGACCAAAAACACTCCACGCACTTAAGGGAAAACACCACAAAAACACAAAACACTCGCGCAGTCACGTCAAAAAATGACGCATATCGTACCGAAGTCAACTAAAGTTAAGCGTTTAAACACGCCGACCGTGACGGAGAAAATGGGAAGGTTCTTTTAAAGGAACTGAGGACAAATGAGTTAAGATGAACCACAACAGTACAGACATAAACACGTCGAGAGTAACTCCGCAACTCTGAACGAAACTCTCGACTCCGACTTGGGACTAACACTGACGGAACCCGGTACGAGGAAGCATCGGAGAGAGTAGGGGCCGGGGGTGGAGGTGGGGGGAGGTGGGGGAGATGGAGAAGGAGTACCCTGCGCGGCGGTAGGTGCTCAGTGCGTCGGCGCGGGAGGCCGGGTTTAGAGGGGGAAGGGAAGGAAGGCATTGCTTTTGGCGAAGGGGGGAGGGGTGAAAGTAGGGGTAATGTTGGCGGGAACGGAGAGGGCGGAATGGGGAGTGGGACGTGCGGGGAGGGTTAGGCGGCTGAGAGAAGAATGGAGGGGGGATAGTAGTACTAGGAAGGGGATAGTACGCTATGGCTGGCGGGAGGGAGGTTGAGGGAGTGGAAGGTTGGAGGATGGGGGGGGGTTACTATATCTCCTCCCCCTCCCAACCTCTCTTTCTCTCTCTCTCTTCCTCTCTCCCTTTTGCTTCTTCCTCGCTCCTTGATCACACGTCACACGGTAACCATGGCGACAGTCCCGGGGGCGGCCGCACACACATACGCACTCTCTCCCCTTCCCTTCCTAACCACGCCTCCCCTCCCTCGTCCTCCCTTCCCCATTCTATCCCCCCTCCGAAACCACTCTCTCTATCTCTTTCTCTCTTCCTCCCCAGCTCGAACTCACACACGTACACAAACAAGAGCACGCTCGTCAGGCGCTGTAGTAACTTCCCCGGCAGAGGTCGCCTTGGTCGCCGGGACGGCAGGAAGCCGGTAGTTCCCCGAACTCTCTCTTTTATGGATGGAACGCTGAAAAATAAGGACGGAAGAAAAGCCTTAAAACTTTGATTAAGATTTAGACCGCTTCCGTCAGAAGTGCGCCTTCCATTCATTAGAGGATGACCTAGTGAGAGCTAAACGTAGAAGTTCTATCCTCGTGCGTCTGTTTTTCCGTTCGAGTTAATGCGGACTCGTTTTCGTGACCTATTTACAAAATTGGACCAAATGTCAATTTGCGAAGTTTTCGCGCAAATAATTCTACCGTTTCAATAACAATATGAAATCAATTACCGATCTTTCCTATTGTTTGCAGGAGTTAACAACCTTGATCGTCAAATCGGATACTCATGGTCACCATCAAGAAAACATCCAGAAAAATTTGCAAAAATTATATCCCGCAAAAAGTGCAAATAATAACTCATTTGAAGTGAATTCATTTCCGCATGTTAACATCGAGGAAATATGCTCGCCAAAAACTCGAATTCATGAATCGCGCAAAGGCGTAACTTGGTGGAATCCGATTTTGGCAAGCAAAGTACGAAAAATAAAATAACATAAAAATAGGTTTTTTGACCATATTACAATTGCAAATTTTTGCGTTTTGTCTGTTATAACTTTATTCAGTTCTGACGGTAACGTGGTCACTAAGTATTTAAAAGAAGATTAACAATATGAATTCACGTCATAAAAAAGTTATGTATTTTCTTATTTAATTCAAATAAATATTAGTATTGTGATATTGTTAATAATTTAAATACGGCTGTTTTAATTTCAGTCAATATTTCAGTGTTCATTTATTAATTATTGGTTATGATGAAAAAGTTCTCTTATACTTTGTTGTTTTTAAAAACTTTTTCCAAGTTATCACGATAAATAAACAACTAGAATGAACTCGAGAAGGTAAATCTTCCGGCTAATTCTACAGTTCAAACAAATTTTACTTAGTAAAAGGAGAAGCAATTATAAAACGACTATGCTTTCACACCAAATTGATTTTCCTTGCATACAACTGAAAATTAAATGATTGTCTTATTGGAAGTACCAGTATCAACGTATTTCATATAACTGCTTCACTTTGTTAAACCAGAATTACGTGCTAAAGAATCCTTGTCGAGAATGCGTGTTAATAGCGCTGAACGTTTGTTGCGCCATAGCCGATGTATGCCGCTTCACAGAAAATCACAAACAGAGCACAATCGCATTCCACATATGTGGGTTATATAGGAAACAATATGATCCTTTACAAAACCGCCAGGCGGTATCTTATAGACGTTACATACCTCACATATGAACACAAACAATGCGCAATAAAACCATAGAATTCAATTATTCATCAGCGGCTACGATTAATCCTGAAATGGATCGGCAGTTATAAAAAGCAATGGTATAATTTCCTTTCAGACTTCTCCGGCCTTGATAATGAGGTAAGTTAGCCTCCGTGAGCAATGCTCCCGGGTTCGAACTCCATCCTAGACAAATACGTTCATTATTCCTTTCTCTAACTGTCCATAATAATAATGTCTTTGTTGAGGGCAATATTAAGACAATCATGTCCATTCTTAGATATATTCCTGGCCTAACGAACACAAACATCCATGCCCTAGGTGGGATTCGAATTCGCGACCTTAGTATCCTTCGGCAAATACTCGAACCACCCGTCTATCGAGGCCACACACTCGATAAAACTGCCCTTTGAGCCTCCGGTGAGTAAACGAGCACTCGGGGTTGCTTCCTGAAAGGTATCGAGGTAATACCCAGTGTTTATCAAACCCCACGTCGATTACTTGCGAATGCGAATCTATCGGGGAATGAAACCGAATTCGGTTCGATATTATTATTCCGGTTGGTATTATTTGATCGTCAAACATCCATCAAACAAACGTCGGATATTTCTTACGTGCAAGAGAAAGCAGGCTTCGGTATATTTCGTAAATATTTTTCTTTAATTATGTCGCCAGTTACATAAAAACGCACGAACTTTTCGAATAACACTAACAATAATTTTCCGGAGAGAATTCACAAACAGTCCCTCAGGGCTCTCTCTCACCGAATCGAGCTGCGGCGTAGCATCAAGGGGGCCAGTGCAGAAAGGATCCAGGGGGCGAATTGAATGGGTGAGGATGCTGGCCCCCCTAACGCAACCCCCTTGGATCCGCCGCTGATTGCTTTTCATTTCAGCTGGGGAAGGAACGCACAGTATTTTTTTGTTCTAAAAGGTAACGGTTTTAACTAGCAGGTAAATATCGAAGGACTACGCAGAAAATGCAATTAATTTAGGCGAAGCATAGCAAAACAAATAAACAGGTATAATAAATATAACTTTATCATACAAATTAACCAACGCCATTTCACATAACGTCAGACATGTTCCGTAATAAACCACCCCAAAAATAATACAATTTTCTCTTAAATAGTGGTTGCTATGTTCGAATGAATTCTTTGGTATTAAATATTTAATATAATTGAAGTGATTGGTCGACGTGAAACTCACGTCTCCACTCGAGTTGATGCTGTATGTTTAAATAATTGCGATATAATTCGTTACCAATTCGCAGTCCGCTTGCGTTTCGATGGACGAAATGCTTCTAATCCGCCATTGCTGTTTACATTTTATTTGAACGCAGTTATAGCCGTGATGGCTTTCTCGATGCTAATTATAAAACCATTTGAATGATATAATATGCATTTTCACTTTGTCACTGTTTGTGTGAAATCCATAGTAATATAGGGACTGCTTATGAATGCAAGACCGGTCTGTCCCAACTCAACATATTTCAGGCGAGTCATCGTCGACGGTAAAGAACGCGAGTCATATTCCATGGGCGTTTGTTTTCTCCATTTGTTTACCATTGAATTCGATCAGAATTCTAACTCAAATCGGAATCGAGACAGACTCGAAATTTAAACTTTGAGGACGCCCAATAGAAAGAAGTTTTCACATTTGGATTCTGCAGGGATTTTTGAACGCGCATGCGCTTTTAATTATTTTATTCGTTAGAACCGACGAGTCATTTTGTGACCCGGATTCCGTTTTCTCCGAAGATTATTCGGACAGCGGCTTTTTTCCGCAAAATCTTTGAGAAACATTTCGCCTCTCCCGATTCGCACGTCCTCTGCGACCATGTTTGTGGTAAGGTGGGAAACGCGCGAACAGAAAAAGCGATAGGCAGAGTCGCGTAATAATAATAACGAGTTCCCATTTCGCCCTCATGGCTGCCTAGGGGAGACTGCCGTTATAATGCCTACTCTCTCTCTCTCTCTTTCCCGGCCAGAGGATTTTTTTTTCCGATTGGTCCACGCAGACCGAAACTGCATAGGAAGCGATCGATTCTGAGCAGAAAAGAAGGGGAGAGAGGGCAGAGAGAGAGAGGACGGGACGTAGAAATAAAGTGTGAGAGAGAAATATGATGAGGAGAAAGGAAGAAGAGGGAGATAAAAAAACAATAATCTCCCCCTCCAGACACCAAAGGGAAAGAGGTATGGCGGAGGAGCATTTCTCCCCCTCTTTTTGTATCTTCTGAAAGGGAGAGGGGGAAGCGAGGGAGAGTGAGAGGGGGGATGGGGGATCAAGGGGAGAGGGACGGATCGGAGCGGAGTGGGGAAAGCGGGGAAGAACCCATCGACTGGCACGTGATCCGTGGCGTATTACGTCGTTCGTTCGAAAGCGGTCAGGTGGCTTTCGTAAGCTCGATGACGAATAAATATATCCCGCGATCGCATCGCTTTTCGTTTGTTTTTCGGGGTATTCGAGCCGCGGCGACGTTAGTCGGGAATATTAAAAGCACTCCTTTTCGCGTGGAATACTCCAAGATTTATTGCCCAAGTTTCGGCGAAAGAGGGAAACAAATTGCGGCCATTCTTTTGATGAAAGATAAAAATTTTGGAAAACTGGTCTTGAGTTGCTCTCGGTTATCTGGAAATAATGACAAATTCTTCGTATGCGACGAAGACCGCCTGCCGTTTCGAAGCCCTCTAAAATCAAATGTCGCCGAAAGTGTCCGGACAGAAAACAGACCTAAACCACAATAAATAAGTTCGCGAGGTTTCGAAAATAAATTGCTGGAAACTGCGCACGAAAAGCTGCAAAGCCACGAAAGCAAGTCAAGCCCTTTGTAAGAAAGTTTCAAGATATAGTCGTAGGAAATGCAAACAAATGATAACACAGTTTTGATGCAATTTACATTCTTCTGGGCAACGAAAAGTCGAAAAACTACTCCTGGTGGAACAGAAATCGAAAGTATAGGTTGTCCCGAAAGTCCCTTTTACCCAATGGCGGATAAAAAGGTTAATGGCGTAATTACCCCCCCCCCCCCCTCTGGAAGATGATCAATCTTTATTAAAGTTTTATCTCAATTCATGTTTTTATATTAATGACATTCTATAAATATTTTGAAAATATCTAACTAATGTATAATATACGCTGTATATTTATTATAATGAGACGTTATTATCTTACATAAATATTTATCAGTAAATATGTTTGTTTTCTTATTCCTAGCCGTAATCAATGGAGCCTCTGCTTTTACTCCCAAGCGTTAAAATCAAGAAGAATAAATAAAACATTTATTATCTGTTGTATTTGTTATATTTATTTTGTGCTCTTATTGTTCTATGTATTGTTAAATCTGTGGTTTATTTAGTCGCCGCAATATTTATAAAAATCAAGGGCTTCAATATAGGTTCTCGTTTACCCCTGGTTGTAGTGAGCTGCAGTTGTGATTTCACGCGTTCTTATTTTGTAATTCTCGCTTTTTTTCAGAATGAAGATGAGCGGCCAGATTTAAATATAAGGAAGTGTTTTATTTTTTCCACGCAGTTTTAACAATTGTGGGTTAAGGAACTTTTGAGACACCCCGTAGCTGACTGAATCGCTCCAAAAACAAATGGATAAGGTAAATAAAATTTTGTCAGACCAGCTACTCATTGAAAGCCTTACTTCTTGTGATCGTTGTAAAAATGTAGTATGATTGCTATAAGAATGATTCGAACGGCTCCATTATAAACATTGCGTGCGCATCTACTCCAATTCATCAAAACACGCAATCATTGCTTCCAGAGTGGAGAGATTACAAAATCGTGGGCGTACTTTCCCAACCCGGGAATACGGCATAATTCTCTTATAAATAGAACTATATTTCGCTTGTTCTGTGAACTGGCGGAGGAAAAACGAATATGGGGAAATGGAACTAAGATTTCGTTGTGTACAGCCGCAGAGATAAATCTTGAAAATAATCGCGGTACCTCCCTCCTTCGAAGATAATATTTTGGTCGATTATCACAATGAAGTCAGGTCGTGACCACGGGACCTCCGTATAAAACAACGATTAAGGTAACCTTACTTATATGATCGCAGCCCTTAGAAAGTTTTGAACATTTTGTTCGTAGAGAAAAGTTCATTATTTGCGATAAGGATGTTTTCGCAACAAAATTAATAAATTATCACAGACAGAACTCTTTCAGCTTGACATGACTATTTTACATTTACATGTCTAAAACTCTGCTATCAATCGTGTAGCGAGGGAATTAATATCCCAATCGCCTGGAAGTCTTGCGAATGTATTCGTGAATAAAAACTCTCGTGTATAAAATTCCTAATTTATCCGTGTCGATTTAATGTCCTAAAAAAAGTGAACACCTGCAAAAAAGTGAGAGATGGATCCACTTCTATCGTCGCTACTCATTTGGAAACGCTCGCATATTTGATAATAGAGAGGAATGACGTTTAATGGATAACACAAGGATCAGAATGAAGTATTCTGCCGTTCGCTGTCTTTGGATTAACAAATTTTACTCTTCCCTTCCCTCTCTTGTAGCTATTTCTTCTTAGAGTAAAAATACCAATCTTTTCCTCATATTTAAAATTCTTTCCTCGATAACCTCATTCAATTCCGTCTTATCTCTTCAAAATTCGCTGTAACGAATTAATTTCTTTTCTCTCCGAGTTCAAAAAAGCCTAATTTAATTTTCTTTTGCCAATGTGTTCTGTTTCTCACTTCTTCAAACCTCCTTATGATAGCGACACAATATTTTCTAACATTCTCATTCAAAATGTGCTGACAGATGAGAGGATTAGGTTCGATTAACAGTTTCGAAATTAATATTTATTACGAGTCGTACGAACATATATGAATATTTGACGTAAGAGTTGCTTATTCATTCGAGACTGTCAGTTACGTTACGTTTTTAATATATATGATAAAAATAAATTATGTTAATTTCTCAGATTTGAAAGGACTTTTGGGCCAACCTGTATATATTTACAAAAAACGCAGAAATATTTCGTTTAAATGAATTTAACGCATTCCCTTGTTTCCTTGTTCCCTTTGGCATTCTTTTAGTTTCCACCTCTAGTTCACTTTGTATTTAATCTATGCAGTCATTTTAGCTTGCCTACCATACCTTTACTTCAACAGTTAACCCTACTCGCATGGGCGTCCGCTGGAACTTTTCCGGGGTGGGGGCAAGGGAATAGGCAATCCCCCACAGGGCAACTGCCCCCTTGCTCCCCCCAGCGGACGCCAGTGACTACTCGTTCGCATCTTCCTCCTTTCGAATGTCAAAAAGCCTATGTCATCATCGCACAACCACTTTTTGTCCACATGTCTTTTTAGTAATTTTCAAACTCTTGAGCTATTTCTTTTAGGGCCTTTTTTTAGCTAGTTTAGACGAGAACTACTTTACGACGACAGATACGAAATTCGAGGCCGCCTTTCCCACGGTTTGATAACAGCTTTCAAAGGTTCCTAGGTTGTAAATACCACTGTAGGAGTCGGCGGGTGGTCTGTTTATACAGCAGTTACCAACTATTCTAAAGCGTGACACTAGCTACCGTTTATTACGTAAATTGCAAGTCGTCGAGTGCTCTGCTTCTCTCTCTCTCTCTTCATCTCTCCTTTTCTCACATTTATTTAGTACACGAGTCAACGTAGTGACACTTGGCTAATAAGACTACGAAAAATTTAAACTTTCAGCTTAAAGAGCGCGTGAGTCGAATATAAATTCTGCCTCAGTAAAAGACATTACAATACGTGTCAAATGTATCTTTGATCCGTATTAAGGGGTGGAAAAATATTTTTTAAAACGAATAGCCAGTCACTTATATAGTAAAGTTCTTCACCTCTGTAAAAAACATTAAATGTTCAAGCCATCATAACCTAAAAATACTATGCAAAGAACCATTTTATGCATCGAGTATGCCGCTATAATAAGACTTCACTTCAAGGAGGAGAAAATAAATTATTTTTAGCCTTCCTTGGCTAAAAATGAGGCATGCGTTCGGTTCGGCGCTCCCTTAACGGCTTTATTCCATTAATCGGCCACTTGGCGTTCTCTTTAAAGAAACCATATGCATTTGTTTACTTCTTCCGCGAAGTCCTGTGTTCCAAAGCTTAGAAATATACATTTACGTACTACTTTACGAGGCGAGTTTAACAACGATAGAACCAATGTTAATCGCGAGTTAGAGACCAAAGAGAAAGGGCGATGAGAATATATGATGATAGCTAAGGATGGATAATTTCTTTTCAATGCGTCCGGAATTTTTCTATGCGTAAAAAATTTCATTTTTCTCGTACTGGATGCATCAGGCTTACTTTGCAGCGGAGCAGTAATACAGGGGTAAAACATTCACCGACGCCAATTACGTAAACGTCACGATACTCGCTAGTGCTAATCCCATTTTGAAAATGACGCAACTTTGAGGCTCGTACCGTATAAAAAAAGGAGCGGGATAGAACCGTGCGCCGTAGATAATCGTTCAGCGTGCGTTGAATCTTTCGCTTAGGAGTTTCGGAAAAAACATAGTCGGCTCCGCGGGTTTCCGAAAGGTGCGGGAGTAATTTCCGACGCGAGCTCAATTTTTACGAAACACACGACCGTATAATTCCAACCTGGAAGTTCAAAGCTCAAAACGAGAAATTTAAAAATGCAGGCGTGAGTATAACATTTGAAATAATTTCCCTCAAATACCATCTGGCGTAAAAATCATTTCTTTATTTCAGAAGCAACCGGAAAAAATCAACACCGAAAGACAAATGAAAAGGATTTCAGTCGATTAGCGAAACAAGAAGACATTGCGGGAGGGATCGAAGACGAAGGAAGTCGAAGAATATCGAATGATGCTTTAACAGTATTATTTTGAGATAATAACGGCGAGTCGTCGTTTATCCCACCTTCTTCCTTTATCTTCTACCATATCCATCTCCCTCTCTCTTTCTTTCTCCCTCCCTCTCTTTCTTGTACTATGGCAAGGAGAGAGAGAGAGAGAGAGGGAGGGAGGGAAAAGGGAAAGAGGAGGAGCGGAAAAAGGATCAAACGACAGCGGGGCGCCATCTTTTAAGGATGCCGACGTGAAGCGTGAACTTCGACCCCCTTTTCACGTCGGAGAGCCTGAGAAAAAGAATCCGGGCGGGTAGGGCAAACGGGGTCGCCATGACAACTTCAAGAACGCGTCGCTGTCGTTTTTTATCGTCACCCCGTTCTCCCTCTCTCCCCACCTACTCAACTTCCTTCCCCTCCTCGCTGCTCCCTCCCTACCCTTTTGCGCCCTCACCCTTTCTTTCCGGAAGGGAAAGATTTTTCTCCCCCTTTTAATGAAGCCCCAGTTGCATTCTTTCGAGCGCCGCTTTACTTAAAAAAAAGAGCGGTTGGTGGCATATGGATTGTTTCTACGATTGATGCATTGGATGCCTCACCAATTCTGACGCGATTAAAAAAAGCGCGGAATTATTTCCTGTTAATTCCGTTTCATGACCCTTCGGTTCCTTTAATAAGTTTTAAGTCTGCCACTCGACGTTTCGTCCAAAACTGGATGGAGATTGGAGTTTTAGAAATTATAGAAATGCGTAAATGTAAGTGGAAGAGAAACATATTGTTGGATCGTCTATGGATTTCTTAGTTAATAGAATAAGTCGGAAGATGAAGTAATAAAGCGGATGCAGTTGCGTTGGTAATGAGGCAAAAATAATCTAAATATAGACAAATTTGTGCTCATAAGTATAGAATAAGCTCAATAAGATATTATATATAGCCTCAAACACTATGTGACTTTGAGATCTACAGAAAATATGTTAATCTACCTACATTTTATTGTATTCGTGAGTCATTATCATAATTAACATCGTTATTTTAATCTGATTAAAATATGTAGTTTAGCATTATTACATTAAGAAGAATAATTAACCCCATTTAAGTATTAAAATGTCAGGGAGAGATTGGGATAAAGATAGAAAGTTTCAATCAGGAGCATTCAAAAGGAAAAAGCGTTCTCTTTTGAAAGAGTCACAACGAAAGTGTAAAGGATCTTTGAAGACAATTTTCAAGGAGTGCAGTGAAAAAACTGATTCTATGTAGTTGTAGTGTTAGTGAGAACAATGAAAACCTTGTTGATGTTAGCTGTGAAAGTAGAAACGAAAATCTTGAAGACCCCAGCATAACTGTGCAGTGCAGTGAAAAAACTGGTTCTATGTAGTTGTAGTGTTAGTGAGAAAAATGAAAACGTTATTGATGTTAGAAGTAGAAATAAAAATCTTGAAGACCCCAGCATAACTGTGCAAACTGGAGCTGAAACAGGTGCAATTATTCAAAATAGCCCGTCCTCCGTCAACTTCTACGTCAGCAGAATTGGTTGATATTCGGAAATAGCCTAGTGTATTCGCCAATTAAAGTGATCCTGGTGAGTAAATGTTCCTTTTGGCCCATTAAGCAATTGAGCAATATTGTTCGGAAGGGCCGATTCGCATCGTAAGAGAAAATGATGACTTTCTGTTAGATGATAAAAACCGACATTTTAGTTCGTTTTACTACACTCGTTTATTAAGCAACGGTGAAAAGCATCTCCCAACACATAAGAGTAGAAAACTGCTGTTGTAAAACAAGTGAAGATTTTCTAGACGGATTCGATGTGAAATTGCTAGTTGTAGAATTAAGAACCATGGCCCAATGTTGTTACTACAGTGAACCAACTGCCGCTAACCCATTTGAAGACTGGTGCACAATCGACATCAGAAGCTGTAAATATATAAATAATTCAAAATTTGTTTGCATGTTTTCTTCATTAAAATATAAACTCGTATTCAGAAATCGTAAATCGTGGGCCTCGCAAACTCCAATCGCCTAGGAGCCTCGACCCCTCTAAGTCCGCCTCTGACCATAGGTATGGATATATGTAATTTCATTTATTATTATTACCAATCTAAAATCAAAATTCCGTCATGTTTATGGACTACTGATTAATAAATAAAATTTTAGTAACCCCACTTTTTGATTCTGACTGAGCTCCCACGTCTAATGTCTAATATAGGACGTAGTTTTAGGTTTTGATTGTAGGTCAGTGTGGCCAAGCCTTTCTTGTATGGAGCCAGTGTCTAATCGACGTTTCATAAGTAAAGTGAAGCAAACAATTTATTATAATTCCATGAAAATAAATAGTGACAAAAAACTACATTAAAATAGGATATCTCGCAAATAACACATCATATTAATTGTAATGAGAGCTCTGTTTTATATTAAAAAACTATTTGAAGTTATAAGTAATTTATTTAATAACCCTTGGGTTGATTCCTATTAATCAAAGCTTCAATTTGTGGCAGAAAATTTGTAGTTCCTTCTTATCTTAGAATATTACTAAGGTGGCCATCAGTCAGTTGGGTACGCAGTTTGCTTTTTATGAGGTTCATTGCCGAAAACGTTTGTTCACATGCATGGGTATCACAAATTTTGCGTCGTGCCATAAGGAAAGGCTTGGCGTGCCGGGAATGGCTTCCACTGTCGTAGGTAAATCAATATCCGGTCCAGGAAAAATAGTCACTTTCAAATGTACTAAAACAAAAGTGCTGGACACTATCTGTAAAACATTTCCTTGACGGATTTTTTATAAAACATTTTCTCTGAAAGCTGAACGTATATTATCGCATCGCATCAAGTTTTGTGTGAAATCATTTGAAGAATAATACCTCTTGGATATACAAGCGTCGCTCAGAAACATTGAGGATTTATTGAGACAAATGCTTGGCTCAAGGACCATTTCCATGAATGAATGGCTCGGTTATTTGGCCCCTTCTATCCCCGTCTTCAACCGGACCATTGTGTTGTGTAGCAATTCAAGTAACCATGCTTACTATAAAACAAGATACTCGTGCTCCTGAAATGCGATAGAGCCGAAACGGAACAATAGGCGGGTCATCATAGAGTTCAGCCAAGAAAATTTTATTTGAAAACAAATAATTATAATCTGGCACGTAACGTAAGGGCGTCTAAAGGACTATTAAAAGCACTTAGAATTCAGTCATTTCAAAATGCTCGATTATACCGCTCCTGCGACCTTTCGATTTTCATCGAATCATATTTGGGCCTAACCGACACACTCTTGTTTTTGTCGTAGACGTTGTAAACTGTAAAATGTAGACGTAATGGCAGTGGCGGATTTAGGAGTTCTAAGGTCCCTGGCGCTAAACTATTGGGGACCCTGGCGCTAAACTATTGGAGGCTCTGCAATCTAAATATATAGTGAAACTCTCCTATCGATATTACTCCTCCATTTGACCCCTATTGACGATCGTTTTAATAAATAAAGCAGCGCTGTGAAAAAAATAATTAATTTTTCTTCGTGATTTAAAAAAAGAGATATTTAATATTTCAGAGATTATAAATAAAAACATTTTTTTCTAGACCCCTTACTTCAAGATGCCTCTGAAGCGTGCCAAGTGCGGCCCGCTTAAATCCGCTACTGCTGTTTGGTATGAATTTGGGAGCTCAGGTTCATGCATCGTTGCTACGATGCGCATGCTAAGCTTCAAACTGATTTTAAAATGACCGCGATCTCTTTACCTTCTAAAGGGAAATGGCGTTTTTATCGAATCGTTTTTTCCGATTGATAGAAGTCTTGATAACAAAAAGGTAGGAAATATTTTTTGAGAAAAAAAGGTACCCAATAAAGAATAACTCCAGTTGAAGTATCTGTGGAATCACATGTCCAAAGGATTCAAGTGGACGAAATTTCAATTTACGGCGTGGGCAGATTCTGATTTACGTCGTGAAAGTTAATTCATTCCTCCTATTCCCTCGAGAAAGATCACGAGAGAGAGAGAGAGAACGAACGAATTCAATTCTCCATGTTGAAATAAAAGTGTACCAAAACCATTGCGTGTCTGAAGAAACGGAATTCATAGCACTCAGAGATTGCGAATTTATTTTGTCAATTGTAATAAGGAATAGATTTCTAAATGAAATCTTTAAAATGACGCGCTATTGTCTTTGGTATGGCGATAAACGATTAACACTCAATATTGATAATAATTTCAGAGGCTTAACTAGTTTAGTCAAACGAGAGGAAAACGAGCGACTTTGTTTTACCATTAATTTTTACGAAAAATTAGGCAACGCTAAAACGGCAATACGTAAAAATGGAAAACGCTTGAACCAGAGAATATTTTCGTATCATAACTATGAATCTCCAATACTCATGTTGAACTAGATGTTTATGTATTTAATTTCAATCATAAAGGCCAATTCAAACGCCTGCGAACTTTTCAAGCTTTTCATCTACATCTACATGATACGCAGAAAGTCACCTTTTTGGTGGATGGCAGGGGGTGTAGTGAACCAAAGGTCCCTATTTTTCCTACGTTATCTTTTCCTATTATTATGTTCTCTTATCTTCCTACGGAAAAACGACCCTCTATATCGCTCCGTTTAACTCACACTCCTTGCTTTCGACCCGAAATGAGATATTTTTCATACCTCTGTTAGTTGTGGTGAATTTCATTGTGAAGTCTGGAAGAGGCGGAGCATAACATTTCGAATGGTACTTGAAGATAGACTTTTTATCGAAGCAGCTTACTGAGAAATAATTTTGGTACATGTGGGCGATCCAGTTTCATCAGTCGAAATTGATATTTTCTTACGTGTATTATACGCTCCTTCGAGAAAAATCGAGTTTTCCTCTGCCTCTAATATCGCAGGCGAAAAAAACATATTACATTACAAAATATGGCAGCGGGTCGCCCCTTAAAGTTGCCCCATGTGACTGAAAGAGTGAATAGATCCGCAGCCGTCATTTGATTCCGACTTGAGCTGGTCATAAAGTGCTTTCGAAAAGCTTCTTTCGAATTTCTTCGCGTGTTAAAGATTATCTTCTCCCAAACAGTCGGGATCCTCAAACTTATGCAGCACGAAGAAGAAGTACTTTGCTGCATAGCTTTACAATAGCCTGACTAAAGGTAGGCTCCCACTGGTGCAAGGCGCGGCAGAAAATATTCTTTCCATGTTATTAAATGAACCCGCTCCCTCGTGCACACGGGGGTAGTAGAGAGGGCAGTCAAGTAGTCAAGTTAATTTGTTCAATTTTTTGTAAGACAGTGGCGTAAGCAAGTGCTGTCCACACGAGGGAAAGTATTTCAAGACAGTTCAGTAGTCACCATGATTCGCTGTCATAAGAAACGAGTGATTAGAAATGCTTCTAAATTACCGTGTGCTGAGATTTGGGGGATACTTGAGGATAAGATAGCGAGAAATGGAAGGGAAGAAGAAATACGTTCTGCTTTGCTTATGAGAGAACTTTATTTGGAAGTGAATTTGATAGTCTTAAGCGTAACTTTATTGAACGATTGCATAATTATAAATCAGGGAAACGGAAGAACAACGTATTGATATATTTGAAGATCCAGCTGAGTAGAGATTGTGCTGGAGCATGTCACGAAAAGGTTTTGATACTCTACTAAATTTAATTACTCCTAAAATTCAACGCCCAGACACTGTAATAAGAGAAGCCATACTAGCAAGAATTAAATTGGAAGGGACGTTGTCATACTTAGCTATTGGAAACATTTACGGAAGTCTACAACAATCTTTTCGAGTTTCAAAATCGGCAATTTCGAGATTCGTACCTCTCGTTGCCATGGTAGACAAAATTTGCGATTGTTTTACATTTTAAAAATTCCCATTTTTTGCAGTTAAAATTAAATATTTCAACTAATTTGGCATGGATTCGTATTCTCTTTTCAAGAAATATTATTGTCTTTTTTTCCGTATTATAATTCAAGTTCTGAGTTTGTACCTTAATTTTAAGTAATTTTAAAATTCAATTAAAAAGGATTGCATCTTCAATGTGAGTGGGTCTTGCACGCCTGACCACGGTTGTCGAAGAGTTTCGTTAACATTCGGCAGGAGTCGCTTGCTTCCGTCACCACGTGATTCGTGCCGTTTTCATTGCTTGGACGTGTTTCTCAAACTGTGGGCCGCGGCCCCCCAGGGGGCCGCAAACTCATTTTGGATGCAGGGTGAAATGTTTAAAAAAAGTTTACACGAATAATAAAAGTTTATCAGGGCATTTTTGATAAAACGATGTGATAAAAATTATTAATAGTTTCATAAAATGAAGAAATTTGCAATAAAGTTTCTTACTTTTACTATTTTCAATTCAAAGAGGGCCGCGTGATATTCAAGGGGGCCGCGACCATTTCAAGTTTGAGAACCACTGTGGCGACCAGTGGGAATCCAAGCATCTCAAAAAAAGCGATTGACATTTTACTAAATTTCTCCACTTCTTATTTATGCGAACTCTGTTTTTCCACACTTACGTCGCTGAAAAATAACAAGAGAGAACGGCTTTCGTCTTTGGATGAAGAAATTAGTCTATTTCCTCAATCCTTCCCAGAATCAGCGAAATTTTTAAAAAGCACGTCACAAATATCGCATTAAAAAAGTAAAACTCCCCATTTCTTTGTTTAATAATATATAACTTTTGTTTATTATATAAATATACTTTTCATTTTTTATTTAAAGTTTGATTTTATAAATAGTAATACTTAATATTAGACTATTTTTTCTTTGCTTATCACACATGCTATCTATATTCAAATACTTTAATTGTAACCTTTTGATGTAGTGATATGTTTTTCTTTGAGGATACGATTTATGTTGGTATTATTTTTTATTTGTGTATTTTTTGTTTTCACAATTCTAAATTTAAAAATGGAATAATAGCATTATTTTTTCTGATTGTTGCATAAATTCTTTGTAGAGGCCTAATAATAAGTCATCTACATATGTATTTTAAAGGAATAACTTGTACGTAGATGTGTATTTTGATGTCTATTTTTATGAGTTTATATATCAATGAGTGGTTTAGAATTGCTGGATATATCAGGATTGTTATACAAATTTTCAGACTTTGACGGGCTGAAATCTCTTAATCATTGTCTGAAATTTACGTATACAATTTGCATACGTTTTTATTTAACCCATTCAGTACGAAGGACAAGTCACACTAGTCCTCTGTATAGAATAGGTTCAAGCAAAAAATTGGCATGGTTTTATTTTAGGTAAACTAACCCATGGTTAGTGAAGAACAAGTGTGACCCTTGGTAAAATATTTTATTTGAATATGTTTTCTTGTTATACGTGACATAATTATATTACAAATAATTTTATATACTCAAGAAAATCATTATTTTTTATTTTTCAAGATTGTTTAATCAAGTGATTTTATTTATTATTAACTTCATAAGTTTCGTGGTGTAGATTGATATTGCGTCAAAACCCGGCATACAATTCATATTTTTCTCATTATCTTCACTGATCATTCCCTTGGTAAACCCTATTACCTGTCCATTTGTTATAAGGGATGACACGAAAATTACGACATTGAAGAAAGGGTGACGCGAACACGAAAAGGTTGAGAACCACTGCCGTAGGGTGACGTGAGAGTTATTGAGGGGTGACGCGAATATTTGATAAATTCACAGTGCGTCATATTTTGGCTTATTAAAATGAATAAAATCAGGAGAATACGCGTCTCTTCTTCCTTAAATACGTAAATTCTTATCTCTATGTTGTAGGGAAAGCCCATTTTATCTTTCATTGTGACTCGAAGGAAATGCAATTATAAACGGGATGACGCAGAACTGAAAATGGGGTGACGCAGACAAAATAAGTTCCGCGCGATGTAAATAAGCGTTCCTTGGAAAATTTTCGGTGCTAGCGATATTTCCCTTCTAAAATATTATATTCAGATGATTTTCTGTTGTTGTTTTTCGTTCTTTATAAAATAAAAGATATAAGAACTAACCCATTTAAACCAACTTTTGAGCATTACGTGCGGCTATTTTCCGGTATGTTACCCATCCTCCCCTCGGACAAGCACATGGGTGTTCCGTCAATATATTCCTAGCCCGAAAGTGTTCCGTGGTCAAATTAGTATGGGAAAGGCTGGTCTAGACAGTGCTGCGAACCCTCCTGTATCAGAAAACGTGCCTCTGCGTGCACGAGTGTGAATGGGTCGAAAATCCGTGCGGAGGCGCGCCCTGCAGCGGCGTGCACCAGTGGGAGCCTACCTTAATACAATTCGAATAGTTTACTTCCCCCAAGTGTTTCCCGACTTTTTGTTTCGTGCTCCAGAGAGAGAAAAACATCGAATCTTAAGATCCTTCGCCCACAAAAGAAAGAAGAGAATCTCATGACTATAGTTTTCAAAAACTAAATAAAAAACATTAGATCCTAGATGAAACCCATTTGCGTGACAGATAAAAGTCAATTCCCAAGGAAATCCATAAAAGGATCATATTCAACATTTGGTCGCGTCCCGCTCTCTGATAAATAACTTACCTAAGTTTTAGGTCATATATACCGGTTTTGGCGGTTCAAACCGCCCCCTTTTGATCTTCCAAGGTGATTCTGATAATAAATATTTTTCGAAAATGTCTGTTCATTATGCATTCAGCCCCAAATTAGGCATGGCGTCCTATTTTATCCGGTGGAAGGTCGAGGGCTGTGTCTACTACATCCCATTCTAAGGGTTCAGTACTCCGCTAAAAGCATCAGATGATGATTACAACTTATGCTTACATCTTTTGTTTTCAGTGGAAATGTAGGAAATATTTCATTCATTTGATTCCCAATCTATCACGAGTGTTTATCGGTTCCCATATGGTATTTTCCTTTCTTTCTTGAGAAATTGCGTGGAAACTAGCCTCTTAGCGCATAATATTTTGCTTGATTTTCCCCAAACTTATTCCCTTCAGAGTTCCATATTACGCCCATTAATCGGATGTGTGACCGATCAATGTCAATCAGTTTATCATGGAGGATTATAGTTCGAAAATGTTTCGAAATCTTCGGATTTAAGAAACTATCTCCGGGTTAATAAAAACCTAAAATTGGCAATCCTAAAGGCATAGCAAGTAAGTGCTTCTATTCCTAAAATTTAAAAGTTATTTTTTTGTTTCTCTGGGCACATTATAGTCAAATTCGATCAACATCAGTCTACTGATTATCATAAGTGCAATAAGGCTATAATAATCCTTACTTAAATTATCTCTATTAATAAAAGGCAATGTGTGTGTGTGTGTGGACAACCAAGAAACTTAGAGATTTAAAATTTGGTACAGTTACTAATGGGACCATGAAGATGTTCACCTCGGTGCCAGAATTTTGATTTTTACGAGGAGGGAGGGAAGTGGAGGGGGTGCCATTTCCCATAAGATAACACGTAAAAATCGATTTTTCGACTTTACATGCTTTTACTCTTTTGCAAATTAAAATTAGTAAGAACTGACCTACGATCTTCGGACCTGAATCGTTTTAAAGAAAAATAAATAACGTTTGTTATTCTTATCGTCAAATTTTGCCTACGATACAAAATCTCTCAAGTTCTACATGTAAATAATATTTATTTGAAAAGTTTAAGCTTTTTAACGATATGTTGCCTTGCTGACCGTGACAATGTTAGCCTACTTCCCAGAATGGAAATAGGCTTGTGGTTTTGTCGTCATGTCTGTGTGTCCGTTCCCCCTATTCACTTTTGCACCAATAGACAGTTTTTCGTGACACTGGGTTGAAATCTCCTGCTACTGGTGCCGAACTCCTTAGGATAGTTTTTGTTGCGAATATTGGAAGTCCCGGGTTCGATTCCAGGAACTATCCTTCCCATTTGATTTACATGAAAATCTGAAAACCATCGTACAGGGTAATTTTCTCTTGCACATTAAAATATCTTAGAATTGTAATAACGGAGCGGGATTTGTGCTATTCTCTGAGAAAAGGAATGGAGATTCTAATTTCTATCGTATAGTTTTGCTTATCGATCGTATTTCTTCGAATTTTACGTAAATACTGACCTTTTTGCCAGAGTGTTACCATGGCAACGAATATTGTTGGACTCGGATTCGGTAGCCACGCCGGGTATATTTGCCACCCGGGTGCAAGAAGTTTATGCCGCCTTTCTCTATAAGCCCAAATTTTTCTATTTTTAAATTACAAGGTATTATTAATTTAAGGAAGGTTATAATAAACTAGGGTCTTCGGGCCTACGGTTCCCAACGCAAATTAGTTATTATTATTAATGATTAGTTACAAATATTCCGCATTAAGTGTCAATCGTTATTATGTTTTTATTGTTCACATCTCTTTCAAAAATTCATATAATTATTATTTGCATTATTTTAATGTGAAAGAAGTTATCACGTTACTTTTTGACATCATCGTCTACTTATGTCGCGGTAAACATCAACATAATGACTATATAGCAGACGTGGCCAAACCGCGGCTCTTTTATCCTAGTATGCGGCTCTTTAAAATTTCCATCAGAGGCGTGTCAACGTTTTTCTCTACAGGACACAATGACGTAGTGTGACTCGAGACGTGTTTGGGATGCCTAATGGACATGCATTATATCCAAATTTCTTCGGATACAGGTTATGTTTTACTGTACGTAAATTTATGAGCGCAGAATGTGGTGCGGCTTGTGAACTTCTGGGAATCATCGTATGCGGCTCCGTGGGTAAGTACGTTTGGCCACCCCTGCTGCATAGGCTTAAAAGACCCAAATGTATATTACTTAAAAGCCAATATCACCTCAAAAGTGCCGATTTATTTATATTTTAAAGCATTGGATGCGTTTCCACGGTATTTTCGATCGGAGAAAAGAGGAGAAATCTATAATTTTTCTGATCAAATTCTGAAATTTGGACTTTTGTTTTGTCTTAAAAATAATAAAGTACCATCTTTCAGCTATATATATATATAACTTTAAGTTTCAAGTTCGTAACTTAATTTAAAACTATTTTAAAATGCAATTTTGTGAAACATTTAATGGATTTCAGTGCCTCCTAATGGGAAATAAAATGAAATCATTGAGGTTAAAAATACTTACCAAAATGCGAATTTCTGAAGTTTTCGACTTTTCCTGTCGGTTGTAACCTATCATCTACCATCATACAAAATTTAATCTTTTTAGTACATCCAAAAGTGCCCAAAAAAGGGAGAAAGAAGACAGATATACGGATACTTGAGAATTATATTTATAGATGTTCCATCAGTGATAAAATATATTAGATCTAAGAAAGGAAAGCTTCTCGAAATAAAAACTTTATAGAGATAAAGTAACCACATTATAATATTTGATAACGCACTCCAGTTCCATGTAAAGCCGCGTCCTCATCCTCGATTTTTTCCATCTTTCGCAAATCACTGCTGAAATCTACTATCCGGGGTAAAAGTGCCGCTATGCGCGTTCGGCATTGTTTTACTGCTGGACAATTCCCAAAAGAGAGAGGTAAAGAGATTGGAAGGCATGGTAGGTCGTTGCGCATCTCAGGCGAGCGTCGCTTCGAGCGTGTGACGTCACGTGGTACATAGATTGCGCTTGCCGCCTATGATTTAGCATTGACTGTGGTCGCGGGTTTGGAAAACTATTAGGTTTTCTCTTGAACTGTGGTTTTCTCAGTGAAATGACGTCTTGTGCGGTACTTGGTTGTAAAAACAGTTACAAAAATTGTAATGGTAGGGTGAGATTTTTTCGATTTCCCCAAGAAAAGTCCATTCAAGAAACATGGATTCGAGCATGCCGGAGAAGAGACAACCTAAATCACTGCAGATGAGTTGCTCTTTGTTTTCCCAAATTTCATAAATCAGCGTTATAAAATATTAAAAATACATTCGAGCAAAAAACTAAATCGATCATGCGCATTTTTGTGGCAAAACTAGACTATACCAAATCTGAGTCCAACAATAGTCATTGCAATGGCTATACTCTTAATCTATAGATATTAATAAAAGGCAATGTGTGTGTGTGGACAGCATATCTGAAAAACCAAAAATCTTAGAGACTTAAAACTTGATACTTATTAATGGGATCATGAGGATGTGCACCTAGGGGCCAGAATTTTTATTTTTGGTGGAAGGGGTGTGCCATTTTCCATAAGATAACACACAAAAATCGATTTTTCGATTTAAAGACTTTCACTCTTTTGTAAATTAAAATTAGAAAGAACTTCGGATCTAGACCATTTTAAAGAAAAATAAATAACGAGATTGTATTGATGCCTCAATCCTAATATGTACTATATACATTAATATATATATATATATATATATATATATATATATATATATATATATATATAATATACTTAATTCACGTATACCCGTCATATTTGAAGGGCAATTACGCTAGCGAGTGATAAAAACGGGAGTATTTAGGCGAAATTCTAAGAAATCAATTATGAAAAGAACTAAAAAGTTAACTTTGGAAAAATCGGCCTTTGAGTAAATGAAGCCCTTCTCTTGAGATGAGTCCGGGACCTTTCTTAGAAGTCTTTTCCGTTCGTCGAAGTTCACTTGATGCCGAATGTTCTTAACAAACTTTAACTTTTTCCGATTCCGGTAATTCGTTAAAAAATCATTGTATGTACAAATTAACGTCCCGGGATTTCATAGCATCACTTAAAAAGTTATTATTTATAATAACGAAGGGTGAAGAAATAAAAAGACGGATATCAGCAGCCGATTTACGTTAATTTTATACAAATTTTAAGCTTCCCGCTACAAAGCTTACACCACGTGACGTCATGCGCGAACTGGACGCGTTTTCGTCCACCGGAACGACCTACCTCGTATAGTAGTACTGAGTAGTACCATGTCGGCAGGGGTCCCTGGTGGCGGGAGCCTCAAACTTTGGGCGGCGCTTCTTCCGTTTAGTGCCATCGACCTTCATAAGGACAAGATAAGAATTTTACAGTCGCGCAGCTCCCATGACGCTCCACACTCTCGGTTTTTCCAACAGTTTTAACCGTACGGTTAAAGGCTGATTCACACTATACGTAATGTCTCCGTATCGACACGGACCGTCTTCGAAAGGTCAAAAATTCCTTCTGTGTATTTAGATGAAGTGGTTCACACTATACATTCCGTCACGTCTTCGTCTTTTCCCCGTACACCGAGGTCACCTCCACACTTTCGGTTTTCTTACCAGGTTTACCCATACGGTTAAGTCGGGACTGAAAGATTCGGAAAAAACCCAGGCGGGATCTTCATTGACGAAAGACTGCCTGGCAAGCGGCGTTTTTGGGGTTTATGCCGAAGGGCGCCAGATGTTTTCAGAGGACGAGTTTTGCGAAATGACTCTCGCATATTTGTCTTGGAGGGAGGTAGTCTACATCGCTTGCTTCTCGGTTTTTCAGCGTCCTTTATTTTGCATGTGTGAAAAGCTTCCATAAAAGAAAGTTTTAAAATTAACCAAGATATAATTTAAGCAGCTTATCTATATGATGTATTAAAGCAAACTAAAAATCAGTAAAACGTCCTCAAACTTCTAAGCTGCCCTGATTTTCGACGCCCTGATGCATTACTTCAAAATTTGGCGCACACTCTGGAAGAGCGTCTGAGGCGGTCGCATCGCACAATTATTAGGTCTGAAAACTCCCTCCTCCTCCGAAAGAGGAACTTGCCTGCAAACTGTGGTCGCCCTCGAGCCAGTTACCTAATTCTTTTTGGATGTGTACGAAGAAAATAATCTGATTAATAAGTTAAAATGATAAATGATTTTTTAATACCAAACTAAAAATCAGTAAAACGTCCTCAAACTTCTAAGCTGCCCTGATTTTCGACGCCCTGATGCATTACTTCAAAATTTGGCGCACACTCTGGAAGAGCGTCTGAGGCGGTCGCATCGCACAATTATTAGGTCTGAAAACTCCCTCCTCCTCCGAAAGAGGAACTTGCCTGCAAACTGTGGTCGCCCTCGGGCCAGTTACCTAATTCTTTTTGGATGTGTACGAAGAAAATGATCTGATTAATAAGTTAAAATGATAAATGATTTTTTAATACCAAGTATCACTAAAGTATATGTGTTCAAATCTACGAAATGGAAATGGAAAAAATTAATAAATATTACAGCCCGTCCGTAAGTGGCGCCCCTCATATGTTGCCGCCCGGGTGCGATGCACCCCCTGCACCCATAGGGCGGCGCGGCTCTGATTTTAAGATATATATTTGCATATTACCTATTCAAATGATAGAGAATCAGAATTGGCTGCTTGACATAATTGTCTAAAAAGTTTTGCAATAGTAACGTATTTCGAGTTCTATTATTTACTTTGATAATTATTTCGGAAAACATTGTTTTGGTTACTCACGAAGAATACTTCTGTTATCATTTGTTGTAGGATTCCTTTTTGGTGTACGTCGTTACCGTATAAGCGAGTACAACATATATTAAGGAAAATATTTAGTGCTTTTGAGATAATTGCTAGGAAGATAAGATTCTTTATGTACTACTTACTAAGTAAAAGTTTTGGATTATACTTTTTCGGTCGTTGTGTTACTCAACAATAAAAGTGAACATAAAAATATTCGCATCTGGATAATTAACCATTTAATTCTATGACAGTTTCATTTTAATTTTTATTATTTTCATAAAATCAATGGCTCAAATAAGAAATCATGCCCAAAAGAAGCGGAAGATTATTCTCAGATTCATATAGGATTAATTCCAAATGGATGATTCTCACGAGAGTAGCAGAAAATGTAGATCAAAGAAATAAAGGACTTGAAGAGCAAAGAGTGAGGCAGGCGAACATCAGAGCAACAAAGGAGTTTAAGACATGAAGAAGAAAGATTGAGACAGGCGAGTGCAAGAGCAAAAGAAACTATTGACCAAAGGGATTTACGACTTCAAGAGCCAGTTGAAATAAGAAAACTTCTATAACAATTCTTTAATTTTAACCAAAATGTAATCTTTAACTTCTTCCTTCTTTAAATACCTATATGTCCTTTTGCTTTCTCTTCAATTGAACATTTGTATGCATCAATTGAGCCAATTATACTTATTTTATTATAACAGCACTTTTCATGTCATACTAACACACTTTTTATCGTCAAAATCGATTTCAAAGTCTCATTTTGTTACGTAGGTTTCACTTTAAAATATTCACGTGACAAATTACACCCACAGCACCAGCCTTTACATTGAATAACGTATTGGTAAGCTAAATTTGAATATATCATCAAACGTGTTTCCACCGGTTGCATCTCTAGAGCTTGCAATTCCTGCCAAAGGTTTTAATTTTTTAAAAAATTCATGAACATAAAATATATAGTTTCTTCCACTGAAAATCAATTCGAGTGAAATAACTATATTTTAAAAGTTATTCCATCGATTGTTTATTATGATTATTTGATAAAAAATACAAATCCAATAAAGGATGCGGGAAAAATGTATTTATTTGGGCAAAAGATGGGAAGACAAGAAATATTGCATACCATTAAGCATAACAATAAAAATTTACTTGGTTCCATTACTTGATTTTATTCTCAAATCTTACTCAATATTTTTTGTCTTGACATGAAAACCCGAGCAATGCCGGGTACTTTCAGCTAGTGAAAAATAAACAACAACCAATACATTTTCAACTTGGTATGCAGGAACAAAAATGAGCACGTGAAAACAGGGAAAGACACAGGCCCATGATTGAGTCGATACTTTTCTACGGTCGAAGGCTTATGTCTACGTAGTCACAGAGACAGCGGACCCGTCGAACCTAAAGGGCGTCCAAATTGATGGAAACTTCAGAGCTGCTGTCAAACTAAGGCAGAGTGAATCCAGTTATTAAAGTCATTAGAAACAGCTCCTAAAATGCTCAGTACAGCAGGGCAACAACTCAGAACGAAGTTGTTGATGTATGCAATGATTTGATATATAATAGGAAAATAGTAAACAACATCAACAATGCAAGTTGCTTTTCTATAATTGCCGATGAAATTGAAGCTGTTGATTGTACAGATACTCGAGCTTTATGCAGTGGCGGTAGAGGGGCGATCGCCTCCTATGGAAAGTTTCTGGATCCAACCCTAGTTCTGTGTGCTCGCTACGTCAATAAAAGTGACTTGAAATTGCATGAAAATTTTCTATAGTTTGAAGCATTAACAGACGTTACTAGAACAGGAATTTCAATTTTCTAGATTGCCTTCGTTCGTATGGGAACAACAGAAATACAATCGCGCATAATAGAGATGATAACTAACGCACAGCATGTCTGCCCATAGGCTATATCTTGTCGTTTCTAATTCTTGAGATATTCCAGAAATTAGAGGATGCATGATACTAATCATTAAGGTATATGTATTTTTCAGTATAGCAAAAAGGCTTTATGTGCTGAAAAGAGACATTGAAGAATTTTGCCTACAAAACAGTAGATAAAAATTGAAACAATTATGTGGCACTAGCTGGATAGAAGGAAATGACTCCGTTGATGCTTTCTATGAGTTCCTAGATGCGGTTATCCTTGTCCTAGAAGAAATAAATTTTTGGACTGACACTAAATTAGCATCTTACTGAATTCCGTTAAAGAAGGAAATTTATGCGTCGCACTTCTCTGCCTGCATGAAGTATTTTCATACATTGTGCAGCTTTGTATTCTGTTGTAAAAGGAAATTTTAGGTCTTGTCAATGCAGTAAACGATGCAAAAGATGTTATCGCAGAGTTGCGCCACCTACGCGAAAATGCAGAAATAATTTCTACTAACATTCCCTAGACTACAAAACGGCAGAATAGTTTTTTTTGCACCGATGAGACATTATAGCAGGGACGGATGAATATTATTTTCGGACTGCTATAAATATATATTTCCAGTTTTAGAGTCATATATTGTGAATTTGGAGGATCGATTCATAAAGTACAAAAATATGCTTCATGTGCCTTCTTCCCAAAGACTCTGAAAATGGAGCTAGAGTTAAACAAATTACTGAAAAAATTTTACTTGCAATTTATTTAATGACGGCGTAGAAAATAAATCTAAAAATCTGACAGCTGAAATGAAACTCAGGCACAAATATTTGAGTAAAATTGGCAAAAGCAAGCAAAAACGAATGCAATAGTCGCTTTAAATATGTGCATACCCTCATAATATCCAAATATACATACTAGATTGTTGATTTTCCTGACTACACTGCCAGTTTCTACGGTCGTCCTTCACGCTCAGACGTTAGAAAAATTATTTGCGGAATTCAATGAGAGACGGGTTATTATATATATTGTTCATTAGTAATAGTCTCAATTTTGATGCATTGATTGACACATTAGATTTCAAAATTTTAAATTTTACCTCCTTCAGTCCGTCTGAGGCAAAACCGAACCCATTGAAAACCCCTGGCTACGTGTGAGTGTGTGTGTGTGTGTGTATATATATATATATATATATATATATATATATATATATATATATATATATATAGTGTCGCTTCGACATCCCCGGGGCCTCGCCAACCTGAAGTCGTCTGATTGGTGAGTGCTCACTGGGTTTCCTATATATATAACAACTTAGGGAAAAGGAAAGGTAAAATAGATATATGGATGTCAACAAGGTGTTGGGATGAGGAAACCCAGTGGACACTCACCAATCAAACGACTTCAGGTTGGCGAGGCCCCGGGGATGTCGAAGCGACACACGTAAAATAACACTAAAACACAGAAACATCACAAACGTAGAAGCTTTCGGGTTTCCTCATCCCAACACCTTGTTAACATCCATATATATATATATATAGATAGATAGAGCATCCCTTCTATAGTACTACTCTGTCCTCGAGGACGCTCTTCGCAAACGTGGCTACTCGCCAGTCTTGGTCCGCGAACAGATCCATTGGGCGATGGCGCCTACCCACTATGGATCCCATCCACACACGCCCACTGTCCCTGCATCAACCCCTCTACTCACTCTTACTACACTATTCCTTCCTGGTATCCACGAAGCCCTCAAAACAATCCTCCATGCTGCCCACCCAATTCTTACCTCTTCCTCCCACCGGTCCGTCTTTACCAATCTTTTTGCCAATCCCCCGCTCCTCTCCTTCCGCCGGCCCCCCAATTTGGGAAATATCTTGTGGATGAAGGAACTTTCCACTTCTACCACGCCTCTTGCCATAGGGTCTCACCCCTGCGGCAAACCTCGCTGCCTCACTTGTCCTATCCACCTACCCTCATTTTCTTTCTCGAGTTCCTCCACCAACATCACCTACCCCATCACTTCTAGAAGCAACTGCACCACCCGTAACGTCATTTACCTCCTTACCTGCACTCTTTGTCCCGCGTTTTACGTAGGCCTCATCAGCAATCCGTTAAATATCCGCATGAACGGTCACCGGAATAGCGTCTCTCTCAGACGCCCCCTCCCAGTTGCATTACACGCCAATGCCCACAATGTCCCCTTCATATTTTAAAGTGAAACCTACGTAACAAAATGAGACTTTGAAATCGATTTTTACGATAAAAAGTGTGTTAGTATGACATGAAAAGTGCTGTTATAATAAAATAAGTATAATTGGCTCAATTGTTGCATACAGATGTTCAATTGAAGAGAAAGCAAAAGGAAATAAAGGTATTCTACATCTATATGTTACCCTGCAATTCACCTAATTGGTGGGTGGCAGGGGGTGCAATGTTTAAATTTAGTTTAGTTAGTTGTGCACATTTACCTGGAAATTTACACATTTACCGGACAACGCACATTTACCGTACTTCTAAACTGCAACAGATGTTCGCGACGCCGCCATGTTGTGCCCTGCGTTGTGACGTTTACCCACATTTACCATTGTGTCTAGGTATATGTGTACATTTCCCCAATCCAATTGGTAAAAGTATGTTATATTTAAATTTACCGAACTTGGTGGTAAATGTGCACATTAACCGGGAAATGTACACATTTAACGTGGCATATATATATATATATATATATATATATATATATATATATATATATATATATATATGCGCTCGTACAAAAATATTTAATTGTATATTACTAAGTTAGTATGAAAGTTATTTGAAAGCAAACATACTATTCTAGGAACTGAACTCCTACCACTTCTAGCTATAAAAAATAACAGAGATCGGTTCACTGCACCGGAACTCATAAAGTGATTTCGTCTGTTTTCAAATGGAGGCTTTTATCAACGCTTTGCTCGAACTTTGCGCCCCATAAAACCAACTCCTTCTTCCTTACAAACACACGCGCGCACACAAACTCTCCATTCTAGTATTTTTATCTCGTTCCGCCTCGAAATATTTTTTATCTCACATTTAAAGGAAAATTTAAATTTATCTCTTGAGCTGCACTGCCGTTGTTTTCATTGAAGTTTATTTGACCATGGCTTTATTATTCTCGAGTTGGCGAATGAGTGCGGTAAAACGGATTGCTGCACGAACGCACATTACCTTCCTATTACCATTACTGTCACCACTAGGTAGAACAGATGACATTCGGAAATTTTCGGTGTCGACTCTATGCCGCTAAATAGCTCGAGGAATTTTCTGTCTTTGAGCTCTTAAAGGAGATAGCTTCTAACGTTGGGAAAAATGAAGAAATGTGACTTGAATTCAACGGATCATGCCACACCTTAATAATACGGTCTTGATTCGGGGCTGTTTAATAATTTCCTATAGATGAGGAATCCACGATAAGTTTCCGTTAATTCCTTGTCATGAATTTACAATTTATTATGTTGCTTTTCTGTTAAAGAGGTTACTATTTCACATGCGGATATGTTTAATTAGGGAAAGTTAAATAACCTCGGGAGAAGACACACAGCTGAGTTCTCTTCGAAAAACTCACGTCTCCCGGCTAGATATCGTTCCTTACAATCAGCGATAAATAAATGACAACTGAGAAACATTATGGAAGTATAAGTTAACTAACATTGCCTAATGAACCTTTTACCAAGTCATATGTGACTTTTTCGTCACAACATGCGAGACATATGAAAAAATCAATATCCTTAGACGTCTTTAAAGACGGAGGTGACACGGTCGTATTTTAAAGTCACGAACGTTTTTTTCAGACGAAAATAATCACATAAATTTCACCGTTCCATAGAATAAAAAAATCGTTGGAAGATAGCTCACGCGTAATTGCTGTCATCTCGACAGTCAAGTCGTCTCCATCCATTTACGATCGTCCCTTCATTCACAGGAAGCGCCGGGGTGCGAATAAACAAAAGTGAGACGCGACTTCCGCATTTGTGAAAAAGCAACGATTTCTTACACAGACGCACGCAAACCAAAAACTCAACATTCCCTCCCCCCCCCCACCTCCCCCCCCACGCACCACAATCTCACTAATTCCGTCTTTCATTTTTTTTTATCTAACTCCTTCCTTTCATCCCTTGGGAGTCACACCGTTTCGTAATCTACCTCATATTTAACGTCTTCTCATATCTCTTCCTCCTTTTCTCTCTCTCTTCCCGTTTTCTTCTCTCTCTCTCCCATAACACAACACATCCCTCGCCTCTCTTACCCAAGCACTGAAGAGATGTCAACGCCCCCTGTTCCCACTCCATCCAAAACACTTATGCTTCCCTCCATCTCTTAACAGACCACCCCCACCTCTTTCTCACTCCCTCAATTTCAAAAAACCTCTCTCTACACGCCTTTCCACCACTACCACCACCACCTCCTCGCGAAACTTTCCTCCTCCATTTCCCAACCATTTCTCGCAGTTCTCTTTTTTTAATCCTTGTTTCTTCTACTCCACATCTTTCCTTTGTGCCTCCCACTTAATACCTCGCGACTCCATTCCCTTACGCTCCTCATTCTTTCTCGCTCTCACATTGTCTTTGTGTTTCTGATCCCTCATCTTTCTCCTACTCTATCTCCCTTCCTTTTGCTCCTATTTTCTTCTCTTCATCTCTCTTTCCTCTCTCTTTCTCTCTCCATTCACCGTATCCTTCTCCCAATGTTGTCCTCTTGGCTTTCCGTCCTACCTCTGTACATTTTCCCTCCCTTCGCGACTTCCATTACCGCCAGTCTCCGCCGTTTTATCACCCGCCCTTTTTCTCCCTTTATCTTAATCCTACTCTCGTTTATCTTCTCTATTTAAAACATTTTTCTCTCGCTTCGAAATGTATCACCGTCCTTCGTCATGTTCTCACACCTCTGAATCCTCTTATCCTTCTTGCAATCACGCGCGATGCGTACCTTCCTCTTCATTGCGTACCTTACCATTACCTCTTGCATACTATGTACATTACTCCTGGATTTCTTCCGCAACATAAAATAACCGCCTTTTTCTCTCTCTCTCTCTGTCTCTGTGTGTATTTTTCAACCCTTAAAGGGTCATTGCCCTTCTCCGTATATTCTTATTTCGCTTAGGCACTACGTATTTTCAATCGGTTCGTGATTTTCAAATATTTTATGGGTGAGGACAATCGGGTTAACATTCCACCATTGTGTATTGTATCTAAATTCAAGCAGATTTCGTTCCAGGTGCAGCTTTTCCGTTCAAAAGTTTTTCATCGAATAGGCGAATTTCAAAAGGAAATCGAAAAGAATTTGATTGACTCATTTTCCTTAGGGAAAAGCAAACGGGAAGAGTCACTGAAATATAGAATGCTTCGACATCTATAGAATATTTTCCAAAAAATTACAGAAAATTTTCCGATCAACAAGTGTTTACCTCCTTAATGTTCCATCCTCTCTCTCTCTCTCTCGTTTCGCATTCTCTTAAACAAAAAAACGTTAGCTTCCTCTCCTTCATTCCCTTATTAGTCCTTCTATCTCTCTTTAAACGACTTCCTGGTGTCTCGGCGCTAACACCTATACGCACACGAACTAATCAACCCTTCCCCTTAAGTTCCCTTATCTCTCTTCACCTGTTCCGAATACTTCGCCGTCTCTCCTTCCCATCTTCTCAATTACCATTTTTATGGTACTATTATGATATCCTCTTGCCCTTATTATTGCCCTCCTTAATTCTACGAATTCACCGTCGCCTCCTCCCTACTAATTTCATCTTTCTCTCCCCTTTCCTCTCTCTCTCTCTCTCTCTATCTATATATATATATATATATATATATATATATATATATATATATATATATATATATATATATATATATATATATCTTTTCATCTCGTTTACTTCACTTCCCTAAAATTTATTACTATCTCCATCTGTTCTCCTCTTTCCGATCAAGTATATTTGATGTCATCGAAATCCAAGTTTTGAAAACAAAACTTCTTTAAATGCAATTCATTAAGCAACGGTTACTTTACGTTTCGTTGGCCATCCCTTGGTCCAGAAACAGAACGGGATTTTCTTTTAAAGGTGAAATATTTTCACATAAATTCATTCCTTTAACCCTAGAATACTAATCATATGTCAAAATGACGTACACTCTTCTTTGAACAAGAATAACTCCTTTTCTGGGAATCCAATTAGCTCCTTCCTCTAACAGTACTTCAATCAGTTTTTGCCCACCAGGGAGCAGGCTGGTCGCAAGTTCCACGCTCCTCTTCCGCCCGTACATCTGCTTCGTCGTTGAGTCACTACGTCAATCTTACGTAAGTTTAGTATTAAGCGAAAATTTTGTACGTCGATTTGACGTATGTTTAGTAAAATGAGATTATTTTCATATGACGTGTTAACGTATCTTTAGGGAGTTTAGATAATTTTCGGCGTCAATTTTACACACGATTAGTGAATTGAGTAAATTTCACAACTGAATGCTTGGTCTATCTTCGAATTCTCGAATGTCTGGTTAATTCTTTTTAGGAAAAATGGAGAAAACTGTACATTATTCTGACCCAGAAGAAACTCTACGCATAATGCGCAAACTTTCCGACGACGAAAGTGGTACGGAAGATATTTTAGAATGTCAACTTACCTCAGATGACGATAACTTATCCTGTGATGCCTCCGATTTAGATCCATACTTTGACCCCGCCAAAGACGATGAGGTGAATTAAGTGAATTTTGTTTTGGCACCTGTCAGAGAGATTAAACGCCCTATTTCTCAAACTAGGAAAGCGTAAAAAATAAGCAGAACATGACAATAATAATATAATTACTTTGAAAGAGTCTGAAATAATTGGAAGGAACGGATTTACTTGGAAGACTACAAGCGATACTCACTGTCAAGGAAAAGCTTCTAGCAAAAATGTTGTCCATATTTGACCTGGACCCGCCCAGAATGCTAGTCTTATGATTTTGAAATTTTTTTAGTGTTTTTATAAGGTCTGCCTACTAGTTTTCAAAGATTTTATTTTTTTTATTAAAAATTTTTACTTATTGCCATAGTTTATGAACATTAATAGGCACTTACTCTTTGATTTTCCTATTTTATAGAAGTTTTTTGCATGATTCAATGTTAATACTAACATTTTTATGGTCGTTCTATTCTTATTTTACAAATTTTTGTTATTATTTACGAAATCATAGTCCTAGAAGATTTATCATTAAAAGCTAGTTGTTGGAGTTTTGATTGATAAAAAAATACCATAAATTTGATTATCAATGATGGCCTACAGTTCAGAGGTTACCCGAGGTCGCACTGTGGGAATGTGGGAAGCTGGGCGTCCCGTATCTGACATCTCTAATGTCATTGGAAGGGAAGAGCATGTTGTAAGATACTGGATCTGTCGATTTCAAGAGGGAGAGGAAGGCTTGAAAACTCGCCGTAAACCTGGACCGCCCAAAAATACAACTCCTGAAGTGATGATGAAATTTTCGAGGCAACTAAGAAGGAACCGTTTGCTTCAGCCGCAAAAATTGGCCGATGGTTTCGAACTCATCCTGAGATTTCAGCCTTCGACTGGCCATCAAAATCTCGGGATCCTAATCCTATCGAGAATGCATGTGCTCTGGGACTGACTGACAGGGAACCTCGATGGAAAAGAACAGCAGAGGCTCTATCCAATCATGTCCGGGAAGTTTGTGATAGCACTAGGAGGGGGGCTGGCATTTGTCAATCTATTATGAATTCAATGAATGGAGGAGTGAATACTATTCTTGATAATGATGGTTGGTGGACATCATATTGGAAGATTGCTTTTTGTTCAACAAGAATGAAAAAGAAAGACGTTTATTTATTTATTGCAAATAACACATTAAAGCAAATTATTTGGGCTTTTTTTCATTTATTTATTACTTTATTAACTAAGAAGATATTTAATTAGTTAGCTAATTTCATCAAACCATCTAAAGACTTGTTTTGTAAGTTTTGGAGGGACGCGTTATTTTTGCTTTAATCACAACCACTGGAAGAAGAGTTTCTAGCCAAAAATTAGAACGGTGGAACTCAGTACCTCACATGCGTATTATACATAACTAAAAGAAGATATTATATTTGTCGAGGATGGGACGAAAGCTTAGTTTAAAAACGTAATTTTAATCCAAGAAAATAACGCAACTACGAGAGAATCATCTATTTAAGTATTTTATTTTTTTATTTTCTTTCCCTCCCTCTTCCCTCCCTATCGCGTCTTTGAAGTTCTCCAGGTAAACACATGAGAGACACATGTTCGTTTCAATCTTAGCTTAATATGTTCTCCCTACTTTCGCCCATTCTACTGTAAGACGTCGCATAGGATAGGGACGTTCCTCACCCACCTTACCTCCATCAGCAACCTTCCTTCCCTCCTAGTATACCATGACCCAGTGGCGGATCCAAGTGAGGGGCGATGGGGGCGATCGCCCTCCCCTTGGAGGACTCCATTGCCCTCCACTAGGCGCATTCTTAAATTCATTCCACGCAACATCCATTGTTTCTACACTGAAGATTAAGTCTGTATGACAAGGGAAAGAAAGATTCTGATGGGGGTAGGGATTTTCAAAATGTATGGTTATCGGCAGAGGAGGAATCAAGACGGGGGAGGGGTAATTGGGGCGATCTCCCCCTCCTTGGGAAGGTTCTGGGTCCGCCCCTGCCATGACCTGACCCTCACACCCCTTCCCACCCTCCAACTGGATGACGTTCAACTCCTGCGGAATCGTCGAGTCAACAGCCACCATCGCAAAATCGGACTTAGATTATTTATGCTCGCGATTGTACCTAGCTTGCCTTTCGTTAAATTCTCATCTTAGCGAAAAATATTGAGAACATTGAGAAATCTCAAAGAACGCATTTTAGAAACTCTGTGTACTTCGACATGGGGTACACCTTTCCAATCTTGTTTGTTTTCGTGTTTACGAATGCGTATTGTCCGTCGTTACAAATCGCTTCATGCGTTGGACTAACAGTCCCTTTACATGTTGTCCCGGGGAAACCTTGTTTACACTTCTCGGGCACGTTTAGGGAAACGCTCAAAACAAGTTTCGTGGGCCATCCTATGGACCAAAGGAAGAACTTGGTCTAGGTTTGCAGAACGTGGGGTCTTTTATACCTCATGGGGTCAACAAAACACTATTTCCATAATGGTGTGGAGAAACCCCAAAATCCATGCAGCCTTCACTGATGTGGATATAAATATACCTAAATATTAACTTACAATAACGGGAAATTGCGTATTTTACGCACGAAGGCGCAAAATTTATCGGTTTAGCAAAATTTCTTGTTGTCCTCTTCAAAGGGAGATAGCCACGTAAAGACTAATGCAAGGAAAATCCACGCCATGGAGGAAAAATAGCCAACGCCAAGATAAACGGTACAAATGGATTTATGCCTAAATATAGTCTATGAATACTTTTAAAATGAGTCAAATGATTTTTAAGGAATATTAGAACATTGTTGTCTTTTACCATTAACATTGAAAGATTTATCGCAACATAAATCGATACATCGACTTATATTTGTTCGGTAATCAAGATATTGTTTATTGTTTACGTTTTGGTTAATAGTATTAACATAATCTACATAATGTTATTGCTGCTTTAAAGGCTTCGGTGCATCTATCCATGTGAATATTAAGTAAGACGTTAATGCGTAATTATATTAATGGTAAAAATTTACAATACAATACGTATTAAAAGTCGTTTGCTACTTAAAAGATAACTTTTCCGTGCGAAGCCGGGCGTTTCAGCTAGTATTCTATAAATATCCCACCTAAGTAGCAGCTATTTATAATAGATATACAGGGTGTTCCAAAACACTACTGCATAAATTCACCCACGTATGGGAAACGTCATTCCAAGAAAAAAGGTTTATATAAACATGTGTCACAATCTCCATGGTTACGGAGCTATGATAACCGAAAGATTTTTTTCAGCACTCAACGCGGTATCCTAGAAACCATGTCATAGCGTCTTCCCCTTTCGATGAGGGGAGATGATACTTTGGACAAAGTTGCAATAGATTTTTACCCATGCTTGGCTGTAGTTAAATCAACGATATTTGGTGCTGTCTCCTTTGTAACGCCACTAATCTAACGTAAATGCCCCCATGAAAATTGATTTTTTGACAGTATCATGTTTATTTATCGAGATACGCGAAAATAAGCCGTTAGTAAAAGTCTTCTACACAGCATGACCTTTCCCAAAAGGGCTCAATCAACTTTCTAAGTGGATTAGTTCAAGAGAATTGCGTTTGGAATTATGCGCGCCAAATAAGATCTCACTTATCGTGCGATTTAATAACATTCCTTAAGAATACTATTTCATAATAAGTTCAAAAATGATACTTAAATAACATCGAGACTACAAATATGATTGAATTAAACACAGAATCAAATTTAAATTTAACATGGCCTTGATTATAAGAAATGCCAAAGTGCGGAATCTGAATAATGTTCCTTAAAATGGAATAATGACTGAAAACAGACATTTACCTCTCATGGAAGACTTAGTGTCCGTTTTGCCGAGAATCCCCTGTAGCAGGTGCTCGAAATGACCTCCATCGGCTCTAATGCACGCTCGGCATTGTCTCAGGAATGACTCCCGTGAATCATTCCTGAGACAATGCCGAGATAACTGCTAGGGTCTGCGTCTTCGATTCTTCTTATAAGTTCATCTCGCGTCTGCACCTCACCCGTGTATATCATTTCTTTTAATCATCCCCAGAGATAGAAGTCTATGGGAGTCAAGTCTGGAGAACGGGGTGGCCACTTTATAGGACCTCCTCGACCAATCCAGTGTTGAGCGTATTTTTCGTTTAGCAGTGCGACAACATTCCTGCTGTGATGCGCTGGAGCCCCGTCCAGCTGCAGCCACATATGATTCCGCACAATGACCTTCCAAAAGGATAGGAAGCGTTTCACGCAAGAATTGAGCGAACAAATTGCCAATCAGTCTGTGTGGTAACACAAATGGACCGATTAGGTGATCACTAACAATTCCAGCCCACACGTTCATGCTGAACTCCATTTGGAAGGACCTGCTTCTCATTAAATGGGGATTCTCCGTAGCTCACTGATGTGAATTATGTACGTTTGTGTTACCAGATCTTTATTTACTTTACCCGATCTCGTAAACGTCGATCAGTCCGCCCATAAAATTTTCTCTACGAAGTGGGGATCATCAACATCACGATGTATTATCTAGCGACAGAAACTTAGACGATTAGCATAGTCACCTTCGTGTAAATTCTGGACACCATGCACGTGATACGGATGAAACGAATGTCTGCGTAGAGTTCTCCACACTGTTATATGAGGAATGCCCAGTCTTAAAAAAAAATAAAATACAAATAAAAACAAAAATTACCAGAAACAAAACAAAAAATAAAAACAATAGAACCTGATAAGAGATTCGAACCGCGAACTTTTCGCATGCAAAACATAAACGCGTTACCACGGTGCTAGTGGAAAACGAAGATTTATGCGCGTCGAAAATCTGTATCTGTTGAGTATTACCGTGCAGTGTTGCCAGATCGTTTAATTTTTAAGTGCTATTTCTGAGGAAACGAAGCGTCTGACACTTGAACAAAACATATGTTGTCGACTCATATTAATGCAAGGATTTAAGTGGTAAGTTTATTATGCCGGAGTTTCCGGCCACCCTGTGTGTGTATATATATATATATATATATTATATATATATATATATATATATATATATATATATAAATGGATGGCAACAAGTTGTTGGGATAAGGAAGCCCAATGAGCCCTCACCAATAAGATGACTTCAGGTTGGCGAGCTGCTTGGGGTGTCGAAGTGACACGTAAAAAAAACACAAAAACAAAAAACACGGAAGCTTTCGGGGACGATCCCTTCTTCACCACAGGAGAGAGACAACTGATGGTGGTGACACTGGGTGGAGGCATGGGGATGTAAGGCTAGTGCAGAAAAGTCGGGGATTGGGGATACGGAGGGGGTTGGGGAATGGCAGAAAGGGAGTGAAATGCTAGCCACAGGCAACGGTCGTTTAAGAACGACGCTGTTGCAGTGGCCGCTCATGCGGATGATGAGGGGATTGCTGGATTGCCAACATAGAAAGCGGGACATTGGGTGCATCTCAGGAGGTAAATGATATTGCTGGTGGTGCAGTTGGTGGGAGAAGTTATGGGGTAGGTGATGTTAGTTGTGGGGCTGGAAAAGAAATTGCAGGGGGGGGGGGGTTATTAGGCATGTGAGACATCGGGGTCTACCGCAGGGGTGAGATCCAGCAGGGTGCTGGGGGTTCTTTTTTCCATAAAATGTTTGCCAGATTAGGGGGTCGGCGGAAGGAGAGGATCGGTGGTCTAGAAAATGGAACCTGAGGGGGGGAAAACCTAAGTTACTTCTAGAAGAGCTACAGAGCTGAAATTTGGCATCAATATAGTAAATTGGTTACAACCTCTGGAAAAAATCCGAAATTTTAGAAAAAGGTATATCGAAGGGTTGTTTTTGACCCCTAAGTCCAAACCCATAAGAAAAGCATTGAAAACTGTACAGGGCTATAAAAAAAATATTTTTTTAATTATTTAAAATTAAGATAAAAAGTCAGGGCATGTACTATACTGTAGAAAAAGAATGAAGTTTATTTTTTCTTGAAGACAAAATTCAAATCCATGCTTAATTTGCGTAAAAATTTGATTTTAATTATAAAATAATGAAATTTTTTTCGCTCTTCGACAATGAAAAATATTAACTACCATAGTTACGACTACAATGCCTTTCAATGGGAATTCATTTTCCATACTTTAAGAGCATTGATTTAATGCTAAGACTGCATTATAATTAGGGTATGGATTTATCGGGTTAAAAATAATTCATTCCGAGGGTAAATATCGAGTTATATTATTTTCATTTTCATTCGGGTTAAAATCGAGTATAAGTAAGTTACAGATTTTTCTAGGCTTAATAAATAGTTCAATCTCTGATAATTTTAGGGTTTTATTATTTTGCAATTCGGATAAAGTGATTTTTGAATAAAAATCTTGTTTAAAATTTTAAAAGTTTCATCAACAATCAAAACTTTTTACTATACTTTAAGTATGGTTGAGAGCGTGATTTTTGTGTTAAACGCCTTCAGGTGGAGAGGAACACCTCCCAGGCTGCACAAATATCTTGCTTCCCTATCAAATTCTTTTGATAAATTGTTTAAAGTAAACTAATAATTTCGGGTTTTTTAGGTTTTTTTCGGGTTTTACCTGAAATTTAAAAAAGGCTATCGGAGGGTAAAAGTCTGGCAAAAGCCTAAAAATCCATACCATAATTATAATTCATTTGATTTCAGCCAACGACGTATACATATGGTGACGTGATAATTTTAAATTAAATTTTTTTATCCAGATACGTACTAAAAGGCACGGATGATGAAACCATAATCCTAACACACAAAATATCCTAATTTTTAAATAAATTTTATTGTAACATATAAGCTATTGTCTTAACGATGATTATAGTTATTGCTTAAAAAGGGCGATCTGAGCCATGGAACTTGAAATTGGAAAACTTGGACGCGAAGCCGATTGCCAGAGAAATAAGAAAATCCGGACAGATGCCTTAATTTAGCAGAAAAGGAAAATTATTATCTTATATAAATGGGTTTCTGTGTAGTTCAAATGCTGTCGAGTTGGTCTATTTACGAGTTTATATCTTGGTATATGGTGATTTTTGAACGCTCGCAGTATGCATGCACCGACAACTCATATTATGAATAGTACTATAAATAGCTGCTTCTTACATAGGATATAAAACCTAAGTTGCTAATAGAAATACTACGGATGTGAAATTTCGTAGGTTGATAGGTCATGGAGTACAACCAAGATGAAAAAACGAAAATTCCAAATAATTTAATTTTTAGGGGGCTATTTTTGACCGCATAGTTCCATTTTTATCCCTCATAAGAAAAGCATAGTGATGTGTGCAAAGCTTTATAAAGTTGCATTTTAAAATAGTTAAAATTAAGGTAGAAACTCTGAATTAAAAAAAATTATTGGTGAAGGAATGAGATTTATTATTTCAATTATTAAAATTAAATATTAAATCATTTAAAACGCAAAAACGCTATGTTTTAGTAGAAATTCAAGAAAATACGATCAGTTATCAAAATTCGGTGATAATAATTAGAATCTACATTATTTTCCCCTTAGAACAGTACAAACATCTCCCCGATCTCACAATTTGAAGATATTTTAACGTATTGAAGAAAACATCTCTGCACGATGGATTTGAGATTTCCTATGTAAAACAAACAGGGAAAAAATGTTCCTGGAATCGAACCCGGGACTTCAATCTTCGCGAAATAAAATATAGCCCGGAGGTGGACCCTAGCAGCACGAGCCTCATACCAAGTTTCATGAAATTCAGTCCATTGATGAAAAAGTTGTTAGTAGGGGACGCACATACACGCAGACACACAGACAGGACCATTTCATAAGGCTATATTTCCTTTGGAAACCAGCCTAAAAATACATTACTCTTTTCAATTATGGGTATTGATGAACTATATGTTATAGTACAAAATAATTTTTATTTAGTGCTTATAACGAATACCAGTGGATTGTATCATAATGCCATTGATTTAAACTACGACGTAAATTTATGACGACCTTATAATCCTAAAACACGAATTGTAGCCAAACAAAAAAAATAGTGTTTCGTAAAGTTGTTCGAGAAATTTTTAACTCTTTTCAATTATTGCATGAGAGATTTGAAACATAGTTTGACGATATTGTGGTATCAGTTATGTTATACGCTTCTCTTACTAACGACAAAAAACTATAATGACATTATTTGTGTTTCGCGATATTTTATTCAGCTGTTATAAATGGCACGGATGGTGACGCCATTATCCTAACACACAAAATATCCTAATTATTATTGTTATTGTTAATACAGGACGATCCAGAGTCACGAAAGTTGCAATACGAAAAGTTGGACTCGAGCCGATTGCCAGAGAATTTAGAAATCACGGATAGGGTCCTTAATATCTGCGATAACTCTTGCAATTTATTATCTTATACATATGGGTTCCGCGTGACTCAAATCTTGTTGCCTTGATTGCCTTGATTTACTTACGAGTTTAGATTTTGCTGTATGGTGATATTTTTAAGTGCTTACAGAAGCAACATCGACTCGTGTGTGTGTATGTATGTATATATATATATATTTATATATATATATATATATATATATATATATATATATATATATATATATATATATGTGTGTGTGTGTGTGTGTGTGTGTGTGTGTGTGTATTGTAAAGCTTATTCCAATGATTCAGTTTTCTCTCTAAATTGAGAGGTTAATGAAAAACATTTTTGTTAAGTTAAGTTATAGAAACTTTAAAACTTTATCAGGGAGTGTAATATGATCTGTTAATGTCCACGAGAAAAAATATAACTTGACAAAGTTGATATCTTTATGCTTATATAAAGAATAAAAATGCTGACTACATTCGTTGAATATTTTATATTTTCAACACTGACAAGCGTTCATTGCCGGTAAAATGTATAAACAAGTGACATGCGTCTTGACGAGTGGGTTTTTAATAGCTTGCATGACTTGCCACATGAAATCTGCGAAGCAAAACTTAGTGCTTTTATTTAAGAAATATTGCCTGTTGGGCTACACAATAACGCAAAAAATCTCAAGTCCATCCCATAAATATGTCCAATTCGCATGTGAAAGGTCGAGTCGATCGTTACACTTCCTCCGCCATTCATCGCGGCGGACTTGTAACCGCTTATTTTATCTACCCGCTACCCGCAGAGCAAGGAAACTCGAAATCTACCATCTCTCTCACGCTCTGCCCGTGTTTTTGCAATTAAAGCGTCCTTTATCAAACGCGAATCTCGTTTGCGCTGTCTTTCTACCTCACGCATCATAAAAAGCTTCCCACTCACATTAATTTTTATCATGTGCGACACACACGCAACGCACGCACACACACGCGCGCCACCCACCCACACATATAAACTATAAAGCACTTCTTCTTAGTTCCGCGATGAAAATTAATTTTAAAATCCCTATTTTATATCCTTAACAAGTTGTAAGGAAAAACAAAACAAAGCGTTCCTTTAACCTTCCTTCTCTTTGTCCTTTTTATAACTCACTTTTTCTGCTCCCATAAGCGTCACACTTGCCCAATCATACTTTTCTCCCTCCCTTATATCCATTCGACTTGCGCTCATATCATTTATATGTACGCGGACCTCGACTTTTCTCAAATTTTCCGTCTCGACGCCAGCCTCCCGTTTTCATGCCTGATCGCCGCTTTACGTCACGCCAGTGTCGCCACAGTCGCCGTTTCTTCTCTCTCTCTCACTTCGCCGAAATTGTCCCCGCAAAAAATTCTCCACAATGTGACAAAATGATCATTTCCGATTAACATTTCATCCATACATAATTAAGCAGCAGATTTATTGACTCATTTTTTGAGTGGTTCCGGAAAATTCGTTAGAAATTCAAGGATAGGGTAAAAGAAACAGTGACGTAGAGTTCGGTGTAAATTTTGGAGAAAATATTCGTCCAACTCGTGTGATTATTTTCATGATTTTTTGGAATTAAACTCGAGTTTTATAACACGTGAGATCTTTTGAAACGCCATGGAAATCGCAAATAAGGGAATAATAACATATTCTACGACGCACAACGAATTGTATTCGAGGCCGTGAAATGTCACACTGAAGGTCAAGAAAGATTTCAATGACGGACACGGTAATTAGGTTGATAAATACCGGAAAGCAGTAGCAAGGACAACATTTAAGTACATTTTCCCCATTAAGTTTATAATCTACCAATGTCTTCGCTTCAATCGAAACAAAACATTCGCCAAGTTTCTAAGCCAACCTGTCCACCTTATAACTTCTTGCAGCATATATTTGCTTTGATAAAATCAATTTTCACTTCCTACGCCTAAATAAAAATGTCGCTTAAAGTTTGCGTTCTAGACCATGAAAATCTGGTTTATATGCCAGACAGCCGGAACTTTTCCAGTTATATCATCTATTTTATAAATGTGATTCTAAGATAGAAGTTGATTGAACTAGGGATTAATATACGTATCATATACATATAAACATGAGAAACATTCATTGTAGGAATTTATTAGTGTTAATACCACATTTCAGTCAATAAGCAGCCATGATTCACTCATTAAGAAAGGAGTGTATAGACTTTCGGGCATTGGCTTTACAGGACCCGCATGGGCAAGAGATCTGGATATGGTATATGGCCCGTAGAGCATGCTTTGAGACACCCGGAACTAAAAACCGACAAGCGTGAACGATATTTTCTCGATTTCCTTACTCTAGCAGGAATGTTTATAGAGCAAGTTTTGTGATCAACTCATTTTTATACGGAGTGAAGCGTTAAAATATATCGTTTTCATTCGTACTAGTACCATCTTATCAGAATACATATATCTTAACATTCGATCCATTTACCATGCACAGAATTAATTTACTGCCTCACATTGGATGATCTATGAAGGGGTTCGGCGATAATTCCTCCTGACGCGGACATCTTAGTACTAAATATTGAAATGCAGTCTCGTTAAAATTTCTAGAAATAAATTTACCACGTGCATAATGTAATTTGTAAAAATTTCTTTGTGTTTAAGTAAAACAAGTTACGATGGAAATTACTTTATAGAGGAATAAATGCTTTTGAGCAAATCATTGCATTCGACAGGATTTGGAGAGGTTTTTTTTCTTCATATTTCATGAGTAGTAATAGCATCGTCGCTTTATTATATCTCGAAGAATGTGATGTAGTCACATCTATATAGACTGCCAGTAAAAGTAGATCTAGTTTTGATTATCTTTAGGATTTATGAACCAAATGGATCGGTTGTTAGTTATACCTTCACATAGTAACATTATGTATTTTCATCTTGATGTCATACATGATGATAAATATATCAATTGTATATCTATTATAATGTGTGACATGTTCGAACTGATTCTCTAACCATTGTGATTTGCTTCCGAAAATAAATAACATGGAAGTGAACCAAAAGAACAATTATATGGGTTGTTATATGAATATCAATAATCAGATTAGAGGAAAATCTCGTTAATTCAAAAACACAGGGACCAAAAAACCATAACTTCCAATTAAACTGGCTCGAATAATAAGCCGTTTCATTTGGGTGCTTAAATTTTATGCGTGTATTTAATGCTGATCTCTGATAAAAATTTCACATATGCAGGAAATTTTTTTGCCGTTCGCTTTCATTTAACTCTGTTGCCGCTTCTTCCATATTATTCCGATTCTTTACCTAAGCCGAAAATATATATAACGGAACTGCCAAATTGTTTTGCCATTTCAGTTTGTTTTAAATCTCATTTTCAGCAAAAATAATTTTTAGCGTCACTGATGGAAGATATTTTTAGCGTGTTTAATTTTATGTAAACGCACTTATGTTTTCGCTCTGCCCGTCCGTCTGTGTAACCATTGAATTGGAATAGCAAGTAAGGGTAAGAGATAGAAGACTGAAAATTTCAGGCTGTATGTGGTTTATAATGTAATTTATTACGGTGCCAAATGAATTTGTTGGAGAAATCGGTGGGCGGCAGGGGGTGCCTTCAAAAATTTTTAATTAAGATTCTCAGTTATAGATAAAAAGTTGAAAATTTTCACTACTTGTGTGGCCTTGAATGCTATCTATAGCACTCCAGAGGAAATCTTTTTGAGAAATCGGGGAACGTCAAGGGGCCATTTTTTTGGAGAAATCGGAGAGCATCGGGAGGGCTCTTTCAGTAACGTAGTACGTTCATATCATAAACCAAAGGTCCAGGCCTGTCCAACCCACATCTCGCGTGCAACATGTTGACTGCAAGACGGATAAAATTCCAAGTATTAATAGAAATTTTCATTTCTGAGATCAGTCGTAACTACTACACATTTTGAAATACCACTTCTAAAATGCGCTTCTCCTGGACTATATCCGTATTTTGTTTCAATCTATTTAAGTTAATATGGCTTATGTGATATGAAAATTATTAAATTAAGATGCAGTTCAAATCTGACGACAAAGATTTAAATGGCAGTTTGAGAATAGCTTTGACGAAATATGCAACCAAACTAGCTAATATAACTAAATGTTACATTTCATTAAAGAATTCTGAAAACTAAAATATATTTTGTTTTTTGGTAAGGATACTCTTATGTTTAGATACACTTCATTTTTCACAATATTAATATGTTGAAATGAATAAATACAATGTATGTTGTCCGCTTCTTGAAATTATTTATTTGAAGTCGTCCGCTGACCTTAAAAATTTGTACGGGCCAGCAATAGTCATTAAATTAGAACCTAACATGTGTAAGAATATGAATATACTTTTTAAAATTAATTATTGAATAGATGACTTTATTTCACATAATTTTATTACTAAGTTTATGAAGAATTTTAAGTTTACAATCTTAAATAAACCTCAATAAATACAACGCGCTTTTTCATATTGCGTCAACAAATGAAGCTCATATTTTAACTTTCTATAGTCAATTATTAACTCTATTCATAAATTACCAAAATACTGAACATGTGTAGCTTTAAACTACAAGCTAAACGTACCCTTTAACAATAAACTATGGATATCAGCTGGAATAGCGCTTCGACTCCTGTCAAGAACATGCTGCGAGACTGACTGACTCTCACATTAGCTCTAGTGCTCCATTCAGGTTCGGCGGAAGAGTAAAACGACCCGGGTCCTCCCACGCTGCATAAATATCGACAATTACATGTTCATATCATACTTTTACAAATGCACCGTCATATAACCCCTGAGGGTTTTGCTTAAAATTTTATCCCACTAGTTACCCTACGAGTGTACGTGTCCCATGGTACCTTATACCCTTCGAATCACACGATACGTCGTCTTGCCTGGCCGATGAAAGGATCTTCACAACGCGATTGTTGATTCACTTTGAAGATGATATATACTTTTTTGTTTTCAGAATTTTTTTTAGCAAGGAATTTATCGCAGACATTGACTCTTTTCTTGCCCATTTATTTTTGGAGCGTCTTGCTGTATGTGTTGTCACTGGGCTCGCAAATGTTCATGCCTGTGCTGTTTTAATACTGAAAACAATGCCTCCTCACATGGTGACAAAAAATACGAATAGCTAATCGCAAAAGATGAATGAGCACATGAGAATCTGGTAAATACCGCTAAGAGAAGCTATGCTGCAATCATTTATTTTTTTGTGGCCACCCATCACGGAGAAAATTGTAAAAAGAAAAATGTACTTCTTGCATATAAGAAACGCTGCGAGCTGATGAATATGATGGTTGCATAGATACGACTGCATTCCAAAAGAAATGTAATACAGGTTAAATGTGCAAAATTTCGTCATGCATTCGCGAAAAATCTCGAAAATTCTCTCCTCGCCACCGACTTATTTTTTTGCCCTCCCCTCCTTCGCGCATAGCTCATATCTAAGACTCTTTTCTTCACTAAGTCCCTGCTGACCAATATAAAAACCGCAGAAACTTTTACTTCAGGCTCCCCAAATCCTGAGTGACGTACTCCAGAAAACAAATCAAAAGAGAGGAAGGAAGGAGGGCAAGGAAAAGAAGAGAGAGAGAGAGGAAAGAGATTCAAGAGAGGGGGTGAGGGGAATGATAAGTTGAGGAGAGACGGACAAAAGGATAAGATATAGGTGACTTCAGATCCACAAAAAGGGGGAATAAAGCTCCCCTTGCGAAGGGCGGGATAAATGTACAAGAAACTACTCTTGAAGAAAAGAGATGCTGGTTAATAAGTTAAAAGCTTCGGGAAACGCAACGAGGATCCCGTTGATGTTCTCTTCTTAATTTTTTCCCTCTCCTCGTGAATTTTTCGGCGAGTGGCTATGGGATTTGGGAGATTTAACAAATCGTGCGCAGAAGGGTAAGGATTGTTTTTTTTAGGTGGAGAGAACTAGGAATACAAGATGTTGTAGTGACGAAAGAAGATTCTCGAGAACTTTAAGGGGCCGGGTCATTTCTCTCTCTCTCTATATATTATAACAGCACTAATGTGCGTTACGAAAACTATTTCTTACTTCCGTATGAGCTAGAATGCTGTAAAAATTCAGACTGATTATTCATGACTTACAAACAGAGGGAACATTGCGAGCATGGTAAGTTTTTAAGTTCAAGAGCCCCAATTTTTTTATTCGAGAAATTCCCATAAGATTAACATTGGAGGATTCTTGCCATAATGTCCGCTTTGAAAGCATAACACGTAAATGAATGTAAGACATTTTCGTTTGCTTTTAAAAATTACTTATAATTGTCGTAGAAATTAGAAACTTGAACCATAGTACGTGCAAAAGAACGCAAATTTATTTTCCTATCGTAGATTTGCAAATGCGATTCTACTTGTCTCAGAAAATTCTTTTGAAGACGAAACTTTTAAGTATTTTATGAATAAAATATTTCGTTGCCAAGAACGACCAGCATTGTTGCCGTCCTCATAAAATTAGATATATAGGACCCTATTAAAAAAAACGGAGGAAGACAGGAGTGTGGGGAAAAGAAAGAGTGAAAGATAGATAGATAGATATATAGATAGATATACGTCTTTATTAGGGCGAGATTGAGACTAAACAGTCTCCTCTTCCATCTAAGAGAGAAGGAAGGAGAGAGAGAAGAGAAAGAGAGGGAATGAGGAGGGAGAGAGGAAGAGGATGAGGGGAAGCAGAAGTTTGGGAAAGCGGTAGGTTTGATGGGAAGTAGGGATATAAGGAAGTAGAGAGGGAGGTAGAGAGAGAGGGAGAGATAAGGATAGGTGGGGTGAGAGAGGGAGGGAGGGGAATGGAATGAAGAGAGAAGCTAGAAAATAGGGCTAAATATAATTTTCCACCTTAAATATATGCCGAAATGAGGAGATTCAGGGTTGCACACGGGCAGGAGACGAATTCACCTCGCGGAGCGAGGCACGGGGTTGACGCACGTAGCGCGCAGAGGCGGAGCCCCTAGTATGAAATAAAAGGACAAGCGAGTACATACATTGCTATTCGAAGTATTTGGCTAAGAAATTTTTCGTTTTAAGGTCCCAAACTGAATTTCGCAAGTATTTCCCTCTCAGACCGAAAGTTAACTAGAGAAAGATATAGACAGAATCATAAAAAGTAATAAATTGCAAGTGAATGGACCTATGCCATTTAAAAATATTTTATAGAAAGGTACTTCTCCTAATTAAAAAATATTTCGGTTCGTGTTAAAATGCTGGGACCGCAATATAAACTGATTAGCCGTTCGAAACTCGTTTCGTCCCGAAACCGAGCTCAGGTACCTGACCTCTCGCAGCAGGGGATCTCTAGCCGACCCAATCATTTGCAATAAAATTGTCACATTTTTATGTTGTTAAATTAGTGAGGATGTAACTCAAGCGTCGATCCGGGTAAATGTGCTGATTAAGAGCGCATTTTAAACGTAATTATACGATAAACAATAAGATATTTACGCTCACATGTAATCTTGACGCCCAGGAATACAAACCTTTAACACTATCTGTTTCATTTATCTTTGCGACGGACATTTCGTACGTACTCTTGACTGCTCGTGTGTTTCCACGTGTAAAGTCTATTTCATGAAATTTTATTTATTCAATTTAAAATTTGGTTAAAAATAAACAATGACATTTAATAAATTTATTCAGGAATGTAAGCGTGCCAATACTTGAAATAAAAAATCCTTAAAAATGCTTTATTTTATAGCTTCAATATATAACACAAGAAGCGAACAGACAAATAAACACTGAAAATATTTATTCTTTAGCTGAGGTTATTTACTCTTGGAAAAAAACATAAAATCTATCTGTATCCTATTTATAGTATTGTATACATAAAATAGGCACAATTATACCCGATAAACTTCATGGAAAACAATCTCCTTCCAGTTAAACCGCGATTGAAAGAAATGAATCGTGCTAAATATGTGTTAATTTAGTTTGCTGTTTTTTGCTTAGACGTGCCAATAAACCAAACAGCTTTAGGTAGTGTAATACGAACTATTTTTACTTGCTGTAAAATACGAATGACGCTTCCAGTCATGTGCCGACAAGAAACTTGTAAAACTACTCATTCTGCCTCTGCGAAAAATCAACAGCCTAAAGAAAGAATAATAATTTGACAGCGATAATTAAGGAAGCCATATCTTCAGTGAATCCAATTTTTTAAATAATCGCCTGCTGAAAGCTAAAAATTTTAATAAGCCAAGGAAAAATTAAGGGTCAGGAGCAAGTACTGCGGCGAAGAAGAATCAAAACGACTTTAAAAAAAGTAAAAATATCTGAAGATATAAAGCGTTTGAGCAGCACATCGTCATGATATAACATTTCATGTTTTATTTTATCAATGATGTTTGCATTAATCACGGTAGAAAACATGTTTTTAGAAAAAATAATGACCATAAAAACTATACCTGGCGAGAAAAGTTTCTTATAAATAACGACAGTAGAATAAAAATATATACATTTAAATATTGTAATGTCTATACTTTGAAGCGTCAAGTGCTTTAAAGTCGCCAATTTTGATATCATAATAGGCTATTAGAAAGGATGAACGACGAGAAAAATTAAGTCGAAATTATGGCCTCCTCGATTTCCACACTTTATCAATAATTTTCTTTGTAGTTGACACTCCACGTAGCGCGCATAGGAGCTACGACGATTCCAATAAATACATACTTAGTGGGAGATGAAAGAAAGAGGAGATTGAGAGAGACAAGTGGGAGAAATGAGAGGGAAACCGAAAACAAAAAAATCATGCAAAATGAAGCAATATTTCTCTGGTTTAACTCTGATTTGGGTGAAGGCAAAGGACAAAAAAAAGACCTGGAATGTGGGGCTCGTGAGTGGGGGGGGGGGGGGGTGAGAGGGATTAGGAGAGGAATCTCAATGGGCAGAGGATGCCAAATCGCGTAAGGAGGGTGAAATGAAATAAACGGCGCAATATACATTGCGCAAACTATCTCATATACGTACGACATACGTTTGGTCGACTGTATACGCTTATAAAAGAAAAACGCTTATAAATCAAAGTTAACCGTAGTTTAGCGTATATTTTAATTATACACAAATATGATATATCAATCGATTTAGTTTAACCGTTTAGGATGTAATATGATTTTGAGTGGATGACGGCGGAGGCGTGACGTCATAGGGCTTTGGTAGGTAGCTTAGCGTACATTGTAATGTCCCTGGACGCCATATAGTGATTTTAAGGGACATATGGCGTACGTAATATTATTTATGATACCAGGATCTACAATAGGATGGATTTTGATCAAATTCTTCGGAGCCATTTTTTAGTAAATAAAATATTTCTAAAAACCGCCAAGAATAAACTACTCTTCATTTTTGTGCAATATCATTATTATGATAAAGGGGTTTGCAAAATCTTATATATTGCACAAATACGAAATATCATTCGATTTTGTTTACGCGTTTGGGACCTAAAACAGGGAACAGACCGACAGACAGACGGCATGGCGAAGACCACTTTTATGGAATCAGGGACACCTAAAACGTGTATTTCCATCAAAATCTCGAAGTCGAATTTTTTCACGATTACAATACTTTCTCAATATACTACTTATATGAGAAAGTAATACTATGTATATGAGAAAGTAAAAAGGAGAGAAAGAGATGTAGGTATATGCACCACCTCTACTTCTTTGTCCATCTTCCTATACAAATATTCTCTTTCTCTCCCAGGCCATCCATCCTCCCTTTCTCTCTCTCTCGCTAAGAGTGGACCTTATGGCCTAAATTTCGCCCGAATAAAGACATATTTATCTATCTCCTCCACCACCTCTCTCTCTACCTTCCTCTTCTCTCTTTATCCTCTTCATTCCTCTCGATCCCTCCCTCCCACGCTCTCAGTCTTCATTCGCTTCCCTCTATCCCCCTGTTATTTCACTGTCGCTTCCATTCTATCCTCCTCTCTCCTTTCTTACTTTATCTTTTCTCCTTCCTCCACTAATCCACTCCTTTCCCTTCTCTTTTTTTCCTTTTCTTGCCTCCACTTTTATCTCATCCACACTTTTCTCATCTTGGGCGTCCAACTTTTTCTTCCTCTTTTTCCTTCCTCCGATTCCCTTGATATCCTTCTGGATCTTCCATATATCCCTCCCTTTCCTTCGACCCCTCTTCCTCCCTCACCATCCCCTCCAAACCCGATTCTCCGCCCCTTCCTGGCAATTTCGTCCCACAATTCCGCGCGGCTTAAACTTCCTCTTATTAAATGTAATGGTCTCCGCGACAGAAGACCCAACCCAGTTCCTCATGTTGTTTTGCCTCCTAGCGCCCGCATTTTCTCCGCTGGAAGAGTGGGATAGATATTGTGAGGGAGGGGGGGATGGGGAGGGAGAGAATGAGGGAGGCGGCCTGGAGGGAAGAGAAATAAGAGGAAGTTGTCTGCGTTCCATTCCCTGCTTGGTGGTGTTTATTGCCCAGGCAGTCGTTATCGAGGCGATTAAGTAAAAAGAAAGAGGAAAATGGGGCCATGGATTATTTTCCGCATCGCTCATCTCGCAGGCACGTCACCTCCTAATTTACAGATTATTGGAGCTAAGACAAGTCGATTAAAGCAAAAATAATTTCAGCCGATTTAGGTTTCAATTCGATTCAGTGAAGGGTAATGCGATATGCGAAGACTATTAAATAACTAGAGTTTGGTTTTAGGAGCACAAGAGGGTGAGATAGAGATTTTATGATGATGGGGTAAGGATTTCCGTCAGTTAAAAGAAATCGTCCTTCAATTAAGGACTAGTCTATGAGAAATGGCAAATATTTGCCTCTATTAGCTGTAAACATTCAATTTTGAAAGTATATTATTTATTTGTAGATAATTTATATTCGAAGGTCAATTAGCATCGTAAATAAGAAAGACTGGCACATAGGTTTGCGCCGATGGCATATGCAACACTCGGTTTCTATCCATGGCCTATTAATGAGCAACGCGGTTACCGATATGTGAATGGCAGCAGCAAGAATTCATTACGAAATTTGGCTGATTTAAATATTTATCGTTAGATATATTGTAAGACCATACCGAAAATCAGTTAATAGAATTAATAATTAGGCAGCTTTTGAAATGCAGTTCTGTTTTTGTTTTATTTTACAATGGTAAAATCTTTTTCAATCTCCCGTTTGCCATATTAATCGGTTGAATGCTGGCTAGCTATTCATAATCTCCCAAGCTGAACTTGTTTCCACTCTGAATGGGAATCTCGAAGACGAGTAACGCTGAAAAGCTATGATGACTGCGAGGAAGAATTTGGGATGAAAAAATCCAAATGCGATAAATGTGTATTTATCGTGAAAAGATAAGAACTGCTATCTTTCCCGATTAATCCCACCTTTAATATCTTACAAAGGGCAGACAATGAGATTAAATAATCTACGATTATACATGGGAATTGTGTCTCGTAATGAAGAAATGAGGTTTAGATGCTGAATGTGTCAGTTACAGTTTTTTCTCTATCGTGTATACCCCAAGAGATAGCTAAAAAAACTGTCGATACATGTTAACTTTAGTCAGGAACTCCGAAGTGCTCGTATTGTTGATAAAACTACGTCCTATCGCTCGTTGATATAAGTATTTTCACAATTTTAAAACTTTTCCAACGGTACTTTAAGGGTAAATTAAAAATCAGAGGAAAAGTTCTGTCATGACCGGAAATCCAGTCGGATCTTCCACCTGCCGGGCGGATATTCTGCCATTGAGCAATCGTGGCGGTCTATTTCTTGTTTCAGAGTGTGAATTTTTTTCTTGGTGCGTGGAAGTGGCAAGTGGAAGACTCGAGTTCGATTCCCGGTCCACTCTTTCCCAACAGCGCATTAAGTTGGCGTAATTATCAGTGTTGAATTTCCTGCTATTTGGTAGGTCCCTGATTCAAAATGCCCAATCATTTTCATCGCCAGATCCTCATGTCATTTTTGTGCCTACGTCATCCTCTATTCTGTTCATAAATTCTTCCCTTCTCATATGCCAACTAGTAAGCCTACTTCGGTGACTTCCTTCACCGTAAACGTTCATGACAACCCAAACCAAAAAGCGCCAGGTAGAAATACTTTTTTGTTAGAAATTCATGCTCAGTGTGGGGTATATCATGATCTCAGACAGATTTGTAAACTCTCTCAAAATATCGTCCACAAAGATAAAAAAACACGGCGGTAGTAAACTTTCGCGGTTCACAAAAGAGTCTCTTGAAAATCCGCAAGGTTTGTAGACGTGTTGGTGACGCACATCCTCCCCCTGCCTTCCGTAAGCGTCCCTCGTCCTGTCATCAGATAAAAAATATTGCCTTTAATTGGAGACGAGATCGTACCTTACCTTATCTCTAAAAAACACTACCCTACGTCTCTCCTTCAAGGAGCTGTGACGCAATTGGGAGGACGAGAATGACTTTTAAAGGCAAATGTTTGCACGCGGAAATCCTCTTCGCGGAATTTATGCGCCCGCCATTTCTTTCGTTTCTCATTCGGGCGAAATGCGCAGCAAACGCACGGTCGTCGTCCTTTCCGCGTGAGTCACCGCGGAACGGGTCGCGAGTTTTTTGTGAGTGAAAGCACGCGTCTCTTCGAGGACGCGGGAAACGGAACTGCGAGGACGTTTGCTTTTAAAAAAATAAATCTTAAAAAGAAATTAAACGTGAATAAGTCGCGATTCTTCACTTCCGCGGATTTATAGTCGAGGGCGACGTTCGTGAAAGAGTTCTGGTAAAATGTAGATATCCGGGATATGACGAGACAAAAGAGGATGACCGTTTTATCCTAATCCATCGGTCTCAAGCAAGCGGCCCGTGGGAATCGTGCAGCATTTGAGTCCCGCTAGGTAAGATGCTTTATGCTGCGATGCGGCCCTAACTCAAATGTCTTTCTTATAATATTTCACACAAACATCAAAATAACCTAAGAAATTTAAGAAATGTACTTAATCAACACCTTAAAAATATCCGCGCTGTATTGTCAATTCCCATTTAAAACGGTCGGTGGTGCGTAGTGGAATTCGGCCCGCGGATTAAATATTATGCTTTAATGCGGCCCGTGGATTAGTCGCCGTCGCGCAACCCAAGCTTGATTTCATTTTGAGACCCTCATTCTAATCCATGCGAAAAATGAAGAGTTCATTACTCAGAAAGAAATGAGCGTCTAATTCGACGGCGAAATTTTATGCCTCGAACTACGTACGTTATTACGCTTCGTTTCAACGCACGGGAAAATTGGAGCTCCGAGTAATGAGATTGTGAAAATTCTTCTAATTTCCGCGAAATAAAAACGAAGAAATTATTCCGACAGTAGCGGATCCCTTTTTCATTACGTGCGCCGTTTTCATCTCGTACAACCTTTCAAATGAAGTAATAAAATTGGAATGGTGAGTTGCAACAGGGGAAGGGCAAGGAGCTTATTGTTGGCTCAGAACGAATGAAACTTTATTGCTTTTCTTCAGCTCGGTTGCACCGGTCGTGGCATTTGGATCACGTTCTTCATTGTTTTGTAATTTTTTAGAAATTGCAGCAGTCTCATTTGAATAACGGAAGAGTCAAATTGGGGGAATTTTCCTTGCGGTGGTTAGAGCAGGATATTGGTAAAAACATTGGGGAATGATTAATTTTACTTATGCCAATATTTTGGGAGAGCGAGGAGCTATAGTCGATGGTGGTTTGGGAGGCTCAAAACTCGTGATTTCTGTAAACGAACGGTTAAATTTTAACGAGAAAAACAGGCTATCGATTCAATAATAAACACTTATGTGTAAAAAATTGAAATATTAACTACTAATCTCCAATAGCCATAACAAGGTTATGAAAAACTAGGTGCGCATTTCGGCTACGGTGCAGCCGTCTTCAATGGTGATTCACCGAAAGTAGATTCTCTACTTGCGATAAAACACCACTGAAGACGACTGCAGAGTAGCCAAAATGCGTATCTGGTTTTTAATAACCTTACTATGGTGACTGGAGATCCAGTACGACCTCGCCGTTCGTGGAGGTTACGTTCCGGCAAATCTTCGCGAACGGAAAATTCGCCAACAGAGAGGTTAAAGGCTTACTGGATAAGTAAGATTAGGTTCCGGTTCGAAAGATATTTTGGAATAAAATATATTAGTAATAAAATGTTTTATTTTGTTATAATATAAACTACGCCACTGGTGTAGTATCCTATAGCATCTACCGCTATGTTGACACCACTTTCTCCCGCGCCAACCCGCGAATATTCGAAACGCCCGCGAACGGCAAACCTCAAACATTTAACCGCGAATCCGTGAAAGAGAAATCCGCAAACGGCAAGGTCCTACTGTGCCTAAAATAAGTACTTATTCCTGAACTATTTTTGAGCCATAAAACCAGCTAGATGATTCTCTTGTGAGCACTATCAATTAATTAACAATATACTAGGGTATAACTTACATAATTACAGCTTATGCCATTCTGTATAGTTTCCTATTATTCCATCAATTTCAACAATATACTAGTCTGTCCGTTCCAGTGTTGTTTGATATTTGGAAGTAAATGTGAAAGGAAATAGGAATAAAACATAAGTAACGATAATTAGTACAGGTAATTAATTCTCGACCGAGTTTTGACTAGGGAGTTAATAGGTTATTAAATTTCATGGAAATTTTTTTCAGTTTTTCCTGATACTTTCACGTTTATATCTACCTAGGCTTTACATATACACGGATGAAAATGGGTTTTCAGAACTAGTATACGCTCCACATTTATGACTACAACCCAACACACCCAGAAACTAAGAATACGGCCGGAGGTTTTAAATTTTCTATAAAATATCGTCTATCTTGCTATTAACTTTGGAATGTTTTTTTCACGTGCTTCAATATCATTCACGAATTTTTCTCGACGGTGATGATGCCTCATTTCCTGGGCGAATTTTCATGTCTTCTTCATCACAGCATTATTCTTTCGTTTTTTAAAGAACGAGATAAATTAGATATTAGCGCCGAAAGGCACAGTTAAGAGTTAACGAAAATACGATCTGTTTGTTTTGCCATCTTTGTATTCGGCTTGTTTGTATTGCGACGTGATATCTTGAAAAATTGAGATGGCTGAGAGATTGGAAAAGTTGCTTCGGCTATCTTAGAACAAAACGACGATTCATAGCAAACCCCCTTTAAAATAAAAAATTCAGGAGAATAACAAAAATAATACTTCGAGAGAGATTAAGATTGCGCCATGAATGAGAGAGCAGTGATGCTTTCTCGACTAATAAGTTTCAGTGCTCTGCATTCATGAAATGTTGGATATCGTTTATTTTATAGTGTGTGCATGGTTTTTGGCACGATTTTTTAAACACGAAAATATGTTCTTTTTTGTCCATTTCTATCTGTCTGTAACTTTATTCGTCTTTGTGGCAACCTGTCCGCTTGCCTGACGATCTCTTCATCCATTCATCTGCACGTGTTTATTCAACTCACATGAAATATTTTCGAAAACTTCTTTTACAATGGAAAATTTTCCTCTAGTATATTATAATCTTTCAAATAGTTTTCGGGTAGATTTTATTTCGGAAAATTTGAAACCATATTTCGAGGCATCTCCCATTGTTTTAGTGCTCAGGTTTATTTTGTTGGTAGTTACTTTCTAGGAATTGGGATAGTGGAAGGAGGCTTGACCCTCCTTCATCCAAAAAGGTATTTAAGCATTCTTCTAAGGTTTGCGAGAATCGTTAACATTAGAAACTATAAATAGCGCTAACACTCCTTGCCTCAATAAGGTTAATTCTGTTTATTATCAGTAATTTGACGCATTCTTTGTCTCTTTCTGTAATTCATAATTGAAAGGAACATTTTTCTGACAACCTGCGCTAAATGATCTCTTTTAAGAAAATATTTCATGAAAAAACAACCCACAATACTAATTCTCTTTCCTCAGATGAAAACACCTTTTGCCTCCTACTGAGCTCTTTTGTTTTCTTATCTCTGTGCATGTCTGTAGAAATAATAAACATAGACGGCAGTTCTTTGCGGTGGATTTTAAGGCTCACCATATTTTTAAAAACTTGGAAGTCGCAATTCAGTGAGCTGAATTGATGAAAACTACAAAAATAACCACGCCGAAGTACAGAGATTAAAGATTTTTTGTGGATATTGTGGAATTCGCTTATCACGAAATTCAGATAAATGAAAGAATAATATCCTTGAGAGCAATTTTAATGTTACCAAATTTTAACGTGTCCAATAAAACATGCATCGTTTTAGTTTTTAATCTAGTTTATACAATGCGTATCTATATTGCGCTATAATTATTGTTCGTTATTATAAATTATGGACTTAACACGTTAATTTTTTTTTCACAATTTCATAATTTTGCTGAAACCAATCTGTCAACATTCTATCAGAATCGTGATATTAAGCAAGGTCGCTGGGCAAATGTAACGATAAGAGAAATAGAGAGAGAGAGTGCGTTTCCGTTCCAGATTTTTTCTCGCAGTACCCGGAACACGTGCGGAAAACCTCTCGTATGTGCCACCTCGTAATCAAATGTATCACTGATATGGCGAATAAGGTGTAATAGAGTAACCAGAAACGTATCTTCCGACGCGACGATATCAGGCATATCTTGGAAGGAGATAAAATACGCCAAATAAAAACTAGAGCAGAGAGCCCGAGCTGATATCACATTTCAAGGATTCCTCTAAATTGGCATTTTCAATTTATTTGTCCCAAAAAAAAGAGAAAATAAAATTTTGACATATAACCCGGCGGTGGTATTCCGTCACACTTAAGAAAATTAACTCACGTCTAATAGCAACTTTATATTTCATTTTTTATATTATATCGATTTTTACCCAATAACCTCTCAGGTTGCTATGATCCTTGTATCCGGATTATTACCTAAACAGTTAAATTAACAAGTCTAAACTAGAAAACTTGTACTTACCGCAAAAAATGGAAAATTGAGCGGTAATATATGAGAACAATTTAGGCAATAATGGTATTAGTTGTATTATAAATTAACATTTATCTATGCATACAAGCAAAATTTAGTTAATCTAGGTATCAGACTATTTGCATTGTTCAATTCGATTGAATAAAAAAATCCCATATATAATGAGAGAGAGCGTCCGATTAGAGCATAGGTCCCTAAACTACGATCCGGGTAGTGATTTCATCCGGATCGCCTTCTCTTTATCAGCTTTTTTAAACATACAGTATATATTAAATGTTAAAAATAAATTAACTCCTTAACCGTAAAATTCAAAATTAGAGACACAATGAAAAAGGGGGAAGAAAGGAAGGAAAAGGCAAAAGACAATAAAAATTATAAACTTACAGGTTTAGGGGTTGTTACTCCACGCCAGGGATCTGATGTCACTCACACATTCACGCACTCAATCGCACAAGCACTAATCCTAAAGGTGGAAAGGAAACGGGACTTATTTATCTGTGGCAGCATTGGATATTATGAGAAACTATGAATAAAAACTATAAGTTGTTATTATTCGCCTTTTAAATGTAAATGCACTACACGACACATACAGTGGCGGATCCAAGGAGATGGGTGGGAGATCTCCTTTCTTGGATTTCTATGTTGCCCTCCAATGGTTGCATTCTTAAACCAATTCCGCGCAATTTCCTTGGTTCTGCGATGCAGATTAGGTCCATAGGGCAAGAGAATGATAGATTCTGACAGGGATAAGGATTTTCAGAATAAATGTTCATCGGTTTGGGCGGATTCAGGAGGGGTGGAGAAGCGATCGCCCTCCCCCCCACCCATGCACGTACTCAGAAATTTAGTTCGGGGAGGGGGGGAGGGTCAAAAACCAATTACCAGCAATTGATTAAATAAAAGTCCTATTCAAATAATATAAACTTTTATAACGTTTTTAGTTGTCATAACTCAACGCAGCAAGTAGCATCGTAGCAAGAGGCAATGTGGCGTGGTTATCGGATATTCCACAAATGTCTATACACCGAGGGGGGGGGAGGCATTGGGAAGTTTTTAGTTTCGTCCCTGACCACATGCTTCAAATGAATTTTAAATACGATGTACTCAGTCCTTTGAGATTCCGTACGTGGCCCGCTTGAAGAATTCGTCAAGCTTCATGTGGCCTTCTTGTTAGTATAAAGTTTCGTCATCCATGACCTGTGTTAAAAAGTATTCTTTCTGACAAGTGGAAGCGAGAAGCGTGTCGCAAAGGTGCATAGGAATTGAATATTGGCAAGTATACATTCATTCAGGCACATTCGCACGCACATAGGTAACAAGATTTTTAATTCGACTCATTTATTAGTTATGAAATCGTCGGCGCGCATTTGTATCGCAACAAGACATTTCGTTTTTATAAAACTCTTCATCAAGAAAACGCTTTGCGAATTAGTCCCTTCAACTCTCATTTGAGGAATGGAACATTTCGGCACGATGGGACTTTGGGCGTCTGTTAATCTCCGCGGGGGAAGATATGTTATCGTATTTGTGCGGTTCAAATGTAGACTGGCGGGAAAACATTGCATCATCTAAAATAAGAAAAAAGTCTTGTTCCATTCAAGAAAATGAGAAATATCTCTTACATCCGCAAAATTTTGATATTTTTTCTTTCGTCATCACCAAGTGTTCCGCAAATATATTCTGAAGTATTTTATCCAAAAAATGACTAAATTAAAAATAAAGTTTTGGAGTATACTCCTACATTAAGGTCGCGCAGTAAAAACATGAAAATATAATAATAAAGTATGCCATTGATATAAAACAAAAAGTGTTATTCAAAATTTCAATTGGGTTTAAAAAATGCCAATTCAGGTAGAGATATGGCTAACGAAAAAAGGAATTACTTTAGAAAATAAACGTCGATATAAGTTGCCGATTAAAACATTTTAAACGTCTAGTTAAAAAAATATACAAACGTCGAAAACTACTAAGTCTAGATTCAGTAGCGTTTACATAACTATTATAAGAAATTCCATGTTATGCAAGCACTTGCGTTTTCAATCTGTAGTTCATTACGCGGATAAAACAATAGACGTGTTTAATTTTGTGTTTCACGTTATTTACGGCCGAAAATGAAACAATGGAAAATAAAACTTTTACTGTGGTACCAATGTGATATGATAAAGAGTGCCACATTTGTAAAATTTGCGTCTAAAACTCCTAACTGACTTAAATTAATATTGCACGTCTTAAGACTAAAATCCTCGTTCCTTTTCATTTTCCGATGTTTTCGGAAAAGTTAACCTCTTCAAAAATATAAATAAATATCTCAGAACGGCTTTTTTTATTTCAAGTAGCTGTGGACGCTTATAAGAGTTCTCGCATGCCAACACGATCCATGACTAATATTGAACGCGAAAATTCCTACCTTTCGCGTTCCCTCGAACGAAGAGAAATCCTAAAACGACGCACACCTTCAAACCCCGCAACTTGAAAAAAAAACACAAACGCATAATAACGCTCCGATATCATCATTCGTAGCGCGCAATGGACTCCATTGCTCTCCAGCTATGTTGATCGTTTAGTAAAAGCAAAAGGGGAAAACCTTTTGAAGATGCTTGTTTTTCATGAAAGTAAGGGGCACTTATCAGCAGTCTCGCGTTTCCTGGTAGTGGCGGAAGAGGGAGGGGGGGATCTGAAGGGAGCGGCAGGCGCCAGTCACCTCCTCCCCCTCCCATGCCTCCACCCTCTCCTTCCTCCTTCGGTAAGAATGCCTCTTCCCTGTTTGTTTAAGGCATGGGATTGCGCCCGTGAGTTCAAGAGTGGCCAAAAATCCAAGGTTAAGGCTCGAAGTAGAAGAGGGAGAATAGGTGGGTGGTGGAGGAACAACACCATTGGATAAACACATGGGGATTGGACTCGGTCGCAAAAATCAGTCACGCGGTTAACACGACGCCTTGCGGGTGAGATAAGAATTAGTATCAGAAACTCCAGAGGCGCCTCTTTGCCCTTGTCTTTTAAAAGAGGGTGGGGAGGAGGAGGGTAATCAAAAGGAGACGGTATAGGAGGAATAGAGGAAGGAGAGCGCGGGTGGGAGTGAGAGGAGTGGGTATGGAAGGAGGAATGAGGATGGGTGCCGAGAGAGGTTGGAGTGCCGGGTGTAATGACTTGAATGAGGGATGTGTGGGACTAGGCAAAGAGATTTTTAAGGCTCGAGTTGGCGCTTCTCTCGAAGATAATGAGTGTGTTTGTGGATTAACTCTCGATGAATGATTGAATTAAGGATTTGGTTAAGTGGGCCGTCAAGAGTGGTGTCTTCCGCTTTTTGGCGGCAAAGCTTTTGAGATGAAATTGTAGTTTTATTCCGTTTGCACAAATCCGCAACGTATCTGTAATTAATGCATGTATTTGCGTACGCTTCCCTCTCGTGTTCAGAAGTCTTTTGCGCGTGAAGTGAATTTTAATTATTGAAACTATGTAGTTGGAGAAATCATCAGGTGGACCCATCAACCTATGCGATAATCGCTCTAATCACGCAGCTATCCAGTAGACAAAATGTCCTACGGATCACGTGGAAAAGTTTTTGTTGAATTTACAAATCAAGGCGTGATTGTAGGTCAATGAAACTTGGCACACTCCTTGGCCTGGGTTCTAAGATTTGGACAAGGAGAATGCCAAGTTGGTGTGGTGCTGATTTCGGGGGTGAAATCAATTTGTCACGGAGGTTATGGGCCTCCCATGTTAATTTTGGAAAAAAAAAAGTTTTTTGGAATTTGCGAGAGAAAAGTTGAGGTCATGGGTTTTCGATCCCGCTGATTTCAACAATGAAATCAGTTTTGACCCCTGACCCACCCCTAAGGCAGGGGTAACTACCCCTATGAGAAAAAACTTTACAATATTCGTAAAAACACCTAAGCCTCTGTGACAAAAATTGAATTCACCCTCGAAATGGGGTCAAATCAACAACACACATTCCCCTTGCACAAATTTTTAAACTTAGGGCAAGGGGTTTGCCAAGTTTCATTGACCTACGATCACCCCCTGATGCGTAAATTTAACAAAAACGTTTACACATCATCCGTGGGACACTCAGGATATTGTTGATTCTATATTTGCAGTGTATATACGGCACAACGGATTATGAGCATCGTTTACATCCGTTGTATCTTATCGAAAATTTACCTTTGTCGTCGACATTGCTTGCGTCGACACTTTTAACTTAATTGGGACGAGCAAAAATTTAACGCGCGATTAAATATTGAATTTATGAACTTCGCCCATTTCAATTTTGTGTTGTGCCTCAGCATATATTTCGAACACGATGTTAAAATAGGTTTTCATAACAGTGGAATGGAGCTACAAAAGCAAAGCGGACAGGAAAATCAACTCCGACGCATCCTGAAAAAACAACCTTCGCTTCCTCTTGACAAGGAAAAACACACGACGGTATCTGCGCGTCTCACGCCCACAGAGGTCATTACCCCGAAGGACTCACATGCACCCACACAAACAAACGCTCTAACAAGAGCGCATTAGAAGGCGAGAACCGGTGTGCCGCCGGATAAGAGAGCACCCGTCAATGTTAGTTTGCGTGAGTCGCTTTAGTAGGCGTTAAAGAAGTTAGATTATACATAAATGAGCTTCCGTGAGACACCAGAGAAGGAGCCGGAACCACTGAGCCAAAATCCTTGGCTCCGTGACGATGATGATGTCGCGTTAAAAATTACTGAAATGAAGATGCGACTTTCTTTATTGTGAAAGTGACGACTTCATCGCTCGGGAGGACTAAAATTTTCTGCAGTTCCAAGAAATAGTACATAAATTTGGCTGGAGGTAAATTACAGGCAAACTGTTTTGGCCAGTATTACATCATTTTAGAAATAGTAATTCAGACAATTTTATTGAACCTTTTCTAAAATGGAAAAAAGTGTCACGGTAAAAGCAAGAATCCCACCAGGAATCGATCTTGATCCAGCTTTATTCTTTGTAATAGCTTTGTTGTTCTAGGTCTAAATGGGTGGTGAAAAAAATGCTGATACAGGATGAGGTAAATAGAATTTAATGCCAATACAGGAAAATCAGCGTACTATATATTTTATAAAAGGAAATCTCATTCCTTACTTAACACAAAATATTGTTTAGTCGTTTAAAAAAAATTCAATTCGAAAGATAGTATTAAAGATAATGTTTAAAAGAGAAAGTATCAAAGCATTGGTATGAATTACGTCATTTTACCTATACTGCGTATTCCCGCAATTTCAAAAAACCGGTAATTCCTCACCCGAATATATCTAAGTGGCCATTCAAACGAATCGACACCAAGCAAAGTAATAATTGATATATTTACACATTTTAAGCCGCGGGGTAACATTTAACGACTATGCAACACCAAAATAGAGATTATCTTTGTTTTGATAGGAAATGAAAGGATTTTCAACTTTTAAAAAAACCCTCGCGGAAGTAGGGCGAGAATGAATGGATTTTATTTGTCGGTCTCGTTCAGGCGCGCGATAAAACACACCACAATATCCGCCTTTTTGTCGAACACAGATTAAAAGAGACCAACTACTCTTGCGGATTAAAAGTCACTGCGAGGCGCAAAAAAGTCACCGGTTTAGTTTAAAAAAAAGACATTTTCTGTTCACATTCTCGGAAAATTGAAACATTTTTACAAGAGTCGCCTAGAACTTATCTGAATCTTAGGTTCGATCGATTTTCGATTTTTTTTGCCTCGAACAAGGAAAGTCGCCGATGCGCCAGATACCCGCGTAAAGTCCTCTTGAATTCCAAGAATTTCGACTCCACTGCACCCTTTAGTTCCCAAACAAATCGATAACAGGACGACAAGAGGCGAAAAAAACCTCTCGAGTATTATATTCGCACGGTTTTTCCGCAAGAACTTTTATCTTTTCTCCTCTTTCAATCGCGGATATTGACTTGAAAGTCCGGGATCGACAGAAACAAAAAAGACTCAAGTTTTATCCCGAAAATGTAATTCACGATAAGCTTCGATAGATAGATAACGCATAAGAAGTACCGATCATTAGGGAGAATGGAAGAGAAAGATGTAAATATGGCATCGCTTTTAACGCTCTTTCCATCCCAGGTGGGGCACTTCGGAATTTCAAATCGGAATAATTCTAGAGTTTCACATACTTTTGTTTTCCCTTTACGCTTTTAGACTTTCCAAACAGCCTGCCACAATAAATACCGACGACGTTCACTTAAAATACGCGTATATTTTACAAAAATCAGAAAAGAACGCATAGGGTTTTAAAACACCCCATCATCATCATCATCATCATTATGATATTTGTGTGTCACAAAGTTACTTTCACCAGAGCTCTATAAAGTTTAGCTGCAGAGGATAAGAATAAACCGAATAGCTTCTGCAAGATCGTTAAGGTTACTTCTAACTGCACGGCTCCCTTATAATATTGTGAGGGTTTATTGTAGTCAATTCATGTCAAAATATTATTTTCCATTTTTGACCACGACGCTCTATGAACACCTAATAATAAACGGCGGTTGCAAGAAATTAACATTTAGATTCATTGAAATTATTGCGGCGCGAAATCGTATATTGCACCTTAGATAGGTTGAGCACGCGCGCGCGAAAATTCCGCCTCGCCGTGCACGAATAGCGATTCGGTGGGAAATCGCGTGGGTTTCTCCGACTTGATACGTGAATTTATCGCCCCGTTGGCGCGCGCGTTCTTCGCGTGGCGACCGGCGGAATTATCCTGCGAGTATATTTTAATGCGACGCAGAAAGAAAAGGGGCGGCGCCCGCTGGCGGATGATATCTTAACTGCGGGATGTGAGGGAATATATAGTATATAACGCCGGTCTCGGGAAAAGATATTGAAATCTCTTTCCAGCCGTTCTCGTTACGACCATCCCGTTCCGGATTGGTGCGCTTATACCTCCTTCCATCTTTTAGATATGTGTGTGTTCATTGCCTCTTTCTCTTTCGGGCGTCGACCCGGTCGAAGCAGTTCTCTCTGCTACCCAGGGGGAGGGAGGCGTCGCCTTGGTTTCGCAGCTCACGAAGATTACCTTTAAAAGAAAAAGAAAACAAAAAGGTCGTGTAATCTAAATGATGGTCATTTTTTTATAAAATAAGGTTTTTCGGGGAGTTATGAACTGGCGGTAATGGTCCGAGAGGATGTATAAAATACCCTTTTCCTTAATGGCAAATCGTGGAGTCGCTATTCCGAGAGAGATTTGGCGCCCGGTATACGTCAGCGAGCGAGGTCTTTTAGTGTGTTTTGTTGATTCGTTTCGGATTTCCAGTTTTTTAAATTTATCGATCAGTATTAGAAAGAAAAACGATATTGAAAAGCTTGCTGTTGACGCCTATTACACATATCCGGGATAAAAATTGAACAGATTATTTGACTGCGGAGGAAATATGGCGATGCTGGTTTCTTGCAAAAATATGCTATTCCAAGTCGAATTAGAATATACGCCTTTGATGTTTGTTTGTATGGAATTTCTGGCTAATCAACCTCTTGGATTATTATGGCCATTACTTCTTTCACGCCCAACACACACAAGAGAGGGGGCCAACTGCTCAACGTCCCTTCCGAAGGACGGAGCTGACTTGCGCGGTCTTCTCAAAACATACAAGTAGGAAAATCCGACCTCCGCCAGATTTGAACCTGGGACCGCTGGCGTGGAAGGCCAACGCTCTAAGCACTTCGCCACCGCCACCCCACGCGTTTGATGTGACGCAGAAACTCATTATACAAAACTACGTAAAGGTAATGCCGTTGATGCGTTTACGGCAGTTTACTCGATAATTTTCACTCGCGAAAAATCAAATTTGTACAAAAACATAATCTTTTTAATATTTATTTCCAGGATTAAATTTGAGATTTAAGGTATTTGAAATCATCAGCGTCATGAATTCTGGAGCCATACCGCAGCGTAAAACGACAAAATTAATGTAGTACGAATACTTGCTAAGTGGGAGAAGGAAATTAATTGAGTTCAAAATAGATAATTTAAAAATGTTTTATGTTTAACACCCTCCAATCGTAGAAATCCGTAAGCATTAAAAATCTAAATTTATGAGGAGCAGTTAGGAGGATTTACTTGCATCAGTAAAAGCCGTTAAATTATTACCGGATGACATCATATCGATACAAATGCTCAAGAATTTTTTTTAACGCTAGTGATGCCTCAAAACACATAAACAGCAGCCTGTGGCCCTAGATTTTTTATATCGAGATGGTATAGACTTATTGGACCTTTTTCCCACCAAACCGTAGCGGAAAACGACCAACTCCGATTGTTTCGTAGTTTTCGCTTTTCTGGAACGTGAGATCCTCATGTCGCCTGGTCGACCTGATCGAGGTTATCTCGGCGGATGCATCATTTTGCGTCGAAAGTCTCTTATCGCGCCACACCTCTTTTGCGACGGCAGTTGTTAACAATTACACGTATTTTCGATTTCCGTTCCAATATCGCGCACTACCCTTTCGGTTATCGATTTCTCACGGCCACGGAGCTCCTCCCATGTCGGTTCCGGTTGTAAAGCGCAGGCGCCGCAGATGTCGACGACAATGGATTCGACGATTATAACAGTCTGCGAAAGAGGCGAAGACGACGTATTCGCGAAGCCATGAGGGCGCCGCCTTGCGACCTTCATTTGTTGGATCGAAGGAGAATTATGGGGTGGAAGTGTGTTGGAATCCACTTACGCTAGTAGAATATAAAACAAGAACCTTTGCTAAAGGCAGCCGAGTGATTCTACATACGAATAATAGTAGGAAATTTTGGTTGAATTCGATTGATACAATTTGAACAATTAACAACATTTGAATGGCCTTTGCTGTGGTAAAGAATATGAATGAAAGAAATAACGTTGTATCAACACCGGATGAAGAACTGGAGACGTGTATATAATGAAAGATTGTTTTAAAAGAGAGAAATGAAGAGGAAATGGAAAGAAGAATGAGAGAAAGAACGATACTGAGGAATCTAAACAGGACATAACTATGGAGGAGATTAACAATGCCATAAAAAGAATTTGGAGGGAAAAGGCTGTTGGCTATGAAGATGTATCTTCTGAAGAGGTGACAACAGGTGGTGAATTGTTAAAGAAGTGAACGGAAAATATATTTGCAAGCCTGTCGAGAAAGAATGATACCGACAAACGCAATTGTATAAATACACAAGGAGGAAAATTAGAGAGCAATGTGTCTCTCTCCTGTGCTGTTAAAGATTTATACATGAATTATTGGACGAAGGTTACGACAGCATGTAGAAGAAAAACTGGAAGGCCGGGATTATATATATATATATATATACACACACACACACGCACTCACTCAGGCACGCACGCCTGCCCGCACGCACGCACGCACACACAGTGTATATATGTTACGGTAAAGGTACGCAATCGGGAAATGTGTGCATTTACCGGTAAATGTGCACCTTTACCACCAAGCTCGGTAAATGTAAGTTTAAGTTTCCAGAAATACGTATTATCAGTACATTTCCCGGTAAATGTGCACTTTTACCGATGTGCCTTGGTAACTGTGGAAATAGGTATGATTGAGAAATGATACACTCTAATAATTGCGTTAATTTATAACGAAATTATCGAGGGTTATGCTAAATAATAAGTACAGGAAAAATGACGAAAATCACACATTATATAGCATACGAAAAATGAAATTCATTGCATGAAATCACAAAGTTAATGTAGAAATTACATTTAACAATATACATATTTATGAAATCATAGAATAAGCAATTATATATAAAATATTAATCATTATAATTACATATAGGGTAGGTGCGACCTAATTATACAGTTAAATTTTAATCCTTATTAAGGCAAAGGTTGCTGCGATAACATTTTGAGTTACATAAAACTTGAGCAGCTTTACAGTGACATTTTTTGTTTCACATTTTCCTTTGCAATTAATTACATCTTTTAAATCCTTGTCCTCCGTTAAGTGATTTCTCCCCAATAACTTCCCTAACTGATATCTTAATGTTAGGAACCTGATCAATAGAAAAAAATTTCTGTTTGCAGAGATGAAATTGATTTCTTGCGTAATATTGTTTTAACTTTTCCTCTATTGTACCCAATTGATAATACTCTTTTTTATCATCAACTGTCAATCCAACACAAAGCAAATTTCGAGGATCTGTTTTGCCTCGATCCACATCAGGTATCGGTTTTTTGACAGTGTCTCCGACTGCTGCAGGAGGAAATTTAGAATTTGAAACCTTACACATTTTGGATGCTTGGATTTGCAAGTTTTTTTACCCATTTGCCTTTTACCAGCAATAAGAGTTTTCTTAATTTCTAATAGAGAATTGTTATTATTTTCTCTTAGTATTTCATCAAGTGGTACATCCATTTTTGCATATATTTCACGAGGCACTATGACTTCTGAATTTTCATAATCAAAACTCATAATCTTCCACTTTAACCTCACAATGTTTCGAAATATCACAAAATATAGAATTTATATTTGTTTCTTGGATCTCTATTTCTTCACCAAAACTTTATTCTTGACATATAACCTGTGGCATATAAATGATAGGTTCTATGTCTTCTGAAAAAGTGGACAAGTTTTGAAATGGTGTCGTTGTTTTTATTGCGGCCTGTTCTTTTTCAGGATCAATAGTTGTAGCAGTCATTTCAATTAAATGAGTTAAATCCTCTCCTGATTGCACTTCAGTGTTAACTTCTGCTGGTAGATGTTTTTAGGCCCAATTTAATTTTTTGTTCCAAATAAAGCTTCGTAAGGAGTTTGCTTTATTCCATCATGGTATGCACGGTTCTTCATCATATGAACAAATTTTAAACCTTGAGACTATTTGGTTGATTTTTTTGTGATCGGCCACGTAGACAGCATATTTTATACATTCTGATTTGCCCGTTCTACCGATTCCTGGCTCTGAGAATGTCTGGGCTTTCCATAAACAATCTTATTCCATCCCCAAAGACTTGTCAGTTCAATAATGATTTTGTTAAAAAATTCTCTTCCATTGTCACTCTGTAGTATTTACCGGACTACGCACATTTACGGTAACATATATACTAAGAAATATTATAGACAGATTCTTGGAAATAGGACAAGAATTCGGTTTGAAATTCTTGGATCTGACAGCAACTTTTGACCAAGTATCAAGAGAAGAAATCTGAAAAGTCCTGCATAAGTTGAAGGTAAGTTCGTAAGTACGACTAGTAGTTAAAAGTTTATATATGAGTGATATTAATTATAAATATGAATGGAATTTTGTCAGACCAAATCAATATGGAAAAAAGAATGACTGTTTGAGCCCATTTCCATTTGCTATAATTATGAAGAAAGTGATAAAAGCATAGAGTTACTAATATCCAATAATAGTTGCAGATGATATAGTTATCATTTCTGTTAATGAAGGTAGAATTTAGGGCTGTGTGGAATAGCAGAAAAGGATATTAGAAATGAAGGACATGCAGGTAAATATGGACAAAAGCAAAGTGATGAGGATTGCTGAGAATGTAGGGTGGATGGTGCACAGTGACTGACAGAAATTGGAAGGACAAAGGGTGCTTGAATATTTAGGAACGACGATAAGCCATGATCTGGAATTAGATGTAGAAATTCGAAATAGATTTTATAAAAGCAGCACATGTATACATCTAACTGAATAAAAACGTAATTGAAAAAAGAGTTCAATAAAAAACAAATGTATAATGCCGTATTTGTTCCCGCGATATTATATGGATGTGAAAACTGACAGGTTTAGGATAAACATATGAACAGAATACTGGCAATGAAAACCAACTACTTGAGACATATGATTGGAAAAACAAAAAAATATAGATGGAGGAATGAAAGAGCTAGGGATGCGGTCCAGGAAAGGACGCTTGAGATCAGAAGAGAAAAAAGTGAAGCGGTTTGGATAAGTCCAAATATGTGCTCGGAAAGATTGTTAAAGAGGATGTGGGAGGCAAGAACTGAAGACAAGATGAGAAGATATCGGCCAATAATAAAGTGTATAGAACAGATTTAGCGCAAGACGATCGTAAAGAAGAAGATGGTCGAATGTAGAAGATGGGCCGAGGCTAGAAGCATCCCGACGCTTTAATGTCATAAAGGGAAATCCAAAATAATAAGAAAGAGTATGTTGATGAGTGCATAGTATTGTTCTGATCTGATGCTTAGGATAAGCTTTGAGAATTGTATTCAAGACAAAGTTTCTGTTAGAGAGACCTTCCGGGCAAAAAAAAGACCGGAAATGAACATATCTTATCGGCCTAAACCTTGAAATGGTGATACGAGGGAAACATCCAAAATGATGTAATGCTCATAAATCATTATTATTATCATGAGGATATCCCTTTTGACACTTCGTAAACGAGAGAGTTTCATCGCACCATAGCTGATAACTTGTTGTGATTTTCAAATACAGCGATGAAGTTAAAATGATAGTCTCAGTATGTTCATCTGTTAAGTTTTTAAATGAAGTTTTATGAGTACTAACTAACTACTAACTAAAGCCAAAATCACAGAGTGGCGATTCCTATAGAGTCATCAACTGCATCAACAAGTGCTGTTCGAATTATTCATTGATAGTTACTGTACATAATTGTGTAGATACAGTAAGATCCCGATTTAGCGCCCCCTATATAGTGCCACCCCCGCATATCGCCCATGAATCGTTGTGAAAAGGACATCCACCTTAAGATTACATAGATTAAGCATATACCTCGATTTAACGCCACCCCCGCTTTAGTGCCAAATGTCAGACATGGCACTAAATCAGGGTCTGACTGTACTTCCTTTGCTTGGAGCTGGATTACTAACTTTAAGACTTCGAAATTTATGTATTTGTTTTACAAATATTCCATGATTTGAGGTTACTCGATAAATGAACAAGTTAATCCACTTAAACAGCTAAGACAATAACTAAGGCAAATTAAGATATTATCACGTTCGTGAATCATTTGAAAAATCAGTATAAGAAGTGAAAAAAGTACAGTACGGTGCTGAGTAAATCCGAATGATTGGCCACTTTGGTAATGCTACAGATGATTTACACTTTAAGACTGTTATTCATTATTTTTTAACAACCCTTTCGTATATTTATGCTGGAGCGTATAACCACGCTAGGATGAAATTTAAGATGTAGGTTGCTGTTTTTAAATTGAAAAAATTAATATAAATGACAAACCCACAAAATAATGGCAAAAAAAAAAATATATTATACCTAATATTAATTCCAGCGTCTAAATATTAATTTTCCATTCAATTAGATATAAAGGCGCAATTCAGTTTTCTTCATCTAATCTAAATGATCACATATGCACTTCAAGCGAGGATCGATGAAAGAATTTCCTTTTACTGAGACGCAGCATGTCCTTCTCTCTTTGGAAGCCTTGGAGAGTTTGCATTTCCTGGATTCCAGTCCTTATTAAACTATCATTGCCGCCGCGTCATTGTTACTTTCATATCGTCGTTTTGAGTATCAGGACGTCTTGAACCCGTATTTTTCGTCCACATCTGACGCAGGAATGGAATTGGGATTGTAGTTTTCCCTACTGCCCAAACAGTAATTAACAATAAACTTCTTGCTACTCTCTTTTACAATTCTATGCATCCGCGTGTTGTTAGACTTATATTAGTCGATTTTGAAGCTTTCTAGAATCGTCAGGAACAGTCCTACGTCATTGGATTACGCTAGTAGTTATATAATTGAAGTGATCATGGAAAAAAGACCCGCGAAACTTAATGAACACTTTTCTTATTTTTCACTTAAAATACGATCAGAAAACATTTTCTGGGAAAGTGTTTTACGCCAAAAAGGTATTTATACAACATCAAGGAATCTCTATTAACTTTCGACATGAACTCTATCCAGCTCCGCTTAAGCAGTCGTAAGGTAATTTAGGGACACTTTAAGAAAAGACGTTTGATTTCAGGTATTTTTTTCCAAAATTCAATAAAAAAATTTCCATATAGTTTCCATTGGGGTGTGTTCTGTTTAAATTGCAATCATGTTTCATTCTAGTTTAAGCAAAATGGACTCATGAACTTCAAAACCATGGGAGACAAAGTGTCGATTTCTCCCTGAACTTAAAGCGATTTCGACATGTACAAGAGATGTGTAAACAAATTAAAAATAATTTACAAAAATACTTTAAATAAGCAAATACTGCATGCACATTATTACAGGCAGATGTTGCAGATGAACTTTTTATCTCTTTCGTTCTCCACACATGCTACATGGAACCATTTACCGCAATCACCAAGACATTTGACCCATTGTTCACCAGACTTGTCGTCATAATAATTACCATCACATACACTGCAATAATTTTCCTTTTGCTTAAGATTGTTCGAGGAGCTGGGTCCCTCTGTCCCTATTCGTCGATCTGAATGACAGCTAATATTTTTCTTAACTTCCACAGGCCTCTTTTGCTTTCCAGTTTTCTTTCTGATCTCTCTGAGTTTCTCCCTGAAAGCCGCTGACGTGACAACGGCAGACTCTCGTTTCCTTCTCCCTCACTCACTTAGGGAACTTATCACTGGGATATGTGATAATTCCTCAAAGGACGTAGTGGAAGATGATGCTGTTGGGGAATGAACAATATCATATGTAGGATGAACATAATCTTCATCATTCACTGCTGGTATAAGTTCGTATTCGAAGACATCATCGGTCAGTATGTCAGGGTTGTATGGGTAGAATCCGCATCTCCGAAATCCACTTGTTAAATTCCTAACCGTTGCTGACTTATCCCATTCCAACTTCAGCAGGCCACCAAAAATTCTTTGGTAATCCTCTTCCCTCGGTGCTGGCGAACGAAGTTTCTACAAGCCTCATTGTAAATTTTTTAAGACCCTTGAAATAGGAAAAATTAAGAGGCTGAAGTTTATGAGTGCTATGCGGAGGTAGACAGAGAATTTCTACACCTGTGTTGCTTTACCAATATCTAATAACCCAGCCCGCCACGTAAAATGTCCTCCGATCGTCCTAGAAGCTTGATTATAGGACTATTAATAGCGATACAACACAAAGGGCGGCGACAAAGAGAACCCCGAAAATTATAAGCCAATTTCCTTAACTTCATTATCATGCAAGATACTTGAGCACATAATCTTTAGTTCTGTAATGCGCTATTTAGATAGTCACTCATTGTTTAGCGGATGCCAGCACGGATTCCGGAGAGGTAGATCATGTGAAACACAGCTCGGCCTGTTCGTGGATGATTTGTTGCGATGCGGAGAGAAAAATACTTAGGTCGTTGCAATGTTCATTGACTTCAGGAAGGCGTTTGATAACGTATCCCATAAGAAATTAATTGCGAAGTTAGGACAATATGATATCAATCCAAAAATTGTCAGTTGGGTGAGATATTTTCTGAACAGATAGTTGTTATCGATGGGAAATACTCGTCCCCCGTTAAAGTCGGGTGTTCCTCAGGGAAGTGTAATGGACCCTCTACTTTTCTTAATCTATGTAAATGATATCTACTCTGTAGTTTGTAGTAAAATTAGACTTTTTCGATGATACCATTCTATATAAAGAAATAAAAAACCAGGAAGACCATCAGTCGCTGCGTGAAGACTTAAGAGCCATTTTAGCGTGGTGCAAAGAATGGCAAATTGAAATTAATTATACGAAATGTGCCGCAGTCTCGTTCTGGAAAAGTAAGAACAAAGATTTAGGTTTCGAGTATAAAATAGATGAAATGAGCATTCGACAAGCTGAGTATGTGAAATATTTAGGAGTAACCATTTGTCGAGATCGTTCGTGGGACATGCACATTCGTCGAGTTATAGGCGCGGCCAACAACTGGCATTCATAGGTAGAATAGTACGAAACACTACAGAAAACGTTCGTGAAACATGTTACTTATCACTGGTTAGACCACAAGTGGAGTACGCCTCATGCATATGGGATCCGTACGAGAAGGGGCACATAATTCAATTAGAAAGAGTGCAGCGCAGAGCAGCCAGATTCGTAAAACAAAAGTAGGAACATTAGGAAAGCGTCACCTCATTATTGAGGGATTTAAACTGGAGGATCGTGGATTGAACTCAAGGTTGCGGCTTCTGGAGAAATATAGATCGGAATGTCTAAAAGAGGAGGTTGTAGGAAAAATTGAAGCACCAACGTATATAGGTAGGAACGACCGTGACGATAAGATACGTGAGATCGATTATAGGACGGAGCGTTATCTAGGCTCATTCTTTCCGAGGACAATACGGGATCACAATAGAAAATTTGAACCTGCGGTTTTGGTACATTGCATCCCTTGCCACCCGTCAATTAGGTGAATTGCAGTGTAACATGTAGATATAGATGTAGATATAGCGATCAATGCACGAGTCTGTACATGAAAGGTTGCTTGTCCTACGGCTGGATTTTCTGACCAGGTTCGCATACGATCTCTCCATGAGTTACCATATACCATACTACAACAAGCTATTTATTGGATGTTTCTATCGCCCGCCCGACAGTCAAATTTCGGTGTTGGAGAGCTGCTTCCAATCAGTGCTTCGTGTGCAGTCACTCTGTTCCAACGTTATTCTCCTAGGGTACTTTAATCCCCCCATTGTTTGGAACTCACATACTGACGATTCCACAAAAGTGTTCTTGATGAATACTTCCTGGACCGTTTCATAAAGGGTCTGGATTTTTGCAGTGCAACTCCCACCCAACCCGAAAATTGGCAACGTTGGATCTCATCGTTTCCTCGGTCCCTGTCTCCGGCAGAAATATCTTCGAGTCCGACCACCAGTCATTAGAATTTTCCCTGCCCCCACCCTACCGATCTCTGCCGCCATCGCCCTCACCCCCCCGAACCGTGAGAGCTTGGAACAAAGTCGACATGCACTTTTCCTCCTTCCGTGGGACCTCCTGTAGTGCGGGACTACGCGTGAATGCATCTCCCTTTTCTATGACATTCTCCACGGTACCATCGACGACCTCGTTTCCTCCCACAATATTTCCAAGAGAAGACCCCTGTGGATGTCCGAGGGGACCGCCACCCTCCGTAACAAACACGCTGCTCGGAAACTATAGGGCTTTTCAGATGAGATGGTGGGTGAGGGGGAGGTAAAAGAGAAAGTAGACGTGGCGAGACACTGAGCGAACTAATAGGAAAGAAGGAGGGAGACCTAAGCATTCGAAAGCTCATTCTCTATCGAGTCTCCCTAGTGGTAACATCGTGTCCGAGTGTGCTGTGTAGCCACATTCGCGATTTCCCTTTAAATGTCTGCCAAACGTTACGTGTGATCCGGTGTAGAGTTGTCAACGTCTAACATGAGCTTTCTGCTAGGAGGCAGTACACCCCCTCTTAGCAGCGGAGACATACGAGCGGTCCCGAGTACAGCCGAAATCTGACCCGCAATCTCATTTGAAAAGCACTATAAGTAAGACTCACCCCAACCCTCACACACGCGCCGAGTTTGCTAAAATTCGCAACCGCTCGAGAACGCTCCTCCGATGTGACTAGGCCTAATACGTAAAAACAATCACTGAAGAACTCAAAGACAATTCCAAGATATTTTGGACTCTCATAAATGGCAGAAGAAAGTGTTCTCGTATTCCCCTTACTGTGAGATCCGATTGCAAATCATTCACGAACCATGACAGGCTTTCAAAAACCAGTTCGCTTCGAACTTTTCCACACCCTCTCTCTCATCCCCCTTACCACCCGTTGAGTCCATTTGCACTCACTCCCTCGCAACCGTTTCAACCATCCAACGTGAGGTCCTAAGCCTTCTTTCTTCCTTACCTTCAAATAAGGCCACAGGATCTGATGTCATCGGTTCCATGTTCCTCAAACGCACAGCCAACTCTCTTTACATTCCTATCACGAAAATATTCAATAGATGCTTCTCGAATGGATCTTTTCCGACGCAGTAGAAAACAGCAAATGTCACCCCTATACTAATCTACATGTACATATTACCCTGCAAGTCACCTTGACGGTGGATGGCAGGGGGTGCCGCGCACCAAGTTCCTAACTAATTATTATTCACAGTTATCTATTGTGGTCACGTATTGTCCTAGGGAAAAAGGACTCCTTATACCTCTCCGTCCTACTATCTATTTCGCGAATCTTGTCCTCATTATCCCTCCGTCCGATATACGTTGGTTGTCGAATAATATCCTTCATTTCATTTACGAATATCTCCGACCTATATTTACCTAGAAGTTTAAGTCTCGCCTGTAATCTACGATCTTTCAACGATGGCATACTCAACTCAACTAATGTCCGGTTCTAAAGATTGCATTGATAATTAACGCCCCATATCTATTCTTCCTGTTCTCTCCAACCTCTTTGAACGCATCATTCATAATCTCCTTCTGTCGTTAATCCTTCCTTACATATTTCCCTATCAACATGGTTTCCTTCCCGGGAGCTCATATCTCACCAATATTTCCGTTATTCACTGTCATATCACCAACGCTTTCAAACCATCTTACCAACTTGACGTTTATTACATTTATTTTTCCAAAGCTTTTGATACCGTGGATCACACCCTACTAGTTCACAAACTTACTAATCGTTACATGGACCCATTCTTAGCCTTCTCACCAATTTTCTTTCCAACAGATTTCATCGTGTTACAATCGACGGCGTTACTTCCCCTTCCCTTCCAGTTCCTTCCGGTATTCCACAAGGAAGTGTCCTTGGTCCCCTTTTTTCCTCTTTATATATTAATGATATTGTTGATTCCGTTCTTCCCCATTCCAATATACTGTTATACGCCGACGATTGCAAGATCTTCAAGAGAGTCGACAATCCTACTGACAGTCATTTGCTTCAGCACGCCCTTCAGTCAGTCCCCGATTGGCGCTCTGCATGGAAACTTAAAGTTAATCCCACCAAATCTAAATTCATACAGTTCACCCTTCGATCCAAACCCATCCCTTAAGTTTATTCATACTCCTCTCAACCCATACCCAGTTTCCTTACACAGTGACCTTGGAGGGCTCTTTGATTCCAAGCTTACCTTCTCACATACAAAAAAAATTCTTCCAAAGCCTTGTCGGCCTGTTATAGAGATTCACCGAAATCAACAACACACATGCATTAAAATCAGTTTTTTTCGGGTTGTGTTCTATCTCTACTTGAATATTGTTCTCCTATATGGTCCACGGCATCTCCCACCAACCTCAAGCTCTTAAATCACCCTCTAAATTTCTTCCTAGCAATCGTACGCCATCGAATCCCCGCTTACCGTAACTCATATCGCGAGGAATTACTTTCAGCGCTGGATATTTCCTCTCTGCAACTGCGTCGGAAAACATTCGACCTAAAAGTTTTCCACGGAATAATGAATGGTAAATACCAACCGAACGATCTTCTTACCAACTTCTCTCTTCATGTCCCTCCTCGTCCCACCCGCAACCCCAACTCTTTCCACTTACCCAAATGCCACCTTTCCATCACCAAAAGATCTCTCTTTTATCGATTGCCCCAAACTTTCAATTCCCTGGTGCGTTTTTCCCTACTATTGATATGTTTTCCCCCATGCCATCCTTCACTGCACTAGTTACCCGGTTACCCCCATAAATTTTGATTTTCCAATGCGTTTAATATGTTTATATTCGTATATTTCTCTGTTTCATGTTTGGAACGGTTTAATATTTGTTCTACCATTGTTAATTTTAATCTCACTGTAGTTTGTTTTTTATTTATATTTTTAATAATTTTTATTTGTTATTTTATATTTATGTATGCTAATGATCCATTGAAAAAGGCCAAATTTGGCTGTTTATGGACATTTTCATTAAATAAATAAATATTGTCCACAAAAAGACTTCTAGCTTCTCACGACAAGGCTATCATCGTTAATGACCGGCAGAGGGGGCCGAGGAATTTTGGCGCCCCGGGCGTGATAGCACTCCAGCGCCCCCTTCCGTTATTTTTTTTGAGATTTTTACAAAGTACGTGTTCATTTATTCATCGCTCTGTAAAAATTGTTGATAATGAAAAATTAAAAGGAATGCATCAAAATTCTAGTCTGTTCCTTGATATAAATTGGTATCCAATATTTATTCACTTGCAAGTAATGCATAGATAAATAATCCGGATAGCGCCCCCAAAGATTTGGCGCCCCGGGCAGCCACCCGGCTCGCCTCTAGCTCGGGCCGGCCCTGATGAGCGGTTAGGGACTGAAGGAAACGCGCTTGTAGAACGTTTGCGTTCTCCCTCTTCTACTGATTCCGACCTCGTCAGCGACTACCCTCCGTTCGTGCTGTTCGTTAACAATTCCTTAACCCAGTTAATAATAGTGTGATGGATGAATGATGTAAACACGCAACAAAACAACAGCAGCCATCCAATCGAGGTCAAGGCCAGGATTCCTCTACTATACATCGCGGTAAAATTGGAGATTATAAGTAACATAACATGCCTATAAAGATTTTTAACGGACCCTTGATTGTAATGAAGAAGAAAATGAGTGTGACTTCACTTACATCTCTGCTTTTCTTTGCAATACACCGGATTTGTGGGTGGCGAAGTTTCAATGTGCCTTTTTACCCCTGAAGATGGTCATTTACTGCTTTGGTTATGCTACTGTAATTCGTAAACGAACCTCCGTCTCATTCTGCTCTGCGTTCTGCGATAGAAATCTCGTATTTTATATTCATAGCAAGGCCTTCCGATATATAGGATGGAATACTGATTACTCATAAAACCTCGACCGCTAATCCCTTGTGTGTGTACTCCCGTGGCATCCTTAATCTAGCATTCGGTTAGCCTTCTTTTAAGGAGACCCAATTTCAGTCCTGAAACTTAATCTTTTTTTCCAGTCAATTCCATCTATATATGTATTCGGATGCAAAGCATTTTTTTCAAATTAAAGTTGTACTTGTCACAAATGTATTCGGCATCTATCATTGGGAGTACCTTTAACACGGGACTTAAGAATCGAATTGATATTGTATCATGAATCTCCAGACCGAGGCTGGTCTGATACAAGAGGGCTGCGCACTTAATCGAGAGAAATTTAGCATATCATCATCTTCTCATACGCTTAAAACGAATAATTAGACGATTGGAAAATGCTGCCATTTCGTCGGAAAAGTGCACGACACACGGTCATAGCCCAAAAAATCCGGACGTTGTGGCGAGCTTTTTATGTATTTAACCTTCGTAGAAAAATGAAAACGCCCCGTCGGAGGACTGAGAGAGGAGGGAGCGGGAGAAGGGTAAATTTTGTCCCTCCGCCGGCCGCGAATCGAACGACTCATCATCTCTCTCTCTCTCCCCGCGGCGGGGCGCGCGATGTGACATACGGGAGGCCACGGGGTCGCGGCCGCAAAAATAAAACTGGCGCACCGACCGACGCCAGGTCACGCTCACGTGTCGACGGCGGAAAATAAAAGGTTTGTCGGTCAAATAGACCTCCGGTCACATTCACCAACGGTCACGGCTGGGGAGAGCATCATCATCGAGGGGCCGGATCTGACGAGAAAGGAAATGCATTCGGAACTGCGCATAACAACGGATTGGTTATTCCGAATAATAATAACAACAACGGATCGATGGTTTCTCCCTCCCACCCCCCTACCCTACAGAGAGAACGGGGAGAAAGGCAGTCGAGGGAGGAGCTCGCGAAATATAAGGGAACAGCTTCCATATTGGCATCGATTACAAAGGTATCGGTTCAGGAATGTTTTTAGTCGGTGGGGAAATATGATCGAACCTCGACAGCTCCCTTCCCTCGGGGAAAAACGAAAATTAGTTCGATACGTCGGAACTTCGAGTCAGAGCGCTTCGTTTTAATTTGAGCGAAAAACAAAGGAACCGGAAAAATTTCATCCTCGAGTCAGAAATTATTCGAGTAACTCCATGTTGGAGTTTCGACTAATAAATAATTAAAGTTTTAATTAAGATGTGGTAAATTTAGATCCTGCAGCCACATAACGGATGCGTATTTCAACCATGGAGTAGTCGTCCTTATTGCTTGCTTGCAACGATTATGTTCCTCGTGGTTCTAAGGCCACCCTAGGTTATCTCTCAATGATTTTTACGAAGCGCAGAATAGTTTTACTTATAATAATTATCAACAGGCTACAGGATAACAGCTAACGCTTCTTATGCGTTTCGAAAACGATTTTCGAGTATTCGTATAGCAACTCCTTCGTATGATGTGAATATTCCTTCCACCAAGTTATATCCTCTACCGACTTTATCGCCTGATAACAATACGTACTGCAGCTACACTCAACGTCTTCCAAACCTTTCGCCTCGCGACCAGGGGCGGATCCAGAAACTTCCCAAGGGGGGGCGATCGCCCCAATTGCCCCTCCCCCTCTTGATTCCGCCTCTGCCGAAGACCATACATTTTGAAAATCCCTATCCCCATCAGAATTTTTCTTTTCCTTGTCATACAGTCTTAATCTTCGGTGTAGAAACAAGGAATGTTGCGCGGAATGAATTTAAGAATACATGCAGTGGAGGGCAATGGGGTCGTCCAAGGGAAGGGCGATTGCCCTTTCTTTCCTTGGATCCGCCACTGCTCGCGACCAATCGGGGGAAGATCCCCCACACGAGAAAATCCACTGATTAAGGTTTTCAGAAATACTCATTAAAATGAAAATTTAATTTAATTAATAACGATTTATAGGAGATAACCTCTCTAACTAACATGTGTAAACGAATATCGATGATGCTACAAAACATTTTTATTAATACCACAATGAGCATATGAACACGACGTACATTACGTTCCGTAAACGAGCGCCGGATGCTTGAGAATACAGTAAGAGCACACATGCCCTTTCTCCGCGGTTCTGTTTTTGCAAAGCCACCGCCTCGCAGGATATTAAAAACGCCTATGGCTATTATGGTGCATAGTTTTGCCACTCACATTGAACGAAATATTTCCTGTATTATAGGACTTTCACTTTACATCTTGATTCTCTTGCCGGCATACGTAGAGAGAAGCGACGGTTTTCCTTCCCTCTTTTCGTCTCTCTACCACATATTTATTATCACTAAATCCTAAACTAGGGTTAAATCAGGGCAGGTGACGACACAGGGAAGGAGACGGGTCCTAGATTCTTGTCAAGCCAACCGATAGACGGAAACACTCTGGCGCGAAGAATTTCGTGCTTCTTCCTTTATGAACTCGAGGCGAACATGCGTTTCTTAGCCTACTCTTCGCTCTTTCAGAACTTTATTTCACGTCTGCACAGCACATGTAACTAGCAAATATTTCATCCTTTCATCAGGCTATAACCATTTATAGATGACAACTTCTCATTCTACTTATATAAATTGATTAATTAAATATAAATGGGGTTTATTCTCAGTGAAGAGAGAATATATTTTATTATTAAAGTCGTAATAGAAAGAGTGAGTCATGGATCCCAATGTGATATGCATAAGTAATAAAAAAATCCTATTTTGATTGACCAGTGGTAGGATATCCGCTCTACGGGTTCGATTCCCATTCAATACAGAAATTTTCTCCAGATTTTTAATTTCTGTCATATTAAATTCGTGTTAATTATATTGCTAAGTCTTATTCTAATCTTATATGAAAATAATTCACACGTGCTTAATTTATATTATTTAGAACTGAGAAAAATGTATTGGCTACTGAAGTATAACAAAACATAAGCGTGCAAGCATACTAGGATGCATGCATCTTCTAAGTCATCAGAATATACTTTATCTGCCCATAATTCAACTTCCCAGTCTACATTTGTGAAGCATATAGTAATTAATGGACTCATATGAGTAATTATACCAATCTAATTTTGATTTAATTTAATGATATTATTACATTGCAAAATAAAAAAATGGCAATTTTAATAACTGACGGGGACAAACCGACTTGTAGGCTGCGTATTTTATGTGTAGCTTTCAAATTATTACTATTTAATTGCATCTTAATAGAAGAAAGTTCTTAAATGATAAACCGTAAATCAAAACTGCGCTTGAAGCTTGTTAAGGCATCGTTCGAGAACGTAATTTAACATACCTCGAACAGAAACATCTATGTATTAAAGTAATTAATCGGTCATGCTCTAGGGAAGATAATTTATGTTGCATATACAATTAAACGTTAACTGCAGGCAACATGACAGACAATTTAAAGAAGAAACTGTTAAGTGTTTACATTTACCTTGGTAGGAGAAAGGTTAGCGAACATGACTCCCAATTCTAGGGCTTAAGGTTCGAATCATCCTGTGGGGATGATAGTGTTACCTCGTCTTTTTCATTTTAAAAGTGGTTTAATGCTGTTTTTGATTTTCTTGAAATAAAATAAAAAAAACGAGCAAAGAAACTGATGGATGATTGCGATGTGCTGGTCATAGCAGAGTTTTCATTATAGATTGTAATCATAACAGTGTACTTTCCTAAAACAACGAACTCGTCGGTCTGAAAGTGTTTAAAGGGAAGGCGGAATCAGCATCTACAGATAATCAATCTTCAATAATAACATTAAGAAGAAGAGATGATATACACCGACGGCTAATCGTGTTTTGGAAACCTAAGGAAAGCACACGAAAGTAACGCAACAAAATTTGTATCAACACAAAGCCATCTTCATAAATGGATTTATCAATGTGTTTCAACAATAATTAGAGAGAGAGTACAAGTGATACAAAAATTTGCTTGAAATTTTTTAAATTCAGTTTAAAAAATATATTTATAAGTTGGAGTAATAAAGAAGTAGGAGGAATAACACTACTTCATCAAAATCAGTCAAGGCCAACGTATGTGGATTACTTTCAGACTATAAAGAAACCTACCTACCTACCTTGCCTAGTCGACGCATCATTTATTCTCGCTAAGTAATAACTTCGGTGTCTACCGAATCAAAGTATTAACCATACAATCAATCAGAGGTGGATGGTGGATTTCATTTCAAATTACAATTGTACATATTGTACGCAGGACGCTAAAACAAAACAAAAATGACTTTTGGAGGCCCTTAGACAACCGGGGCCTTGGGCTACACCCCAATTAGCCCATATATAGATCCGCCCCTGCAATCAATCTATCCTCCTTTCCACGGGTGCGCGGAGAAACGTATCCATCGAACCCCGATTAGCTTCATCTTCTTCATCCACTTTTCCCGTGAGATTTCCGAAGGATCGAACTCTTTTCCGCGGCGTAAATCATTACATCACACATCGAAAATTGCAATTAAATGTCCTTGGGTGTATTTCACGCTCAGGCCATCTCAAGGGGGAGGGAGGGTGGGTTTAGTCGGACTCTCGTCCTTCAAGATGACCGATCGCGGCGTGAGAAGGGCGACAAGAACTAGACGTAAACAAATGACGAAAGGCCGCGGTGGTGCAGGTGCCTTGGATCAGCGTGTATAAAATCCGATCCCGTTCTCTCACTTCCTTCCCGTCTCTCCCTCGCCTCTTCAGTCTCGCGAAACTCCTTCTCCCTCATCCGGTAACCCATTGGCCCAGTGACCCCCATCGCACACAATCGTTTCTACCCGAACCACCACGACAGTGGCAGCCAACCGTCGCGGCGAGACGGTGCACGGAAGGGGTTGGTGGGCGTAACAAGGGGAGAAGGGCGAGGAGAGGATTGCTCCTTCGGAGGAAAGGTGCTCTATATACAGGGTGATCGCAAATAAATGCTAGCAAAGATACAGTAAACAGAAAGCTATATTTGCAAAAAAGAACTCAAGTTTTGTTCGAGCTATTGGTAGTTGTCGTTTTGTTCACAATGAGGTAACAACACCCATGAATCAGCAATTGTGCAACGTGATAAAAGTAGTATGAAATGTATGGCAGGAAACAATACCGTTTCGATGCCTGCAGAGCCACAAACGGGGCACATTTTGAACTCCATTAACTTGGAAATCAAACTCTTTGGGCCTTTCTTTATTAGCATAGCTTTCTAAGTATCTTTATTACTTTTTTAATAATATTTTTTTAAAGCAAGGAGATCATTTGTAATCGCCCTGTATATACATGAAGGAAGAGAGAGAAGGGAGGAGGGGAAGGACACTTGACTGTTCATGGGGATGGAATGCGGGGTCGGGAACCAGGGCAACGAGCACATGGTCAATGGAGATTGAGAGAGGAGTGGTGAGAGGGGATGGTGGAAGGCTGGTGGAGACATTGGGACCTCGACAGGGAGGAGACGGAAAAGAGGAAAAAAGTAGACAAATCCAGCCCCACGAGATATTGCCGGTTTTGCCTTCCACCCTTGAGAATTCGTCCTTGGTGTAACATGCATCTTGAATTTCATGACATTTTGCGAAATGGCGCCGTACGTTTCCAGGCGAGGGAAAGCGTCCAAATCCGCAGTCCGACCTTAAGACCGTAGGAATGAAATTAATTCGGTTTTGCTCTGAACGCGACATTTTTGCGGATGGATCGTACTGCGGCGAAAAGACCACTATGAAGATATGCTTTCGCTATAAACCTCTGCGTCACGCTACACATCACTGTAACAAGCAGGGGTAAAAATGCACTGAATGATTTAAATATTATAGAGTAAATTATAAAAAACTTAGTTGAGATTAAAAGTAAGCGAGAAGTTCGAGTGCAAGAAAAAATTCACCGCGAGTCACAACATTCAACATAAATTAAAAAATAAAAACTATTATTGAAAACAGAGTGACAGTGCAACGATCTAAAAAATATGGCCCAGGCATTACAATGAAGTTTTTAAGAATTAAGAGGATTGAATCTAATTTATTGGGGTGAGATTGGACTAAGTCAGTATCCTCTTCCAGCTAACACGAGTTGAACGGAAGGCATAACAATGAAAATAATGCATCACGCACAATCAGAGGTACATGAAGCACTTCTGTGTGTCAGAGAAATTGGCAGATGCGATGATAACTTGGAGAGATTTTTGTCACCAGAATATCACTATCGCAGAATCAGAAGTGCGAGATAGACCTCTTGGGGAGAAAATCGGCGTATTAAAAAAATTATTAAAGGAAGATACGATGCGATGGTGATTATAGATGAGTTGCTTCGAAAGCGATTAAAGTAAAAACTTGTAAAGGATTGATAAGGGCAATGTAAACTAAAAATAAGAACGTTCAAACTCAAGGTGCTTGAGTTAATTAAGATTACGTGTACAATCATGTGAATGGCGTTAGTAAAATAAATGACAAAACCGTCCGTTCCACGGGTGGAATACTGTGTGGACATACTTCGATTGAGGTCTCTAAGCATCCATCTTTTACTAATGGGTCATAAGTATGACTATATTTTACTGTACTTACGTAATAAGCTCCTCGTCAACGGCAAGTCAAAACCACATAATATTTCTCATTCTTGCATGATATTGATGAGTTTATTCTGATAATGACAATGCTGACGGTGGTGGGTCCTATAAGGGAGAATGAAATACTCGCATTCATGTTTTTTTTTTTAAACTTAGAAACGGGTCTTACTGCGCAGTGTTGTCCATCTGCGTCGAGCCACCGCTATGGGTAACGCTAGAAGAAGCCATAGAGAGAGGATAGCGAGAGAGAGAGAGGAAGAGAGACAAAGCGAGAGAGTGAGAAAAAGAGAGAGCTGCGGCAGCTGGTATATGCGTGGAACGATAAAGCACGAAATTTATGTGACTTCGGGTGTAAAAAATAGTCATAACTAAAGTTATTATGATGATGATCGTGCAGCGGTCGCCACGACTCAGATGGATGCTGAAACGGATGGATTGTGAAGACGAATTACACAACACTAAATTCCAGTCAAACTGTGTTTTCGTTCGATTTTTGTCGCGTTTCGTTATGTCCGAACGAAGGTTTTGTGTAGTATGATCCATTACCTGTGCATGCAACTAATCTACCCCGGGCGCAACTAAAGAAGGGGCGCAAAAATTGTTAATGGCAAGTTGTGCGAGGTTGCATGGCACAAGGACAGGGATGATTTCACTGCTATACATACTTGTTCCAGATATTACGCACAGCAGAAACTATAAATTTCGATTATGTTATTTATGAGTTTGCTGCATTAAAATCACGTAATATTAATTAATATTAAAATATTTATACTTTCTGTATTTTAATTATATATATGTAATTATGTATGCATGTAATTATATTTATAATTATATATTTAAATTATGTACATTTATAGTGAGAAATTACATCAATTATATTTTATTTACATTTATTAATTGTTTGCCCAAAATCCATATAGTAAAAAATATAGGTATTAGAGAATTTTTTATGGAGGGGCGCATATTTGGTAGCTTGCCCCGGGTGCTAAAATAGCTAGTTACGGCGCTGCGTGGTGATGTGGTTAAATAAATCAGAGAGCCCCAAAATTAGGTTCATTTTTTTATCCAGCCTGATGCAATCTGTTTCACAAAAACGGACTTGCACGAATATATGGGCGCAATATGTTTAGCACATTTATTTCTTCATGATTTGCTCTTATTAACTCATCTTTTCAGATCTATCGCAATTCTTATGCCTTTCTTTGAGTTCGAGCGATTTCTAGAGGAGTGAATTTGAGTTTTTCGTTGATGAATGGCGGCAAAAATCCTTGCACGCGGCAGGGTGTTAAACCACGACCTCGCTGTAGAAGCGTGGCGATGGTCACGCCAACTAGTGTGCAAGAGCGCCATAGATACCCTTGCGTGAAAAACGAGAATGGGCCAGTTGCAAGGAAGAAGTGAATGAAGGCAAGGTGTAGAGAGACGAGGAATGTGGAGGACTTGCGGAAGACTTATTGGCGAGAACGTAATTGGACCGAGAAGAAAAAAGGTAACAGAAATATTGTATGTGATATAGTATAGAATATAGATGAATGTATGTGTTTGATTTTTTTCTGGGAATAATGAATTTTATATTATGATAAAGGAACAAAAAATAATCAGCGAGTCGATTAAATAGATGATATAGGTCAGATAAAAAAAACTTTTTGTATAGCGATCCAGTCGAATGACAGGTAACTTGGGGAAAAACACGTTCTGAATTGAATTTTCATTAACTCTCGGTAAAAAGTAACCCGTGATTGGCATTTAGTTTAGAGCATTTAGTTCCCTGTCATTTTTGGCACATTTCAGCTGGTTGTCTATTGAGTGCTCAGATTTTGCTCATGAGCCTCGTGACCCAATAATGGGAAACGACCCGTACGTTGAAAAATTGAATTATAGGCAACTCATATTCCCGTACTCAATATGCGCATTTCAACTGCGGAGTTGCGAGCAATTCTCAGTGGATATTCACTCGTCACTGTTGTGGGCAAAGGAGTAACCTATATCGCATATTTGATTCAAGTCATGAGCTGAGATCGATAGCTCATAATTAAGCACACTGACTGACATGGCTAGACATATTTGATCGATTTATCTGAAAACTTTGGGGCCCACTAAACTTAGTATAAAATGAATGTCGCTTGGGGCCAATATCACCCCACCAGATATTTGATAGGCAATTAGGCCATAAACGACTTTATTTAATTTGTTATTTTTTGTTCAATAATATGCAAATTTTTGCTCTTATAAATCCTTTTAGTATACTTACCATCAATATAATTCATTAAATAAATAGAAAATACAACATCATGATAATTAACAGAAAAATATAGCATGGGGTCATATTGATCCCAGGCGCCAATTTGCGCGCCTATTGGGTTTTAATCCATTTGAATGCAATGTAACTTGCAGCAATAGCATTAAACATCGTAAAATGACAATAACGGACCGAAGGACGAATTAAGAAATATTTCTCGTAGAGATCATGTACTTGCGATAACGATATACAAGAGATATTAGTGAAAGAAGAAAAATTATTATTATTATTATTTGATCGGAAACGGAAAATAACCTAAGATTAGCTATGTGACTGGCAGGGATCACGTAAGCATTTTGTATCCCTTAAACATCCGAATCCCGTCAGCGCAGTCGAAGCAAGAGGCGGATTGTGAGGATTACATTCTTATTAGCGCATTCAATTCGAGCTGTAGTAAACCGAACCGTAGCTCCAATATCGATCGCGATGGACAACGGTTATAACTGCCGCGCGGAACGAACGCTTCCAGCGAACGAGGAATCTTTCTTTTTTCCTGGTGATAATAAACAATACAAAAAAAACACCCGATCGAAAATATCGGTCACGTGTCTTCGATCGATAGCGGACGGATCGCGTGAGAACGGATAGTAATCGAAAATTTCCGACGGCGCCGAAACCGGCCGCGAGGAGCGGAGTGCCCTATTTATTTCTCTCATCCATCGACCCTCAAGACACGGGCGCATTTTAATCGATCGCGCCGTTTTTAAATACAAGACGGCAGCTCGTAGTTATCGCCGCAGACCGTCGCATATTCCCGGCCTTTTCTGTTTTTTCCCGGTGATCAGATAAAGTCAACGTAGATTTTCGTTGCGAAGTAGGCATGGTGCAGCGACGTCTCCTGCGGCGCCCTTCCGATGAACACGGAGCGTCTACAGACCCGGGGCGTTTCTTTAGCCGTCTTGCCACCATACCTTTTTGCCGGGACTTGGAAGGGAATATAAATAATGGACGGAAACAATTTCGTGGCGCGTTTTCCTTTCCTCCGCTTTTTTGTTTCCCCCGGACCGCGATAAATTTCATAAGGTTCGCCGTTTCGGCTAAAACGTCGCGCAACCTTCTTATTTATTTACGCCTGCCAGCCATGTTCTAATGCAGAATGCGGAATTTAGTCGAACCGGTTGAAAAATCGTTGGAAAATTGGCGCGGATTGTCTCGCTTTGTTACCAATGCCGTCGCGTGATAAAGAGATCGGACATTTTAGATATTCAAAGTTGGATTGATGAGCTCGGCTAATGGGTCCTGATTCTGGTAGCCGGCCGCGCCACCTGCGTCGTTCATTTTACTACAAAAACGTTGGTGCAAATGTGAGTTACCGGTCAGAACAACATCGCAGACTCTTCGTACATCTCATATATTGTCAAGGCTGTTTGTTTGTATGTTTGTTCGCTAAAAACTCAAGAACGGCTTCATGTATATTCACCAAATTTTTAATACAAGATCATGCTATTAGAAATTAACGAATGCACTACTTTTTAATCCTTTCTCTACAGAATAAAGCCTTAAAAAGGTAATTTAATATTTCAATTGCAGTTGTTAAGCCTTCAAAATAGACAAAAGAATAGCGTAATTCCCTTCCCGCTTTCTTTGTCTTCATCGTAGCAACAAGTATATAACATCGTGTAAATATAATAGACAAAAGAATAGCGTTATTCCCTTTCCGCTTTATTTGTCATCATCGTAGCAACAGCTGCATAACAACGTGTAAATATATATATGAAAAACAACGCAATCTTTATTAATGATAGAATATTTCCTTTTTGGTAAGTAAAATTATTATATTATATATTTATTATGCTTATTGACGTGCGATTCGAATTTCGTGATGAAATATGATTAATCTCCTTTTCAAGAATACGTAGAAAAGCAATGTAATCATCATTAATGCTAGAATATTACCATTTCGATAAGTAAAATTACAATATTATACAGTTATTATGCTTATTTATATGTAATTCAAATTTCGGGATGAAATAAGATTCATTTCCCATACAAGAATTAGAATGATATTATCATTAGTTAATATATTCAGATTAACTTGCATTATGCATGGAGTTGCTACCTACGTCAATAATAATGACTTGAAAATGAAATAAATTAAGCATGGATAGGAAAAAATAAAATTCATTGAAGTTTTAATTAAATTTATATTCTTATTGTAATTTTTAAAAAGAAATTAAGTAAATTGAATTTGCAATAAAATTAATTTATAAAAAAATAGTATACACACGTTGACTGGAAGCAGTGCCGGGTACTTCCGCTACTATATATATATATATATATATATATATATATATATATATATATATATATATATATATATATATAACAACTTACGGAAAAGGAAAGGTAAAATGAATATATGGATGTCAACAAGGTGTTGGGATGAGGAAACCCAGTGAGCACTCACCAATCAGACGACTTCAGGTTGGCGAGGCCCCGGGGATGTCGAAGCGACACACGTAAAATAACACAAAAACACAGAAACATCACAAACGTAAAGCTTTCGGAACTACTCCTTCTTCAGCTACAGAGAGAGAACTCATCCCAACACCTTGTTGACATCCATATATATATATATATATATATATATATAATGAATATATATATATATATATATATATATATATATATACACACACACATGATTCTTCAAAATACCATCACGAAATCAAGATTTTTAAAGCGGAGCTTAAGAGCAGGTCTACCTTAATTAATAAATATTCCAAATCGTTTACAGCTTAAAAGAAAACTTTCCCGAGCGAAGCCGGGCGTTTCAGCTAGTAATAATCTATTTGAAAAAACTAAGATTTATTTCTGATCCTTGTATAGGATAGGTTTTCATCAAATATTCAAATCATTCAATAGTTTGGATTCGTATGAATTGCTATAGTCTCAGCTGAACCGGAAAGAACAATATCGACGCAAACTTTGAGAAAAAAATAATTTCAGAACGATTGGCATGTACCGTAAAAGCCAAACGCGGATTTATAATAATGGTAGCCCCTGGGGTCAAAAGGCCCATAAGTATGTACCGTCACCGAAATGAAATGTCGGATTTAACGAGAGCATCAGATTATTTATATAGCTCGCGATACGATCTTTTCTGGATAAGATATCAAGGTTCAAAAGGCCGGTCCTATCGCTCCCGGTCATTTCCCCCAAAATAACTTCAATTGTAGAAAATACGACGGATTAGGACGCTTGATAACATTCCATAAACAAACCACTTCGATCTGGGCCACTCCAGATTTATGGGCATACGGGGCGTGTTAACGAGTGTTTCTTGCGTGTTGCGCGGCCGACGCACTGTAAAGCTTCGATCTCAAAGTCAACGTGAAGAATAGGTACATAAATAAATTATATCAAATAAATGATCGATTAGTAGTAGCGATCTTTTGCCGACCTTTTGATCATGTCAAATAACTCGATTTTTAGGCTACTTTCAGTCGTGCCATTCAAGGTATCTTTCGTTAAAAGAAAGCAATTAATTAAAGCCTATTTTCCTTAGACAAGCACCGTATAAGAGGAAATAAATTCCCTCCGCTACACATGATATAATTTTAAATTCGCCATTCACTACCATCGAATGTTATTTTTACCTTTTATAGCAGAAAATAATCCCTACGGTGATAGCACCACAGTTTTTTCGATGAAAATGCCATAAATCAGGCGGGGGAACGCTTTTTACGCAACCCGCGGTTTTTACATAAACTTTCAAAATTATTGGAAATAAAAATACACTAATGGGAAAGTAAAAGTATGTTATCGATTCTCGATCTGCACGATTTCTCTATTGCATAAATGGCATAGCGGCTATGACGGATTCACGAAAAAGCTCGGAGAATTTGACCAAATTAAAATATTATTTTCAAAATAAAAAAACATTAGTTTTGCGTGGTTGTTACCAATATAGCAATTTAATATCATGCAAAGAATACGGGGCAACTATTTCTATATTTTGCACACCTAATAATACTCTTATGTTATTTCTTTCTCGTGCGTGAATTTGATATGTGCACCCTTTTTATAAACGAGTGAGAAAAATTACTTTGTTTTGAATGTTTTCTCTTACAGCAAAAAGCTTGACGAAAACTACATGATTTCAGTATCACAACATATCAGATTTTAAAATTCTGCAAAACGATACAATGGAATTTTAGAGAAAAAATGAGGAAGTTTTAATGGGAATAGGAGTGAAGACATTGATAGTACAATAGCGTTTCTCGGATTGTTGTTGCCAAGCGCCCCCATTTACCTAAGAACGAGTTTGTATGTATCCTGGAGGGACGCGCCCAATAGTTTGTAAACCACTGGATTAGAAATAGAAAAAGGGCCAACTGGATTGGGTATTATATGAGGAGAAACTTCATGATAAAAGACATGACTGAAGGAAAACTTAGGAGGAAAAAGAGAAAGGCGAAGGAAAAGTCACCACCTGATGGACGACTCGAAAGAGAACGAAGATGATTACGGAGGACTAGAGAATATGGAGAACACTGTTCAAAATACAGGCTTAACTTCAACGATCTTCAACACTTCAAAAACTTACTGCGAAATAACCAAATGAAGAAAGAATTCACACACCCAACACGAGAGCAGAGACGGCGAGATAACATACCCGTTCACGTGGTATGTTTGTGTTCGCGGGTTCATTGTTTGACTTCACTCTAGGTTAAATCGCCATTTTTTCTATTCGACACGAACCGGCAAATAATATAGTTTAATAGGGGACATATTTGGTCAAAGAAAATTAGAAAAAGAGGCGCGAAATTTTGTTTGTTTGCAAATGCTATCTTATTGATAGACGGAACGAGAAGCGAATTATTATGGAATAAACCTTAGTATCACAGGTCGAAATGTAGAATGTTATTCTGTTTCTCCATTTCGGGAAATGAGATCCTCTGCTTCATGCAAATGCGAAAAAACGTACGTATGAAATCCAATGAATATCTTATAACTAATTTTTGACGATTGCTCAGGTTATAAAATAATTATGGATTGGCTGTTCTTAATCATAGTGTACGCAGACAAGTTTGAATATAATTGTAAACGCCATCATATAATTTTATCAATAGATATCCAGGTATGAATGAATGCATGGTAAAAGTGAAAAGAATTAAATGCAGTTATCGTTATTTCCGATTTGAAAGAAAGAGATTCGATTTTTTGCCGATATCAAATTTGATTCTTGAACGAAAGACGCATTCCTTTCGATAAAAACCGCAATTCGATTGAAAATTTATTCATAACGTAACACCAAAATATCATTACTTATCAGAATAAGTTTATTATTGTATCACTGAAAGTCTGACTTTCTGATTCAAGACACAGATTTTATTACATCATTATTTTCATACTTTAAAAACATCTACATCTACAGGTTACCCCGCAATTCATCTAGTTGGTGGGTGTCAGGGGGTGCAATGCACCAAATCCTACATAAAGATTGTCTAACACAATTCGAAATTTCCTATTGTGATCTCGTATTGTCCTCGGAAAGAACGAGCCTAGATAACGCTCCGTCCTACAATCGATCTCACGTATTTTATCGTCTCGATCATTTCTACTAATATACGTTGGTGCTTCAATTATTCCTACAACCTCCTCTTTTAGACATTCCGATCTATATTTCTCCAGAAGCCGCAACCTTGAGTTCAATCCACGATCCTCCAGTTTAAATCCCTCAATAATGAGGTGACGCTTTTCTAATGTTCCTACTTTTGTTTTACGAATCTGGCTGCTCTGCGCTGCACTCTTTCTAATTGAATTATGTGCCCCTTCTCGTACGGATCCCATATGCATGAGGCGTACTCCACTTGTGGTCTAACCAGTGATAAGTAACATGTTTCACGAACGTTTTCTGTAGTGTTTCGTACTATTCTACCTATGAATGCCAGTTGTTGGCCGCGCCTATAACTCGACGAATGTGCATGTACCACGAACGATCTCGACAAATGGTTACTCCTAAATATTTCACATACTCAGCTTGTCGAATGCTCATTTCATCTATTTTAAACTCGAAACCTAAATCTTTGTTCTTACTTTTCCAGAACGAGACTGCGGCACATTTCGTATAATTAATTTCAATTTGCCATTCTTTGCACCACGCTAAAATGGCTCTTAAGTCTTCACGCAGCGACTGATGGTCTTCCTGGTTTTTTATTTCTTTATATAGAATGGTATCATCGAAAAAAGTCTAATTTTACTACAAACTACAGAGTAGATATCATTTACATAGATTAAGAAAAGTAGAGGGTCCATTACACTTCCCTGAGGAACACCCGACTTTAACGGGGGACGAGTATTTCCCATCGATAACAACTATCTGTTCAGGAAATATCTCACCCAACTGACAATTTTTGGATTGATATCATATTGTCCTAACTTCGCAATTAATTTCCTATGAGATACTTTATCGAACGCTTTCCTGAAATCAATGAATATGGCATCGACCTGAGTCAAAAAGGAAAGGAAAAGTTGTCCTCGTTCGCCTGGTATTATTCTGTTCGCAACTTCTCTTTCACTGATGTAAATCGTTCCAATGAATTACATTTTATATTTTTAACATTATATTCCTTCGATCCTTTAAGCAATTCAATTCAATTCAAAAAAGGTCTTTATTTGCAACAAACAGATGTACAAGTATGGCCCTTTACATAGATAAATAAATAAATAGATAAAATAATTACATTTGGCTTGCGCACTGCTCATTACAAATCCCTGTTATAGGCTATTGCCTCTTCAGGGTGGTAGTCTTTCATGTAGTAACTGTTCTGTAGTTTAACCATGTGGTAGTGAAATTTTCATTTTCTTTCTCCGGGGGTTGGCGATGCCTGGCATTCGCCCGGTGACGGAAGGGAAACCCGGAAAAAACCTTCCGTACCCGCGGGCCACATCCGGCCCGCGCAGTGATTTGATCCGGCCAGCCTTATCAGCAAGAGTATTCATTAGATATCATTTATGATATTTAAACGACATTATCCGAGTGCTTGGGTGAAATCGACTTTTAATATTAGCGAATTACATATTACAGAATCGAAAAAAATCTCAAAACTTACTCTTTGAAGTTTTTACACGGCCCGATCAGTCATTTGAAATGCCGTATGTGGCCCGCACACTGGATCATGAAGCCTCATGTGGCCCTTTCGGCAAAAGGTCTGGTGACCCCTGCTTTAAGCAAGCGACGGAACTGCCATGACCTTGTATAACTTCACCTGCTTCCTCCACCTGTGTTTCTCTTTCCAACATTTCAAGGGTCGGTTCCACGCAACTCATAAATTCCCTAGCCTTTCATTTAATCATCGTGTTCGTAGTCACGTTGACGAAGAATGCCATTTGGATGGCAGAATCGATTTAAAGTTTTATTCGATTTTGCAATTCTGTAAACCTAAATAGAAAAGCCGAATAAAATTCCTGATTTATTTAATTTCATCTCGGTTCGAATTAAAAGCTCAGTTCTTGGTTCTCTTGAGGCGCTTTTTGAAGAAAATGTTTCTTTGAAGAGACCGGTATCTTGAGGTTACAACAGGATTGGCAGCGTTATTAAAACCGTCCTTTAAGATTCAATGCGAAAAAGGAAGGCGCAGCAGCGGAAAAATTTTCCTTTGTAAGACGCCGAAGAAGATGCGCAAGAAAGGCTTTTTAGACCGCACCATAGAAACCAACGGACTAAATACCCACGCGTGGAAATAAAATAAATAGGTAGCCCGTAGGAAGTCTTTTCCTCATTCATGGCCTAACTGCTGCTTAAGAAAAATAACTGGAGGTTCGTCCCTAGAGTCATTAACGTTACGTAACTTCCGCCGCGCTGAGAGGAAGCTGTGGCAACAGAGAAAACCCTTTCTGCCCCTGCTACCAAGTGAACAAATGCATGAAGTGCCATACACTCGTATGAAATTGATCGCAAAGAGCCGAAAAATTTCATTCCGCAAACATCAAATCTCCCGGTTCATGTTGGCACATATGCGAATCTGATCGTAGACTGACCGTTTTCACTCCCTTTCCTACCTCATAATGGTGTCTACGTTTCATTTTAACCAAAAAGCGTCCAGCGAATTCAAACATTCTCACCAAGTGGTGAGTGAAAAGATTTGGCAGGAAAACAAATTCCCGCGCGGGGGGGGGGGGGGGGGGGTATTTTTTAAAAATTTCTGCAATCTTGACATACGCAGACGGATTTCAACCGTAGCCGATAAAAATTCGCGGTTCAGAAAGATTGAGCAAGGCATGCGATATGCGTTTTTTGTGCCCCCTTCCCCAACACACACATTGATATTTGAAGGACTTGTCTGACAAAGTTCCCGGTTCCTTGCGATAAAATCCGCATGTGAGGGCTTCTTAAAGCAATCATCTCTGTCCTCTTCTCTTTCTTGCATTCCTCCCACCCCTCCACTTCAATCCTGGGAGATTCTCAAAGACCCACAATGTGAAGGAACACTCGTCGCGCTCAAGACCTCGCGTTCACTCGATCTCATTACGAAAACGGACGAAAAAAATTGGGTGTGAGCAACGGGGATAAGGCAGAAGAAGACATCACCTCCCATACTTTTCCTACCCGCAGAAGGGGAAGGGAAGTGGACGGATAAGAGACTACATAGAGGAGTCAAAACGAAAATACGGAACGACCAATTGGTGTCGGTGTGCGGCGGGAGGCCGCAAAGGGACGCTTTTCTCCCTCTCGAGGAGAAGACGGAAGGAGACGTTTCAATCTACCATTCTAATTTCATCCCTGTCATACCAAAGTAATTACATCCCGTCTCCTTTCCTCGCTCTGCCCCTTCACAGAAAGACTTCACGCCTCAAAATTTCTCGGCTTGTCAAGGAAATGGAGAAGGGGAAGAGGGAACGCACATGAGATTTTTAGGATGGGAAAGAGAGAGAGACAGGGGAGAGTGAGAGGGACAGAGAGAGAGAGAGAGAGAATTGGAGAGACCAAACATATGCATGCCTCTTTCGGAAGCGTGGTTATAAAGAGAGAGAGAGAGGAGAAAAAAAGGTTTCCTCGTAGATGTCATGAATGGCATCTTATCTTCCGTGGCGACTTCTCGTGTGTGCGCGAGCAGGCGTGTGTGACTTCTTTCCTTCCCAAACAATCCTTTTGTGGCGGACCTCTCTCGCTCTTCAAACCGTCTGCGTTCTTGTTTCCTTCCTTTCATCTCTTTCGTCCGTCTCTCTCTTGTCGTCGTCATTGTTGTTGTCTTCCTTCCCTCTCATTCATCCTCCCCTGCTCGTCTACATTTTTTATCCTTCGTTTTGCGGTGACGTCCTTTTTTCTCTCTTTCTTTTCTTTTTTGTTGCTCTTTTGTTACCGATGGTTTTTATGATCTCTCTCATTTTGGATGGATGAAAAGAGTGAAGTTTTTTTAGAGAACGGGCAAGGAAACGAGAGTATGAGGGAGACAAAAAGAGAGTTAGAGACAAAGACTGAGCGTGTGGCAAAGAGATTGGCAAAAGGACACAAACAGAGGCAAGCAGGCAAAAAGAGAGAGAGAGAGACAAATAGAGGTAGAGAAAAGGCAAGAGAGAGAGAGGTAGAAAGAGAGAAACCAAGATAGACTGAGATATGAGAATACAGACAAATAGGTATTAATCTTTATTAGGGTGACATTGAGACCAGAAACTCTTCTCTTTCATCTTCCACTTATAGAGATAGAGGATAATAAAAAGAGTAAAAAGAGAAATAGGGAAACAGATAGAGAGAGAGATGGAAATAGGGAGTCAGACAGATAGAGAAAGACGCTTCAAACAAAAGGTAAATCGAAAAATCGTATGTGCTTCCTCGCCTAGATTTTAAATCTCTTCTCCCTCTCTATTCCACACAATTTCGCGGCAGTTATACTACAGGACACAGAGGAAGAAAAGAGCTGTCGCGTGCCCGAAATGGTTTTCCGAACCTTTGTCCGCGAGTGGAAGCGGTGACTCGCGGAGGGAGAGCGGAGGAAAGGGAATAAGAGAGGCAATGTGTACACACACGCAGCACGATGTGAACACGAGGCGGCGAACGAATGAAGGCAGTGACAGAGCAAAAGACAGAGGGTCCGGATAAAGGAAGAGAGAGAGGGAGATGGGGAGTGGGAGGGAGATGAGCAGAGGGAGGGAGATAGGGAGAAGGATGGAGAGCAGGGAGGGAGATAGGGGGAGAGAGGGAAATAGGGAGATTAAATGAGGAAAGGAGAAAGGGAAAGAGAGGGAAGTGGAGAGGGAGAGGGGGGAGAGGAAGAGGGGGGAGAGGAAGAGGGGGAGATAGAAGGATATATAGGAGGAAGGATAGAGGGAGGGAAAGAGAGAGATAGATAGGGAAGTAGATAGATATGGAGAGGAAGGAAGGGCGAGAGATAGAGGAAGAAGAGAGGGAGGGAAAGTGAAGGAGGGAAATAGGGAGAGGGAGGAAGATAGGGAGAGGGAAGGAGAGTAGGGAGGGAGAGAGATACGGAGAGAGAAAGAGATGGGGAGTGAATGAGGGAAGAAAAGGAAAGAGGGAGAAAAGGAGAGGGAGGTGGAGAGGGGGAGGGATTGAGAGGGAGGGAGGGGGAATAGAGAGAGATGGAGATAAAGGATTGAGAGAGGGAAAGAGAGATAGATAGATAGGGAAGGGGAAAGAGAGGGAGGGGAAGGGCGTTAGATAGAGAGGGAGGGGGTGGGAGAGGAAGTTTGAGGAGCGAAGGGATAGCCGAAGGGGGGAAAGGGGCGGTTAAGAGGGAGGAGGAGAAGAGGCTAAGGGGCGAGAGAATTCATAGGCAGATGGCACCGACCCGACTTCCGGTACGGTTATGCTAGCTTATCCACCCCCGCTTCCCTCTCCATTCTCCGTCCTTCCTCTCCCTCCCTGCCTTTCCTTCCCATAACACACAACGCGCACATCCTCCCACACGCCCTCGCGCGCCATAGACTAGCGCGAGAGGCAAACAGTAATTTAACCAAAGTCAGTTGTTGTCCATGCGGCTTCGATAAAGAGAGAGAGAGAAAGAGTTTTCGGTATTTGAAACTTCTAGCATATGTTTGCATCTGATGCCCGCAGAAGCTACGGAGAATATAGTGTCGAAACTAGTGATGGGCGTAATCGAGAGATCATAATCGAATCATTCGATTATGACATATCATTCGATTCATTCGATTATGCTCATATCATTCGATTCATTCGATTATGCTCATATCATTCGTTAGTAATATCTCGGTAAGGGATATCTCACTTGAAAGTAGTAGTTAAGAATCATTCGAATGATATTTAGTAGTTAAGAATCATTCGAATGATTTAGTAGTTAAGAATCATTCGAATGATTTAGTAGTTAAGAATCATTCAAATGATATTAGTATTTAAAAATCATTCGAATGATTGTAGTAGTTAATGATCATTCGAGTGATATCAGTAGTTGGGAATATTCCGAATTATGTTAGTAAGTTACTTCAATCTCCATTATTACCGATTATTCATCCGGAAAGGACATTTCGTCTGATATTTACGTAGGTAGTATCTTGCTAAATAATTTGAAAACATTCATTTTATAACTAAAATTATGTGAAATTAATTGTCATATTCTTTATATCCAAATGCATGCGGAAATTAAAAAAATCTTTCGGAAGGACCTTTAGAATGAAATAAGTATCCAATTTTTTAACTTCTGAATGTTTTTATTAGTTGTATCTCATTCACTCCTAATACTTATTAATACAAATTATCAAATATTAGAAATATCCCAAAAGTAAAGAAATATTACAGTAATTAACGACAAAATAATTTCAACGAAATATGCACATGGAGAAAATGTTTAATTTTTCATAATAACTATGTGAATGATTCCTTGAGCAGAATTTTGAGTTCTAGCAATCCAATGGTTCACAGTTTTTGTTGGTTTAAAATTTTAATTAAAATTGTTTAACGTTGACGGTATCTATTTTAGCTCCTCTAAAGGCTGTAATACTTATTAATACAAATTAACAAATTTTAAGTCACAAAAGTACAAGATATTACAAAAATGATTTTACAAGTTAATTTCAACAGAAGATAGTTTTCACTTTAACTGCATGTGATAGGTATGACTTCATTTTTAATAGTTTAATACAAATTAACAAATATAAGTGTCAAAAAATATTACAAAAATAGCACATGCCAAGAAATATTGGTAATGAACGATTTTACAAAATAATTTCAACAAACGAGTTTTCATTTTACTTGCATATGTATGAGAAGGATATGACGTTTAATTTTACTTAATTATGCTTCCTTGAGTATAATTTTTGTTTTTAGTAATCCAATGATTTACAGTTTTTGTTGATATATATTTTTAATTAAAATAAATTTCCGTCGACGGTACATATTTTATCATCTCTTTTAAAGGCTGTGATACTTATTAATACAAATTAACAAATATTATAAATGTCACAAAAGTTACAAAATATTACAGAAAAATAGATTTTACAAAATAATTTCAACAAGAAACAATTACCAAGTTCAATATACTTAACTTCTTTTTTGAGATATTTTTAAAACATTCAGGAAAACGAATTGTCTAAAAACACAAAGAATTTTAATACTCTCCTATCGAATGATTTTACGGAATAATCTTAAAGAATGATTTAGCGAATAATCAAAACGAATGATTTTAACGAATGAATATCTCGATTATGGAAACATATGGAAATATCTCGATTACGAAATTCATTCGATAATGCCCATCTCTAAGATATTAGCTAATGACCTTAACGAATGATCTTAACGAATGATCTTAACGAATGAATATCTCGATTATGGAAATATCTCGATTACTAATAATTCGATTATGGAAATCATTCGATTGTGCCCATCACTAGTCGAAACGTAGAATGGTATCGAGTGAAGTCAGTTTTGCCGAATATTTTTCTCAATAATTAAATCTGATGGAATTTTGCATGACGCCAACGTTCGCGCGTCGACGATGTATTTTTTGCGCGTCTGTTCTATTCAAGAACAAGCAATTTAAAAAATGCATTTGCCTCGGGTATCTCCAATATCCGCAACAAGGTTAAAATACCATATGCCCATTTCGGCTACAATGCAGCCGTCTTCAGTGGTAATTCACCGAAAATAGATTCTTAGAGTTTTTTCAGCCATAGGACGATCTCGATAGTTTCCTGTTGAGCGTCTATTGTAGTTAATTTTGTCGTCGCACTTTGAATGCTTCGACAATGTGGCGCGTTGAGTATCATGTCGATTATCGATATATCTCGAATCGATAGTCGATCTCTGTCTGGTTTTAACATCTGTTGTAACTCACCCTAGACATTTTATCGTTCTTTTGCTAGCGTAGGCCAAAACTGCCGGAATAGCCACACGAATAAGGGATCCTATTAAAAAAAACTTCCCAATATAATCGCGAAAGGTAGAAAAAAATGAGGTCACAAATTCAAAACTTTCAAGCTGCAAACGCCTATCTTCACGCGTGCGCGTGCAGAAATAGATACGGGCGCCGCAATGTGCTTCGGGATCTCTTGATACGAAAGGCGGTACGTAACATGAAAGGGAGGAACATTTCGAAGCCTTGCGGTGGTACTCGAGCGCGCGTATCGGAACAAGCGGGCTGTGGTACTTGAACCTCCTCTTTGCTTTTTACATGCATAAAGAGCAGTAAAACATTCATTGTTTTTAACAGCTCAGATAAGCTCGGGACAGAACCCGGATTGTCTCGCATGTGGAAGCGAGGTTTCGTTTTTATTTTCCGAGATGTTGACTCCCGAGTGAGGGCCGCCATGATGGCTGGCCCTCGCGCCGCGTGCCGTCACGATTGGTGGCAGCAGGGCGGAGGTGGCCGGAGATGGAGGGCGGACCGAAAACGACCGCCTATTAAAAGAAATATTTTTACGCTCGCGTAAATTTAACTCCTTTCAGTGAAATAAAGAGAGAGTCGCGGTTTTCTTATGGGTCTCTCAAGCGGACAATTGGATCGTAAATCCGTTTAATTGTCTGCTCGTATTCGGGCGTGCCCAATGCATTTGCCCGTTTCACTTCTTACTGTCGCAGTATAAATGAAATAAAATGCTTCCGAAAAGTATCCGCAATTCGATATCCGACCGTATCTGACGAATAAAAAAGACGACGGAGCGAAAATGGCGGATCGCCATCCTTGTAAAAAAAAATGAAATTTTAAAAGAGGTGGCATGTAGCGCACGTCTATGCCTATGACGCTCGATTCATCCGGGAATTCAGAGAACAGCTTTGTGACGTGGCTAGCTCCGGTTTTTAATACGTTTCTTTTAGCTCTCCACGTACGGATTCTCGCGCCAGCCAGTTGAGTCCACACTTTTCGGACTTCCCATATCGATCATTTTTTGCATTGGGTTCCTGTGCATCGCCAACACCGCCGCGCATCCTAGATTTAGCGATGTCTCTTCTAAGAGTGGGAGAGAAAGAGAGAGAGAGAGAGCAACTACAGGAAAAATCAAATGATTCAGGTAACTCAATAAAGTTGTTAAACTGTGGGACAAACTGTATTAGCATTTCAGTTGCCGTTGTGATTCAGTAATGATTCAACGATCAGTCATTCCGATTTCGGCGAAAATGAGCAAGCCTGTTTACCTCGAGCGTTTTTAAGACAATAGGAGATGCCTATGTCATTCATCTGATGCGATGCAAGAATGGAGATTGATTCTTTTACGTGATTGTTAAATCGCTTTATTACGCGGGATTCTTACATAAGTATCCCTTTTCTCGGACGTCTATTTCGCAGCCTTTTTCTGATCTGTTCGACGCAGAATATTCGTACCATCACGTAAAGCAGTGGTTCTCAACCTTTTAGTGCTCGCGGCACACTTTGGGTATTCACTTTTTTTCTCGGCACCCTGGAATTAGATTTTAATAAAGAACTAGGATTTATCATAAAAATACATAATATTTTTTATATTATGTCGTATATGTAATCGACCAAATTAAGCTATTATATCGTAAAACAGAACAAATGATGAAGTTTTGTTAAAAAATCTATTTTAAAATCTTACCTAATATGACACTTGAGCTTCGCGTTTTCTAATGATTGCACTTATATTAGGACTTATCCGTGATAAGCAGCCTCTCATTTCATCTTCAACACAGTTGAACCGTTCCCTTTTTCTGAATTTTATGTTTTGCAAGTGTCGAGAACCCCAACTCACTCAGGATGTAGAAAACTGCCAAAGCTTTATTCGCAATTTCTCAATATTCTTTTCTATATATCCAGATTATATCCAGAGAGAATTCGGCGTACTTGATTTTCCGAGTGCGATCAGTTGAAAGAGAAGCTAACTCCTCTTCTTCGGAGAGAGTAAAAACGCATTAGTCAGTTGTCACTGGTGTGAATATGTTCCTTACCCATTCGTATTTCTCTGTAGCCAAGGATGGATATTGGGCTCTAGAATTGCTAAATGCTCCACCACGAGAGCAACAATTTCTTTCGCATGGGTTTTTGGAATCGGAGGAAACATTTCAAGATTACCTTCTCTAGCTCTTTTCCAGATGATTATTTTTCTCTGCAATGCCAATAGCTTATCCGTATAAGTCAGGATGTTTTCATTCCACTCTTGAATGCTGGTGTTCATACTATTCAGATACCTAAATATATCTGCTAAATATGCTAATTTGGCGGACCAAAGTTCACAGCTAAGATATTCACAAAAATTACTTTCCCTCCGTTTCAAAAAATAGTAACATCTCTTCTTTAAGTTCATATACACGAGCAAACACTCTTCCCCTTTACAGCCATCTTTTTTCTGTGTGTAAAATTAAATATTCGTACTGCGAATCCATAGCATTACAAAGCTGCTTGAAGAAGCGGGTCTTGAGAGGTCTTGATTTCACAAAATTAACCATTCCGACAACTTGGTCTAATACGGACTTGAAGTCAACTCCTAATGTCTTTCCAACAAGGGCTTCCATGTGCAAAAAACAATGGGTACCTAGCAGGGGCGGATCCAGAAACTTCCCAAGGGGAGGGCGATCGCCCCAATTGCCCCTCCCCCTCTTGATTCCGCCTCTGCCGACGACCATATATTTTGAAAATCCCTACTCCCATCAGAACCTTTCTTTTCCTTGTCATACAGACAATCTTCGGTGTAGAAACAAGGAATGTTGCGCGGAATGATTTTAAGAATGTACCCAGTGGATGGCAATTGGGTCGTCCAAGGGGAGGGCGATCGCCGCCGTCGCCCCTCCCTTGGATCCGCCAGTGGTACCTAGTTATTGTAGTTGGATTCTGTTGTTTTACAAGCGAGACGAAGCCTATGGCAGATCCCAACATGGATGGATCACCGTTGATACAAATTCCTGGAAATGTCTTCCATGAAATTTCCAAACTTTCTAAGTGAGAAGTCAAAGTATCGAATATATCTTGACCTCTTGTGTGTTCTGGGAGTTCTCTGTAGCACAAAAATTGACTAATTATATCATTTTCATGAATGAAGAGAACAAATGCTAATAGTTGTGCTTTGCCGCTAATGTCGGTTGACTCGTCAACTTTCAAAGCAAAGTCTGACATTTTAAGCGTATTAGAAACATTTTCCTCTATGTTAGATGACATCTTCTAGCCTTAGAATTTTATCATTAGAAAGCGGAATTTTGGCAATTTCTTGTCCTGCTTCATTACCGAGCATTGTCCTAACTATCGCACGGTACACATGGAAAAATAAGTGACTCAGTTATAGTGTGAGGCTTCATTTTTTGAGTTATGATTTCTGTTACCTGATAAGAAGCAACTTGAACTCTATCAGACACTTGAACGTTTTTTTCGAAGTAACTCGCTTGTTTAGAATGCAGTTCCATCAACTTTTTAAAATAGTTCGAATCTTTTCCTTCAGGGTGTGCATGTTTTGTGGTGAAATGTCGCTTCAATTTGCTGGGAACCATGGCTTTGTTTGATAGTTTCTCATCGCACACAACACATTGAAACAGGACAATCTTTATCCCCACATCAAGAAAAGCCCCGACTCAAATAACTGTCCATATACATGCGAGAAACCTTAGAAAACTTACTTGGCTTGGTCCCGCTGGTACTGGGGTTTTCCTTAATGTTCTTCATATTTTTCACCGTTACTTTTTCTTGTAATAAATTGGTCCACTTTTAGAGGCGCAAGTTTTATAATTTTTAGCAATGATAATTGGACGAAACCACAAATATCAAACAGTTTCCTACCAACGGTATTACTCAAAACACTTAATAAAAATTATTTTATACAGAATAAACTCACGAAACACGTTCACAGACACCAAATTGTAGTATAAACCAGCCACGAATCTAAGCTAGTACTGATTTGATAAAGGAATGCGCCAGAGTCGCGGATAGCCAGGAAGGCTACCGCAGGCGGAGTATGCTACATACGTCATCGTAGAGACTTAGAGAGCAACGAGAACCAATCAGTTGTCTCTGACTCATGCACAAGGGATTCGGTTACTATGACAATGCTGACAACGTTGTTGTCAGGCTTACTGTTTACGCGCCTTCCAAAGCAGTGATACTTTTGGACTGGATCCAACTAGTCTTAATACTGTTTGTTAGTTTCTATGTTAAAACTGTGTATATAATCGGTGGAAGACGCGCAGATTAGCAAAGTCTCGCGGCACATTTGGGAAATTTTCGCGGCACACCGGTTGAAAACCACTGACGTAAACCATTAGTAATCGACATTTTAATTGGCGCATCCATTAGACTCCTCGTATATTTTATAGCTGCACTGGTGTTGGTTTGTTGGTGTGTTGCTTATAGTCACGACAGTATTGTCATTAGCACCTGACGCGTTGAAAATTAAATTTCGTATGCCATAATGCAGCACAAATATATTAAGGCTTCTTGTAGGATAAAATAGCACTAGTATCACACAGTCGAACGAAAAATAATTTTATTAAAACTAGTAGCTCGTGTTCATAAGTGTGATTGGAAAGCGGCTGTTTCCAAAAAGGTTAAACAAAGTATACGCGAACATAAAAAACTATGTTTTTAATACACTACGTCTTTGTTGGTAAAAACTTTCCCGTAGTTTAATTATTCACGACCTTTCATTCGAAAGTGATGCATAACTGGTGTTCACATTCACATTTTCGCGTAACGTTGAAGGCGCTATTAGGGACAGGACTAATTTTGCGGAGACCATTCACACTTGTATAAATAGGTTAGACCTCGGTCGCGGCACGGTCGCATTCCGGCCCCCATCTAGAGCGTGACGTAGTTTATGGATGCCCCTAACTAGCAGAAAGATTCAAGCTCACTTCGGATGTCACCGAGGACTGCCGACAGTAACCGAAGAGGCTAGGACACGAGGGGGCTTGGGGCAAAAGTTGCCTCCTCGAGCGACCCAAGGGGTTCGTACCGAGGCCTCCCCTACAAGTGTGAACGCATTTGGGACGACTCCATAGAAACCCCATTGAAAATAGGATTTTTACATTTGGTCTAAATGTCCCAACCGCGATCGTCCTGCGATATTCCCTTCAGTGTGAACCAGCCTTTAAAAACTCTTTACGTACCCCAGAGGTATGCGAACCACTGCCGTAAAATATCAAACATTAACAGCGGGCGTCCTCTGCGTAATGTAGAAATAATTTTCTTTTAGAGTAATTTAATAAGGAGATGAATCTGTCACGATAAAGCAAAATGTTTGATCACTGTTTACGACCGATATTTTCTGCCGTCGAATTTATAAAAAATCTTCTCATCAAAAAGCATGATAATCTCTCTCAACGCCAGAAGGATGCGAAAAGTTCTCCGTCTAGACTTCGCATCGTTCCTGCATTGCAACGAAATATCACCCAATAACGCCATCGGTATATCTATTACGTATTATGGTGTCCTCTTAGGAATCATGGACCAAGAAATTGATGGTGACAGAGAGAACATGTGTCGCGGAGGGATTATAAACAAACATTATCGGCCGATGGGCCTTATGCCACGACTATACGGACGCTCCCCTTTCCCGCCACGCCTTCAGTCATCTCTCTTCCTATCCTCATACCCCTCGCCCTTTTTTCTAGAACATCCGCCACCAAACGCCGCTTCCCCCAACCCTTTCTTCCCTCCCCGCCAACCTCCGTATTACACCCTTTCTCCCTATCCCTTCCCATAAACCCCGCCCCTTACTTCCTCTTTCCACCTCCCGACTCCTCCAGCCCACCTCCCACCCCTTCCACACTCCCCCTCCTTCTACTCTCCCTTCCCTCCCCTTCCACATTCCCCTCCCTCCCCTTCCACATTCCCCTCCCTGTCCTGCGCGTCGCGCTTTCAGACTTCAAATGTTATCTTTACAACCGCAGACCTCTCTCTCTCTCTCCACTCCTTTCCCCCTCCCTCTGTCCGTTTCTCTCCTCCTCCCCCTCTCTCTCCTCCTCCCCTCCCTCTCTCTCCTCCTCCCCTCCCTCTCTCTCCTCCTCCTCTCCCTCTCCTCTTTTTCCCTTTTCCCGCCTTTTGTCGCCCCGCGCTTAAACCCGACATTGTTTTGTTTTTTATCGCCCATTGATGTTTGCGTTTTGTTGTTTTTTTATTCAGTCCATGAGAAACTTCGTTGGACGTAGTGGGGCGATATGGAATGGGGCTCTCCGGAGAGAGGGGTGGGGAGAGGAGGATAGACATCATGTAAGGAAAAAGAATTGCGTGGTTAGAGGTCAGGGGATGTTCCAAAGGTCAATATGACGGGCGATAAAAAAGATAGTCGTAATAGACCGTCGCCATTTTGTATTTAGACGGAGTGACCGCGTGACTTGCACAAATCGGAGGTCAGTTTAATTGATTGTTTTTTTTTTGGATTCGCAGGCTCGTTTTCTATGGGTGACTGAGGCCGACTACTCAAGTAATAGTTGACAGATTCTCCGGCAATGACAGCTGAACGAAAACCTCTCATTATATCACCAATCACCGTTGAGGTGAGAGCGATAACATTTCTTGGACGATAGGGTACTGCGATGGAATTTTTAATGCTCTGTAGAGGCCATATACGTATTAATTTATGTGAGCGAATGTAATCGAGTGGAGAAAAGGGGATTATTCCTCAAGCTAAATAAATACGTTATTTAAAGAAATACATGAAGAACAAATGTCAAATACGTTTTAAATGAAATTAGATTGACAAATTCTGATATTTTTATGTTATGACCAGTGACGGATTTAGGCATAAGCCAAATAAGCAACCCAAGGGTCCTAGCCGCCTCCAAAAAAAATTGCCTTCAATATACGGAAAATCTATAATTACATATATAGGGACCTCTTTACATGTCTAAATCCGGCCCAGGTTATGACCATTTTAAAATCTTCGTAGACACCTAGAGAATCCTTCTTTGGGACGACCCTGGTGCTAACGGACACGAATATTTGAAAGCTTAACGATATTTTTAAGCAATAAGAACATTTAAAGTGATGAATTTCGCAGCTAACGCCGAACTTTTATTCGCAAAAATTGTCATTTAAAGTTTCCTTCAATGAGAATATTCAAACCAGTTAAAAGTATTGAGAACTGATACTTGCCTTGTTGGGTGGTGAGATACTGGGTGGTATGCATAAAAACGTAGAAAATGCTTTTCCTTCGGTTTTGTAGCAATTGCTACGATTCACATGCATAAAGTTTCGTAGCAAAAGCTTTTCCTCGTAGCAATTCCTTCTCGGGGTTGCATTTCCTTCGCTCCCTAACTTATACTATGAACGGTATGCATAAAGCTGTAGCATTTACTTTCTCTTGAAGCAAATGCTTCGGAAAATCATAGCCTGAGTTCGGTGTGGTTACGCTCTCCGTGCGATGCAGTTGATTTGTGTGAAGAAAAAAATAAGTGGGAAAAAAGATTTCGCTTTCCTTCTGCAATCGGTGCAATTGATTGCCCTCACGTAAGAATACTGAAACCAGCACGTCACGGAGATGAGTGTGTGAACCGGAAAGGTATTCCCGCGATACGTGTGCAAGCTACATGTGATTCGAGGGAATGGTTTATTAGTGTTGATGTACAGTGGCCTGGGTCAGTGCATGATTTGCGTATATGGAAAAACAGCTAGGTGTTTGGTAGAATGAGAGGTTTTTAAAAATGCAGTGCTTTCGGGAGACGAAGATTACGGAATCTCATCTTGCCTAATGACTCCATTCAGAAACCCTACAATAAAACAAGAACGGGCTTACAATTGCTTAGTGACGAAAGAACGGTCCGTAATTGAACGTTGTTTTGGACAACTAAAGAAAAGATTCCCCCTACTTAATTATGGCGTTAGAGTAAACTTGATGGACGCTCCGACAGTGATTTTAAGTTGTTTTGTTCTGCATAATAAAGCAAATTATTTAGGAGATGATGATGATTTCATTGAATTTATTGAAGATAATTTCATCGAAGAAGTGTTACATGATGAATATGACTTTAATGATGCTCTAAGAGTGCATCGGAGAGGCCAGAAAAAAATACGTGAACTTGCTGAATTAATAAATAATGGAAGATTACATGAATAGGGTAAATAATTTGGGCTGCAAATTTTAATTATTATCTATGATTTTATTTTTCACCCTCTGCATTGGCCTAATTTTAACATTTTTTCCCTATAATATTCACTTTGAATACGTATTATTTTTAATTGTTCAATTAGAACAAATCTCTGCAACTCCCCAGTTGTCAGCTTGCAAGTAGGTTGGTTTTATATACCCCCTACCACATACCAGCTTTGATGGATAGCAGGTACATTTCAGATTCAGATTCAGAACGTGCCTCTCGAGGCGTTCTTACTGATGCACCGGCAAAATGCCTTTTTATTCATTAACTAATTTTCTCTTTTTAAAGTTGAATATACAATTTAAATTAATATGAAAACAAATTTCTTTGGCTGATTCGACGTAAGGTTAATTTGGATTATAGACTTTAAGACTATTTCACGAGATATTTCGATTTTCATTAATATTGGTCGTAGAATTTCGATCAAAAGACTTACGTAGACAGCGTGACAATGAGAATTGATTGAATATATTTCCTGATACCTATTACAAACAAAAATTAGTTTTAAATTTCTGTTGCGTTTTTAACAGCACAGGCTCTATCCATTTAAGGGGTGAACTGAACGCGCGGGTCGGCTTAAAATGGCCTAATGAGGGTTTTATGGTTGTTGGGTCTTATAAAAGGTCCAGATGTACGTAGCATTTGTTTCGAAGCAAAATCTTTTGCTGTTGCTACTTTTTACGCATACCACCCACTATTATAGCCTTTCGTCTCTCCGAGAGCTACGTCACGTGATATTTTGAACTCCATTCCAAGTTTACCGAGGTTCTTTGCGTTTTTCCATATGAGACGGTGAATACGAACAATGAAATGGAATGAGATTGTTCATTTTTTTATTTTCAAATATATGACCGATGAAGCACTAGCAAATGCGGCCAGCCTAAGCGCTCTCAACTGTCTCGTAAAATTTTATCCCTAAACTAGAGCAACACAAAACTTTTTTAATGAACATTCCTAACCCGTTCAGATAGGCGTAGTTATGAGTCAATAAAAATCGCCAAACAAAATATAAATACTAACGCTACGATTCGAGCAATCTCTTCTTAAAAAAAATCCTTCTGTTTTGGAGCCACTTCGGTTGGCCGCATTGTATCCGGAAATAGAAATAAAAAACGCGCGCCACGTTCCTACGCGATAAGTTACGCTCTCCGGGAGGATAGGGTGGGGGGGAGGGGGATTCCGCGCTTCCACCCGTCCGCCGCCGCCGCGCGTTGCGCAAAAACTTCTGAATGGGGACTGCTGGCTCAAAAGATACGAGGATAAGGACGCAACGCGCAAGAGAGAGAGAGAGGGAGCGGCACAGGCTCGCGGGTTTCGGATTGCGCAGGGCGTAAAGGGGAAGGGGGAGGGAGAGGATATGGGAGGAGAGAGAGAGAGAGAGAGAGAGTGAAGAGGAAAAGGGTCAAACGCGTTTAAGTCGGCAGCACGCTCGGCGTGATACGGTCCATATTTATATCTTGAGGAAAATATACGCACTTCGAAGCACTCCGGAAATTTTTTTTTACGACCGTCGGAACAGTCAACCCTTTAAAAAATAAAATTAAAAAATTAAAAACGAAGACGCGACGCCGGAGTTCTCTCTCGCTCTCGAAAGCTGAGCCACTCATTACCTCTTTCCCTCTGGTCTAAAGAAAGAGAGAAAGAGAGATTAAGACTTTTCTCCCGTGAAGCACCGGCTCTTAAAAAAAAATAGAAACGCTAAAAAGGAGCGCACTATCGTCCTCAAAGGGTCCATTTGTACATCGTAATCTTTCCTTTCAATACGTCGTTTCCTTCTTGTTTTTACCCGGGCGGTGGAAATAAAAGGATCCTAACGAAGGAGCACGGAAATGCTTTTACTCTCTATAGGTAAATTTTTTAACGACTTAGCCCGCGTTAAATAGATCCCTTGCATCTCCTTCCCTTTGTCGTCGACAGCTGCCGAAGATGCCAGGAGAGGAACTTAAGTCGTAGGATGGATGAGAAACCAGTCCGCGGTGTGACTCGTTACGGCCCCGTCGCCCGAGCGACTCTTCGGGAGAAATATGTTTACTTTGGACCGACGGTTATATGCGAACCCAACCCGTAAGCATTACCAACTGGTCACAGAAACTCGACGATTTGTTTGCTTCCCACGTAACTCTTTACGTTTTAAAGCGTTTTTAGCCGCACTCCCCAGCGACCTAGCAGCCCATTAACTTCGCCGCTCCCATCTGCCTCTTCGTTTGTAAGTCCGTAGCCTCGTAATAGCTCCGTCTTTCTGAATGAAAGGAATTTGATAACTCGGTAATCCAACATAGTCTGCTCAAAAAAATAATTTTTTTAAATCTCGGGCTCCAGTCGCTTTATAAATACTATAATAAAATGCTACTGATTGACAATAAAAATTGATGGTTTTTTACCTGTTTTAGATCTTTAACGAAAATTATGTATTGTTAGCCATATATCCTTCTTATCTCAGGTCTATTTTTATTCTCGTGATCGGTTATCATAATTTTTGTTTTGTCATGATTTATCTGTGGCCCAAATTCCCAACTCGCCTTCCTAATTTTGCAAATAATTCTGAAATTTCGTTTACGTCGGTGAGGTGTCGTCTGCATATCGCGGATTAGAGGTCTTATTCCCACCATTGCTGATACCGCCGTTCGAATTTTCAAGCGCTTTGCGCATGAAATAATTGCCGTTAATTGTTAAATAACAGAGGCGAAAGAACGCAGCCTTATCGTACGACTTTCCTGATGTTACAGGCCCTCGATAGATATTTATCCACCCACCTTCACTGCAGCAGTGCTCCATTCATACAGCCGCCTTCCTAAGAAGGCGTACACCCATTTCTCTCAGAATTGGCTACATTCTGCTTCAATGGACCTTACTGAACGCCTTTTGTAATCGACATGTATAGAGGAGTGCAGTATTCCCTCGCTTGTTCAGATAGTATTTGTCTCATTAAGTATGATTTTAACTGCCCAATACATAGTTATATGTAACATTATTTTGCTCGCATATTTATGTATTTAAATAAAATAAAAATACAGCTGCTATTAGGCCTATTACAGAGGATTTATAAACAAAAAATAAATTGCTAAAAATAGAGAAATTAACATAAAACAACAAACAGGAAAATGAATTAATGCGTATAATATTAACAATTGAAACAAACTGCTCATTATTGGAGGGAGAAAAGAACAGTGGTTAAGAGAGCAACTAGTCGTACTCATGGGTGAGAAAAAAGAGAGAGAGAGAGAGTAAATATTAGGATTTGACTATTAAGGAGCGGAAAGATAAGGAGGAGGAGACTATATCGAGGGAAGGATAAAGGAGGCGTTGTAGGTGGCCACGGTGGTCACAAGTACAGGTATGTAGGTTTGTGGAATATGGGGGAACATTAAGCGCTGTGATGTATGGTAGAAGTGCAGCTAAACGATAGTTTTCACAGGGGATCGCGAAGTTGGAGTGGCTGGAGCTTTGGCTTCTGTCCCACCTCTACTTGTGTAGTTTGAGGAGGCGCGCAAGTCAGCGCTTCGTCCTTCGGAAGGGGCATTAAGCAGTAGGTCCCCTTGGTGCTCTTATTAAAGAGTAGGCTAATGCCAGCGCCGGGTTTCCCTCCTCTCTTCTGTGTGTGTATGTCCGGCGTGGAAGGAGTTATGGCTCCACGTACAAGAGGCTGATTAGCCAGAAATACAAACAAACAAACAAGATAATTATCACAGTCGCGCGTAGATCCTTTCTCGCGTAAATGTACAAAAACGGAAATCGTCCAATCCTCAGGCCACTCCACAGAGATGCAAAATTTACTGCATATTGCATGTCTAATCCCTTTCTTTCCCATTACTTTAATAATTTCAGTAGTAATATCGTCGCTACCTGTTGGTTTTCCAGGTTTTAATCTGGCGATCGCATCTTTCACCTTTTACAGGTACGTCATCTTCGTAAAGATTCCCACATTATCGTTTCCATTCATCGGTCATTTCATTAATGCTTTTGACTACTGTGTCATTATCAGCATTTATTGCTCAAGATCGAGGTGCAAATGACCTCGTGAGGTGTCTACTCTTTAAAGATATCTATGCTGTCGTGTTGATCTGCATGTACCTGGATTTCAGCACACACCTTCTTCAAGAAATGATTATTATCAGTCCTGAAAGGTCTTTGTGTTGGTCTTCTCAATATGTTACATCATTCTTATTCCCCAACCATATTACATACTAATTCCTGACGCTTTAATTGTACGCCTTCATTTTATTAGTATTAATGTATGACTGTTGTGTATATTTGCATAGAAATATGAAACTTCTCGCAGAAACTATGCAAATATCAGGGTAGGCATAAATATAAGATTTTTCCCCGCTAACGTATGCGATTCAAGTTTGGCGAAGGCAATTCGTAGAGAATGAAACGGGAAGGCGTTTTTTCTGAGAAAGGCTCTCTTACAAGTTAGCCCTTTTCCTCCAGTTACGAGCTCCTATTTATGACGAAGTCCGAGAGAGATGGGGATTTCTCCGAAAGACGTATGCATTTAAAAAGCTCGAAGCAGTTAAAAATCAATTAATGGCCGGCAGCCACGTCTTTAAAAAAAAACCGCCACTGCTCGTTTCCAAATTTTAATTGAGAGGCACGAGAGGAACGGCCGATACCCGGCAATGAAATGGGCTATAAATTCGAAAATACACGCACGCCCAGCTGATGTGCTAAAAAAATGTCGGGACAAAAAAAACTCGATCCCTTTGAACACCTTGACCATATATATATATATACACGCCAAACTTGACCGCAAAAACATGCCAAAAGTTTATTTTACCATAAATAAGTATTAATATAATACTTAAATGTTAATTTACTTTTAACAAAATGATACCATTCTCTATTAAAATGCAGGAAAAATAATATTCTACATAACAAAGGCATTTTCTAAAATTTTGCCATAGGAGCCATATCACTCAGTTCCGTCTCTGTATATAAGCATGGGAAGAATAGACAAAGAGGACGGCGCGACGTTCATAGGATAATTAAACATGGCGCCGAGGAAATGCGCCGTTATTTCCGGCCGCGTCACTTCAGCCGCGTTTAACGATCGGTTCGTCGGAAGTTACGTAACGTAGCCCTCACCGCGCGGCAAATTTAAAAAAAAGGGTCTCTCGAGCCGACGCTGTCGAGGACAGCGATCGGGAGCGTTGGGCAATCGCTTTCTCTGCCCTCGTGTATGCGTCACGATGGATCGGTAGATTATATATATATTATCTGCATATGACATACCTCCGCGTATCAATAGGCCAATTTATCCAATTTCATTAGTTGGCGGCGTTTCCCACGCATCGGAGACGGGGACGTGGCGTGAACGAGCGCATACTATCGGAGCTTCGTTCGTTAATTCAACGCCCGGTCACGTACTACTTCCCATTCAAAGCTCTTTACGCGCACACACTCGCTATCCGATCGCAACGACATGGCATCCACGCCCGCATGACTCATACCCTGTAATGAGCCTTCATTCAGCAATAGAAGCGACACAAAAGAAACGAGGCCTTCGTTGCACTTCCGGCCGAGTGCGATTGATGGTTTACTACTACGTCCACCTAGAGAAGAGAGAGCGGTGCAAATTCTTGCTGTAAGAATTTTCTTCCGTCCCTTACGATTTCACCGGCTAAGAAAAAATTACCGAGCTCTCCAAATTTATTTACGTAGAATGCAATATCGGTGAATCGCCTCTGACGAGGGCTGTTTCGTTGCAGAAATGCGCATCTGGTTTTCCGATCGTTTTCATGGCTTGGTATAATAATAATAATTTCTTTTGTCCAAGAATATATTGCGTAATCTGTCCATTTTGGTTTTGGGTGAAACTGGTGAGATTATAATATTTTAATTTATAAATTTGGACAAATTTGGATTATTTTCAGATGAATTTTTATAATCAATAAAAAAATAATAATTATTAAATATTTTTAATATTATGAATTATTAAGTAATTTTCCTGATGACGTTCTAACAAAAAAGCGACCGATTTCTAGTAAGTCATTGAATAATTTATCAATTAATAGCCAAAATTATAGTTCCATCCTTAACACGGAAATTACAAACGAGAAATAAATGCGTCAAGATTTAGAATGAGACCAAAATTCCCACGATCGAATAATAAGTGAGAAAACTATGAAATCCAGATAATCATTTTTAATAGCCGAACAGAGTAGTTCCATAATAACGATTACTAATTATCATAAAGGTAATAGAAATCAAACTTATTTCTTCCATCTACCCTTGGTATCCAAGCCGATGTTTAGTCACAGGTCCTGGACATTAATTTTATTCCTTCGTAAAAGATATACATAAAGAGAAAGAGAGGTCTCCGTCATCAATATGTCATTTGTTATATTCCGAAGTGGCATTTTCTAATCGCCTTGATGACGGCTACGCTTTTATTAAATTTTAATGACCGTCTCGCCGTCCCGATGGCGCCTGTCTGTTTGCTGGCTGTGCCGCTTTTATGAACGATAAAGGTCGCAGTTGCCTGAAATAACTTGGACGGTGACAGGTACAAGCAATTCGATTCAAGTCGTAAAAAAATCGCGGACAAAAAACGAGAACTGCGAGAAAATTGACAAGGTAGGTAATTCATCCGATTAACACGTCGTCCGAAAAAGGAGATTGTTTTTTTTCCCGATTCACAGGGTTGACCTATATTGTTTCACGGTCACCTTTCTACTTCCTTAAAATTGTTCGAATATTTCTGGCAGAGAGCCACTTTTCCTCACCAGTCCTCAACTATTCGGCATGTATGCCGTGGAAAATAAAATAGCAAATTGCCAATGAGTGACACGAACTCTAGCCATACTAAAAGCGATAAAAACTACTAGTATGTACTTAATAATTATGTGTAGTTTTGTGAAATGCCTTGACAATGGAATGTAGAGGGAAAATGTGTCCAAAGACTTGTCACTATAAAAGCAAATAGCTTCTCCTAGTTATGGAATTCTTTTTCTTGATTGTGGGATAATTTCTCTCAATTTTGGAACTATATATCAACTTCCAGAGTTTATTGGTTCAGTTTTTCGCGTAGCGTTCATTTTGCTCGCGTCCCTCTCATTCCTCAGTTTTCTTTAACAACAGTTTTATGTCATTATTGTGAGAATAATAATAACAGACTTTGTAATGTTACTGTGAAAAATAAAAATAAAATAAGTTTACGTGGAATTTCTAAGATAAATGTCGCATTATAGAACCTTCCAGAGCCTTCTGACCAGTGCCGGATTTACGCATAGGCAACATAGGCAACTGCCTAGAGCGCCAAATTATGAAAGACACCTAACACTAATTGTAAGTGTGAATGCACCAAATTATGAAATGTAACAAATTATGAAATGCGTCTATTCATAAAAGGCGCAAGGGACACCAGAATTTGAGTACAACGGAAAAGTTTTTCACCATTGTTTCAGTATCGAGTATTATTTTTTAAACAATGTTGCAACGATAAGTCTTTTATAAGTTGTATGCGGAGTTGACCTTGGGATGAATGGCTGCATCTTTAAGCTAACTCACGTAATCTAAACTACTTGTTGCAAAATTCAAGACGCTTAATATTTCGCTTCGAGCGACAGTGTATAAACACGATCCTGGCAGTATATCAATCAACGTTTGCTTTCTTCCGAGCGTTTTGTAAGGCAGCCGTCATTTGACCACACAAAGTATTTAGTATGTGTTAGTTAATCAGTTGTAAAGCAGCTTTTCATATTTCTGTGTTTCGTCGTTTTTATCTGCAGTCCTTCAATATTTTACTAAGTTTATTTAGCGACTTGTGCACTAATATTGTTGCCCCTTTGTTTCGAGTTTTTATCCCTAAATATAATAATGGTGTCCAAGAAAAAACTTTGCGGTTGGGAAAACAAGAGAAGGAAGTACGATTGGATCCATTAAAAAGACAGGAAGGTCCTTTAGAGAAATTCTTTTATAGCCTGGCCCGTCTACTTATTCATCATCTTCTCCAATATTGGAATCAGAATGTTATCTGCAGCTCAGGATTTGTTCTGTGAATCTGATATATTCTGCAAAAGTGATGAATCATCCTAATTTGTAATGCTTACCGAGGAAGATAATAATGAAGGACAAGGAGTAGGCATGCAACCTGTTCAAACCGCTATTGCAAGTAGCGATCCTGTCATCTGGGAGATGTACGATTTTACTAGGGATTTTGTGACTAAAAATGACGTTAGACAGAATTTAGAGGCCAATTTCACTAATTCAAAGAGATAATATTCTAGCTGCGCTCGCTTTTTAACAAACAAATCATTTGAACGGCAATTATTAAATAAAGAAAACAGCCACGTAGCTGGTTAATATATTCTGTTAGCACAGGTAAAGCTTTTTGTGGAGCACGTAGACTATTTGGCGGTGAACTGATGTTTTCTAAAGAAGGATACAATGATTGGGAAAATTCGGCAAAAAGAGTTTGTGACCACGAAAATTCACATGGCCAAAAGACGTGCGTAATTAATTTGAAGGAAAGAGGTTGTCACATGAGTCGGATCGATTGTAATCTGATTTTGTATCTCCAAGAAGAAATGACGTACTGGCGAAAAGTATTGCATAGGGATGTGGCAGTTGTACTTTCATTAGCTTCTAGAGCAGTGATTCTCAGGCAGCTCTACCTTGCAACCCCCTCCGTGCGGATGTTCTGTCGCCGCGACGCCCCATGATTTGTTGAGATGTAAAAAAAGGATTTCTTCGAAAGTGGGAATTTATGATAATAAGCTAAAGTTTTACCACTGAAATTACTTTATTTATAAATATTTATGCGTTTGGATCTATTTTTATATGTTTATCGTTACTGAAGCATATCTACTTCATATTTATTACATTGGAATGACATATATATTTAAAAACTGTATATTTATAGGTTACAGACTGTAAAGCGAAGGCAAATCTCCGAAGCCAGTCAATTAGGATAAAACCCGGATAAAAATCCGGATAAGAGGCCGAATAAAAAGCCGAATAAAAAACCGGGTAAAACGCCGGATAAAAAGCCGAATAAAAAACCGGGTAAAAGGCCGGATAAAAAGCCGATACGTATTCCGGTTACGACGTAACCATCATCATGGGCTAAGGACTTGAGAGCGGACAAACTGATGGAAGGAAAGAGTCCAGTGGCAGGCTCTCAAGTGAGGACTTGAGACTATTTGGAAACAGCCTTCTTGTGTAATTTATGGAATATAATACCGGAGCAGTTAGCAAAAAACTTCAGCGTTAGTATCGATATCAGCATGGTAGTACAAATATATGCCTCACTAACTGAATTTGTGTCAAATATGCGCGAAAGATTTGATGAAATTGAACTTAGCACTATGAATTTCTCTGGACTTACGGAATATGCTAAAAAAAAGAAAAAAAATAATTCTTTGGTGAAGTGCAAGGTAACAATATTGAAATGACTGGAAGAGAGAGTTTTCGAGTGAATACTTTTTTGCCTGTTTGGATAGACTGACATCTGAATTAAGTAGACGCGGTGAAACGTACAAAATATTCCTAGACTCATTTGAGTTTCTTACTAAAATATGCAATATGGAACTACCATTAATTTCAGAAAAGGCACAAAATTTGCTGAATACCTACCCGTTAAATCTGGAAGAAACATCTGTAGAAGAATGCCTTCATTTTCGCGATTATCTAGCTAATAGTTCCGCAACAAGTGAATATAAAACTACTTCACTTCTGACCCTGTCCACACTTATTCGGGAAAAGCATATTCCTTCTGTCTTCCCAAACACTGACATTGCATTAAGAATATTTTTGTGTACGGCGGCTACAAATTGCAGTGCAGAACGATCGTTCTCCATGTTGAGAAGAATTAAAAACAAGTTACGAACAACCATGGCCCATGATCGATTAAACAATCTTTCAACTTTAGTGATTGAAATGGATTTATCGATGTCACTAAATTATGATGATGTCATCAATACTTTTGCGGCTCAGAAGTGCAGAAGAAAAAACTTCTAGTTCAGTTCCAGAAATATAAGTATTTTTAAGTAACATTATATTTTATACTATGTCTTAAGTAATAATCTTGTTCCTTTTAAACTCGCCATTGTCAAACAAATCGTTTCTACGTTACGAGGGCGGTGATTCCTCAATACAGGTGGCCAGGGGTGTCGGAGGCGCATCTCAAAACAGAGCGGATGCGTTATTCTCAGGTAGTCACTTCTACGATTCGGCCCGAGTGAGCATGAAGCATAGTGGATATCGATATGTGATGTTCCAATCCTCGCTGTCAACATGAAGTTCGATAACGCGATGTTCGACGTGATAGGAATTTTTTTGTGCCTTGATATTCAAATCTGTGTATTCAATCTATATCAAAAAACAATAGGAAAATTTGTTGCGTCAGATCCGGAAATTCTGAACGATCAATACGGGAAAACGATGCTTCGAGGAACGATGAATGCGATATAATTTAACTTTTTTTGTATGGAGTTATTCCGGGACTTGAATAAATGAACGGTGGATGCCGGAAAACGATCAATGGAGAAATGTTAGATCGATGTTTCACTGTATATATACAAATACCGCTCAAATAATTTTTTGTATCGTCTAAATAATACTCAATTACTATATTTTTAATGAGAAAAAGGCGCACCGGAAGACAGTGCCTATGGGCGCCAACAACTTAAATCCGGCCCTGCTTCTGACACATTACATTTTCGATCACTGTATAATATAATAATAATAACCTGTCAAAATATAGGCACCGGGTTTACAAAAATATCACGGAAAGGAATCATTCAGTACGTTCTAGAATATTCACGAACGCATTCACTCAGTACATTCAGGTCATTTCCTTTTTCCGCGTGGCATAACTGCATCCTTTTCACATGCTCCAAGATTTTTGGAACGTTCCGGAACCTACTAGAATATTCTTGGGTAAGAGAAATTTCTAGAGCTTGCTGGACTAACACAGTTAAATCAAAATAAAAAGCTCTGAAATATTTTGTACCGCCAAACATTATAGTTATCTCAAATGAATAAGAAGAGCGTTTTGTTAAAGTCGTTTTCTATCTTTTAGGGTAGAGAACGCTCAATCTCGTGTTATGGTTTAGGAAATCGTTTCGTTCCATCGAGCCATTCTCATTTTCTTCTTCTTTAATCAAAAGTATTCACTTCTGTGCTTATTAATGTAATCAACTCAGCAATGTTTGTTTATTTGGCGCATTCGTTTAATAAATATACAAATGCATAAGTACGACTTTCGCGTGGTTCTTTAGTATATTATAGAAAATTACTGAACATTTAACATTTTGTAACAATTTCATTTATATCCACCTAATGGTAACAGTAATACAAAATTGCTGAATTAATAATGCTGTTCAAACAACAAATGAACAAGTATTTTCGTAAGAAAAGAGAGCTAATAGAAGTAATTTGAAACTCACACGTTTTCTACTTTGTACAATTGACAATAAAATATTTTGATGTAAGGTATAATCCAAGATAGGGTTAGGGAAAACATAGGGCTTCTTATGTTAATGTATCAGGTTCTAAATCTGCTGCGGAAATAGACTAACTGCCATTCACTCATATTGTTGAAACGGTCTAATTTTCCCGTTCAATGTAAAGTAGCAAATGGTGAACAAACAAATGATTATCAGGGATACGTTCATTCGCGTGCTATAGGATTACTTCCGCAAAAAAAAATGCCCAACCAATCAGTTCAGAATCACGCACCGCTTTCAAAACCTCTTTGAGTTCGAAGGCGCGCGACTAATGCGTGCCGACTCTCACGTCAGTCAACGAGCTTAATTCCATCCTCGATTTCCCTCTCTCTCGTTATCTCAAAGGTACATTTCCTGCTTTGCATTCAACACCTGCACGTCGCCGAATGAAGCGTTAATTCGGTTGCACTTGATAGGTCGGATGAAAGGCGACAATCACCATTGGCTAACTTCGATTTCGAAAGGCAGATGATGTTTTTTTTTTCATTGTAATACCTATTTGGGCATCCCATCGTTCCTACGACCTATATGGTCTAGGCCAGGAACGGGAGACTTTTTTTTTTCTCGCGTGCCGAAATTGCAAAAATTGGCTTTTCGTACCTAACTTACGTGCCAAAAATATATTACAAAACTGTTTTATGGTTTAACTATGATAATTTACTCTCAGACTTGCTCAGAAATGATAGATTGGTTGTGTAAAATTCAATTTATCATAAAAAAGACCTCCAAGATCATTTATGGACAAACGACAATTATGGAGCAACAAGCATCTCGTTCTCAGACAAATAGACAGTATTAGTCAGTTATTTTTATAAACATAATTGGAATCTCGCTAAAAATTTTATTTCGTGTTGTGTCGGAAATAAAAAAATATTGAGTTAGTCAATGAATAATACTTTTCTGTTGAGTGCCAACCAAAATCGTCTCGCGCGCCAAAAGTGTCACGCGTGCCATAGGTTTGCCATACATGATCTATAAATTTAATATAAAAAATAAAAAGTTATAACTAGCTAATGAATATAATAATAAATTGCTTTGTTTTTTAAAGAACCCGATACTTTTAGTCAGTAGTATAGAATTTTCTGCTGCCTATATAATCACCAATCCATACATAGGTGGGGCGCGGAAATTTTCTTGTAGTTTAGGTGGACCGTAATATCAAAATGGTTGAGAAACGCTGATCTAGCTTTTTTCAAGGGATCTTCCCACTCGCTCAATCTCTCTTTCTCAATTCAACCCCGGAAGACCGTTAACTTCACATTTTTTTGGGAATATTGAGAGGAGTTTCTTCGGTTCGGTCAAGCGGTAATTACTTCGCTCTTCAGCGCTGACCCGGTTCGCCTTTCGGGTTGAAAGGTTATGAACCTGCATGGATCTCTCTCTTTTTCTCCCCCCCCTCCTCTATCTCTATCTCCTTCCGTCATTCTCTCTCTCTATGACCCGGTGATTGTGCCCTTTCAGGGTAAAATTCATCTCCTTTCTCTCGCAACCGGCTGAAAGTAATGTGGGCAGCCGTAGCTCGCTTTCTTTGGGCCCCGGTTCGAAGAGCATTAGGAAATACAATTTATTTTGCTTTGGATCGAGTGCATGTTTTATCGGCTTCCATTTAGGACTAACTATTCGGAAAAAATCTTTTTAAAAACTCAAGTTTGTGACCAATTCATTCGAAACTATAATTTTTCGGACCTGAGCTATTCTAATGACGAATTCCCCGTTCATCTATACTCGATCACGTGGTGTATTCTCCTCCTAGGATGCGCCGGAAAGACGTTACTCTAAAATGATGGTTCTTTTGAAGCATGATGCAGAGAATTTCTGTCACCAACTTCGGTAAACTGTCACAGCCAGTGGATGTTTATCTCTGGAATGGAAAATCTTCCTATCTTTGCCTGGATAGCTCAACAAGTCTAAGGTACTAAGGGTAACGATGGGAATCAAAGCAAATGTTAACTGATATGTGTAATAGAAAACTTCCATTAGCCTCCGACTATATAAATGATTTGAAATTGTTGTTCTAGAATGAAGAAAAATTAGTAAACCAATACCAAACGATAATAGCTATCTCTGTTGGTCCCGGTAAAGAATGACCCTATCAAAATGAGTTTTAAGAAAAAGGTAGAAATGCTCAGATGCATAATTCGTGAAGTCAAACTTTTTACGCAACGAAATTTAATTGAATAAGGAAAACATAAGCGTTCTTCCAGAAGGAAGTCATAAAATCGGTTATACGCCATTGTTACGAATTAGTAGTTTATCGAAAACTAGAAGTTACTCAATAAACATAATTAGGGCAAAAACAATTTCTAATTAGAATATCTTTGACCAGAAAACTCTAGTTGGGCACGAAGAAAATTTTCTATCTGGCATAGAGAAATGATGTGTTATGTTAACCAGTTCGAATTGTCCAATGAATATCACGTATTAATTATACTAAAATATTTTTTAAAACGTCTAGGCATCGTTTTCGAAGAATTGAGGGACACAATCTGTGTGTTTGGCTTGTAAGATCCGCACCGGATTTCTAGTGTGAACACTATCGTATGATATATTTTCTGATCATTTTATTATATTTTATGAGAACAGCTCAATAATGGTTCGAGAATAACACGAAAGATTCTTTATAGTCAACACCGATGTCAGGTTATGTTGTCTACGAAGGTATTACACATCATATCCAGTATGAGTAGAATAAAATTGCGATTAATTAGAAATAATGAAAATAAGCAATTTAATCAACACACATAATTAAATGTATTTTTCTGGTCGTTAATGGCATTATGAATAATTTAATGAGAGAGCGCGCAATTATTTGATGGGTCTCTCATTTTATTAATGATTCATTAAAGAGGACATTTAATTACCATTCTCAGTAAAAATAAATTCAACGATCCAAATGGGAGCTTCCCGTATACTTTCAATATTTTCAATCCCTAAAAAGTAAAACATTTACGCTTAAATTATGATACATTTGAAAAAAAACTCGATAAGATTGCCAGTAAAAAATATCTATCCCCAATTCGTCCAACTTGGTATTGATCGGTAGAAAACAATCCGAGAGAGGAGGCGTTTTTAATTTAATTTAATTGCCTCTCTTACACAAAGGACGCACGAGTGCCTCTTCCTCCTTTAGCGAAGAAGTTGTCAGTTTCGTAGTGGCAGTACCACATTTGCGAAAAGATGCACGAAATTCCGTGCTTCGTCGAATTTTCTCATTTAACCCTTAACGCGCATCATCACCCGCTCCTTCACTTCGAGAATCTCTTCACCATTATGTCTAAGGTCGGAGAACATATTTATATCTCTTCCTTCCTCTCTTTCTCTCTCTCTATCTATCCCTCTTTCGGAGCAGACGGGAAACGCCCCCTTTCCTTAACGCGAGAATCTCTTCATTTCATCGACCTGCGTCTGGGAATTTTCGAAGGGAAAACCTAGAAGGTAATCAGGAGAGGCGCGCGTATTTCCGTGCGGGAGAGATAAATTCATCTTCTTATTTCTCCATTTTCCTCATTCCATTCCCTTCCACTTTGCTCCTCCTTATTTGCACGATAAGAACCGAGAGACCTTTCTCTCTAATGCGAGAGAGAAAGAGAGAGAGGTGCAGCGTAAGAGCGTGGGACAAATGGAGGGGGATAGGGGAAGACATGAATGGAAAGGAGAGAAGACAAAAGGTATGGGAAAGGTAAGGGAGTGTAGGAGATATACACAGGAGTGGAAGGTAGATAGAGAAAGAGATAGTGAGGGAGACTCAAGTCTTAAAGACCGCTCCATCACCACCTCTTCCGTCGCCTCTTTCCCGTTCTTCTTTCCTCCACCTTCACGTAACACCTCCCTCTACACACTCTCTTTTTTCCCATACATCTCCTCCTCCTCCTCTCAACTCTCGACTTATTTCGTGAACCCGACCCGAAACTACCTACGGTCGCGACAGCGAAGCGAAAGGAACCCCGGTAATGCTCTTTATTGTCTTGTTTATGCCCCCATCTTCGGAAAAGTGGAGAGCAAAAGAGGCGCCACTTTTCGGAGGGGAAAGGAGAAGTGGAGGGAAGGGGGATAGAGAGAGATGGAGAGAATTTAGGTTAGAGGGAGAGAGAGAAAGAGAAATGGAAGCAGTAAATAATCTCTCGCCAACCGAGAGGGTTACGTTCCTGGCCTAAACCGCGATTAGCGAGAGCCAAGGCTTATGGGAAGCTTGGGGTTAGAGAGGGTGATCCCTGATAAATACTCAAAGTCCCATAATAGTCAAAGTCCCATAATGTACACTTCAATGTTAAACATAAGTGAGCTATATTTCAAATGAACAAGTTTATTTTATGGTTCGAAGTACAAAGAAGCATTGCACATAAACAACATAATGGCTCAGCAGCCCCCGCTGACGCCGACCTCCTGGACGCTTCAAAGAACGTTGGTAATCTCCTGTCTAACTATAGTGAGCTAAAAATCCTCATTCCTACGTGGTAAAGACTAGTTAGTACGCAGATTATTCAATAACATAAATTTTAATATTAGTAAAATTAGCCAACTGGACACGGCCACGCGGAAAAACTCGGACTGGACACCGCGTAAGACAAAACCAGGTGCAGTTTTTCAAACGCGGTTTGTTTTGCCTGTTGAAGAAAGGAGCGGTACAAGTTTGGTGCTGTTGGAGGGCCGGGGTGAAGAGCAGAGGAATACGTAAGGCAAGAGGATAGAGGGGAAAGTAAGGGCGAGGAAGCTTGGGGGAGACGGAGGGGTGGTGGTAGGAGGGAACTGAGAACTAAGATCCAAGAGTTTCCTAAGGGACGTGCTTCTAAAGAGGGGACGATCATTCTCTGGCTGAGATGGAGAGGATTCCTCACACAAGAAAGCCGCGAGACGCTTCAGTGTTTTTCGCTCATTGTTTCGTCCTGGATGATTCGGAGTTAATATACTTCCTGGTGTCAATAGCGACGATGTCAAAGTAAAACCGAAGAGGAAGGAGTTAAAATTAATTTTGAACTGATTTTCCAGACGTTTTATCCCCTGACTTTTCGGAGCCGTATCGATGAACTACGTGGGAGCGGACATTGAAGGCTACTTTCTAAAAAATAATTGCCGTTCTCATGTTATACACTTTTACTTTAACTTTTACAATTCTCAATCATTTGTTATTATTAACGAATGATTAAAATTAAATTATTTGCACGAATGCCACGCACACAGACCTCTTTCTTCAAAATTTTTTTTCAAATTCAGGGCGCGTCTTATATGATAAATTCAAATTATAACTTATTTTTTCATTTTGAAAAGGCAATCGGCATTGCGGCGGCAACTTTCTCAGAGACATGTAGGGCGTATCTTATTCGGAAGCTTATGTTATTCGAATAAATAAGGTACAACAAATTTCTCGAATGTATCTCCTTCAGATAGAAAATAAATAAATTTGAGAATGAAATTGCAATTCTCTAAAAGCAATTTTTGTTAGAAATGTAAACACAGATGAATCTATTTTGTTTTCATTTTTATACTTGTACATTGTTTCCATCAGAAAGATGACCCAAACGGTGCTTATTACGCCTGCATTCCACATAATTATTTTAAAATGAATAAATGTTGATTAGAACAGAACTGATTAATGTCTGTATGATAGGGTTATCGGTGGTTATAAACACATTATCGGTAGTTATAAACAAAACCCTGACAAACATTTATAACAATCTTTTAAGTATGGAGAAAGATATAAACATGGTATATAACTATGAGAATGATGTTAATTCGTAAATAAATCAATCTAATGATTCAGTTTTGAGGTCAAGAAAGAGAAGAGCTACAATCACCGATGCTGAACTCGAAACATTTCAAAATATGAGAAAAGAAGGAGAGACAGTGAGTAAAATGGCCAAAAATGTAGGTGTTTCTAAGTCTGTTGTCTATAAATTACCAGGATAATTACATGAAACAGAAGATAATATGGTAGAGACTGATTTAAAACGAAAAAGCCTGGACCCAAATTTCAAAAAGTATCTACGCTATCTGACAAAATATGTGAAATCATTCAAGGTGACTGCTCTTTCACGCAGAAAGGTATCAAGGAAAAATTAAGGGATTATGGCTTAGTATGCGTGCAGTCTACTATATATAGTAACCTGCAGAAGATGGGAATTTCCAGAAAAATATTGAAGAAAAGATTTACAAAAACAACGCCTAAAGTTATTTCGAAAATACATATATTCACGCGATAATATGTTTCATCAGGAAGAATGCTATTTATTGAAGAAATAGGATTTAATTTGCATAGTGCCAACAATTAGGAACCGGAAAAAATGTCCCGGACAAAATGTTCCCAAAAGCAAAGTAGGACAAAATGTCCCCACGCACCGAAATAAATATTAATTTTTCACTCTCAGATGTTAATATACTGTTCAAAATCAATCAAATTATTTATTATAACACCTTAACAGTTTTCGGCATTTATTTTTTTCTGAAAAATAAATTAGTAACGTTGTCCTCCATATAGACGTTTCTACATATAACGTGTTTTTAACATCCCGACTAGGAATAAATTTGAAATTTGGCAGGAATACTTCATTCACGAATTTACGTTAATGACGATAAAAAGATATCCGAAAAGGACCCGGATTCGAATCCAGGATATAATTTCTGTTTCCCGAAAGATAACACGTAAAAACCGATTGTTCGACGTGCAGGCTTTCATTCTTTCGCAAATTAAAATGAGAAGAAACTGACCATCGATCTTCGGACGGGGATTGCTTTAAAGAAGAATGGTTAACTACCCTTCGTTGTTGTGCTATACCGTTAATACCTTCATATTTTCTATTTTTACTTTCTCCATACGCAGTATAGGGGAAGTATTGTTTTCATGAAAAAAATCCGACTTCGAGATTTCAACGGAAATACACGTTTTGAAGTCCCCTGAACACGTTTTTACCATTTTCTCGATGATGTCTGCGTGTATGTGATAGATTTTTGTGGGTGGTCTAACTCAAAAACTATTAATCAGGTCAAAGCGAAATTTTATATTTAACATTTTTATAAAAGTTAGAAGAACTGATTAGTTTTTGGTAAAAATCTGTCAACCGAAAGTGGGCGTTTACTCTTGCCACTTATCCGTTTTTTTTAATATTTGCTTTAATATTTGATAAATGTAAAAATGTATTGGAATAAAAGTTGTAGAAAATTTAATTTTATACCACCTTTATTTGAAACATTTTTCCATATTGTTTAAGAGAGATCTTATATTTTTAGCTGCCACCTACCGACTACTGTTAGCAATTGACGCTTAGTAACGCTCCTTTTTCTTTTTTTAATTGCTGGAGCTTTGTGGCTATATCCAATATCAGAAGGCTATGGTTTGAATTTATTTCTGTTCTTTGTAAAGTCTAAAATTTACTCGCAGTTTCTTAAAATATCTATTATTATGTAACCTATTTGGGATTTTTAGAAATATTACAGACAAGGAGAAAGTCATGTGGTGGCCACATCAGATTTTTCATGATGTCATGCCTGAATACGAAATACCATTCGATTTCGTTGAACCATCTAGGGCCGCTCACAGACAGACGGCATGGCTAAAACTTTTGGATTCTGGGACATCTGAAACATGTATTTCCGTCAAAATCTCTAAGTCGATATTTGTCGCGATTAAAATAATTGTCCTATATTAAACATATATGAGAAAGTATAAGCCGCTTTTAATTTCAAAAGTCGTATATTACACGTAATCATAGTGTGGAATTTAAGTGCATGAATATTGTCAACCTAAACAGCAATAAACTTAGTTTATGCGTCGAAATAAATTTTACGGATCGATCCGATATCCGGCAGTGGAAATGTTTCAAGGACGAAATAAAGGCTTCGAAAATAAATTTCGTCCATTCTTTTCTCCTTTCCTTAAATAAAATCGAATCGTTTTCGCGCGCGTAAAAAAGCGAAAAAAGAAATCGACAGACCTTCGCTAGACTTCCCTGTGGCACTCGCGAAGCCGAGATAAAATTAGCTCTGCGGGAAAAGGGATTATTTTTCTTTTTCGGCTCGACGTGTTTTCCGAGAATCCTTCGGAGGCGACAAGCACCCGACGTATCCCTTTGTTGCATCCGAAGACGAGAGTCGCTATCCCGAAAAAAATCGCCTCCGACCCATGCATTTAGGTCCTTCAGATGCCGAAAAGGGGGAGGGAGTTTCCGAACTCGCGTTCAAGTGCGCCGCGTACATAGAAATCCCATTAAGCCGTAACGACGTAGCCCACACCCACAGACACCTTTTCCTTCCCCACTCAATTCCGTTTACGGCGCGGCCTCTCGCGCAATTTTTTATTTTTCTTTTTAATTTGTTCCACTCTCTCTCTCTCTCTCTCTCTCTCTCTCACTCCCTCCCTCCCTCCTCTCGACGCTTTCCGAGAGGCGAAAGTGCGCTCGGAAAAGGCGCCGGCATTCCCTCGGCACGGTAGATATATAGGTAAAGCGGATTGATTGGACTCGCGGAGATGGGAATTGGTTATACCTACGCCAGAGAGAGAGAGAGAAAGGGATGTATATATGGGAAATGGAGTCGGAGGTGGAACACTCGCCTATTTTTATACACCTCGCTTTGACTGCACACTCTACTCCCCCCTCTCTCTCTCTTTATTCTCTCGGTAGCAGAGTGGTTAGTGCGTTGGCCTTCCACGCAGCGGTCCCAGGTTCGAATCCGGCGTAGGTCAGATTTTTCAACCTGTGATCGTCCCGTCTCCTACTTGTGTGATTTGAGGATACCGCGGAAGTCAGAGCTCCGTCCTTCGGAAGAGACGTTCAGCAGTTGGCCCTATTGGTGCCCTTCGTAAAGAGTAGGCCAATGCCGGCACAGGGTTTCACTCCTCTCTTGCGTGTGTGTTCGTTGTGGAAAGAGTTATGACTATAATAATCCAAGAGGTCGATTAGCCAAAAAAAAACAAAAAAACATTTATTCTCTCTCTCCCTTCCCTTTGTCGCGTGATAATTTGTATTTTTGTGTGAACTATTTTGCAGCACCTTTATAGTATATGAACGCTTTTTCCTAGGTATTAGGTTCGCCTGATGACCTAAATTTAATCGCCCTCTGTAATTCTATTATCGGTTTGTTTTTTTTACGTTGATATTGTGAGTTTTAAGCAAACTGTTTTGTATACTGTATGCCTTTTATGTTTATTTTTCGTCACTTAAAACGTACTCTACTTCTGTAATATTTCTTAATTGCAATTTTTATGCTTTCAATGAATATTGTAAATTTTAAATAAGTATTTCTAACTACCGTTTGGCCCAAATGTGTTTTTTTAACTTCTCTGAAACCAATATTTTTATTGAAAATGAAATTTGGAGACTACGTTACACAGAATGGAATTAAAATAAAAACTCCTGAACCGTAAAATAATCCAGATTTACATTCACACGTCAATAAGAGAAAAAAAAAATTTAATGATACAAGTTTGGAGGACGATGGACTACAGGGACCTGTTTTCGAAAACTAGCCTAATGAAAAAAGAAAGGCACACACACACAATCACTCGGGAAAAAAACTCTGGAAAACTCACTAGATACCTATTTCAATAGCTAAGCTATTCAGTATTCTGTATTCAGTAGCTGAAGTCCAGAATTTTTCCGAGTGATTGTGCGTGTGTATGCCTTTCTTTTTCCTTTAGGGTAATTTTCGATAACAGATCCCTGTAGGCCATCGTTCTGCAAAACTTGTATCATCATACGAAAATTAGCTCTTGAAATAGGTATCTAGTGAGTTTCTCCAAAGTTTTTTTCCGAGGGATTGTGCGTGTGTGTGTGTGCCTTTCTTTTTCCTTTAGGCTAATTTTCGACAACAGGTTTCTGTAGGCCATCGACCTGCAAACTTGTATCATTTTAACTTATTCTATTTTCTCTTATTGACTTGTGTTTGCCCATCTGGATTATTTTACGGTTCAGGAGTTTTTATTTTAATTTCAATATTTTTATTGTAAATTTTATTTTGTATTCATTTTTTAAATTTATCAAATCTTTTATTATCTGTATGAACTAAATAAGCTATTTCTCTTTTTCTACGTTTTCCCTCTTTCTATTTCCTTTTGCCCTTTATCCTTCTTTTTACTGCCTCTTTTCCACCTCTCTTCCTATTCTCCTCTCTCCCCGTCCGCCTCTCCCTCTCTATCTCCCTATGCGTCTCTCACCCCCTTGTGTCTGGTCGCGCTTACGTGCAGGGACGCATGTAGCCGGCCGGGCGGATGGGAAAAAATATAACTTTTTTATTTCTCCTACTTACCAAAAAAGGTCGGTGAGAGCGAGGCCGTTCTTCAAAAAATAAATAAATAAAGAGGAAAGAAATAAAATATAATCTGCATCTGGATGAATGTACGGTAACTGCCTTGTCTGAGACACATTTAAGAGGGCGAGCCTGAGAGAAGGAATATGCGCCAATCGTGTTTGAGGACTGCAAAATAGGAGATGAGATAAACCGACGAACTAGTATGTCTCTACAATAGACATAAAAAACTTAAGAAAAATAGTTGTGCATTTCGATTACAAAGTGATCCTAATCATTGCTGATTCGCCGATCGTATATATTATAAACATGTGAGGGGAGAATTGCAGAGCAAATTATATAAGGCGCTTTTTTCAGCAACTGCATTTCAAGTGGAGCAAAGAATCGCAGAAGCGATGCATTTCTGGTTGCCTACATTTGCAGCAGAATGTATTTTTAGAGTTTGTTTCCGATTACTCCCCAGAAGCTGATTCTAGATCCACCAAATTTATACCGTCTCTAAATTTTATATAAGCCAATCTACTCAATGAATGTGGCTTTTCCAAGTTTCAGGATTCCTTAGATATTACCTGTACAGACGGACCGTCGGACAAACAAGCCGAATAAATAACTAAATTAATTCGTATTGCAGCGGTAGAAAATTTTAAGTGTGATTCTACCTACCATGCCAGTTACATTAATGGGGCGGATTAATTTCACTATGGAAGCTTGCTTTTGCAGCCTGTACCTTTTATAGATATTTTTTCGATTACTCCCCAGCAGATTATCGTAGATATTCCAAATATTGATCATATCTAACTCTCGTATGGATCAAAATCTACTGTGAAAATTTGGAGATTCCAAGTCACAGGACTTCAGAGATATTGCCCTTTTGAGGCGGGCGGAAGGACGGGCAGACAAACCGAGTACATAAGCGCATTCTTTTTTTTCAAGCGCTAAAAAGGATTAATTCTTCTCAAAATCTACAATCGGTGAATCACCATCGCTGACGGCTGCTTCGCAGCTGAAGTGAACATCTGGTTTTCCTAAACTTTTATGACCATCGGAGAGATACAGTTTGTCAATTTGATTTCAGACATGAGACGAGCTCGATAATTCTCCCTAGAAGGTGAGAGGATGGAAAAAATGAGGTGGAGGCATTTCCGGGACGGGGAGAGATCGTCCCGATGTTCCTTGCAGGAAGGGATGAGCAGGAATGCGAGGGAGGTGAGATCATAGGACGCGAGGTGAAGAGAGGGGACGGAATGCGGGGAGGAGGAAGTGGGATGGGAATGGGGAAAGAAGTCAAAGAAGAGTAGGGGTAGGAGGAGAAACGGAAGTGATAATATGAACAATAGGATCGGACTCGGCTCTTTAATATTATTTCGAAGACGTGCCTCTTTTAGAGCATTATAGAAATAGCCGCGTACTCCCTGTCAAATTTTGAAATAATAAGTAATATATGAGCAAAAATTTGTATTTGAATACATAACCGATAAATTATCAAAATTCGGTGAAAAGAATTGGAATATACATTCTTTTTTCCATAGAATAGTACAAACCCCGCCCCGCTATCACAGTATTAAGATATTTTAATGTATTAAAGAAAACATCTCTGCAGCATGGATTTGAGAATTCCTATGTAAAACAAATAGGCAAAAAACGTTCCTCGAATCGCACCCGGGACTTCAATCTTCGCCAAATAAAAAATAGACCGGAGGTGGGCCCTGGCAACACGAGCCCCATACCAAAAGTTTCATGAAAATCGGTCCATTGGTTCAAAAGTTGTTAGTAGAGGACACACACACCCACACACACGCGCACGCACGCACACAGACACAGGACCATTTCATAAGGCTATGTTTTCTTTGGAAACTAACCTAATAGCAGTCATTGATTCCGATGTTATGTATGCAAGTTGAAGTAAGAAGAAAAATGATGACCACTAATGAAAATGTTGCGAAGGCTTCCGCGATTCCGCGATGTTTCCTTATATGACTCCTATCTTATTTTGAGACTACGCACGCAGTTGTAACCCGAAAGAAGATAGGAATCATATGATCTTTAATATTTTCGCATACCCCTTTCAAAAGCTGTACGCGTACTCCAGGTCGAAAACTCATAGGGTAGCAGGAAAAATAGGAATGGTAGAAGGATAAGAATAGTAGGAAATATTAGGAGTAGAAATTTTAGGAGACATAAGAATGGTAGGAAGAAGGGGTAAGAGTAGAAGTAATTGGAGGTTTAGTAGGAATATTAGGAGTAGAAGAGGAAGGAAAAAGTGTGTGTAAGTTATCTGCATTAAACATCACAGACCATACCGTATTTATCCAAATATAAGAAGACTCGAATATAAGACGACCCCTCAAAAATTGGTAATTGTAGAAAGAAAAAAGTAGTTGTTTGAATTTAAGACGACAACCCATTCACAGAATTTTCAATTACATTCAGATGAACAATTTTCAAGATAAATTAAGCTACACCATATAACACACACTACAAGGATATACGCGACAAAAACAAAAAGTGTTATCCCAAGAAATCTATCCCACATCCAGTCAAGTAAGTCCTCACATTCCTCATCATTATCACTTCCTTCCTCACTCTGGTTCCATTGAATGTTATCTTCTGATCTATACATACTATTCGAAATCATTGACCGCAAACTGTTTACGTCTCTGACCACGCGAATTTAAGGCGACCCTTCATATTTCAGATGCATAAATAGGAAGAGCACTTCGTCCTATATCTGGAAAAATAAGTCTCGCGGGCCGCATAAAATGCTCTCGCGGGACGTAAATTGCATACCCCTTGGGTAGATGTTTCTTACGCGGGAGAATGTTTGGAGGAAGAGGGTATGGGGTTGGCAAGGCATTAATTTATTTATGAATTATTAGCTCTTAAACATCACGCACTAGGCTTTTTACAAAGAGCTTGAAAACAGCAAACAAATACAGCCACAAACATGCCTGCATCGGGATTGGAAGCTAACACGCTGACTAACCACCAATCTACCAAGACCGTCGTGGGGCTTATGGGAGGTAATTTTGTCAAGGCTCAAGATACTCAAGGGGGTGGATGAAGAAATGGTAAATTTTTGGCGAAGCGTGTGCGTGAGGATGGAGAGGGTACTCGAAGGTGTTTCTGTGTGCGTGGTCGACGGCCGCTAATGAGGAGAGGGGTGGATGGGGGTGGACAAAGTGGGTAGAAAATACGTGAAAAGAGTTGTTTTTGAAGGGTGAGAGGTGTGGCTCGGTTTGGTGGTTCCCCCTTTTTTACTCATGCTTGATGTACAGCTCGCAAGGAAAAATAAAGCGGAAATTCTTCCTATAAACCGTGGATGTTTACTCCATAAACGTTTTTCTTCCCAAAATGGGTGGCGGTGCCATCGGAGCGTCCGTGCCGCACTTTTGCGCCTTCCCCTACTCGTCTGTCATTCTCGGGGATGCATTGAAGGTGAATGTTAATGAACAAATCATTCTGGCAATGCCTTTATCGTGAAGGGTTGGTACGGGCATGCCTGGAGGTATCATTAGGACTAAACGATTATGCTTTAGGTTTAGAACGAAAAGTTACTTCTCGCTGAAACTTTAACAGATAGAGAATAATACCATTGCCAATTCTGAGGGAGTGAGTACACCGAAAAAGAAAAAAGGAATATGAATTCTTAAAATAGGAATAACCATTCGTTAATACGTGAAAATAAAGAGAAATTCCACGGAATATTAAAAAGCAACGGTACGTATTGGGACATGGATAAAAAATCGTTTCAGTGACAATATATGTTCATGTACATCTGTATCTGTGAAGCAAGTTGTAGCTTTTCGCCTTGCTGCTACGGAATGAGCTACCCAGAATGAGTTTTGCGCATTGTAGACAATTCTGAGAATATATTATAACAAACTTTGAAGAAGGTAGGATTTTTGTTTGAAATTAGAATAATATTTTGATTGTATGCCTTTTTAATTTCCACTTAGGTTACACATTTGCGACTGAAATTTAAAATTTAAATCTCAAGTTACCCGATGCAAAAAGCTGCGCGCTTGCAAAAGTAGTTTGAATTTTGTTATTTGCGTAGCATAAAATTGTTCATGCTACGCAGTTTATCTCTATTACCAATCTATTACCCACTGTAAAAATTGATAGCTCAGATCCGACTGTTTGTGATCAGAATTTTGAACGGGATGTGATAGTGAATTGAACTAAGGTAACTCGACCCAATATGGCCTGTTCCCCAATATGGCCTAATCGCCGTAGCGAACGTACTACGTGACAAATTTGATAGATGGTGGTTGCAGTATATCGGTAGACTGCTAACAACTGTGTTTATATGGAATTCCGCTGGACGCGCTCAGTTGGCTGATTTTGCTGGAGTGTTTTGTTAGAGACCAGCGTTTGTGGTTACCTGCACCAAATTTCAAGACGTTGGTTAAGTCAATGTTTGTACAGGTAAAAGTTAATTAATTAATTTTACCTTAGGCATTCTACAAGATAATTGTCTCTACTATTAGTGGTGTGATTGGTTTGGCAATTCATTGAGATGTCATGTGGTTCCAGCGGAATATGTTGTACTAGTCCAAGTCTCCCCAATACGGCCTATGTAGGCCATATTGCCCATTTTGTGAGCCTTAAATAATGACAATGAATTTTTTGAATGATTTTAGATCTCATTTTCTTGTTCATTTCTTTATTTAAATTAAATTTTGACCTCATGTGTCTAAATCTTTGATGGTATTACAATTTTACGATTTTGACCTGTGTAAAATTAGAATCCTGACTTTAATTCTCTCATTTTTTACTTATTTTTGCCTACCGGCAATTTATTGTAACAATTTTTGAGCAATCAAGCGTTAGAATTTTGATACAAGTATTTGATAAATATATCAGATTCTTGTCCTCTTAAGTTTTGAACAATAACCCAATAGGCCATATTGAGTTCATATGTTCCTAATATGTCCTAACAGCAAGGTTTTGCAAAAATGTATACCAATAATTCCATGTTGAAGCGTTATATTGTAACACTTATTTCTATTTACTTAAATAAACTGTCTAAGAGTACATTATTTTAGTTTTACTTTCAGGATTTGGGAAAGATGCTTAAAAAAATAATAAAGCTTACTGTTAGATAGGTCATATTGGGTCGAGTTACCTTACATGATTCATTACTTCCGATAAAGAGTAACTCGGGAAGTTTTTCCTTGTCCATTGCCAACCTAATAACAGGCATTAAAACTTCAGGCACTTTCAACCACCTCATCGCAAAAATATCCCGTCAGAAAAGATAATTCGTTCAAAATAATAAGAAGCCTCCCTAAAATAATGCATCTGATAAGAAAAAAATCTTGAAAACATAAGCTAAATGCAAAAAAAAGAAACTAATGATCAAGCATAAGAAAGTTTCAACTACTTCCTTTTACAAAATCAGGATGCGCCATCTTCCTTTCGACGAAAATTATCCACCTCTCCTCGTGAAAATAAAAATTCGAAGGTAATTTCGCTTCACTTAAACCGAATAAGAAGAAAATGGCACATTTTTTAATGCGCAAGAGCTAAAGAAAGCGACGTTTTGAGATACGAAATCAACTGCGTAGGAGGGAGGGAGGAAGGGAGTGTTTGATTGGAGTGGAATCTCTTATGCTGGGCGGAAATGGGGAGGAGGTAGAAAAGGGAGGAAAAGAGGGAGAGAGAGGTGTTTGGATACGCGTGTGGGAAAGCCTGCAGTCCGAGTCACGTGACCCAATCACCTTTTTCGCAACGGCAATCTGGGCTCTGGGGCGAGATTGCAGCAGGCGCGAACGTAAAAGCTCTCCTATCTTGTACGGCGAGTAGGGTGGTGGGTGGGGTGGAGAAGGGGCGGAAGCAAGAATGGCGAGGTGGGTGGCGCCCGTCACTCCTCCACGCCTGACGTGGGGGTGTTGTCGGTAATCTCGTTGCGCGGCGCGCACTAAAAATAACTTAATAAAATTGGGTTCGTTCACGGTAATGGAAGTGATACGACACATCCCGGTCGTATTCCGGAGCCGAGTGACTCTCCTATTTTCGTGGAAACAATTGATAAACGTCGAGTGGCCGTGGAGGTAACAGGGGAAGGGGAGGAGGAGTGAAATAACAGCGCGGTAGTGGGGGAGAGAGAGGATAAAACAAAGACTTTGTAAGGAATGGTACTCAAAAGTTGTTTGCTCTTTATCGTGGACGAAAAAAAGATTTTAAAACATATGAAATAATCGAAATGAATTAGGATATTCGAATAGGTTTTCATGGAATCTAAGAACTGCCAACTAGTTTTGCCAGAATAACACGGTAACGACCAATTACTTGGTTTGAACTCGGGCTGTTTTCAGATGTTACAAAAAAATGGTGTGTAATTTCTGCTTGGGTACAGAGGTAAATTGAATTAATTCTCAATTCCAAGATTCAATGTCCGAATTCTTCCTTAGAAGTTTCATCTCATTGCAATTTTCCTTGTTTATGGATTGATGATAAACAAATAATATTTTTTACGAGTGCAGCAAATGAAAATTTTTACAATCGGAGATAATTTTCATGATTCAAGAATATTAGGTCATCAGATTACGCGTGCGCACACTAACTGTGTAAATACTCTATTAGCCATATAAATTCTTGACACTTATTTAGGGCACTCTTGGATTTAAAGAATGGTACTTTCACTGGTGTTGAACTTAAAAGACGATGACGTTAATACATACGCCATACAATTTAACTAATACCGCTTGTTTTCAACGTCCTCTACTGATATGAAGACGAATTTATGAGCTGGATAATATACCGCGAGACGCATCCGTCCCATATCAAAGAACCCATTGTTTCGGAAGCCTAACCGGCCGCTTGGTCTGCTGAATTTCGGCGATTTAATTATCACCTTGCATTCACTTTAATTGGAGCCACGCGGCCGGATATACAAAGGATTAAATAAGAAACAATGCTTTGAAAATGATAATGCATGCATTTAAAATATTTTTCGTCGAACTCATGAAAAATACAACCGAAGCAGATGCTCGAAAATTTGCCGGTTGAAAGTATGCTTTGTGCACCGTAAATGTCATGCGTAGACTGCGATGCCGATATGTTTGCTTCGCGGAAGGCTATGATAATCTTTAAAAATCGTTTCCGCAAGAAGCGGCCTCGCAAGAAAAATTAACTTGCACTTTCTCACCGAATTAATACATACGCCATACAATTTAACTAATACCGCTTGTTTTCAACGTCCTCTACTGATATGAAGACGAATTTATGAGCTGGATAATATACCGCGAGACGCATCCGTCCCATATCAAAGAACCCATTGTTTCGGAAGCCTAACCGGCCGCTTGGTCTGCTGAATTTCGGCGATTTAATTATCACCTTGCATTCACTTTAATTGGAGCCACGCGGCCGGATATACAAAGGATTAAATAAGAAACAATGCTTTGAAAATGATAATGCATGCATTTAAAATATTTTTCGTCGAACTCATGAAAAATACAACCGAAGCAGATGCTCGAAAATTTGCCGGTTGAAAGTATGCTTTGTGCACCGTAAATGTCATGCGTAGACTGCGATGCCGATATGTTTGCTTCGCGGAAGGCTATGATAATCTTTAAAAATCGTTTCCGCAAGAAGCGGCCTCGCAAGAAAAATTAACTTGCACTTTCTCACCGAATTAATAAATTTGCCGCCATTAACATGTTCTTAATTGGAGGATCTCACCTGCAACACGTCGCCGCATTGTGTGCGAAGAGCAAAAAGAAAGTAATGGCGGTTACTACAAAAAATGAAAGTGCGCTGTTTGAAAAATCGCGAGTGAAAGAGGGGCAAGTAGATCTTTGCCGCAAAAAAGCGAGAAAGGCACCGTGGGAGGAAGGGCACTCTCTCGCTCTCTCGACACCAATTAATTTCGAAAGAAAAAATATGGTGAATTCGAACGTAATTGAATTCTGCGACTCTCACACTCGACCCCGCTTCTTTTTCAATCGGCCCTGCCAATCATTCCTTCACTCTTCTTCTCTCCTCTTTCTCTCTCTCTCACTCACTCTCTCTACACTCGCAAGTTCTCACCCACCGCGCAACATTCTCCTCCAACCTTCTCAATCTACCTCTTATGACTTTCTTCTCTTGTTTCACTTTCTGTTTTCTCTTTCGATCGCTTTTGAGTGCTTTTCGTCATTGCTGAAAAGCACAATTATCTTCGTGATGTCCGTCCGTACGCATATTTCAGGGAAGAATTGGCTGAATCGATTTCAACCAAATTTGGTAGATAGCATATTCACATAAAATTATGACGAAAATGACATATTTGGACCGAATCGACTTAGCAGGGGTGCCACAATCGCTAAGTTAAACTTTTCGGTATTTATGAAATTGGAAGGAATCGGCAAAACCGATTTCAACGGAATTTTGTATGAAGGAGGCGTACAACATAAAATAACAAAATCAAGATTTTTTGTAAAGATATAAAAAGCAGGGCTGCCACGATACAAGGAATAAAAAAATCTTTTTACACGTATTTGTGTTGAACTGTCCACATCAATTTTAACCAAATTTAATACTTATAATGTATACATAGTAAATAGACAACCATAACAGCATATTTGGACCGAATCAGCCAATCAAGGGTGCCACAATTACAATTTAAACTCTTTAATAATTATGGATTTGGAAGGAATTGGCTGGACGGATTTCAACTAAATTTTCTATATACGATTTATACAGCGTACCATAATGAAATCAAGATATTTAAAGCTGAGCTAAAGAGTAGGGCTACCAAAATAAAAGGTAAGATTATATATATATATATATATATATATATATATATATATATATATATATATATATATATATATATATATAATCTTCAAATAAATAAATAACCCATTAATCATATTTCAACCGGGTCGAATAAACAGGGCTACCACAATATCAAGGTTAAAATATTTCTGTAACTATGAATTATGGAAGGTATTGGCTGAACCGATTTCAAAGAAATTTCGTTTGTAGGGTGAGCATAGAATGGCAAAACGAAATGAATATGTTTAAAAAGAATATGAAATGCAGGAATACCACAATATAAGGAAAAATAATTATCTGATTTCAAAGGAAATACATTCGTATACGTTTATACTGCGGCGAATTTGACGAGAAGCACCTCTGTACCACGGAAAACCCGTGTGCACCTCTACTTGTTTCTCCTTTTTTCCTTCGTCTCTTTCATGCGTTTTTTCTCCCTTTCTCCCCCTTTATTTCTCCTTGCGTCGCCCCTATCCTTCTTCTCCCCTCTTTCTTTTCTACCTCTCTTTAGAAACTCCTTCGCGCCTATTTAAGCTACTCAACTTGCCTCTCCATTCACTCTGTCTCCTCCGTACCTACCTCTTATCTTATTTCTTTCTCCTAATCTCCCTTTCATTTCTTCCTCTCCATCTCTCTCCCTCATATCTTTCCGTCTCCTTTCCTTTCTTCCTCGTTTATACTCTTTTTATCACCTTCTATTATCTACACTTCTAACTTCCTCCTTTCTATCGACTCAACTCTATTTTCTGTTTTATTGTTAAGTGTACATTTACTATGTATATATTGTTTATTTTTCTCATTGATAAATAGGTCTCTTATATATTCATTGTCATTTTATCTTAATATTTTTATCGTTTATTTATTTATCATTATTATATTTTTTAACCTGATATAGAAAATAGAAATAGAAAACTAAAAGTAGTCATCGATGGTATGTCCTCGAGTGTTGCAGATGTAGTCTCTGGAGTGCCGCAGGGTAGTGTGATCGGACCTATGCTTTTCTTGCTTTATATAAACGACATCAGCTCAGTTGTGTTTTGCGGACGACAACGTAGTCTATAGAGAAATTAGTGTTCCTAGCGACCATCGTCAGCTTCAGGATGATCTGGATGCGTTGTCTGTATGGTGCAAGGAATGGCAGCTAGAAATCAATCAAAAAAAGAGTAACGTTCTAAACTTTTGGATATCTAGAAGCCCATCGTCCGTATTTACCTACTCGATAGATGGTGAGAGCATTCCTGTTTCGGAATCCGTGAAATACCTCGGGCTAACCTTGAATCGTGACCTGTCTTGGGACACCCACATAAGACGAGTGATATAAGAAGTTGGCTTTTGTGCGTAGGGTAGTCAGGAAAAGCACGGAAAAGGTGAGGGAATCCTGTTATTTATCCTTGGTTAGACCTCAAATGGAATACGCAGCAGCAGTTTGGTATCCATATCAGAGGAGACTCATAAAGGATTTAGAAAAAATACAGCGGCGAGCAGCTAGATTCGTGAAAAAGAATTATGATAAAAAACAGAGCGTTACGTTACTCATTGAAGAGTTGAGTTGGCCATCGTTGAAAGATCGTAGATTAGAGGCGAGACTTCTAGATAAATATAGGTCGGAGATATTCGTAAATGAAATGAAGGATAATATTCGACAACCAACGTATATCGGACGGAGAGATAATGAGGACAAGATTCGCGAAATAGATAGTAGGACAGAGAGGTATAAGGAGTCCTTTTCCCCTAGGACAATACGTGACCACAATAGATAACTGTGAATAATAATTAGTTAGGAACTTGGTGCCCGGCACCCCCTGCCATCCAGCGTCTAGGTGACTTGCAGGATAATATGTAGATGTAGATTCACATTTAATCTTTGATTTTTCACTTTATTGTGTTACTGTATCGTTTGTTGTTATTTTATGTATTTAAGGTTTTCGCATGTTTTTTCCACCCACCTTCACTTCGTGGGTGTTTTCCTGCATGGGTTTTTACTAGATTGGCCAAACCAGGTCCTTCTTAGGTTTTTTCCCGCAAATACCTCGTCTTTCATAGAAATTTTCCTAAATATGTGCCTATCTATCTCCCACTCTGTCTGTATTAGTATTTTGTTATCAGTCGTTTTTGATGTAATTTAAGGTATTTTAATAAAATATAACTTAACATTGACGAAGGATTAAATGTAAGAGTTGGCCTAATGGTCTAAATTTCGCCCGAATAAAGACATTTATCTATCTATCTACTCTCTTTCTCTCCCTTCCTCCTTTCACCCACACCCCTCTCCTTCTCGGGCCCTCAATCCTCGCTTCTCGAAATCCCCGTTTATTAAATGCAGGCGTCCGACGACAATATTACCGCGTGACGTAACACGCGGGCGCCAGAACTGATACACTCACCATGACGACGCTTCCACGATAAATCTCGTGCAAAACCGCATTGCGCTAATAGCCCGAACGCATTTCGCAGAAGCGCTTCACGTGACCGTATTTCGCTCCCTACGATTGGCCGCATCGTTCGATGGAGTGTGTGTGTCTGTATGTATGCGCGAACGAGGGAGAGATTGAGGTTGGGGGTGTGAGGTGGTTTTCTCTTTGCCTTCATGGAATAAGATGTTATCTCGATGCGCGTTTTTTTTATTGCGCCAACGGTGTGTCCGCGTGCGTATGTGTGTATGCTATTATGTCGCACATCTGCTAGGCCGGGTGTTTTTTTAACGCGCGTTAGTTTTCCACGAAAGTCCTGCATAGGTGCAAACGGCTGAAATTCTTTCGAAACGCATTTTCGTCTATTTTCTCTTCTCCTTTTTCACTCCTCTCCCTTCCTCCTCACCTGTCGATTTCTCCTTTCCTCGAATTTGTACGGTGAGCCACACTTTCATATGGCCGTCCAATTTATATCGGATGACTCATCCCCTGTACAAATTGCCCGTCAACTCTCATCTCATCTTTTTTTAGGACTACGGAGCGAAATGAATATGAAATAGGAATTCGCTCCCGCCGTTCTTACTGAGATATAAAGTGCATGAGAAAAAAATTAGGAAAGTGTACGGTGTATTACAAATAGGCGCATTTCGTGCGATGGAGTATTTGAAACTAGACAATATAGTTTTAATGAACGCACGCCATAAAACACCTAAACACTACGGCCCGATTGTCCCTGTCTACTAAAAATTTCTTCCTCCTCTAAGTTGGTGCATTGGACGTATCTACATAATTTTAGTATGACTAAATACTGAAACACGACATATCAGAAATTATGCAAATGAAATATTAAATTTTTATTTACCGATTAATTTTTTATCTGTTGTAATTAATCAATCAATAAAAAAATATTCAAACACCCCTCAATTGAATTCAGTAGTTGTATAATTTACGTTTACGTTCTCTTCTTCGTCGTACATAATTCGTTTCCTTCCGCTTACAATGCGCTGCAAGCGCATGTAAAGAAATTCAATGTATCTTTGTAATCATAGCAGACCTTATTTACTTCAGTTACAGCGAAGATTGTTTTCATGGACAAGAATGAAGTAACCCTGCATGAATTTTTCGAAGCTCAAAGCGAATTACGACTTCCTAGTTTGATTTTCTTGAAAACGGCTTCTCCTACGATAAGAATGGATATGGTATGAAATATTTCATTTGGCTAATTCTACAAAGTTTTTTAAAAGACTTTTTCGATACGACTATTATTTTACAAGATGCGAGGAAAAGGTCGTTTCTGTTTCCAGTGAAGTGGCCCCCCTTATTGGTTTATGTAAATCATTTATGCTATTTTCGTAGTCTTTGGTCATCAGTCCTAAATGCCAAATTTCATGAAAATCCGTTCGGCAGAAGCCGAGAACGAACATGCGGACGGACGGACGGACAGAAGGAAGCTAATAGGCGCTCACGTCGGAAACGAAACGAGAAAGTAAGAAAGAAAAGGATAGAGAAGAGAGGAAAGGCATAGGCATAGAATGGAGGGAGAGAGAGAGAGGCGATTCGTATTGTTACGTGTGTTGACGCTAAAAATACGGCGAGACAGGACTGCTAATCCAAAGCCGCTCGCGCAAAAACCCCTTCCTACATGTCTCCCTCCCCCGTTCCGAGAGGATATTGACGTGCAAGGATCGAGCAGAAATGGCCGACGTTTATAACGCTTTATTTCGTGACTTAATGGCCAGATCTTGGAGGTCTTAACTGTTTCGATATTTTCTTTTTGCAAGAAGAGACTGCCAGATAAGTAGGGGGTGGGGGCGAGTGTCGGCTCAAAGGGTTGATTCATTACGACAGATAATGAATCGAAAATAAAAAGAACGAAGCCTAAGAGAGTACCTCGAATATGCCTGATCCATTAGCAGTTTGCGTCAGTTGTATTTTAAAGCTATGCGAGCGGTTTTTTTTTGGGAGGGGGGAGGGAGTAACGCAATGGAACGGCGAAATTATAATTGTTAATGTGGAATGTTAAGAGAGAGAAAGACGTTCTGGACTCGTCCTCGTCGATTAACTAATTTTAATTTTAGAGAGAGAGAGAGAGAGAGAGAGAGAGAGAGAGAGAGAGAGAGAGAGAGAGAGAGAAAGAAGAAGGGAAAGATTGAGTGGGAAGAATATCGAGTTCGATCATATTGCTTGCGCAAGTACGTAGGTATATGTAAATATAAAAGCTTTTGATTTTATTCCCTCCTTTCCCAGCATTTGCCTCGTAATCGATAAATTAAATCGATGCTTTTTGTTCTGAGAAGCGCCTTTGAAAATACTTGAGGATAAATCGAGCTTATTGAGAGGATTTTCGTGGAGCTTTAGTTAAGTGATTTACAGCCCTCTTTAAAAAGCAATAATGAAAGGAGCTTAAAGAATTTTCCGTGGCCTTTATGCGAGGAAGTAATTGGTTTTATTGTTTTATTTTAAATTCGCTGAACGAATAAGGAGACCAGTCGCGCATTTGTGTTTCAATTGAAGGGAAAATGTGACAGATGTGATTTAAAAGCATCTAAATGTGTTGATTCACAGACGATTATTGAGCCAGATGCAACCATTTATAATATTTACTGTCTTAACTTGCTCTCTTCAACGAAATATATGCATATTAACTCTTAAAATAATATCTCTCACCGTCATTCATATTTATATCACCCTGTTATAACGTTTAAATAAAATAAAATATCTATTGCCTATGTCACACCACTTATTTCTCCTCACTCATGTTTGCTTCCGTGAAAACTACCTCCTAGAAAAAAGTGAAACGAAATATTTCTCTCTTAAAAATTAAACTTATGTATTATTTTTATTTTCTAGTACAGACGTCTTGCGGGAGCTGCGAAGATAAAACAGCAGTGAATCCACTCAAAACGGATTTAAAGCCTCCACCATCCTCCCTGCCCCTAACCTACGTCATCCAAAGCAGGTGGTTTCGACCACATACACACAGCGGGTGTCTTCAATACGACTCTATTCCTTAGGAACTCTCTCACGGAAAAGCAATCAAGTCCAGACGGACTACAAGAAGAGTAAGAGCGAGCGAGATAGGAAAAAAGAGAAGGGAAGGGGAAGAAACGGAGGGAGGAGTGGGCAATGAAATATGCATATACGTATATATAGAGAAAGTATAAAAGAAAGAGATAGAGGGACAGCGTGAATGAAAGGGGTAAAAGGCGAGGGGTGTGGAGGACGGAGGAGGGACGAAGAAAAACTGTAAAATTAAAATGAAAGCTAACTGGGTTGGGCGTGTCTGAAAAAGCGTCCGAGTGTAGATTCTCGAGGAGAAGGAAGGGTTGGATCTTCATGAGGAGTTAGGAGATGACTTCTACGCGAAGGAAGGTGCAATCACGATGCGAGCGAGCTCATTCTTTTTCGCCTTCCTGCCTGCTTTCCTCCTCCAAACGCACGCGGATTCGCGAGCGAGAGCGACCGGGTTGATGGCTCATTCCGAGCCGACTCGGGCGACCATTACGGGAGATGCATGGAAGCCTCTTTCCTCTCTTTCTACCTCTCACTCCACTTGCCCAGTCGCTCACGCTAAACTCACGGAGCGGAGGCTTTTTCTTCCTCTTATTCCCACCAGATTAAGCCTCGGTGGGCGTCTCATTCCTTCTCTTTCATTCCTCACCTCCACCCCATGTTGCACTACGTCTGTATCCCCTCCCATCCTCGATGTATCCCTCCCTTCCCCCATGTCCAATGCCATATAACGAGCCAGTCTCGGAGGAAACTTTCTCCTAAAGGCGACTGCGAAACAGTAAGACGACATATGGGGTCGTAGATGTCTCCCCCCTCCCTCTCTCACCAACACAGACACACTTATAATAGATTTTGTCTCTCTCGCAAAATATACCTCTCAATCCATCTATACCAGGGGTGCACAACATACGGTCCGCGGACCAAATTTGGCCCGTCGACACATTTTGTGTGGCTTGGCAGGATTTAACTCAGCTTGGTGCTTTCCTTTTCCGTAAAAAGTACAAGTAAAATTTGTTATGGATATTTATCGCATTTGTGAACAAACATTCTCTCTTATGAAATTAAACCAAGCTCCATTAGGTTCATCACTGACAGGTCAGGGTTTAAGAGACATTCTAAAAACAGCAACTACCAGCGTTACGCCGGATATAAGTGGAATGGCGAGAGAAAAACGGTGCAACACCTCCCATTGAGTAAGTAAATTGTATTTGTTTGTCGCCTCATTTTTGTCGCATAAAAATTGCATGTAAAAGCTGTTTCGGTAATTATTAAATCTACAGTAGTGTACTTAAATGTTTTATGTACAAAACTTTCATAGCGTGGCCCGCCTAGGTCCCATCAAGGTCGATTTTGGCCCGTGTCAACTTTTGAGTTGTGTACCACTGATCTATATATCAGCTAAAAGCCCACTTGCGCCCTCCTAGATCCATACTAATTTTATTTTATTTTTTAAATCAATGGATGTCGTGTTTGCTGCGAGATTTACTGCGAGCTACGGTATAAAATGCGGTAATTCTAATCGGTTTGGCAATAAGAATAATTCAGTCTGGAGAAATTTTTAAGATCTTTCATTGCTTTAGTCGCTAGAGAGAGGAAGATTCTGTAAATTACGGCAAGTTAAACGCACGAACTTGCGAGAGCAACCTCTTTAAAACAATCGCTATTTCCAGAGTGGCAATCGAGGAAGCCTCGACTGTTTCTTGGACACGTTTACATCGGTAGGGTTGAAATTTAGCCTCCGAGTCTGTTTTGCGATAGTGGTCCACAGTTGGCGCCGCAAAAATCATTCCGTATTGACGTCTTCCGTCTGAAGAAATAACTGGACCTTCATCTCATTAAGTACGGAGCGTAATTTATGTTCCAAATGCGACATTTTCATGTATCTACCCGCGTTTCAGAACGACCTGCTTCGCCAGGATTAGCAAAATAATGGGAATAAACGAAGTGACAGATTGTGAATGATTAAAAATATCGACTGGAATTTTATTAGAAAAACCCTCAATCCAACATTATAATTACATATTTTTCTGGACAATAAAATGACTCACTCTGAAAAGAATTTTGGAATGATAAATCTACATGTTACCTGAAATTTACCAGAATGGTGAGTGGCAGGAGGCACAATGCAGCAAAACGCCCCTAGCTATTTTCTATCGCAGGTTTTACTCTCCTGATATGATCTCTGATGGTCGGTGAAAAAAATTATATTTCGATATCGCTCTTTTCTACAATTGATCTCAATTTTTTATACTCATGATTGTTTTTTCCAGTATAGGCTGGTGTTTGAATTATTTTTATAAGCTCTTCTGGTAAACCTTTCCATCTATATTTCACTAGAATCCTTAACTTAGCGTTCAGTCCATCGATATTCAAATCTAATATTGAGGTTACGTTTTTGCTTATGGGCATACATTTGTTTTACGAATGTAGCTGCTCTGCATCGAACTTTTTAACTCAGGTATGTGCCCCTTTTTATACGGATCCTATTACATATTTGAAGCGTATTCGACTTGCGTTATAACCAATGATAAATAGTACATTTGTCGCACTTTCTCTGTACTATTCAGCTTGTGAAGGCCAATTTCTTGTTGGGTGTGCCGACAACCTGACGAATATGCATGTCCATCGAAAGATCACGACAAATAGTTTATCCTAAATATTTAACAGACTAAACTACTTGGATATTCAGTGCATTGATACTCGAAATCCATCGCTTTCCAGAAATTAACAACGGAACATTTAGAGCAGTGGTCGGCAATCTTTTCACCTATGAGGGCGCAACTTAAGTTATTCGGGACGTGAAGGGCGCATAAAGCAACAAGAGTAGATATGTACCAATGTTTATTAAAACAATTTAAATATATAATATTGTTTTAATAAATATATGCGCCCTTTACGTCTGCAATAACTTCACTTTTCAGCTAATAGATGATTTGAAAGGGAAAGGGAGTTATCAAGATATGAAGAGGACAGCGGAAAATAGGAGTATATGGAGAACCAGGTTTAACCATGAATAATCACGGACCTGTCTACGGAAAGACTACCTATGATGATGATGATTATATATTACTTTATTAAAATTTATTATAAATCAATGTGAGACTTGGCAATGCAAATCTTCAGCCAACTTGTAATTTGGCACGTAACTCTAGTTTACTGTTCTTAGGCAGTTTTCTAAATTGTAATATGTGAGCCTGGATCGGTACTTGGATTTAAAATATTCCATGCTTGAAAAAAGGGACTCACAACAGTATGCCGAGGAGCAGTAAGAATATATTTTCTTAATAAGGAATTTTCATCAACTAAATTCCAAATGTTTTCATCATCCTGCTGTGATTTTAAACTTACATAATTCTCTACATTTATTATTTCCAATTCTAAGTTTTCGGTGTTAATGATGTCAAAGTAGATTGCAATAATAACAGGCCTATCATTGTCCGTAAAATTGAAGGGATTGACCAAGAATGTCATAATTGGTCTGTTTAACTAATGGTCTCTTTTCGGCCAGCGGACGACTGGCAAATGACTCGCGGGCGCCATGGTGCCCGCGATCCCCGCGTTGCCGACCTCTGATTAGAATAATTTATTTCAATTTGCCATTCTTTGCGCCAGGTGGAAATAGCTTTTAAATCTTTCTGGAGGGAATCGTGGTCGTTCAGATTGTTTATCTCTCTGTATCATTTGCGAAGAAGAATTTCTGAAGTGAAAAATACTAAAAATGAAAAGGTAATACCCGTTACTCAAAAGGGAATAATGGAGATCGCCTTATGGCTAAAATTAACTTGAGACACTAGATTTCTCTAATAGTCAGTGGCGGATTGTTAATTTTGGGGAACCAGGTCTGATGCTATTTGAGTGCCCTAACATTAACAAAATTAAACAATATAATCGGGATTTTTTTTGCGAAAATAAATTTCTTTACGCAATAGGTATAGTTTATTTTCAATTTTAACATTTTATAAAACTTGTGTGATTTTATTTTTTTCTGAAATTTAGGTCCCTTAATGCTGGGGGCCGAAGAATGCAATCTTGTTAGCCCCTACTAGTAACAAAAAAATGTTTATGGAAACCAGATGTCCTCTTCGGCTACAGAGCAGCCGCCATAATTGCTTCATCGTCATCGTTTATTTATCAAAATCTATTTTCGGTGAACCACCACTGACGACGGTTGCTTTGTAGCTGAAATGAGCACTTTTTTAATCATCTGCTTATGACTGTGGGAGATACCTAATGTGTCACTGTTCATGATGATTAAAGCCCCTCCCCCAACTTGCGACGAAATTTTCATTGATTAATTTCAAAATGTAGAGACGCATATGATTCCAGTAAAACTTTCAGTAAAACCATAACTTTGAGCTCCAAACTCTTATGCAATAACCATATTGATTCAAAGTCTACCCAATCGAGTCGGAATAAGGATTCATCCTTGACTTTTTGGCAGAAAAATAAAACTGGAGCAAAAACTAACAGCGGCATTTAGGCAAATCAGATCTTATCGAATTCCTCCCCTCCTCTGTGCTGCCAATTTAAAAAAAGGGCAAGGAGAGATCAGATAGAGGGTCCAATCTCGCATACAAAACACACCCTATCCGACTTTTGTTTTTGTCGGGAGCGGGGAGTACGTGTGAGAAGGAGTAGAGAGAGAGGAGTAGAAGAAAAAGAAAAAAGTGGATTCGATGTAGGAGAACATAGGAAAAGAGAGGATATATATATATATATATATATATATATATATATATATATATATATATATATATAGGATATTTTGGTGGATAGGCATATAGGAAACATGAGATGGAGTTTCGAAGGAAAGGAGGGAGGGAGTGATATAGAGAGAGGTTAAGACGACAGACGTAGGCAGAAAGATATAAAAATATGAACAAGGGAAACATTAAGAAAGAGGAAGGGAGGGATGGAGTTTTGAGAGGAAGAGGGAAAGAAGAAAGGAAAGAGAGTGAGGGAGGCGCAGGAAATAGTGGAGGGAGTATGGGAAATAGGAAGGCAGGATAGTTGGAAAAGTGGAAAGGAGAGATGGGTGAACGCAAAAAAAGAAAGAGGAAATAAAGAAGGATAGAGGGAAGATATTGGAAAGATAAAGAAGGGGTATAGGGAAGGTGGAGGGATATTGTGTGAGAGGGTTGGAGAAGGGGATGTAGTATATGGAGGCAGGAAGACGTATTAGAAAGGAATGACGGAAGCAGAGAAACGGAACGGGATGGAAGTGGAAGGGACAGGGAGAGAGAGAGAGAGAGAGAGAGAGAGAGAGAGAGAGAGAGAGAGAGAGAGAGAAAGTTGACAGAAAATACGGTGGGCAAAAAAATGCGGAGGAGAAAAGCAAAGGTTATAAGACCGCTTCGCCACAGATTGGAGGGTGGCGGAAGCGCAAGCGGACACAGAGAGAGAGACAAAAGTTCTCTTTCCCCCTTTCGCTCCCCAACTCCATTTTCTTCTTCGTTTGCTCCCATCACGATTCAGGTTCACTCCGCGCAATACTCCCTCACCGGAAAATTGTACATCTCCTCCCTCCATTTTGCGCGCAGAGATTGCCCCTTCAACGCGCTAAGCCCTTCCCCTCCATTCCCCCAACAATATCCCACTCAATCTAAATAAAATCCTTAAATATGTCTCTCTACTTCAACTCCACCGCTGCTATTTCGCGTGTCCCCCCTTCATATCTCACTCTCCCTTCTTCTCCCCCGCACACGCCCGCCTTTCGTAGGCATAACTCCTACTGAAAACGAAAATACCCGAATACTCCTCCCCCACCCCCCGCTTCCCTTCATCCGTTTTACGCCCACCGTCACCTCCAACCGAACCCCATTCCTATCCGCCGGTCTCTTAACTCCGTCCAATATCCTTCCCTTTCCCACCTTCTATCCTCTCGACATCCTCCCAAAAATTCATCCCGTCAACAACCCTGCTCCAACTCCTACTCTTAAAAAAATCCTATCTCGGAGGCACCCCTTGCTCACTTTTCCTCCTCCCCCGAACATGGCTACGGCCCCGACGAAAGCGCCCCCTCCCTCCCCCCCTCCCGCCACACCACCGGTCCTCAGATATTATCGTACCCTCCCTCGCGGATCCAGGGGTGGAAAATAGGAGGCGGGTTCGTTCTCCTCATCCCTGAACCAGATGTTACGCCGGAAGAAATGGTGGGCGTTGTTGTTTGTGCGCGTGTGTGTGTGAGAGAGGAAAGGAGTTGAGAGAGAGAGGAAAGGAGTTGAGAGAGAGAGAGAGAGAGAGGTGGCTGAGAAGATAGCCTCCCAGCTAAACTTTGGATTAGTTCCTTGTTGCGGAGGGTTGAGGAGGTAGGGGGAGGCCTGAGTAGGGGGTGACCGGAGTTGGCAATCGGCGATAGCCAACCCCATGTACATGTCAGAGTTCCCTACCAACCATCTACATGTGTTAGAGCTCCATGGAACGATAAGGGCTTTTTTATACAGTACACAATACGCTGAGAGTGAAAGGGGGAGAAGGATTTCTGATGTGAATCCGCGGGGGAGTGAACGTTTAAGATACTAATTTGTCGATGCATTTCCGTTGACAATGAACGGTGAACGCTGCGCCGCAATTACGGAGAAGGCGAGACAAATAATATAAGAAGGTAAAGCTCGATCATATCCTTTGAAAGGTTAGGTTTATTAAAATATGTTTTAATGATAAAAAATTCTGCTTTAACAAATCTAATAATGATTATTACCTGCAAGAAGACCTTTATAATACCGAATTTCTAACTTTGTGGCTATTGATATTATTATTATTTTTTTACTATTGAACCATATTTTTCGCACGTAAGGAAGGACCTGCTGAAACAGAGAGTGAATGGCGCTTTTTTCAACAAAAACATTATTAATAAAGAATGTTGCAATGTATGTATGCTAGTATTTTTAATCTGAAATTATATTATATCCAGAGAGATTACTGAATCGATCGGCGAAAAAAAGAAGTCTCTAGCTGCTTTCGTTTTGAAGTTAGCGGATAGCAAAGTTTTAAAATCATGACGCATAAATTTCGTAGAAAATGTATTGGTGAAAATCGACACTTATCGAAGACAAATCATTTTCGTCGAATTTAATTTTTTTTTTAAATTCGATGTTTAGTATCGGCATTTATAGATTAAAATCGAATCCTACCAAGCCTAACAATAAGTAAAAAAGGCTAACGTGTTGACGATAATCAAATGTGCAACGTGGAAAATCAGTCTATTTTATCTTGAGCTGAACGCAAACAACTAAGACAAAATTTGCCAGCGCAAGCAGCACAAAAATACACTATAAGAACGATAACAAAATATCAGTCAAGCAGAATCAATCGTAGATGTGGAATGATGAAGGCCGGAAGAACAGAAAGAAATAATTTGTTAGCAAAATTCCATCAAGAATAGGCTGATAGAGAGGCATAAACTTTGCCTTCGTGTAGTATGGGATGTGAAAAAACTAGTCTGAGGAGGAGCACTAAGAAAAGAAACTCCTTTCTCCTTGTCACCTTGCAGGTTTAAATTATTTTACAACCCTCATCACCAATACCACCTGTTCTATCACCACCAACAAAAAATTTACAGAGAATATGATAAATTGTTGAAAACTGATAAAATCTTAAGAAAAGAAAAGAAGAGTCGCAATTAAAATTAAATGACAATAAAATATGACCGATAAGCAAATTTATATAGAAACAAATTCAAGGAATTTTTAGTTTTCTGTTTACTTTCGCCCAAAAATTCAGTAAAAATTATTTTGTTATTATTACCTTGGATTTTTATACCTCTATTAAAGACTAGGTACAGCAGAATAATGCATAACTTGATCCATTTAATGCCAAGGCTATTTTTCTAGGTGATATCAAAAGTGCCAACGAAATTTCCGATTTTGCATTGTGTAATTATAGACATTTTCAACATTTTCGCCATTTGAGGAACGAATTTTAATACGAAGCGTTATTAATTATCTTAAAATGAACATTTAGGTTAGTAACAACTAAAAAGTTTCATACAGCAAAAGTATGCTAATAAATTTTTGCACGAAAATAATGCAATATCTGCCCAATAATGTATTCACCACCTTTTTGAACTTCGCGAATAATTAGTTCAGGAAAACTTACGCGATATGCAAATTCGTGAAGTGCAAGTCCTATTTTCTCATAAGACTCAATGTAAAAATAGGAGTACGGTTCCGGGTCCACTAAAAAAATTCACTTGTTTATCATAAATAATATATCCGCGTTCAGTGGTAGAATATCCGCACGCCACGTGGAAGACCCGGATTCGATTCCCGGTCATAGCAGACTTTTTTCTCGTTTCAAAATTATACCCATAAATAATATAGTTTGACAGAAAATAAAAGAAAACGTAACACCAAATGAAAACCTAGCATCATAAAGTGAACCGCAAACAGTTCCTTGCAGTACAAATTTCATCACATTAAAAGAAATTCCAAGTTGCTAAAAATCTAAAACAAAGTCATGAATGTCTGTAACGGTTTAAAAAAATTAAGTAATGTTATTTAAAACGATATCTTTATCATTTTCATAAAACAATAATTACTAACCTTTTCCGATGTCTTTTTTTGCAGGAGGCGAGTGAAGATGGGTACGTTAGTCAGTAAGCAGCTTATATCGACATCGGTGAGGTAGGCATCCATCTTGTCTTCTAATTTTCACTTCGAAACCGTAGCATTAACCTTCACCAAACCAATCGCAGAGTAACACTTCTATATAATTTTTAGTCTCACACTCAATAAATACCATAAAGAATAAGTGAAACGGCAGTTTTCTCACTAATTAAAAAGAAAATTGCACCATCAGTCGCATATTATACTCATCACGACAGGTTGTCGTTTACGTTCGACCTCTGCCAAGGACTACGGGCGACTGTTTTTGTAGTTCATTTCATTTTTTCCACCAATCACCCTCGTTTTTCAGATATATCACCTCATTTGGTTCCCCCAATCACAACCTTTCAAATTCCCTCTCTTCTCTAACCATGAAAAAAAAGATGCAAAGTGGAAATTGAGAAAATAGAGAAGCGCGGTTTGGTTTTGGATTTCGACTTCAGCAAGCAACACAATACCCAAGACGGGTGGAGAGTCGGATTTATATTTCGTAAGGAGATAATCAGTGCCTGGAAAAGAGGAGGGAAATTTGGAAGATGGTGATTGGTTGGCACAAAATTGTGCAAGAGGGTGGGACTTGAGACAGGCTGGATGTGCTTTTATTCGTCATTCGCTATAGGAAGAATATGCGAGTGATGGTGTGATTGCAACTTTCTGACCTGTCGATACACAATGTTCTTACTAATTCTTTATTGTTATTTATTTGGCGTGAAAAAATAAGCGAGAATGAAGTGCTATTTAGAATGCGATTTGGTGAAGTTTAGTGCAAATATTCAGAGGTGAAAAGATATCAAAATGTAGAATGTAGACGTCGATCAACCTGTTCACCGGAGCCTCGTCAACTCACATCAGACCGACTCCCGCAGGTGTTTTCCGCTTCCCTCCGACAAGAAGAAGGCGTCGAAATGTAAAAGTGAGTAACTGTTTCTTTGTTCGTTACACAGTTATGCAGCGTAGAATCAATGAGATTATTCGACGAAAAGGGTTCTGCATATGATTCGTACGATCGAATTACGTATTCAACATATGCGCTTTGGTTGGAAGAAATTTGGTGTTATTTTGTTTGAAGGCATAAAATTAGAGTGGACGTGTGTTTAACCTGTGGCTCAGGCACTGGTGTCACCATCTTTTGGCATGTTTTGTTTACAGCCATTCGAGACGCATAAGAAACGTACTCTTGATTTAAGTCAGCGGTTTCCAAACGTTACAAAGCTGCGCCCTCCCCCCTCACGTAAGAAATCTATCTTCGCGCCCCCCTCTTTATCATGTTCAATTACATTTCATAAACAATACTTACTAAAGATACAATTACCATTAATAAAACCATCTTAAGGAAAAACATGGACGCAAACGATGCGTCCTAGCCAATTGAGGGCTAGAATTTGGCTGCTGCATACTGTAGGTCTCAAGATTAGGATGGTTAAACGGACAGTAAAAATATGAGAAATCCTTTGCGCCCCTCCCCCCTTATCCCCTCCCGACCTACCCATCGCGCCCCACCGTTTGGAAACCACTGATTTAAGCAATAACAAGAAATAATATGAAAATTAATTTTTATAATATGCTTTTATACAGATTATGCCTTTATATGAATTAACTTAAATTTATTTGCATTAACTTAGGTTACATTATTTACAATATATTCAATTTGTTTGAAGCACATATATTCATTCAGCACTTATATATTATATATATATATTATTAGTTCAATTAAACCTTACTGTTGGTGGTCACGGGTGTGTATTCAAGAAATATATCTCGTTTTCCATATAATTCAATGAAATTTACATAATTTAGATAATTCAGCAACGACGAATGATTTTCTCGTTAAAAAAACGTAAAATATTTTTGTTCAAAAGAAATCTGTGTATGGAATCGACCGGTATTTGTATATCTATGGCAAAACAATGAATTTAATTCTTTTAGGCGTTCTTCAGTTCAAGTCGCAAGGATTATTTTCAGTAGTGTTAAAGTGCAAATAAAAAATATGCCGCTCCACAATTCCCATATCATTCAAATGGAGGAATTAAACGGTTCTGGGATCGAACCCGGGCCTTTAAATTACACGATAATTACTCGTAAGCCTCTTTAGGTGTTGGTATAATTAAAACTGAAAGAATGGTTAAAATAGATTCAGCCGTTTTCGTGTTATTCAACATTCTTTGGGATTTTAAAACATTTATATATATGAAGTTAATAGACGAGACCGAGATTTCGTGGAATTCCATAATCAAATAAAATTAACAATACGAGAAAGTATTTTTATTAAAAAATTTTTGTTAATGACCATGAATGAGAAGCCCGAACGATTTCGGTGAATAATCACAATCATCATTTGTGGAAATTAGCAAAAGTTTTCATTAAAAATAATTTCTCGTATTTTTAATTCTAGTTGATATATATATATATATAAAGTGAAGTTAATATAAAAGTTATTAAAAAGTGATGGCTATTCTGATGTGATAAAATTTATACTGCAGCTAGAAACCGCATGGAGATTTTTGATGAGTATATCTGGTGCGTAAAATTAGCATTAAAATAAGGGTAAAATTAGTAATATAAAATTTTATGCGTTTTTATTTAATTTTCAGATTGAAAATGAATTTTTTTCGAAATTTTTGCTCCTATTGTGTTTCGTTGTATACTGCATTATTACTAGCGTCTCCAAAGCTTGTATCCTTCACAGAACTCTCATAAAAATTACTGCAACTTTCCAGCCGTAATTTTTACAAGAAGTAACTATTCTACTTCGTTTTTTAGGCTGGTTTCCAAAGGAAACATAGCCTTCTGAAATGGTCCTGTCTGTGTGTATGCGTGTGTCCCCTACTGACAACTTTTGCATTAATGGACCGATTTTCATGAAACTTGGTGTGAGGCTCCTGCTATCAGGGCCCACCTCCGGGATATAGTTTATTTGGCGAAGTTTGAAGTCTCGGGTTCGATTCCGAACGTTTTTCCCTATTTATTTTACATAGGAAGTTTCAAATTCATCGTGCGAAGCTTGAAGTCCCGGATTCTATTCCAGGAACATTTTTCCCTCTTTGATTTACATAGGTAGCCTCAAATCCATCGTGCAGTGATGTTTTCTTTAATATCGTACGTTAAAATATCTTAAAATTGTGATATCGGAGCGAGTTTTGTACGGTTCTAATGTGAAAAGAATGTAGATTAAAATTCTTATCTTTGTATTATGATAATTTATCGTATTTTCTTGAATTTCTACTAAAACAGCGTTTTTGCGTTTTAAATCGCATTTTATCGGATTGTTGTCATGGGGACGATTATTACCGAACTCGGCTTGAGCATATTTTCTTTTCCACTCGACTACCCTTCAGCAATGGACAGTTGATCCATACATACGATATTAGCGTACAAACAGTAAAATTTATTAAATTCTTTTATTAAAAATATACATGGAAAATATAATGTCAGAAAGAATTTTGACATTGCTTTTAGTATTTTAAACCTGATAATTTGTTTTAAAATTTTTCTCTATTATTGATAAACTATGAATTACAAATGGCATTCCTTGGAATGACTAACACATGCCGAAACATTTCCTGTCAATATAAGTAATCAATTCGAGACGCTAACGTTGGAAAACCAGCCTGCATTAGCCCTGGTATGGACTTCTTGTTGTTAATTTTATTTCCGTATTACTGCATTTTTTATTCTCATCTTTAAGGGTCACTTTATGGATTCCAGATCAAAATTTATGTGAAAAAATTGTTAAACTTATCTCGTAAACTCCTCTGCGGGACTCAAGGACATCGACGGCGGGCCGCACATTGTGCATCCCTAGTATACATCAACTTCTATTTTTACTTAGGTTTTTGTGCACATACATAATACATTATAGTCTCAACTTATTTTAAAAATCAGTCAATTTTGTGTGTCAAAGGTTCTGATCTCTTTTTGGCTACAGTATACCTTCATTTTTTATATGCAAAACACCAGTTGCTTCGGGCTGTTGTTCAATGTAACACTGTGCGGCTTCTAATGTTTTCAGTTCTTCTCTATGAGTCACGGGAATTTCTTCACATTCTTCCTCTGCTATCCATTTCGTTCTAAACGTTGCTTCTATATTGATTGTTGCCACATTATAATTATTATTAGTTAAATATAACTCTTCATCACCGTCGCCATTCACTAATTTCATTGTCAGTGGTTTTCGCACCCTGGCAAAGCGCGCATTGGTTCGACCTAATTTACACCTTCATTTATAGCGCTTTTTCTAAAACATCGATTATGAATTCGGTTTATCTGTCCGTTTCCCTGCCCCTACGTGCAATAATCCCTCGAATCCCGCATTACGGAAGGGCCATATTTTCAGTCTAGACATGGTAAAACTTCGGTGGATATCAGCTGCTGGGGAGTAATAGGCGTCCTTTTTTCGACCACTTGGTTTAATTTATATCCTCCCATAAGAAAAGCATGAAATCGGTGTAGGGCATTATAAATTTGCATTTTTAAATTAGTTATAATTAAGATAGAAGTTCAAAATATGAACAGTTATGTAGCTGAAAGACAGGTTTCTTTTTTTTGAAAACATAATTCAAGTCCATGTTTATGAGAGCGAAAAATTCTTTTTAATCTGAAAAAGAGTGAAGTTTTTTCAGTTTTTAGTCTACTTTCCAGAATGGAAATAGGCGTATAGTTTCTTCGTTGTGTCTGTCTGTCGGCTCCCCTCCCCTATTAACCTTTGAATCAATAGACCGATTTTCATAACACTTGGTGGGAATCTCTTGGTACTCCCGAGGTTAGTTCTCGTTTCGAAGATTGAAAGTCTCGCGTTCGATTCCAGGAATTATCCTTCCAATTTGATTTACGTGGGAAATCTGAAATCCATCGTGCAGGGCAATTTTCTCTCGCACATTATATACATCTTAGAATTGTAATATCGGAGCGAGTTTGTACTATTCTCTGAAGAAAGGAATGGAAATTCTAATTTTTATCGTAGAATTTTGCTTATCGATCTTATTTCTTCCAATTTGGAGTAAATACAGGTGTTCATGAAGTTTTTATCACTCATTACGAGTGTTGCCATTACAACGGCTATTATTTTACTCGGATTCGGTATATTATAATACGTACACGCGTTATTTTTGCCACACAAATACGCGTGATCAATTTAGTTTTCCGTTCAAATGTATTTGTAATGTTTTATAATGTTAAATTATGAAATTTAGGAACACGAAGAGCAACTCATCCGCGGTGATTTTAAAGCTGTATAAGCCAATATAACTATTTGCCGCACCACATTTAGTTTAAAATAATTATGTGGAAAGTAGGCATCATAAGTTCCGTTTGGACCATCTTGTTAACACTGAACAATATCAACTGCCATGGCAGCGAGTCTGCTGCATTTAAATGGGAAACATATTATTGTATAGCATTGATATAATTTTATCAAAGGGAATTAATAGACTATATTATGAGAAATTAAAAGAAAAAACTTTGTCACTACCATAAATTTAATTAACACGAGCGGTTTCGCATCATCAGGTGAAAAATTATACGAAACCGTTCCATACATATAGGGAAAAAGGAGGAGGAAGACAGGGGGGGTTACACAGGAAGCGATTTATGTAGTTTGCTCTGCATTTCTTCCCTCACTTATCGTCTCTGTTATCCTTAACTCCTCCATTTTCTTCACCAGTAATTTCACATTGAATTAATTTTTATCGACATTTCTGAAATTTCATTTCTATTTTTTTATGCGATCGATAATAATGCAGGCGGTATTATAGCTATGTTGGAAGGAATTGATAATAGTAATATTATCAATTCCTTCCAACATAGCTATAATACCGCCTGCATTTTCTTTTGAATGTTTCTACACTCCTTTGTTCTATCGGTTGAGTCATTGACGACACATTTTGGGGCAAATACATACTCTTATATTTTCGCTCATCAGTTCGTCTCATTCAAATTTGAGGGTGCATTCCTTAATGACAAAACGGACTTCCTTTGGGAGGTTGAATTCTTCCAAAAGTTTCCATATTTTCAACAAATTCTTCAGAAAACCATTCCTTAAACGTTAACGAATTCATCGAGGAACTCTTCTTATTTATATAGCAAATTGGAAGAACATTAACAGCAATGTTCTTGAATGGTCTAGGTTTCTCAGATTTTCCTATGCTCATTAAGCGGAGTTTGCGAAGATAAAACATTATCCCTTGCCTATATCCAAGAGCTGCGGCTTCCACTCGAGCTACTAATGCTTTATAAGGAAATATTTTGAATATAAACCCCGTTTCATTGCAATTACAAATCTTATCACGGGTTAACTGCTCTTTAACGCGTTCGTTAAATTTTACTTTAAATTTTGAATCGGCATTTGCGGAAAACTCCTCTTTACAGATGTACAGTTCACGTGCTCTATATCTTTTATTCCATCTAGTTAACCATCCCACACTCGCTGTAAAATCGTTTTCTTTGAACCTTTTTCCAAAATGCTCGTGCTTTTTCTTGAAATCGTAATTCCTTTTTCACGTTATTGGGTGAACCAGATGAAAAGAGCTTCTACTTTTTCGAATTCACTTTAAAAAATGGTTTTTATCTCCAATCCTGAACTTTAAGCATTGTCACAACACCGTTTCTCTATTTAATTCCTTTTCTTCTCCTGTCTTTTATGGTTGCTTATCCAACACCATAATCACGGGCAATGTTTTATAAGTTTCACCTTTGTCCAATCTTTTAATAGCTTCCAACATTTTTTCTGAAATAATTTTCTTCCGTTGAATGATATTCATTCTGCCGTCAGAATATTATTTACATGTAAGTAATTAATTATAATTATAATGAAAATATAAATATTGATTTAATACAGTAAAATTCCTATTTAGCGCCACCGCTTGCCCATCAGTGACACTGGCGGTAAGGCGGGGATGGCGGTTAATCGAGGTATATGTTTGCTCTATGTAATCATAAGGTGGAAGTTCTGTTCATTACGATTAATGGGCGGTATGCGGGGAGTGGCTTTATATAGGGAGGCCGTAAATCGGGCTTTGACTGTACATACATACTTCATTTAAATTAGATGAGTTCAAGACGTTTAGTAGCAACAAATATACACTAATCTGCTTTCTTATATAACTTAAAACTCGGCCGAACGATTATCAGCTATGCACATAAATAGGACGCTGCATAGTGAGACGAGGAATCACCGAAATTTGCGTGCACATGTCTAACCAACATAAGGATAAAAATTGACCTTGATAAACTGAAATTCGGATAAACCAGATTCTACTGTATTTACATTTAACCCTTAACCGGTATGGCGAAAAAAAGCACCGCATTTGGTATGGTGAGGTCAGATTTGACCCAAAATTTAAAAATTCTTTATCAATTAACAATCTTGTTTTTTTAACTAAAAACATTATCTAATGCGTTATGTACACTCTTTTTCAAGGGATAAAACTCATTGCTTTTGTTTAAAACTAACTTTAGTTGAATTAGGTAATAAAAAAAATTTCGTTTGCAAAGATATGTATTTCAATCAAAAAGTTGTTATTTGCATTATATAAAAAGATAAATGAAATCGTCTTCATTCTTGACTTTTCCGGCGTTGTTTTATTCTCCTAAACAAAAAATAAACAATTATCGAATGCATAAAAACCAACAAGGACATTCGTGGAGGAATTTTACAAAACAGAAATTGACTTACCTCACTCTGATTTTTCGGCACAAACGTCGCATACAACTCTCTATTACAACAATTATTACAACTCTTAACTATTACAGTGCTTTTTATCGTAAATTAATTTCGTAACAAAATTATTCATTATAACCTATTAATGAAAGATTTTATATGACGTACTAAGCAGTGGTTGCATTCTGCAAGGATTTCAGCCTACATTAACATTAAATAAAATATTTTTATGATTATTGAAAAAAGAAAGAACTTTTTATTTCAACAAATTTTATGTTATATTATATTAATTATGCTATGTTATACTAAAATTTGTGGAAATACAAAGTTCTTTCTTTTTCAATATGAATAAATTCCACCGAGTTGAGCCTGACCTCATTACTGATATATGTTTTTATGATTATTACTTACTGTTATTAACGCAAAAGTTTATTAATCTGCAGCGATTTACATGATTTATTTGTGGAGGAATTTTATGATAAAAAAGTTACTATTATGGCATGGTGGGGTCAAGTCTGACCCCAAGGGGTCCCTGGGGGCAAACGAATTTAGATAAAACACTGCAAGTTCCTCTAAAGCTTAGTTCAGGCTAGCAAATAAGATTACAATGATATTTAAAAAGCTTAGAATGGGCCATGGTGAATATTTTTTAATTTAAATGCGCCTGGGGTCAGTCCTGACCTCACCATACCAGCTAAGGGTTAAAATAGATACAGCCTTTCAAAAAATTCTCTAAAACTTGCTGCAAAAACGTATTGCCCTTAAATACACATACCAGGATCAATTCTGCACGCCTGTAGAAATTACAGCTATAGGTGTAGCAGGGTATCAAATAAGTACAACTCCATTTCGGTTTACTGGAACTTAATATTCTAACCCGCAGCCTCGCTTTTATGGAAAAATATTCTGCAGTTGAATATTGCGATCATGTTTCAACTACAACAGTTATAGCTCATCATCATAATTTTGCTACCTCACGGAAAGTTTTAGGCTCAGTCAACACAATCTGTTCCATCTTTTAAAAATATCCTTTGTCCGTTTTGTCTTCATAACCTTTTGTCTCTTTTTGACAATTTGTCCTTTATGACTTCTTTCAACAGACCGTTGCCTTTCAAAATTTGACCAACTCATTTTCTCTCTCTCTACCTTATCGCTCTAATTAAACTCTTTTCTTCTACTACCGCATTGAAGACTTCCCAAGTTTGCTTTTATTCTCAGTCCAACTAATTTTCTCTAGTGTGGGCATATTCACATCTCAAAAGCCTCTAATCTGTTCATCTCTTCTTTCTTCATAGTCCACGTCTCACACCCATATTACCCTGCTGTACGTATCGATATTTTAACCAATCTCCTTTTAATGTATTTTTTCGAATTCCCTTCCATTAACTCTCGCCGTCTCGTAAATTGCTCTGCTTGATTTGTTTGGTACCCTTACAATCTCGAATCGGAATGCTAATTTATTAAAATTTTCTAACTGTTAAAGTTTTTCCCCATTCACTATAGTATTTTCCTGAGATTTTCCGCTCAGAAAATGTAATTGCTTAGTCGTATTTGCTTTCATGCTCTGTCGTTCATAGCCTTCATAGCCTTGCTGAAACATTCATTAGCACCACATTATCTGTCATTCTAATTGTTTTGACTTAGCAACCTCCTAATCTTATCCCAACATTTACAACTTCTTCTGTACATTTCGCGGTGTCTTCGGTACGAATGTTGAAAAGAGCTGGATAGTGGGGATCTCTTTCTCTCTCTTCTTCCTAATGTTGTCCATTCTGATTCTGCCTGCAATACTGTTACCTATTATGCGTCCTGATTCGTACACAGATTTTTATTTTTATTTAAACGCCTATCACTCCAGTCTACGCCTATTTTCCTCAAAGGCCTTTTCAGAATCGACTATAAGCGTAAAAATACATCCTGGCTCTATTCGACGTTTCTCTCTTCTAATGCCCACATCGCCACTGTGACATCTTGTGTTCACGTATGTAGTTATTTGCTTTGGCATCCAGCCGTTGCAGTTCCCCATGATGCCAAGATCTTTTAAACTTTTATTTCTCTCATTACTTTTGCTAATTGATCCTGGACATAATCTAATACCATCTCTCTGGAGACTACTATCCACGGATAATTTTTGAATTTACTGGTTTTGCCGTCAATTTTCGCTTACATACAACGATAATTAACCTGCGGCATGTTAATAACTCTTTACTTTTGATTTATTGTTTGAAACTAAAGCTCCTCTCTGCCTCTCATTCTCTCCAGTGCGTATTATTCTATCATCATCAACCCAAAAATCTCTTTCTTTATGTTTAACTTCGCTTATGGCTATAATGTTTACCTTACTCCGCTTCATTTCTGTTTTATATTTTATAATTTCCTTTTCTTAAGTGTCTTCCTGATGTTACATATTATTCTATAAAATCTTCAATTGGATAATTTTAACATTAAAAGATTCTTTCCAAGAAAACAGTTAGCGTAAATAATTGAAAAATGAACCGGTCATTCAACATTTTTAGCATACTTATTATATATTTACAAAATAAGTGCTATGTATGTCATTTTGAGCCGCAGGTATATTTTGATGCATTAAAAAGCGGTTGGAGCATTCAATCTGTCTGAAAGCATACTATTCCTTAATGTTTACGAATTGTTGGGTAGTTTATATAATCTAACACAAGATGAGGAACGTTCAGGGTGGCGCTTTCGGAAACACTTTTGTTTTGTATAAAAACGGCTCAGGTGGTAGTCCGTGAAGAAAAATATTGCCACATGAATTGGCCTTTTGCAAAATATCAAGGTGCTTGCTTGCTGAAGTACATCAAGATGATGAATCACTGCTCTGACTTGTCCTTGGTGATGCAATTGCAAATGAACAGAGACATTAAGCGGAAAAAATATTTCGTTTTTGACCTTTGAGATATACATTTTTTCTGGCGGCTTTGTTTATCAACACTTAAATCTGGATATACCAATTCATCAATAAGGTACACATGCATTTTTCATATAACAAAACATAAATAAATAAAACAACTTTCTCATAAAGCAAACTTTGCAAATTTAATCGTTTTTAGAATATTAAAATTTAATGGTCACGCATTTCAATGACGTAACATAATACTGTAAGGAAATATCATATAAACGAAAATGGAAATGATAAAAAAGTGTTAAAATTCTATTCGCGAAAGTTTCATCTCGATTTGATAATTCTAAGACTGTTTATAATACAAAACACAAAATCGCAATTCGAAAACATAACAATCAGGAAATGCCAATGGTCATCACAGCATTTTCATAACAAGGAAGGGTAAAATTGCTTTAGTAGACTAAGTTAGAATATTGGCTTAATCCAAGATAATTTAATCGACTTGATCACCTTGATCCGCATGCCAGTTATTGCTTGTTGTGAAATGTTTCAGAGGAAGAGAAAAATTAAAACTAATATATACCTCAGAATGGTTTCATTTGAATAAATGCAGTATTTATCAGACTGTAAGACGACCTCGAATTTAAGATGATCCTTTTTACAGAAGTTAATTTGGACGAAAAAATGTTTCTTTTCCTGAAGCAAATTAAATAGTTATTTTTATTGAAATCTCTAAAAAATTGTCGTCACCACGTGCAATGCAAAGATAAATATGATTTAAATCATCTCATAATCATTATCAATATTATTTATTTATGTAATTGTTCGCGAATATAAGTCGACCCCTAGCCTTTGATTTAAAAAAAACAGAACCAACCTCGTCTTCTAATCGGAGAAATATGGTTATTTGCAACATTTAAAATATTACAAAAGATGCATCGTACATATAAAAAATAAACATTTTGTAGAGAAGATTGCTGGGTTAAAAGGTTAATCCTAGCTTTAGTCACGGACGCGTCATTGCAGTTGGCTCTAAAGCGCTCAGGATCACTCAAACCATGTTCGGGCACCTGCTCAAGCGAAGGCCGTCAAACACAAGCACCCTGACACATTTACGCGCCTTTTAAAAAAGTCGCTCGTGCCGCGAGAGAAGTCCGCCTCTATCTGACTATATTACCTTCTCCTTTCTCTTTTCACCGCCGCTCTTATCGTCTCCTCATCTCCGCGTAAAATAACACCCGTAAACATTTTACAGGTGATCGATTCGAAACGCCTTTCCCCGTTCCCCTCCCCGTTTCCAATCGCAAACGCACCCTTTACATGGTTGGCTATGCGGCAAATTATACAGGAGACGGAGAAGAAAATATATACATATATAAGAAGTCGCGGTGTGTTTTAGGCGGTATGATAGCCGTGTACCCGCAGGATTGGATGATGGATATGATATATTCAAAGGGACGATTTATGCTAGGACGGGATTGAGAGGGTGGGCGAGTTGGGGCCTGCCGACGATCGAGAAGAGAAATACGTGATCTGTGTGGGTGTTAGGAAAGAAAATTGAAAAGAGAGAGGGAGGGAGATGTTTCAGGAAGGTCATCTGATCATAAGAACCCGCGGGAGCATTAAATAATTATTATTTAAGGAGTGTCGTTGAGGAGATTATTTATTAATTTGCGAATAATTCCTCTTTTTCGTAAGTTTTTCGTTGTCGGTAAAACCACAGCAAATAAAAATAAACATCTGCACGAATTAAAGGGAAAAAGAAGAAAAGTTATTTTGATACAAATGTTCCTCACGTTTTTAGTCCTATTTTATTTTTCATCATTACATTACTTTTTTCCTTCACTGTGTTTTTCTCCATATCGTAAATTATGGCCAAGGGAGACTTATTTTCAATTTAAGAGCTGTTATTAGCCCCGCGAACTTTAGGTGTGTGTAACAGTGTTTTGTTAAGGGACGAGAGGCAGGTTTGAAATTTTATGTTTAATTACGATAATTCAGTTTCATTTCAAATATCGCCAATAAAATAATAAAGTGTTGTTGCGGGCGGCCGTTTTTCCGCCACGGACTAGTTTATCTTGTTATCAGGATACTCGGATGCCCGTAAATCAATTCTCGACTACTATAAAATTTTTATAAGTAAATTTTGATTTATACTTTTATATAATTTTAAATCCTTGTGCAAAAAATTATATTGCAGTTGTATTATTGGGTTTCTCTCCAAGACGAATTATTTTTGTCTTCTCTCAAGGTCAAAGATATAAAGTTTCGGCAGTGCTATATCATATTGATAAGGCTTAAAAATTATATAAATTTCATCATAAAACAAAACAATATGTTAGCAATAGAGAGAAAAACGTTTTCTTGGGGTGAGGAAGTTATTCCCTCAACGGAGCTCTACGACAGTGAAGTTGAAAACTAAAAAATTGAACGTGTTTGTTCAAGGGAAAGGTTTGTTGATAACCCCTGCCAAAAGGTTCACCTAATACTGCGATTAACAGACAATCAATTACAGTGCCACTTCGCTAAATGCCGAAATTTATTAACAAGCGGTTGATTATTTGCTGCGAAACTCTGGAATTAGCGCAGGCTTTGTAGTTGAGTATCGAATGAAGAGCATCGTGTGAAGTTGATCCGATCGATTCTGAGGTATTCCATCGAAGGTCATGCGAAAGTGACCGAGTGGCGTTATTACTTCGTTTCGCTTCCATCCTCGGCATTTTTCGGAAGCCAAAGCTGATGGAATGTAACCCACGCTAGGGAGACAACGGAACAAATGCACATCGTGGTAACATCTTGACGAAAACTGCCCGGAAACAGTCTTAAGTTTCCATGACGCCTTCCTAAAAGGTTTTTACGAACATCGAAATAACCCATACCGAGACCTATTTCTCTACCGAAAAAAGTAAGTTCGGAAAAAAGCTTTTCACATTTTACTCCGAATTGTGGTAAAATTAAATTAAATAACATTGTAATTTTCCAATACAGAAAATTAGTCACACGCGGCTAGCTTAACGAAATCGCCAGTTTCGCGACGATACGTGACAGCTCGTGAATGGGAACTGCACAAGCGGCTCTAAATGGAGGAGAAAATGATTTTGTGAAACATTGTCAGTTCAATCACAAATAGTTTCACCATAAAAATGGTTCAACAGAGAACTATCGAGCTCGTCTTATGGCTGAAAAAATTCAAGAAGAAGCATTTAAAGAATACGAGGATACTTGTCTCAGTTATCTCCAATAGCCACACAAAGGCTGTAAAAATCCAGATGAGCATATCGTCTACAAATCAGCCGTCTTTAGTGGCAATTCACCAAAAATAGATTTTCTTGCAATGCGCATCTGTTTTTTCCAACCTTGTTGTGACCATTGGAGATATCTGAGACAAATATTTTTAAAATGCTTCTACTTGAATAAAAATGGCAATAAAAGCTGTATAGTTGCAGTTTAACATCTTAATGGTCAGTAGGAAATGAGGATGTAAACCATCATCTGAAGCTAAAATGATTCCGCCTCTCGTAAATTTTGTTCCTAATTTATGCATTACGTAATAAGAAATTATTTTCAGTGTTTTAGCATGAGGAGAAACAAATATATCTGACAAATTTGAGACAGCTGCTACGAAACAAATCGGTCCTCAGATCGAAGAATATGTCAGAAAAGTAAACAACAACAACAATAATAATTTATTCAACACCTACAGGTTGTCCCAATTACACGTGTTATTATATCCTTATTCCGTCCGTTGGTCCGCCGGAACGCTGCTTTGATTCGTATTGAGTGAAATCTGAAGTTCTATCGCGATCTTCTTAACGTGTTTTGACACTAGGTAGAAGATTGAAATTGGTAGAAATGTTAGATTCTAATAGCAAAAGCCATTTACGAAATAAATCCTCATAAAAGACCCGGGTTCGACTCCAGGAGATAATTTCTATTTTCCATAAGGTAGCACGTAAAAATCGATTTTTCGACTTACAGGCTTTTACTCTATTGCAAAGAGAGAGAGAGAGAGGGGGGAGAGGGGGAGGGAGAGAGAGAGCTCCCGAATTTTTTATACTTTAAATCGTGTTTTCATTAATTTCACATCAGTTCATTTCACATTGAAATTTTTTGTAATGAACTATTTTTATAGTTATTTTTGCAGTGTACCTTATCCTTATAATTTACAGGGGTTAAAAATTCTTATCGCATATATGAAACACGCAAAAACCATTTATTGACATGCAGATCTTTTTCGTTATCATTTTTAAAATAGCTCAAGCATGAGATATACCTTAGTTAGGTGAAAAAAATAAATCTCATTCGTAAATCTCCAAAAATTACCTTTCAATAAGATTTTTTCACGTTTTCACGCATTTTATTTATATTGGACATGGTTGCCCCAATCGTTGAATTCTATTCTTGGTCTCGTATTCATGCTTAATAAATGCATCATTTTAGTGCTTCAATACGGATCAGACTTTCATACAAAGGTATAACATATTTACTGAATCTATTAAGTAGTTAGAGGAAGAAAGAAAAAGAGAATGAATGTGAGCAGAAATGGAGAAAAAGGAAGAGTACGTAGCATTTGTATAGGATTAAAAGTAGCTGCAGTACAAAATAACAATAATGAATTATAATTGGTTATAAAACATTTTATGCGATCGAATCATGGTGAGAATTCATAAAACTATGTAGGGGAAAGTTGGGTATTATGAGCAGGGCAGGTAATATGAGCAGGTATTCATAACAACAGTAAGAATGCAAGGAGGTGCTAATCTCTGGTGAGTATGTGCTCAACTACCTTCAGAAGCATTAGTTTGAAGAGAAACACCAAGCTGGAGTGACGCATCTTGACAACGTGGCGTAATGTTTGCTCCTAGGAAAGCATTTTTTCATTTCTTAAATGTTTGATATAATGGAATTTAAGCTCTCTAAAGATTACTTAATCTGCTAAACTCATAAAAACCTTACAGTTACTTCTCGAGTCCTTTGTGAAGCTGGTGTCAAGGTGTGAAGCCAGAAGTACCACCTTCAACCAAGCCATAGGTTGGTTTAGGCTTACCTTACTAGCGCGGTTAATATGAGCAACAGAACTTGTAAAGTAATTTTATTCGATGTTGCAGTCTTTAAAAGTGCCAACTCCTATAACCAAGAAGTAAGCAGATACAGCATGAAGGACAATCTATGTCTGAAAATGTGATTCCTGTTTTATTTCGGGGTGCCTACAGAAAAGGATCCACCATTAGAAATGCAGAATCAGGCTTTTGAACAATAATATTTCTTCAGAGGAGAATTTTCTGCCTTCAGAAATCAGATCACCATCAACGGGGCTAATGGAGAAAATCCAGTCCAGCCCTTTGCAAGGGAGGGAAACATCCATGATGAGTCCTTCTGGTGATAGGCCTACTCAGTCCATCTCTCCTAGAAATCATGAGGAAGTGAGTCCATGTACTTAAACTCCAGGTTTTAGAGAGGCAATTCCAATTCCCCGTCAAAAACTTCAAAAACATCCTAAATGAAGGTTGCACATTCAGTAATCTTATCAGCTTCACCCCATAAAAACACATTGTAGGAGAAAATGAAAACGTAAACAACGATTAAAAACAAGAACATTAGTAAGCAAAAATAAAAGCCCAGAAAGCAGATTTTCAAGGCTACCCTTCCTATTACCAGTAAAAACGGAGTCCTAAATGAAGAGGAAGTAAGGGAATTAGGAAAACGCGAAGAGGATTGTCCCTGTTTCTCATGCGAAGAATTCTTTTCAGTTACAGGTGGTGACTGGATTCTGTGTCAGATGTGTAAAGACTGGGCCCATACAACTTGTGCTGGGGTTCTAAAAACAAAAAATGTCCAATGTGTGTTAGGGTATAAACTTGAAAAGAAAAATATGTGACAAAATAAGTTTACATCCTGTGTGTTCAGTTTTAAGCTGAGATAATTATAGCCAACTAGTTTATCATGGTGTTTTATTTTGCAGAAAATGCTGAAAAGGGTAACTTTTATATGAAATACCTGCTGAAAGTGATAATTTTACAAAAAACATCGTAAACAATGTAATAAATAAGAAAACCTAATAATCACTCAAAATTGCATAAAAAGTTTTCATTGCTCCTCCTGTTCTGTTCATATTACCTGCCCATTAGGTTAATATGAGCACTTGGAGTGTTCTATGATTACTTTTTTCTCAGAAGGTGTCAACAGCCATGGAGTTATTGTTGATTGCTAACAGATATCAAAGCAATAAGCTACCAGTTCAGGTAATTTAAATTCAAAGAGCACCATTTTTGCAAAATATATAGTGATATTTGCTTAACATGCTCATATTACCCAACTTTCCCCTATAACATTATTTTCAATGAATTTCTTTAAATGATGATACAGCAAATATTTAGAACCAAATTTCTAATAAGATTGTAAATAACATTTCATGACTTTCATTTAAATTTCTTTAAATGAAGTAAATTTTCTGAAAATTTTTCGAAACTGCTATAGTTAAAAAAAAGTGCGATGTTAAATATAGTTAAAACTCATTGCAGTTAATGTCAGTACATATTTATTTCATTGTAAGTTACTTCAAATTTTCCTTTAATGGTAACTTGACCGTTCATTCACGTTTTATCCTGTTTTTACGCGTTAAAAAGAATTAGTAAAATAATTTAATTATTAAGTTAGATTCTGTAAGTTTTAAATAACATATAATTTTCTCAAATATATCAAGTAAATTTCTGCTGATTCTCCATACATTATATCTTATTATTTCAATTTTTCTCTTAATATCAGCAAATATTTGGATAATAATTTGGCCTTATTCAAACAATTAAAACAAAGATAACTTTTAAAAAACACTGATTCTATTGTGAATGAAAGCCGAACCAGATCATAGCAAATTTTACTGATTTTTCATATCAAAACCAAATATATTTGGAATACTTTTATTATGCTTTAATACGAGAGAGAGAGAGAGAGAGAGAGAAGAAATACAGGAGGGAGACAGAGGGTGAGAGAGAGGGAGTGTGAGACAAAATTAAATGTTCCATAAATTAAAAATAGTTTTAGGTACATCAGAATTGTGTAGCGTAATGTATTTCTTTGTTATAAAATTTCTATTCGCCTACTCTCTGGAAGTCAATTATGTGGATTTTATATTTATTGCTTACTTTTTAGTGCATATAAAATTTGGTTGTATTAATTTTTTATTTCAATTTTATTGGAACGTATTGCTCAATTCACGCATGCCCGTCTTATTTGACAGGCAATTACGCTAGTAATATAATAAAAATCCTGCGTAATGAGTGATGATGAATCAGAATACAATAATATATACAAGAATAACAAAGAAATGGTTACACATGTGAGAGATGAAGTGACGCAAGGACTTATACATGGATAAGTAAATAAGTAAATAAAAATAACTAGACGATATTCTTAAAAATTGAGATAGAGAATTTATTATTAAGCCGCCACGTATCGCTCACGCGACGCCTGCGTAAATAACAATTATCACATCGGCTAGCAAAAAAAGATAACGAACGGAACTAAGGGTTATTTAAATCAAATGAGCTACCGTCGCTTGTTTGGGAAACAATTGTTTACCACCCATTGTTTCACGGGCACCTGTATGTGTACATCGCATTAGCGCGCGCGGCGCTATTCCTTTGCTCAGTGTTTATTTTTCTCGGGATCCCAGAGGGCGACAAACGTCTCCCTGTCGACGAGGGAAAAACCGGCGTTTCTTGCGTTATAATGACAGCAAAAAAAAAAATTCGCTCTTGACACGTATTGAGCGTCCGTGACGAAAGTTCAGCGGAGGGCCTTGGCCGTGGAGACGTAGGGAGGGACGGGAGAGGCAAGTGAGTTCTTCCGAGAATCGGAGGGAGCGGAAAGGGGAGGAAGGAGATGAGAGGAGGTATCAGGGTTGGGTGGGGGGGGGGGGAGGAGGGGTGGGTGGGAGGTGAAAAGGCCTTGGCATTCCCGGAGGGTGAAAGACGGGAGGATCGCGGTGGCCTTGAGGTCTCGCAGATTTGCATTCGCAGAGGTTGGCATCACACGATAGAGTGGTGTACAGTTACTCTCCAAAAAAAGGTTATATTCCGTTTTCTTTTTATATTGCCTTAAAAGTTTTCGCCATTCACCCCGAGTAGGCATTTCTTTTTTTTTAAAGATATCCAGGAGAATAATTTGAAAGCCGAGGGTTGAGCACTTCGGTCTAATTTGACGATGCTATCGCGTTATATAGACGTTACGGTAGGATACGCGTTTTTTATTTACGATTTCCGCGTTATTTTTTCCTCCAAGAAGAACCCCTCCTTTTATTTTCAGAGGACGATAATGAATTGTATGAAATTCCTTTCGAGCAGAAGTGTGCGCCGGTGTGCTCCATAAATTCAAGTTTCCCTTGATGGAGACGTAAAAAGTATGCCGAATTAATTAATGTAAATAAAGGAAGAAATATGGGAAAATGTTGGAAGTAAAATGCTTATCTCGAGTAGTTCGTTAATCCGATTCGAATGCTACCTACCACACAATAGAGCTATTTTTAATGTAATTAATACAGTTGCGAACGCAGTTATTTAATATGCGCCTGCATATTTTTTATATTCTGAAATAGCCATGGATTATGTAGATTACCTGAAAAAATTGTTAATTAATTAATTATCAAGATATCGCGAAAAATTATGCAAGTACAACAAAAGACGAGAAGGTCACCTCTACCACATAAAAGAAAATTTGAGCGTGCTATGTGGGGAAGTTAGAGAGTTTTCTTATTGATTAAAATATGTCGCAGTTCAATATGGTTCGTTAATTTATAATTCCGTGTAATAGGAATAACACAAGCGTCAACGGTCGGTTTTAAGGAAATATGGTTATGTAGGCTATAGATTTTACTAAGGCTATATATAATGCTAGCTCTATAAACGTCAGAATAGAATACATATTCGCGTAAGGCAGCGCATCTGAACCTTTTTCAGTCCACGTACTCCAGTTGACACCACGCTTCGTATCAGGCGGGATGTCCAAAATAAGTAGATAGATGTTTACGCTATCGCGAATCAACTATTATTTTCTTAATTTAAGATTTTTTCATGTTTTTTGTATTGTTTAATTTTTTCAAGTATTGAATAAATTATACTTGAACCTCACGTACCCCCTGACGAGGTTTCACGTACCCCTAGGGGTTCCATGGACCCCCGGTTCAGAACTGCTGGCGTAAGACCTAAGGCGGTGGTTCCCAACCTTTTTTAGGCGCGGCACCCTTTCAAAGATAAACAGAATTTCGCGACACCCCAGCCTTCAAGCAATGTTTTTATATTTTCACAAACTAGTATTAAAACCTTTGGACATTTCCATTTGTTGGTATCACGCCATAATCAATTTATTAAAGATAAAATTAATGCCCTAGCTATCTGTAAACACATCCAAATCGTTGATTTATTTAAAAACTAATTTTATCGCGGCACCCCTAAAATTCAGCTGCGGCGCCCCAGTGTGCCGCGGCACCCACGTTGGAAACCACTGGCATAATGGATTGAAAGACTGGGAAAAAATTTTGTGCGAGCGTAATCGTATATTACAATCCCCGTCAGAAAATTTTCGAGACGAACGAAGATCGGCGTACTCGAATGTTAAGTGGAATGATTTGAAGAAAATTCCGTCAGACAAGGAGAATTACCATATTTGCCCGAACATAATGCGCACCCGAATATAACGCACACCCCAATTTTCAAAGGTCGACGTCAAGAAAAAAACATTCATACAAAGCGTACGAATATAATGCGCAGTAGATTTCTGTCAAAGTCATTTTAGACAAAAAAAAGTGCGCATTATATTCGGGCAAATACGGTAAATGATTTAGAGCGGCGGGAGATATTTCACTTCCTCTCTCTAACAAAAGTAGAGCCTTCCCGCCTTCATATTTCCCCTTCGAACCGCTTAGCGGCATCGAAGAAGGGGTTAAAACAAACATGAAGAGGTAGAAATCGCGTACGCCAAAGTTAATGGGAAGGACGTGAGAGAAAAGAAAAGATGTAGAGAGAGAGAGAATTGAGAGTTGCGCACGCAATTTATCGGCGAGAGAATAGATAATCGAGGGTGGGTTGGTAGGAGGAATTGGGAAGGGAAAAGAGAGTTAACGAGATGGACGCGCCCGATTGCTATCTCTGCCGTGTCTCGCCGCCGCGAGACGAAAGGATGGTGGTGGCGGGTGTTGGGACGGGGTGGTCGCCGGGGGTGGGTTTGGATGGGGGAATCCCCTCGCCAGACGGATCGGCGGGATCGAAGGGAGTTAACACGAGCGGCGGCGGCTGCGTGTTCGATCCCATTCGGACCTAAGGTCTTACCTGCCTTTAGTGCTCCTTGCGGGGAAGTGATTTATTCGCTGGAGATAAGTCGGGGAATGTGCTCATCTCTTTAACTTTTATTTTCGACGAGGGATGGTTCCTGAGAATTGCAGCGGTGGATTGATAGTATTGATGGAAATTAAAAAAAAATAATTTACACGTGGTTGGGAAAAGGAAATCATTAAAACAATTGAGTCTTCTCGAATCCACTACTCAAAAGTGAAATTTTCAACGCCCAGAATGGTATTTTTAACCTCTTAACTACTGAAGCGCCGTCTGTGAGACACCGCTTCAGTTATAGCGTCCAATTACTCCACTATTTGGCTTTCGAACAGTATATTTTTATAAAGGAAAATAGTGAATATTAAGTTTTTTTCTTTTATTTACTTCTTAACCCTCATAAGAATATATTAAACACGAGAAATCCGATTGTAGATATAATTATAATAAAAAGCAATAGTCGTCCTGGAGACCGCACATCAGTTATAGTATGGTCAGAATTTCACTTCACTAGTTCAAGTTTAAGGGACTTGGACGGTTTTGAAAGCCACTCAGAGGCTGAAGAATTTATATCATCCTGTACACATGCTGCGAAAATATGCGTAATTTTTTGTGCGCGAAGTTAAAAAAATTCAGTTGGTAGAGGTGGGGATGTTAGCCTATCTGGCGTCCAATTCTAGGGTTGCGGGTTTGATTCCTGCCGAGGGCATAGTTGCACGAGGCCGTTTTTAAATCATTGTCATTGTAAGAGGTGTTTATGAACAAGTTAATATAAAAATAAATGAAAGCGTGAAAAATCTCACAAAGCGTTATTTATTTTGTATAGCAGGGGTCGGCAACCTTTTTTTTGCATTCGTGGTTGTGAATGCTTCAAAAGGCCGCGTTAAAAGTCGCGAGTTTCGGCGGACCGGATGAGCGTTAAAATCGAAAGTTACCTATCAATTCTGTGATCTCATATTCTTGAAAATTAAGTCTTAATTATTTACTAAACTTCAAACAGAAAAAGTTTCTAGACCATAATTTTACTGAAAAATATGCAATTGTCTCTATTAAATTTACCGACCACTTCTTCATCATAACTTAATGGGCCGCATGCGACCCGCAGGCAGTAGGTTGCCGACCCCTGCTCTATATAAATCCGATTCAAATAATAGACAAGTGAGGGAAGAATTGCAGATCAAGTTACAGAAGGCGCTTATTTCACCAACTGCTATCTTTCCAGCGGAGTAAAGAATAGCAGGTGCGATGTATTGTTGGTTGCCTACATTTGTAGCAGCATGTACTTTTTGGCTATTTTTTCCGATTTCTTCCCAACAGCTAGTCCTAGATCCATTAAATTTATGCCATATGTAGCCTTAGTGTGGAAAAATCTATCCTGGAATTTTGGGATTTGTAACTTACATCATTTTTTAATCATATAGTACACGAACAGACGGACGATTGAACCGATTCCATAAGCGATTTTTTTTAGAAAAGAAGCGCTAAAAACTGTTCATTTTATGAGTGGAACTTTGTTTAAAGCACTCTATGCTAACTTGTAAGCCTGCAAAAAAGTGGAATTAATGTGCAGTTATTTCTAAAATGCAGCTTTATAAATGCATACATACTACTTAAAAATGTGTACACGAAAAAATGGACAAATACGTCGTAAGATACTACTAGGTTCCGTACCATTTTACGAATAAGTCACGAAAACTCTAATTGCGTAAGATAAACGATCTACTGTCGCGGAAACACTTGAGCCCTTCGTCATGTTAGAGAGACAGTGAGAGAAGTTGAATAGTAAAATATAGTAAAAAATTCCAAACGCGTTCTTAAACTCTCCCTCTCTCTCACTCTCACACACACAAGCATATGCACTACTGTTCCACTTCCTCGCCCCGTCTAATTTGTTGCCCTTCAAAGTCTCTTATCTCTCGCGCACTTCCTCCACTCTCCTCCTCGACGACAACCAGGATCTTTGAGAACCCTCCCGAAAACACGCCGGCGATGTCTGCAGCCGAGGAAGAAGAAGACGGATGGTCCCCTGAGGCATTATCGGGATACATTCCCCTCTCCCTCCCACCTCCCAAACCCACGCGCGCCTGTCTCTACTTCTCTATCGCCGCTCCTTCTTTGGAGCGGGAGTTACGTGCGAGAAAAAGAGTCGAGGGAATCGCTTCCGCGCACGACTAGAACCTCTCCATATTACTCTCCGCCGGGTAACGAAGCGGCGTGGACGGGAATTGGTTGTCTTCCATTTCTCTCATTCAAACGGGAATAAAAGGGAGCGGATGGGGTTAAGGGGTAGGGGTGAGGGGGGGGGGGGGGGGGTAGGGGGCTGCCAATTAGGGATCTCTTCTCTGTCGTGCCCATTCAACAACGCGGAGTGCCTCGTATATTGGCGGCGAGGAGGGGAGGGGCGAGAGGGAAGGCGTAAAAAACGGCTCGTCATTTTTTCGAGTGGATTTTCGTATTTTCACATTTTTTGTAAATTTTGCTCGGTCGGCGCGATACGATGTGTGCGCGTGCGAGTTATTTTCACTGGAGTTGGAAAATCCGGATGCGTCACTTTTAACATACGTTAGTCCCTTTTAACCCTATTTTTATTTTTTTCTTGCCCCCATGGCGCTAACCTCTTGGGCATTATCCTCATCTTCATACGGGCTAATCGGACGTACTTTCTAACAACCGCCCTTGCTTAAATGTGGGTTGTAAGGCGTGAGGTGCAATGCAGGAACCGTTCTGAAAGTAAACGCTTCCACTTTTCCGGTAATCTGATTGTCTTTGTTTCTGATACCGCAGTTATTAGAGTATTTTTTCGTAATCGACAAAATCCGTATAAATGTGAGCCGCATTTATTCCGTCGAGTGAGTAATAGTTACAAACGCCCACAGGCAATACAATCATATCCCAAATCACCAACTTTGGACCTCCTTGATTCCATAAATTCGATTTACCAATTGATCTTAGGGACCCGAGCAACCGCACTATAAGCGACCTTTTGAAAGTAAGATGGATGGGAATTGAATATTTATTTTCAATATTTATGTATTTAACATACAACTTACGTACAATTTATCTAAAATAAATTATAATTATAATATAATTCTTTTTTTGTAAAATTACTCTTGCTACTGCGATATTTTTCTCGTTAAACTAGCTAACCTGATATTTATCGTTCAGTACTTTAATTTTATTTGACAGTAAATTATCATTACAGAAAATTAATAAAATAAATTAATCAATATTGCATTCTTCAGAGTACCTACATTAAAAATACAATATACTTCGTCATAGTATTGTACGTACTACTACACGAATCTCTGTACTCCACTACCTTTCTCTGCTACTAGTAAAAATAACCTCACAGTCACTAGGCAAAACAGGTTATTTGTAAACAAATATTATTCACGACAAAATTTAGTATTGTGTCGTTGTCCCCATTATCTTGAAGTTTTGGGACCGATTTTTTTTATATACAGCCTCCCGATTTGCGAACTTTCGATTGAAGAAATACTTTAGAGCAACGCATGATGCTCATAAATCGGAAGATTATTGTATCATCGAAATATGAAATAGAAAATATTTGACCATAAAGGCTTTTATAAACAAAAGAAACATTCAATACCATAACATTTTACGTAAAAAGATTTTCGGCGTTCCTTTGTGTTTTGTCCGTTTCTTGGTGTTATAGAATGTAAAGCAAACTAAAGCGGAAGTACCCTTGCATTGATTTTCAGCATTAGTTTATTTATGTGTGGTGAGTTGGTTTCACAATCGATGCATATGTCGACGTTGATAGCACAAAACCAATTTTAGACCGTTTTGAAAAACAATTGTCCATAGAGTTTAAAATAATTATTTCGTGCAAGATAATTTAATTTGGATGTTGTTTTCGATGCTGATAGTAAGAACGCAACTCTTGTATTACTTGGCGAATTTTTACCTAATCATAACATTTTTTGCGCACCTCTTCAAATTCAAATACCGAGGGCGTTGTTCTACGATTTGTGGTTTTATTTTCTCACAGAAGCATTGTCGATCTCCATTCCTTGTCATTACGCAAGAAAAGCCTTGTTCCGTGCGTCTTCTCTGTTTGGACAAAGGCTGGTAATATACATTGCTCTGACGAAGTCCAATTTCTAGTCGAACATTCGGCATTTATATTGAATTCGTTTCTTGGTATCGGGCTGCCTTTGTATTCATTTCTGACAGATTTACCCCTATTTAAATTCGTTCTAGGATTAAGGAATGAAGAGCAGCATTTTCAATGAAATATAAAGCATAAATTAGAGAGTTAAAAAAATAAATGCCGGAAAAAGTCCTTTGTCGAGCGATGATTCATTCATAAATTTTTTTATTATATTTTAACCCTTTCGTGGGCCACATCTGGCCCGCGGCATGATTTTGTCTGGCCCGCGACTAGTGAAGTTTAAAAAATGAGAACGAAAAATATAACGAAGACGAAGTAACAAAAACAGGGTAACAAAACGAAATTACAAAAACGATAAAATAACAACTTAAAGACAGAATAATAAAGACATCGATGAAAAATAACAATAACAGTTTAAAGCGTAGAGGTTGGCAACATGATCGTGTGAAGCTAGCCTCAGGAGAGTGACGGCATCAGTTCACGAGCTGTCAACAGTGAGTTCTTGCTTCGCTCGGCCAATAAAAATACCTTATAGGAGGTTAGGTTCTTGTTACCACGTATACTTGTTCCAAGTGTAATATTTTTTTAGTTTTAATATATTTTAATTATTTTTATTTTATTATTTTAATATAAGTTTTTTCTATTTTAGTTTTGTCATCATGTCAAAACCTATAGAGAGGAAGCGTAAAATAGATAGAGAAAACAGAACTTTTCGTGAACATTGGGAATGTGAATATTTTTTTACTGAAATTAATGGAAAGCCGACGTGTTTGGTGTGTCTACAGTTTATGTCAGTCACAAAGGAATACAACATTCGTCGTCACTATCAAACATCACACGAAGCTAAATATAAGCAGTATTTTGGCTATTCTCAGGAGGCTGTTGTAGAAGATTCGAAGAAGAAAATAAAGAAACAGATAGGATTTTGACCTCAGTTAATACACAGCAAATATCTAGCGTTGCTGCATCGTTTGCTGTGTCATTAGAATTGGCAAAGTCTAAGAAGCCTTTTAGTGAGGGTGAAATATTAAAAAAATGTGCCATTAAAATTGCTGAAGCCTTCGGAGATAAAAAGGTTGCCAGAAACTTCGAAACCGTATCAGTGTCTCGTCAAATAGTTTCTCGAAGGATTGCAGACATGGACTGTCATGTGTCAAAAAAAATTATTGGGTATGGTACAAGGTTGCAGTTTTTTTTTCTCTAGCTTTGGATGAGAGTGTTGACAACACCGACGTAAATCAACTGCTCATATTTATTGAAACGGTTCAACATGATTTTTCTGTATAAGAGGAGCTTTTGCAATTAGATTCTCTGAGTTGCAATACAATATATATAATATAATATTTTTGATGCTGTACAAAAGTGTATTTCTGAGTACGGTGGCTTTGATAAATGTTCTTCTATTGTGACTGATAGAGCTAAAACTATGGTTGGAACTGGCACTGGTTTAGCTGGACTACTAAAAAAGAATGGAGTGAATTTTCCTACAATGCACTGCACTATCCATCAAGGACAATTATGTTGCAAATCTCTTAAACTTCTTAATGCCATGAAGGTTACGGTAAAAGTAACAAATCTGATTCGAGGAGGTAATAGATCTTTGAGTCATCGTAAATTTCGTTATTTTTTAGAAGAAGTAAATGCAGCTTATGGAGATTTGCTCTTGCATTCAGATATCCGGTGGCTTAATGCAGGAAAGTTCTTGGAGAGATTTTTTGGTCTCAGAAAAGAAGTTCTTTTATTTTTGAAAGAAGAAGTTGAACGCGACACTACTGAATTTGAGAAAAAACTCCAAGATCCTTCATTTCATTGCTAACTGGTATTTTTAACTGTCATTACAGGACACCTTAATGATTTAAGTGGGAAACTCATGGGTAAAAACAAAATATATCTCTACTATATGGGCATTTGAATGGGTTTCGTAATAAACTAAAACTTTTCGAATCAAATCTCAAAAGAAATTATTTGACACACTTTTCATGTTGTCAAGAAATCTCTAAAGAATTAGAAGATTGTGGAAAAGTTGATTTCACAGTATTTTTTCAATTGTAGAAGACATTTCAGAAGATTTCAACTCCCGGTTTAAAGATTTTGACAATATAAAGGAGGCTATCTATCTTTTTAACAACCCTTTAGGAGCAGTAATAGAAAACCAACCTAGGGACCTTCAATTGGAATTATGTGCTATACAAGCTGGTCCAGTCCTGCCAACAAGAAAGGAAACAGAAGAAGACTTTTTCAAACTTCTTTCCCAAGATATGTATCCCAAGATGAGAAACTTTTGATTACGGATGACTTCAATGTTTGGCAGCACTTACATATATGAATCCACCTTTTCTACAATGAAGTACGTAAAATCTCTCTATCGTTCATCAATCAGTGAGGAATCACTCTTGTATTTATTACGTCTTGCTACCACAGAGATCACTATAGATATAAATAAACTTGCAAAAGCAGCAATGCATCCACAAAGTTCTCATTAATATGAATAATATTTGTTAAAAGGTATTTTTTTGAACACGGTTTATAATGTATAATTTCTATATTCGAATAAAAATAGAATAAATAAAAGGTAAATTTTCCCCTCCCTCCCTCCAATCCCAGTCCGGCCCGCCAGTCAGTGACTTTCAGCAAATTTGGTCCGCCACATCAAAGAAGTTGGACGGCCCTAATTTAGACGAAGGATCCCTGTAATTTTTTTGAATTTTTTTGCTGGCATTACATTAGAGATAATAGGCACCCCTAATTCAGGATCAGAGCTTCATTAGCTTTTCAAGTAAGGAAACCGATGAATATCCATAAATATATGCATTCTATTAAAAGCTTTCAACTCCTCTGAAGTAATGTCAAACCAGTTTTTGGTTGGCTCATTTGTAGAGGATCCAGATATCCTCTTCTTTTTTGGTTGTATTGCATAAGAATTTGTTTCTTCAACTCAACTATTTATGATATTATCATTGAAAATCAAAGAAAAATAGTGTATTACTTTATCTATTGATTTCATGGAGTGCTTTTAACTTAGAATTTCATCAAAAGTTAATTATAACAATCGAAAGAGTTCAGTGTCATCACCTCAGTGTAGTTCATCAACTTATTCCTCATCACTTTCTACACATACATCAACAACTGCTCCATATCATGCGGAATGTCCGACATCGTATTTTTTTTACAAAGTTAGACTAGAATATGGTAGATGGCAGCACTAAACAAAAGCGGGATACATGGTTCCCACGAACCCAGATAAGAAATATATTTGATGGGAAGTATACTTCCCGCAGCCCAAGAAAGTGTTAATTTCCTATAACTCTTTTGAATCTTCGGATTGTTACTAAACTATGAAGCAAACCCGCCAGAAGAATGAATTAATTTCTGACGGCCTGGGACAATTTTAAAAATAGTAAAATGTATTATGAGCATTTCTAATAATATTTACTTAAATCTCTCGGTATGCAGGCTGGAAAAAGTATTGCAACCGTAGGAATACTGGTTAAATATTTCCTTGGGCACATACATCTGTGCGCGACATCACTGTTTTTTTCGCATAGTGCAGTTTAAATTGGCGAGTTAACGGGCTGCATTGAAAACAAGTCAAATAAACTTTGCGGCCAAACGAAAAATTGCCTCCGGGGCAGCGAATAGAATACTGCAACTTGGAATTAAAGCCTTTGACCGAATGAATGGAGCTTGCAAAAGAGTCGGGCTGCGGTCACGAGGAGCAACAAAAGGAAAGCGACAACCGAATGGACTGGAGGAGTGAGAGATAGGAAATCTCCGCTCACAAACGTGTGACTCACCTCTATAGCGCTGGCTTAGGTAGGAAACACCGTTCGTTCAATTCGACGTACTTGACGCGGAGATCACGAACCGAGCGGCGTTGTTCTAAAAATCCTTGCGGTTAATCACCGAACTTCTGAGAAACGCTATCTTAAACACCCCGCCATTTATTAGAGGGCTGCTTGATTCATCGATGGCACATACTAAGATCAAAAGCCAGTTCCGGTTGAAAATTCTTTCTCTCTTTTTCCGTAGGTTGAGCAGGATATTCATCTCTGTCATGCTTCTTTTATTTCGTATAGAATATCAATGGGTTGATGGATTGCGCAAAAGGGCCGCTCATGAAGAATATTCTCCACGTATCTTTTGAAATTATATAATTTTTCCAATTAAGGTAGAATCCAGTTTAGCTGAGTCCCAATTAGCGGCAGTTCGTTATAGTAGAATGTCTCGAGCGTTTTATTAATTTTTTAACACCAAGAAATTAAGAGCATTAAATATGAACACATGCTAAAAACGTTGTACCTTAAATCCTACCAAAGAGTTTCTGTATGTACATTCTGAGCGGTTAATCAGCGGACCCGCATCATCCGCTAATCGATGACAATTGTAGCACACCTGCGTGCTTGTTTTGCCGTTTGGTATCATCGCGTGCCCATTACTTTCACTCATAAATTTTCTTTTTTTTACAGTGCATTTTTAGTGTTAAGTAAATTTACTAGAATATTAATCTCTAATCATGGTTAGCAAAAGAAATTTAAGCTGCAGAAATGTTCCTCAAATGTCTAGAAAAAGATTATTATTAGAGCTGAAATAAATCGGAAGTAGGAATAGTCTTAGGTCTCGCATCGTCTGCTTTTGGAACAATTATGAGCCATGCAGAACAAACAACCCTTTATTTGATTACGTTATTTTCTATATACAGGAACTGTATTTTTATTTGTAGGAATAATTACGTAATTTTGTAACTTTTATAGCAATCCTAGGACCTCATCCTTATATTACTGTGATGCGACAACCGCGTTTAGTGCAATTATTTCCTGGAACTCAGAGCTTACGCTCAACGAGGTATTGCTGCAAGGATTAACTTCTCGAAAGGTTGACTGGAGGTAAGATATATATGAAGTCAATATTGACGTAATTGATTTCTCGTTACTAAAAACTGAGTATAAAAATCTCACAAAAGACGACTGCTTTATGTTATTTGAGATTTTAGATTATACCTTGGAATCGGCTGCAGCCTACTTCTATATCGAAGAATACCTTTCCGCCTCTGGCGCTCTTATAAACCTGTTACGTCAAGGGTTTTGTAAAAGGAAACATGCATTGCTTTAATAAAAAGTTTTTCATTGTAATATTTTCCCTATAAACATGCCTTATGGTATTGCTGGAAATTATTTGGTCAATTAATGGTGGTAATGTGCTAAACGCTACAAGGAATCGCCGGCGCTAAACAGAATCGAAGTTCAAAATCGACACAATGAACTATTACAATTAATTCCAACGGAAATTGAAAAATACCCTCCGGTATCCAGAATGTTTTGACGTCATCCTGAGCAAGAATCTCACGCGTCCAGTTTTCCAGCTTTGCGCTGCGCACAACGCATTATATTTAAAAACTACTGGAAACGAATAACGATGAGATAAAAGCCGGTGTTTACGGTAATCAACCTCTCCTGCCGCTCCGTCGACATGAAAACTTCGGTAATTGTCTTCAGCAGGCCTCATTGCCTATCTCCAAAACACTTTTACATCTTCGTACACGCCATCCTCGCGATGGGGGTAGGCAGATGCCTAATACCGAAACACGGTGAAGACGTGACCATGTTTTCTTTGCCCTTTTTACGCAGAGCCAGGTAACCCTTGCGCAAAAATCCGCGCAGCAAGAGGTGGATGGGGGTGGGGAGAGATTTTTATTTTTTTACCTACGCCTCATACGATAACCACCTCCGATTTTTTTCCTCGCTTGTCCGCCCGACATTAACGTCGGAGAAATGTGGAAAAAAGAGACATTAAGACATCGGCCGAAATAGAAAAGAGATTGAAAAAAATACGCTCGGCGAGAGAGAGAGAGTCAATACCCTCTCTCCACGTGTATTGCAGTCGGGGTGACATCACGGCAGAGAGTGTGAGAGAGAAAAGGACAAGGAGGAAAAGAGAGTAAGGGAGGAGTAGTAATAGTAGGAGGAAAGGGAGTAGGGTGGGAGAAGGAGGGTGGAGAGGAAACTTGAGAGTGAGTGAGGCCAATGACATCATTGCCTGATTTGCAATGAGCGGAGGCTGTTAGTGCGAGGGAGTCTTCGACTTTTATTTTATTTTGGAGGAAAAGATTTTCTCCCTTCCTTCAACATCACTGCCTCCCTTCCTTCAACCTCCCTCCCTACTTGCTCTCTCTCCCACGCACGAGTCCGGGCAGTAACGGTTACCGCCGATAAATTTTCAATAAGGAAATTAGCGCTGCATCTGCGCCGACGGAGGAGGGATTCGAGAAAAGGAATGATCACTCCCGAAGAATTTATGCGAGAGGAGTGAAAATAAATGTCCCTTTACTCGTTCGTTCAAGATGGAGAGGTGAAAAGAACGTTAAAATGCGGATGTTAAAAAAAGGCTCTTAAATTGATGGGACACTTGATTGACTTTTAAATGTTCTGTTTTACAAATCTACACTAAATAAATGGAATCCGCTACATAATTTTGAATATAGGCAATCAAAGATTGCTTCCCGTTGTGCTAAAGGAAAAAACCAACTGATCGAACGCCGCAGCCAGCTAAAACAATAACACGCGAAAAGTTTCATTTTTAAAACATTTTATCGTAGTTTTATTTCACAACACGAACTAATAAAACGATTTCCAGTTGTGTTTATTAGAACAATTTTGAATTCCAGCAAGCATTATGCAGCAATGAACTTGTTAGGTTTTAATTTGAAAAGCGGTTAGAATTTAGGTATCTTTCAGTTTTTGCCCATGTGGCATAATGAGCGTATTTCGGTCAAACTGCAGTTTGCTTTAAAATAGGCATCGAGCAAATGCAAAAACTTCATTCTTACAAATACTAATTTTTCAAATCTCTATCAAAGAAGCGGAGTTTATCTAACCGTGAATGTTTCGTTCGTTGTTACCACATACGATCCATTCGAATAAATTCCATATAAAAAACAAAACGCATAATTTCTATTCGTTACTACGACAAGGAATTATTATGATCGCGTATATCAGAGGACAGACACATAAAAAATAAAAAATAAATTATAGCAGAACCTACAATTTAATTATTTTTAGCCTAATTTATAAATACCGGGACCGTGGCAGTCACCTCTTTTTGGCCGAAGAACGGGTTGAATACATCGAATGCGCGTTTTGAACGCATTATGTCTCCTCAAATATATTCTGCCGATATTCGATTCCATATTTCTCTTCAGAATCATTGTCAGTGCTGATGAAATGAACATGTGAACAGCATTTATTCACTATCAAGTTTTTAATCTTCAGGATTCACACATATCCTTTATTTGATAAGAGCCAATAAGGAGTGCTCGACAAATCATTTTTTAATCTGATGCGGTTTCTATCGCACTGCCATAACAAGAACGAACGCGTAGTATTTAGCAAAGGGTGAGGCAAAGATTTTACTACTCCCTTTCAGGCGCGTGTCCATAATATTTACCATCAATCGATAAATAAGTAGCAGCTTCTCACCTGTGAAAGTGGACGAGAGGGAGAGAGAGAAAATGGGCGTAGGCGGCACTAGGGCATTCCTCTCTTTCTCTCGGTCGTTGTCTTTGCACTTTCCGCTTCCACCACGGTCATCATCACCGCCTTCATAGTTTTCTTTAAGGGGTTTCGGGGATGCTGGTTATGTGTTGTGAAGGGAACTGAAGGAGGGTGGGGACAAAAGGGTTAAAATGAGTTCATTGGTAGTCAGGGGATGGAGAGAGGTGGGAGGAGCGGGAAAGGGACGAAGGGAGATGTGGAAAGAGAGAGATAGAGAGTAAATAGAGACGAGAGGGGAAGAGAAGTGAAGGGATGATAGATTTATCGAGGGAAGTCGGAGGGGGAGAGAGAGTGTGAGTGATAGCTGGAGGAAAAGAGAGAGGGAGAGATAGGGAAAGAGTGAGTGCATGTGTAGGGGGATGGGAGACATGGTAGAGATTAAAAAAAGGAATTCGAGATGAAAGAGAAGAATGACGAGTTAAATATATGAACTGGACGTTTTTAAAAGGGGGAATATATAAATAGAACATAAGAATTGATATGAAATATGGAAGCTAAGCAGCGAGAAAAAACATCAGCGAAGGATAAGAGAGATTGTAGAACAGGCGAGGTAAAGTGCGAAGGGAGCAAGAACATAGACAAAGGAAGCAGAAAGGTAAAGAGGGGTAGAGAACGAATGAGAAAGATGTGGAAGAATGGCAGCATATAGAAAGAGAAAAAAATGTGAAGGATGAGAAGAGGGAGGAAAAGGAGAATAGGAAGGACGAGGGAGAATAACGAGAGGGATGATAGGCTAGAGGGAGGGAGAGAGAGCTGAGAGAGGCTAGAGAGAGCAAGAGAGAGGGAGGGAGGAGAATGGAGAGGGCGAGGGAGGGAAGGAGCGGTCTGAGGGGGTTGGTCGGATTCCTACCGAGTCAGCGACCTGTATGACTGGGGGCAAACTGTGCGTCACGACTCCTGGGAAATATAAAGCTCCGGCAGACTAGGAAGACGGCACGTGGATCGGCGACGATGAGGAGGAAGGCAATTTTTTAGTCTTAGGAGGAAAGAGAGAGCGAGAGAGAGAGAGAGAGAGAGAGAGAGAGAGAGAGGAGAGAATGGAGGAAGGGAGAAGGTGGAGGAAAGAGAGAGAGGGTTCGCCCAATTTGCATTTCATTTTGAGATTCGCTTTTTCAACGTTTTATTTCCCCGCTTTCTATTTCACAGCGTGTGGATATTAGTTTTTCCCCATGCTCCCCTTTGATGGGTGGGTTGCTAAGAATAAATAAATATCTTAGGGTTTTGAAAAATTTAACATATCCCGGGAATAAATAAATAAATAAATATAAATATATATATATATATATATATATATATATATATATATATATATATGGTTGAGGAAAAGGAGAAATATGACCCTAGAAAATTCTATAAATCATTCTAAATTTTCAACGTGTGTAACAAGGGCTTAATTACCAGTACATAGCATTAAGCGGTTGGGTTATTTCGGCTCCAAGTAATTCGGGATGAGTGGTTGAGGAGTTTTTTAAATTTAACGATGAAGTATCACGTCACAAGGCATCCATTATTCGGAGGGATTCTTATTTTCTTTAATCGGTTTTTCTTGTTTGTCTTATTGCGATCACTCCTTCCACAGATTTCGTCGGCGGGAGGAGAGAAGTTTTGCGGTTTTAATTTTATGGCAAATTACAGGAGGTTTTCGAATAAAAAGACCTCGCCGAAGAAAACCAAATAGGATGATTAACAGGGAAATGTTCATTTTTGAAGTTACGTAATCGCTTGATGTCGGGGCCATTATAAAGATTGCTGTGAGACTATAAAATCGATTAAGAACCCTATCATGTACCGCGTGTTGCATTCTAGACTACCGCTATCTATTATCATGATAGCTTTGCTATAATTAATTAACCGATTTCATCCATTAATTACGAGCAAGGTGTTTTTTCTTTAAACGGAGATTAATAGATCATCGAAGATTAGTAAAAGTTTCATCGGCTAGCTAGAGCTATAATTGTAAATACTATTATATGATCACGATTTCGGAAAGAATTCGTGCATTGCGGTAGTATTCCAAGTTTCACTTAAATTTCGATACGTTAGACTGCGACAGTGAGTAAATTACCATTCTTTGTACATTTTTCGCAATATCATAACAACCAGATGGCGTCGATCACATCGATGATAATCTTTGTGAATGCTTAAAGAACACTTAATAAATGCAGCGTTTCTTGCGCTGACCTCTCCGAAATAGGAGTAGTACTTCTTTCAAATTTCGCCTTCTTTTCCCAAGCCTTTAGAACGCTTTTCGAGATCGATGCAACGTACTCGTCGAGTTAGCTTCAAAGCTACGCGCTCCGCCTTAGCTATAAAAAGTCATTTGGGAAAAGGTCCCACCCGCAGCGAATGACTTTTATTCCTGAAAATTGAGCCGAGATGAGTGATCGAGCTGGAAGTGGCGAACGAAAATGGCCGATATTAATTAGCGTGCTCCCTTAACCCTGTCTGTCATTATTACCCGCTGGCGACCTGCAAGCAAACGGGAAAGAGTCCTAAACAAATTAAACGTAATGAGAATGACGGAATAATTATATTAACGTTGGAGCGGTTGAACTTCAATCCATGATAAAACAGGCCGCTCAAGAGCGGATAAATCGATCATAACTTAAATTGAAGCAGTAATTTAATGAGCCGCTTAACGCGAAAATCTACGGAGCCTAAATAGGGCAAATAGGATTCAACTTTTTCTAACAACTTGTATGTCAAAGGAACATGCAGTACCACTGCTCTACCGATTCTGATTAATGCGGAAGTGGTACAAAGAAGAGTTTCCCCGTTGAAGATATCTTTTACGAATATTTCGAACTTGTGGAATATTAGAGTTTTATAGTGTTGGGAGCAAATTCAACATTTTCATTTGTACCTTAAATAGATGAATGTGCTAATGATGTTCATCCAGGAGGGCAATAAGACTTTCTAGAAATTTCAGAGGCGCGAAGGTATCGTAAACTACGATGCCGAAGTAACGTTATATATATATATATATATATATATATATATATATATATATATATATATATATACACACACACCTATGTATGTATGTGTGTGTGTGTGTGTGTATGGAGCGATAGCGAAACAAAAGAAGTCGCCCCTACACGTCAGAATAGCAAGTGATCGAGAGGGAAAGAAAGAGAAGGGAGAGAGGACAGACAGGGAAGAAGGAATCAAAGGTGAACTGTATTCGAAAGGGGTGATATAGAGAGGGAGAGATGGGCGGGTCTATTTTCATGAAGAGATCGTACGTGATGTTTTTGAGATGTTTCGAGAGAGAGGGAGGAGTTTAGAGAAGATGCGAAAGAGTTTTACTGTCGAAAGGTAAATGAATGGACAATGGGCAGCACACTAGACACCATGGGGTTGGAGAATAGGGGGGGAGAGAGAGAGAGAGAGCGTGCGAGCAGTGGGATTTAGGAAGGATATTATGGAGGGAGACGTAGAGGAGATGGGGTGCAAGCGAAGGGGGGATGGAGAGAGAGAGAGAGACGAAAGAAAAGAGGAATGGATAGTGAGGGAGAGAGAAGCGGCGGTCGGCAGAAAGGGGGATGTCAGCTCGTGTAGTGAGGGGGATGGTTTTAGGATGACGCATGCATTTTACGGAGGGGTGAAAAATTGGGGGTGATACAAGGCGTTCCTCTTGTCCCCCCTTTTCCTTTCCGGCGTTCTTCCCCCTTGTCACTCCCATTCCCATACCCCATTGCTGTCCGATGCCCGCACGCCCACACAATGGAGCGGTTTACTGCGCCACGCCACGGAAAAGAAGGGGTGGCGTAGCGTTCCGAGATGCGGGAGTCGGGTTGTGTAGAAAAATGGACCTTTTTTCAATGATGTTAGACTAAATGGCATATTAAATTATTTAAAACCTTAAGACTAACGTCCCGACTCGCCTGATTACGGATTATCAGATTAATGTATTAGAAAAACGTCTTACAATAATTAATAATAATGGCATTTTTCTTTTTTGAGCAGATCGTAGTTCAAATCTCAAAAATTTATCCTGATGAATAGTTACATAATGTGTTTCATAGAAAGCAGAAGTGGATAGACTTGTACCAGTAATTCTTTATTCGCGGAGTTAATATCTTGGAATGCACCACGGATGCCAAAGAAACAATACCAAGGGGCGAATAGGAAAAAGAGGTTTCGCTTCCTGGCTCAGTGGTGTCTCACAAAACTAAACCTTTCATGAAAATAATATGTATGCTTAATTATTACATGAGAAAGAGGAAAAAGTGCATTAAACGTTTTAGTTGATTAACTAAGGCGATTATTTTAATGTAGTTAGACGTAACGCTATAAATTCTCAAGCGGTAAATTTACGGACGGTGATACATGTTCTACCATGCTTTTCTCGGATATTCAAGGAGCGATCTGGTGCTCTTTATTCCCTGCTGTTCGACCCAGTTATTCTCATAACTGCAAAGCACTTCACTCCGGTGATGATTTAACTATTGCAATGTACTCTCGAAAGAATTTAGAAAGCGTCTTAAGCTTTAATATAGAAAAAATAAAAGGCTTGGCCAAACACACGTTAGTAAACACGCGATGTTTTGACACTTTGTAATCGTTCTTTTCCGACCTCGCTAATGAGTTATGGAATAAGTGATGAGTTCCATAGTATACGCAACCGCGAGGCACGGTGACAGGGAGGTCGACTGCCATCCGCCATTAAGGGGAATTGCAGGGTATCATGTAGATATATACATGGAAAGGGCAACAGAATATTTCAGGCGGTACCAGAGAGGAGCAGATTGTCCACGCATGTGTCAGCCGTGAGCTACGTCCCTCTTGAGGTGTGAGTGGGTAGCAGGGATGCGACTGCGGGTGCCCTAGAAATGGACGAAATTGCGGATGGCAAGAGCCTGATTTATGATATGAAATAGATCCAGTCACGTTGATAACGCGCGTTTCCGCCAGAATATCCACCTGATTTTTTTCTCACTTCATATTAATTTTCCATCCTCCCATTATGAGCAAAGTAAAAAAAATAGACGTGCCATTTACGTATTTGGAGAAAAAAACGCTTGGTTGCGAGGAAATTAATATTAAATTCTTCGACTCTGCTGACATAACGCGACAATTTGGAATGTTAGTTGATACATTTTAATTGTCAACGGTAATATGTGCTACCCGTCGAGTGACTATCGCAACTTCGCTAGCGAAAGAGATCGGTTTCCATAAAACTTTAAAGGGCAACAACAAAACCTACGTTTCAGACGGTTCCGCAATCGTTGACTGTCATTGGAATCCGCGCAGAATTGATCCGATCGGCGAGTTTATGTCTCCGAAAATTAACAAACGAGGGAATGGAGGATAAAATAACGAAAGAGAATTATTTCCGTCTATGGTCACGGTCGTATATTTTTATGAGAGCCCCATTCTACCCAGCAGCGTAAATCTTGCTATTGCGCGACTGCGGAGAATGAGCCAAGATAGAGTTTTGTTTTATGAATATGAAATCACCCGATGAAGCGTTATTCTTTTCTGCGGAATGAAAAATTTAGTTGTTTTTCGATCTTTTTCCTTAGGAATATGTTGCTATAAACGAGGAGACTGGATTATAAAAAATATCGCTTTAATGTATCTTTTAATTAGTCCGAAAAACAAGATGGAGCCTCATGTTTGATCGCGAAACATGTTTGAAGGGCCAGTTATATAAATATTTTCAAAAGCTACCTTTTAATTATAGGGGCGGACGTATGACAACAGAAAGAATTCCGGAAACTTCAGCTGTGTGAATGTTTTATAAGGTACCCTCAAGCACTAAACCCTTTTTTTTTAATGCTTCTTCCTTCGCTTGAGCGAGCGTCAAACGCGATTTATTAAATTTGAATGCGCCACGCAAATTACGGCGAAAATCTATTAATATGAGCCGTTTGTCAGAAATATCGATACAAAAAATACGCTACAAGATAAATAACGAATCGATCGGAGAAACCTGTCGTGGGAATCAAAAGCCCTTGGCCTCACCATAACCGAGAGTTATTCAACGTACGGAATAAACTATCATATGTCGGGAACCGAACCCGTCATTTCATTGCTTCGGAGGCAGCTAATCAACCGGGCGCTTAATAGGCTACTGGAATCCTCTCGTTGAGCAAGCCGCCGACAGATGGGGTGATAGAGAGAGGGTAAAAGCGGGGGGAGTGGGGGGGGGGGCGATAGGGAGAGAGATGGAAAACGAATTTACGCGGTCGCCCGGCGGGATTAGAAGCGACGAAGTAAAAGAGGAAGAAGTCGCAGCAAACCGCGTGGGCGTGAGAGGGAGCCTGGAGAAGAGAGAGGGCAGGAGAAGAAAGGGGAAGAAGGCTTCGGAAGAGACGACAGGGGAAGGGGATAGAGAGAGAGAGAAGGGTTGAGTGGAAATAAGGGGAGTGAAACTGCGCCGTACTTTTCTCGAATGGAAACTAGATGGTGGGCCTTAGACGGGCAAGTGGATGAAGATCGAAGAAATGGCCCGGTGATGAGATTATGCACGAAATAATTCGATTCCAGTCGCAGCGGGTTGTCTTCTGGTCGAGAACCAGTGGAAGAGGGTTTATATAGGACAATTGCTAGGGTAAGGAGGGAAATAGAGAGGAAAGGAAAGCAGGTTAAGCCGCCGGAAGGAGAGAGATGGAGTTAAGAAGGAAGACGGAGAAGAAAAGAAAATAGTAGAAGACGGGAAAAGACGACGAGGATGAATGCAAAGAGGAAGAAATGGGAAAAAGAGGCCAACATACAAAAAAGAGAAAAAATAAGGAGAGAGGGAAATAACAGGAAGAAGGGGGAAGGTTGGAGAGGAAATCGAGAAGAGGTAAATGTGGAATATGGGAAGAACACAATGCTGAATGAAAAAAGTGATATAAATTCCATGGTGGTTAACCTATATAAATAAAGATGAGTTTTTATAATTATGTGTTTCCGTAATGACATCCGCGTAGCTTTCCAACTCAAACAGCCCTTCCTTTCAGTTTGAGGTTTAATACTTGTCTACATATTCCTTTTCTCAAAACGAAATACGTCAGTATTATTTATGTAGCACGGCCTCGATCTAAGCGGTATACTACCTTAGGATAACAGATGTTCTGAAGTTTCAGTGAAGTGCGAATAGATTTCTTTAGTTAAACATTAAATTGCACGAATCATGCAAAAAACCAACTTTATTGAATAATTTTTTTTCCAAAAATTGCGATTGCATTATTCTTTGAAAAGCTTTATAAGCGTCCACTATTTCTATCAAAATAAAGCAAGTTATATATTATTATTGCCTTCGCCGTGTTAAAATGAACGAAATACTCGCTATTTTTAAAGATATATCACTGATAAAATTTTAAACCTGTGGCTAAAGCTTTCATGATAGACTTAGATAGGCTTACATTGGCGAGATGTTTCTGAATAATAACATCTGAGAATGGTCTTATCGTTAATTGCTTTGTTTTCCTCTCTTAAATACTTTTGTAGACTTTTATTAAAATTTATGCTGGGATTATTAATAAGGTAGGTAATTGACGATTTTTGTTATTAAGCAATGACTGGCTAGAATAAATATTTGTCATAAATGCGTAGGTGAAGTGGTATTTCAGTGATTCAGCGAAGCTGTCAAGATAAAGGACATTTGTGCAAATAACTTTGGACTCACGTAGAGAACTTGATTCAATGTAGATTGTTCATTTCTTAGCAATGGTTGGTGATTTATCGAATCTTTATCCTATTAGAAACCACGCTATTGCTTATCGCAGATGAACCTATGACCCGGGACTATTCACAAAGCAGAAAGATTTACTATCGACACCGTCACGGCTATTAAATTTCTTTTGGCAAACATGGCGAACGAAGGAGAACCAGGTTCGAGAACCGGTAACGATAAAAAATTTTCTGTTATCTTTTAAAAATTATCTTTAAAACCCTACCTGTTCCTACATTTGTCGGAATTATATTCTTGGATAAAAATGAGCAAATTTTCAGTTGATGGTCAGAGTTTACGTTAGTAAAATTCAGGGCTTCAGCTGAGGTATTATCTGGTAAGTTGATGGAATCCTCGGGCTTTGTCAAATTTTTCCTTGTATTGTAGGTACTAAAGAAATTAATTTAAGAGTTAAGGAAAACATCATCTAAACTAAATGTTTGGAACGACCGAACACTTCCGAACCTTTAAGGCATATTTATTTCAAAAGGAACTGCAATTCCTTATATTTGATCCCATGATCGTTGAGGATATCTTTCTCCACCGGCAGGATCGCTGTTTCCACACAGATGGTGAAAGAATTGCGTGGTTGCGTGAAAGAGAGAAGAAAATATTTCCGAGAAAGATTTCTTAGAAATGGTAAGCGTAAGAGAAGCCCGTTGAAAATTTAGGATTATTGAATTTACTTCAATAAGGAAGTGGATTGCAACAGGATAGTGCGCCATCCTTCACTCTGAAGATTGGATAGAACTCCGCTAATTGTAGAAGATAGGGTATTTTCATTGTGAAAAACCCAAACGAAAGTGGCCAGGAAGTAGGAAAAATATACTTATCTCGTGGAGATGAGTGTTTGCAACCGATTGACTTCAAATCGGTAACAATGCCCGTATACGTAAGATAGAGAAACCAGCAAAGCAATGGATATTTCTCAATTGTTTGGAGAAGCTTTCCAGCATGAGGATATATACACACACGCAACGGATAACTCTAGAAAGTTTTCCATGCACCGAAAAGGTAATAAGGTTCGGCCCATCTACACCCGCGAGCTGGGAATGCAGGCGGGTTAGCTCAACCGAATAAAAATAATTAGCAGTATCCCTCAATGGCAATTAAATCCCGAGTTAAAAACTTCAAACGAGAGAGAGATAGGATATTGTTATGTGCAATCTACCATCTCGCTCCCGTATTACCCGCACACACGCACTCTCCCTTTTTCCTCTATTCTCCTCCCCTTTCCCGCGCTTCACACCCCTTTAGGCCCCCTTTCCGGATCTCATTCCCTTCATCCCCTCTTCCAAATCCAATTCCTCCAATTGTCGGAATTGCGTTTCCTCGAGTCCTCCCCATCCACCCCCACTCCTTCCTTCATAGCATCGGATGAGACTCGCAGATCCTATCCAATATCTCTTAACACTTCCCGCCATCTTTTTTTTACTCCCCCTTTTCACCCTCTCGTTAAAGTCGTTTTTCCCTTTTTTTCATTTCTAAAAATACATCTCTCGGGCAAAACTTTTCACAATCAAACTCCCGATCTCTTAAGCGAGCGGTTCCCTGCCTCGCCGCTTGCTCGCGGGGGAACAAAATTCGAGCTTCCGACTCAAGCGTACGGAGCGATAGTCGAATGGCCTGTTTTATTGGAGTTCCTCCTATAAGTCAACGCTGAATCAGGCCTATGAGATTGGAATCTATGCAAACGAACCTGGAGTTGGGAAAACCATTTATAACTGGTTAACTAGCAATCCATGATCAGTATAACAGGTTCATATGACGTCGTAGACGAGAGATCAATTATGAACTCGAAGATTTTTCGTTTCATCAAAACTACGGCGTTGAATAAACGTTTTGGCTGGATTTGCTAGGGGAGCAAGAAGCAAAGTGAGGTTACATAGAGTTAGATTTAATGGTATGGCGGAAATGTTTATCACTAGGAGGTATTAATTTAATGATTAATTTTCCCCGGTGAAAGGGAATATTCTAAAGACGGTATTGCAAAGAGTCCGAGAGAATTTGTCTCTAAAGAAGGGCGTTTGAAATTGCTTTATGGACGGAGAGGATTAAGCTACACAAGCGTCCTTGAATGTAATAAAAGAGTTTATTTAAATTGATGCCGTGGTTCATCAATTTAGAATTATTGGTTCATTTTTATGTTAATTAAACTAAGCATACGTTAATATAAATTCACTCATTGATTTTTTCGAGTACTTTTTAATAGTTAAAATAGTTATGAACAAATGAATAAATGTACGAAAGAACAAATATGAATATTACGATTAAATAGTGAACATATCTAAGGATAGTGTGATTTCTACGTCAAGTGCTTTTAATAAAGTAGTTAATGTCGATATTTAAAGTAGTGGCGCGTTTTCCCACGATTATCGCTATAATAAAAGGAATAGAGCGAAGCCACGAGTTGGCAGAATGATCCGCCCAGATGATGCCACGTGCCGACGTATATGTCCATTCAATTCCAATAGTTCAAGATTTCCTAAGAAACAAACGGTGACAATAAATCCTCACAAACACGCATCAGAACCTTTGGGATTGAGGCCTGCTCTTACCCGCAATGTGGGAGTGAAGCAACACCCTTGTGCCCTTAGATGGCGAGTCTCTTTCTTCCCTCGCCGCCACTCTCTCTCCTTCCCCCCTCTCTCTCTCTTCCTTCTCTCACTCTCTCTCTCCTCCCCCTCCCTCTCCTCCCCCTCTCTCTCTCCCTCCTACCTCCTCTCACTCGCGGGAGCGCGTCACTTTTCGCCTACCAGCCTAGTGACTCACAGGAGGACCACGTTAAGGTACGTCATTCGAAGGCACGATCTACACATTTTCCAGAAGCGTCGCCGTGATATACGCGTAGGAACGCGCTTTTCCTTCCTTCCCCCTCCCTTGCTGTTCCCCTCCCTTTCTTTTCCCCTCCCCTTCTTTCCCCCCCTCCTTTCCCCATCCCTTTCTTTTCTCCTCCATTTCTTCCCCCTCCCTTTCTTCCCCTTCCTTTCTTCCCCTACCTTTCTCCCCCTCCCTTTCTTTCCCCCTCCATTTCGTTTTCCTCTCCCTTTTTTCCCCTCTCGTTTTTACCCCCTACCTTAATTCCTCCCTCTCTCGCTCTCTCTCGGTTTCGTTACCTTTCGGGGATTTTTTTCGTAGTATGGCTTAAGATTTAAGACTAAAATCTGTTACGGAAAGCAACGCGTTTCGTTTCAAAGCTTATATTTTAAAATCGAATTTTTCACTAAAACGTTTCGTTTAAAAAAGATTTGTGTATCGTAGGATTCTCAAGTGTCAAACCGATGAATAAATCATGTCAAAATTTCTCGGATTATGCCAGGCCCGCAGTTTGATACGCTGCTGGCATATAAATGCCTTGATTAAAATAGCCACGAAAAGCGCGGGCTGGGCAAAATAGTTTATTGTGCGCATGCGTGCGCGTGGGTTTATGGATATGGCTTATTCCAAATGATACAAAAAAATTCTTCACAATGCTAAACTAATTGTAAGTAAATGCCGTGTGTTTTTTCTTCTTTCTTATGTATTTGCACCCTCCTGAATGTTATACTACATGCCCTTCCTCATCGGAAGACCTGCATTTCTCCTGGGGATTATATTATTTCTCTCTGTTAATGCCCTCACGATACCTCAAATATGCTCGTAGAAAACCAAGAATAGTAAGATCGACCCAGAAATTTGATATGAAACGACACAATTATTTTGAACAGTATTGCCAGTTAAATGTTATAATTGTAGATTATCCGTCCTCGGTGATGATTTAGCGATCGATGAATCTTACAATAGTCTTGTAAGAATCGACTTCTGGCAAACGTGACTACCTTTTAGCTGAGATGCCAACATTGTTTACTCAAGTCATTTTATAGCTACGGGATTTATTTGGCAACATAAAGAATTTGATATCGACAAATATTTTTAAAAAACATCACACAACTTTACTTTTATCATACCAGTAGTAACGATATCCCTCATCAACTTAAAGTAACTCTCAGGAATCTCTACCTCTATTTGCTTTTCACAACTGCAATGTTAACTACTTTCTGGACGATTTTCCTTGAATTTCCCCCTTTTAATGAGTTGAAGAAAGATAAACCTCCTTATACTGAGTGCCGTGAACAGAGGTCGCCAAACTTTGTTAGGACCGCAGACAGCATTTAATGCCTCTCAGCGGGTCACAAATGACATATAAATTCACTGTACGGGAAAACTTTAATGGTGTATCTTTCACAATATTTTAAAATATGAAGCGCATCTTTCGCCGAAATTAGAATAAAGGAAAGGATTGAGTTACTCAACAGTTCGGTTCACATTTAGGCAGAGGTGGATCCAAAAATTTCCCTGAATCCGCAGCTCTGAGGACCCTCCATTCTGAAAAACCCTACCCTTGTCGGAACATTTCTTTCCCTGGCCCAATGCATAGCAGGATCAAGGGATTTTTCGCGGAATGGGTTTAAGGATGCATCCATAGGAGGGAAATGGGCTAACCAATTGGAGGAGATGGAGATCGCCCGCAAAATCCCTACCCTTGTCGGAACATTTCTTTCCCTGACCCAATGGCCCTAATATGCAGAGCAGACGCAAGAAACTTTGCGCGGAATAGGTTTAAGAATGCGTCCATAGGAGGAAAACGGGGATATCCAATTGCGGGAAGAGGCGATCGCCCAAATTTAAGTGCTAATCACTAAATCCCCTACTGGTGATAATATAGATATATGTTATTTAAGAAATTAGCGTAGAAGAACGCATCAAGTTTAAAGCCCCTTCGTCTGAGGAGATGGAAATTCTTCAACTGCTATTGCCGAGAATAGTTCGTGTGCTCTTTAGAGGCGCGAGTGCTACGCGAAAGCGCGCTCGGTGGTCTTAATGACGCGACGACGGCCTTTTTCAGCGATCGCTTGATTTACCTATCCTCTCCTCCGCCTTTCTCCGTCTGAGTAGATTTTTTTATATCGTGAGCTTATGGGGGTTGAGATGGCGTGTGTTATTCAGAAGGGAGTGAGAGTCGGAGGCGGAGAAGGAGGAAACGTAGTGGCTATGGGAGGCTGAGGTAGGAGGGTGACGTGAAATACCGCGTATGAGCGAGATGGAAGGGACAGGTTGGCGGTGAGTCAGAGGCGGCGTCACTCCATCCGTTGACCGTCCTGGACCGTTTAGTGCCGCGGGATCGTCGGGACACTCACCCTCGCTGAAGCTTTAATGGTGGCAATACGCGCAGATGACCAATCCGCGTGGAATTTAGAGAGATTTATTTGAGCAAAAAAAGTGATCTTGAGGAGATCTTGGTATAATACGAATAGCCTGCGCAGTCACAGGCTAATTTTGAGGCGCTACAGAAATGTTTTATCCTCAGATTGGTGGCAGCATTATCGTTAATCATGGCCATATGCCGCGTTATGAGGGCTTAAGAGGAAAATCTGTCGTCGGCCGTAACGTATTTTGGTGGAACTAGTCAGTTGATCCGAAATCATCAGTTAGAGTTAGGAAGCTGGAATTCGCATCGTTTGCCCAGCTAAAGATTTGAGCTCCGGTACCTTTTAAATATAGTGGTGCCGGATTAGCAGTAAAATATATGGTCTTGATTTTATCATAAATTGTATGTCAATTGAATGACTTAAGAAAGGTTTGCACGGTGACTTGATTAAGAGGGAAAAAATCAGGTATTCGTTTTAGGAAAATGTTATATTTAAAGAATTTTAAATTATTCTTTTTACTTTACCAGTTAATTATTACAAGAATGATCTGATGCTTTCCCGGCGAATAGATGCGATGAAATTTTCTCGGGTTTCCAGCCAGGTGAGAATTTTCACCTGGCTGGAAACCCAAGAAAAATTCACCGCGTAATTATTACAAGATTAAATAAAATTTTGTATTTTGTCGAATAATGACTTACCTAATAGAAAGTTTCCCCCGATTGAATGTGTTATAATAAATGCAATGACAAGCACATACGAACATGTCGTCGGTGGGATTCAAACGCACGACCCTTGCATTGGGAGCCAAACACGCAAGCCTCCCATTTTCCAATGCTCGCTAAGCAGAGGCATGCAGGACTGTAGTAGACTATATTGTAAATGTATAAGCGAAAGTCTTCTATAAAAACAAAGGTTTCCTCGGCATTTTTATTCGTACCTTTTTCAACCCGTAAAGATAAAAATTACTCCGCCAAGTCCAAAAGAAGCCACGAGCTTATAAAAAAAATCGCATTATCTCCGAAAGCGATTTTCGGCCGTCGGCACGCTTTTCGCTTGGATATTTGTCAGATGAGAATCAGGATTTGAGCTCGCATGTCCCCACGAACGGAGAGAGATCGAAAGGGTCGAGGAAATCTTTTTTCAGGATCGAGTGGGCGTGTCCGAACACTGCAGGAGCCAGCCCCTTGAATCTCCTCGATCCTACTCTTTCCTCCGCCATCCCATCCTACGCCGCCACCTAAAAGAGGATCGTTTCCATTCACTATTGGATCGCACCGTCAGTCAAGAGGGTCGAGACCCTTTTCCTTCTTCCCTCCCTCTCTCTCATACGCAACTCACGCACCGACTGTAAAATTTGAGGGAAAGAAAAAAAAAGGAAGAGCACAGGGACGCAGTTCGTTTTTCGGACGCTGGAGGGCACACATTCGATTTCGGTAATGCACTACAGTTTGGAGCACAAACGAAGGCGGGTAATCCGAGATTACTGCACAGACAGAGAGAAATACATGTTACATTGCTGCCAAACCGCCAACCTGCATAAGCTTACGCTCGGAAAAAACGCATGACGCACGAAGTCCTATGCCGCTATGCCACAAGCGCTCGCCGTTCGCTCTTGACAGCTGGCAACATTGTAACCAGCTGTAGGTACGTGTTGAATCATCTGCATGCTCCGACTCGTTTTTGAAGTACTGTTACACTTTATATACGATTTCTCTGGCTTGTTTGTGCCAAGCCTTGCGTTTACTTCCTTCGCCCTCCATTTTAGAACACCACAAGACGGTACTATTTAAATCTCAATCGTAACACACGCAAATAAACACAAAAATCACGCCGCAAATGTACGTACCGCACACCAAGAGCCGCTGTAACTGACTGACGCTGATTGGCCAAGTGAAGGGGCGAGAGAAACCAAGTGACATTCCTTGCCTTCTGTGCATGCAGGTGCCACCCGCCTTCGTTCGTGCACCCAATTATATGGCCGGTTCGGTCATGTTGCAAGAGTTCCTGTGTAATGCATCTTTTTTACTCGTGCATTAATCCTCAAGAGTTTATTTATTTAACCACCCATCTGAGTATTTAATTTTTTGAAACCGGTGGTGGGCATTTAAATTGCAATTGAGTTGAATTTAATATTTATCTTTTGCAAATCAATTAAAAAATACGTTAATTATTCAATATTTGAGTTGTTTATTCTTCAAATTGTGTCTTAAACTATTTTTACCACAAGAGATGAATTAAAATGTTAATATATATTTATTATTACAATAAATAAATAATTTGTTAATAATATTTAATTAACACAAAATCCTAAAATATTGTATAATGACAGTCAAAATTTACACAATTACTCAGTAATTGAAAACTAAAAAAATAATATTATTATTAATGACATATAAATGTTGTTAATTTTAAAATTAGGGTAACAGAAATGCAACCCGCAAAGCAAAATCAGGATCTTGATACGAGAAGCGTATCTTTTCCAAATAAAGAAGTGAAGCCCATTTACTGCTGATTGTGATACTGTAAACTAAAAGGATGCAGCTAGTTGCCGGAGAAGCTGCGAGAAAGGAATATTACGGCATGCCCATAGCAAACAGCCAATAAAACAGCGTGCCGTATATATACGGCATACCCAGATGAGTGGTTAAGTTAAAAAAATAAACATCAATATCTTTTTGAAATTTGCTCCAAGTTACGGTCTGTCGTCGAAGCATTGTTAACAACTGTGATATTTCTTGCTTGGCAATCCGCGTTCTTAAGTTAAGATGCACGCTCTGCTAGAATGGTACATTTTTGTATTAATTTTTAAGAATTCGATTTATTTGATCGTTTCTCGCATTTATTCTTAAGGCCATAAAGTATGATACAATTTCACTGTATCATTAGCAAAATGAATCGAGTTAAATTACAATGTTACAGTAACCGTTAATTTTAGAAGTATGAAAACACAAAAACAACAATACGTTCATTATGTGGGATTACTTTAGGGCTTGAATCAAGGCGTTGGTAAGGTAACAAGCATTTCATCCACGTGTTCTTTCCGACAGATGCGTTCATCTTCTCAGTCCATCCTACGTTAAAGACAACAGTCGACTTCCTCAACCACGGAAGTTGAGAGGGTTGTAACAGGTGAAAACAAAAAAAATGTAAATATTGAGCGATATAATAGAGAAGGCTAGGTAAACTGCTTTAAGGCAGGACCAGGTTAGCTGGACGCATCTGGTAGTCTACCATCCCACCAATCAAAGCGAGCTTTATAATTAATTAGTGCTATTTGGGGTGATGGGATCCAAAGGGCAGGAAGATGAATGGATCGTAAGTGGCGATCTATTCTTTATCGATGAAAAGGTCGTAAAAGTGTTGAATGAGAGAATAGGATACACTGACCGACCACTTATTGTATTTTTAGTGCTTTGAAATGACTAGGGAAGGTCTACCTTCAATAGAATTTTGATTGAAGGGTACGGTGGTCGTGAATTGTTTTTTTTACGACTTAGTCCCCGCAGGTGTTTCCTACAAAGTCTTTCATCAAATCAAAATTGAACCAAGGAAATAAATTTATAATAAGTGTCACCCATAAATATAAATTTACCGCATACAATTTTTATCACGTCACTAATGATATTGCAAACGATATACCACCGGCCTAGCGTACTAATAGCGAACCGATGCAATGAACCGAGGTCCCCAGCCAAAGCGGGGTGGCCCGCAAGGGCCTCCGATAGCAAAGAAACATTTGAACAAAGAGAATGTGTTTTGTCGTACTAATTTTTAAGAGCTGCCATTTGTTAATATTTATAAATTATTTCTAAGCCTTTCTACTGGTAGGTCTGGAACGTCCCCACATCGTAATGTTCAGTTTCTAATCGTGTGTCTGGAAAGGGCTGCACTGTACTTCTTTACAAATTCCGCATTTTTCTTGCATGATCCGTCAACATTACCTATACCATATATTTCTACCATGCTTTGTCTCTCTCTTTGAATGACTCCCTCGTCTTATTTAAAAAGTTATCGGTTGTGACTGTATTCCATAGGAAGCTGCGTTATTTTTTTTCACTGTAAGTTAGGGCGTCAATTCCGGCAATATGATTTAGATCGCTGGGAAGTTGGTTTCCAAGTCGACTTTTTGGCTTCGCAATTTTCCTTTAAAAGTTTTAGGAACCTTAAATCCCATATGGAGGAGGCCATTATCGCGAGAGGAATCATTAAGGAACACTAGAATTATCAATTTTTTTGTTTATATACGCACAAATGTTTTGTTTACTTGTGAAACCAAAATAATCAATAAGGAAATTTTTTCCTTATGAACACTGCATATTATTTTTACTTTCTCCATGTACGAAGAATCAAGTATTGTTTTCATGAAAAAAGTCGAATTCGAGATTTCAACGGAAGTACATGCTTTAAGGTCCCCTGAACACGTTTTGACTATTTTCTCGATGACGTCTGTGGGTGTCGGTGATCGGAATTTTGTGGGTGCTCTAACTTGAAAACCATTAATCGGATCAAGGCAAAATTTTATATTTGTCATTTTTATTAAAGAAAAAAGAACTGATTAGTTTTTGGTAAAAATCGGTCGACCGAAAGTGGGTGTTTACGCTGGTTGCTTATCCGTTAAAAAAAATATTTGCTTTAATATTTGGTAAATGTAAAAATGTATTAGAATAAATGTTGTAGGAAATTTAATTTTACACAATGTTTGTTCGAAATATTTTCCCATATAATGTATTGTTTAAGAGATATTTTAAAAACTAATTCTTTAGCTGCCACCAGCACACCACCTACTGGCGACTCTTGTAAACACTTTACGTTTAGTTACGTCTTACATTAGTCACGCTCCTTTTTCTTTTCTTAATTGTTGGAGCTTCAGGGCTATATCCAATATCAGAAGGCTACGGTTTGAGTTTATTTCTGTTCTTTGTAAAGTCTAAGTTTTTCTCGCAGTCCCTTAAAATATTTATTATCGTGTAACCTATTTGAAATTGTTAGAAATATTACAGGTATGGAAAAAGTCATGTGTTGGCAACACCAAATTTTCTTATTCTTTATTAAGTCTTCACTGATGCTCCATCATCAATTCTTGCACCGGGACCCACGCAGCTTTAGCAAGGCAGCTGCGATTTCCCATAAAACAGTGGTGCACAACCCTTTATCTGTGTGCGCAATTTTTCCTGTGGTAGTGTCGATGCACCACTTGATTTTTGGCGTGCAGTAAACATATTTAATAATAATAAATCGCAATGACATCCGATATCTCTATGTAAATCGTAAAGAGATCGTTTTCAATCCCAGATATATTTTAATTGTGGAAAAATTAAATGTTTATATAGACGGTGTGAAACAAAAAGCGCCACTTATGAGACGCAGATGTTCCAGAAGTGGCGCACGCGCCATAGGTTGAGAACCCCTGGCCCTAAAATTTTGACCAGAAAGCATTAACTAAATTACAGCAATAAACGTCAACATATGATGGATGAAATATAAAGATTAATTATGAGAGGCAAAATAATAAAGCTAAAATAAAATTGTAATAGAATAAGGATATAACTTGACGCTCACTCTCGGGAGAGACGCGACGCAATAGCATTGACAAACTCGAAAACGTCAAGTATCCTAGGAATTACTCTTTTGCCTGAAATCGCGTTCCCTAGCAACAGTACATATTTTACCGTGTTAAAGAAGAGATGAATACCGAACAAAGAAGCAAAAATATAGGTTGAGAGAGAAACGTAAAGAACAAAAGAGAAATAAAAGAGGACAGAGAGGAAAAAACGAAGAAAGTGCGAGATAAGGATAGAGAGAGTGGGAGGGGAGAGCAAGATAAATTTACGAGGGCGTATTCCCCAATCGGGGTCCCTCTCCCGAACATTACAGCTACAACACACGATTCAGTCATACGTTTTCAGGGCTGCACTTTATCAGCGCTGGGAGGTAGGGAATATGGCGCGGCCATAAGACTACGAGAGAGAGAGAAAGGGAGAAAGAAAGAGGGGGAGAGACGCGCACCGGAAGTCGTCTCATTGGAAACTTCCGGGACGGGGAACTTCGAGAGGTAAGGAGACGACGAGGAAAACAAAAGGCGCACGACCGTGGGGGATGGCGTTCTATTTGAACAGGGCGCAGTGGCATCTTCGTGATTTTTTCTTCTCTCGTTCTACGACGCACACAATGGGCGATGCGGCGTCTCGAGAACAAGTGAAGTTTAATGCGAGCCTCTTTCTAATGGGCGGCATATTTATAAGCTCACGTCCGAGGACGTATTCGTATTTAAGTGCCTAGTCGAATTTCGTAGTCGATGAGTCTGTATTTACGGCTTCGTTTTCTATTGTTCGTAATTTTTTTCCAGCGTCTCGGTAGGTTTTCTTCCCTCCGCAACGCGAGAAAACACAATGGGACGCCACGAGAAAACGCACCAACGCAATAAAATGACGTTTCTACAAGCAGAAACCCAAATTTATGACGAAGTTGAATTATTTAGGAAGTGGCTTCTTGAGTTTCTCGTATGCTGTACTCGGTGCTAAACATTGAACCCGTCTAGCATCACAGATTCACCCAAACAAAAAAATGGAAGGGAATTTAAAAAAAATCGATGCTGAGTAAAAACGGGCGACATCGACAAGATGGATGTTATTCTCGCTGCTGAGAACCGCATCGCAATCGCTCGTTGGAAAAATAAGAAAGCCGAAATGCATTCGTCAAACGACTTTCTCCTGCTGCAAAAAATGTCATCGACGTTTGGTTAAAAATGAGTATTTTTTACCCTTCTGAGTATGAAGGGGGGAGAGAGAGGTTTCCCGGAAAGGAAAACAAAAACGAAAGCCATGGAGAACGGCTTTCCCTTGATTTCCCTTTAATTACGGCGCCGAGCTCAGACATAAGCGTAGCCATCGGCGCTAATTATCGCAAATTAATCCTTTATTTCCCATTGTTTTTTTTCCATCGAAATTTTAAAAAACATCCACCAGACGGCGTCCGCGTATTTCATTGTTAGAGCCGTGTAGTGTATTCACCGAAGGTGATGCGAACATAATAGGGTTTTTATGCGTTCGATTTTTTTCCCTCCTTCCTCGGCACCGGTTAGTTATCTTTCGCCTAGCGTTATGTCTAGGCGTTCATAGCTTCTTGACGCAGACGTAATGGGCAATTAATTTCTTGCCGAAAAGAGTTGAGAGAAACCTGCTGCAGTCATTACCATACTCTTTCAAAAATTACCATGTGTGCGCAGCGCTGTACGTCCCCTCAAAAGAAAGGAGCTCCTGTTATTGAGAGCTGTTTAAGTAAATCACAATTAGGGAACAGGACGAGACAGGATTTAAACAAATGGCAATATAAAAATTAATTTTTATAAACAATTTTTTTATAGATTCGACGCTTAAAACACGTTTCTGCCATGACTCTTCGCCGGCGACTCAGGAAAGCGAGCAGCTCCTAAACCAGTGGTTCTCAACCTTTTTTTGTTTGCGTCACTCCATTCCAGTACTGCGTCCCCCCTTTTACAGTACCATTTCCTTCAAGTCACATTTAAAGATAAATTGGTCTTGGACTACCCCATAAAGATAAAAATTTATGCATTTAAAGAAGCAGAGAAAGGTATTCTTTTGGTTTTATTTATTTTTATAAGCCAGAATATGATACACCGTGAATTTATCAAATATTTGCGTCACCCCTCAATAACTCGCGCGTCACCCTGGGTTGTGATGTCACCCTGGTTGAGAACTACTATCCTAGACGAAGCTTTTCCGTAGTTGCGCATGTATAACTGTACCAGCGCATGCGCAGTTTGAAATTTGAATCATTAATCAAACAGGAATACATGACGCCAATGAATATAATAAAAATATATATAAAAATGCGACCCTTTGGGTTCAAACCCATGGTGGCTGCGTTGGGAGACGCCGGCGCACCAAGCATTCAACTGCCGCTTCTCCTTTGGTTTGTTTTCCACGGGGTAAAAATAAAAATAGAGCGTTGATATATTTCCCATTATTTCCTCCACTCGAGGTCTTATCAAGGCTCCATCTCGCCTAATTATCTAGCCGCGCTCCCTCGTGTGTTTGACGACGTAATCCTTTCATACGCATGGTATGATTCCTAACACGGCTTGGGTTTCTAAATTTTAAATCGAGCCTCCTCGTACGGCCCTCCCTCACCCACGACCACGTCAATCATCCTCACGCGATTCCCGCCTATTAGAGAGAGAAAGAGGTGGAGAGGGGAAGAGGGGTATGATGGCGCAGCCGTTTGTGGTTTATGCATATATGCACAGCCAAGGGGTATTTACATACTTAAAGGGATTATCGCGAACGCATTGCGTAAAAGAAAAAAAAATGTAATAAGATTTCGGCGACGGCGATTTTTCTGGCATGGCAAGATCGCGTATGCAAATTCGACAGTTGTAATCGCTGCGCTGTGAGCCATGTCACTCGAAAAATAAAAGTTTTCCGCTCCGTCCGTCAAGGACGTAGAATTGCGAACAAAGGGCGACGGAAACGTATCTTACGAAAAAGCGTGTTGACATCCCATACCATTCACCGATGCGAGGAATTTTCAGGGAAAATGTAGGTGGAGTTAAAAAAATGACTTGGCAACAGCTTCAGGCGGAAAGAACCAGGCAAATCTGGAACGCAAAAGTTATGAAAGGAAACCACTATATAAAAAAATCCAGTTGGTATCAATAAACATATCATCAATATAAATTAGTAGTCAATTTTGTAAAGTAAGAAGTCTATCCATTTATAAGCAGCATCGCCTTCTGATGAAGACGGTGAATTATGAAGAAACGAGTAGCTGTAGAAAAGTCCCGTAGACGAGGCAATTAAATCGGTCGTTACTCTTCTAGAAGGAATTATAAATTCCATATAATACAATCAGGAGCGGCCCGAGGTATTTTGGCGCCCCGGGCGAGAATAAATTTCAGCGCCTTTTCAGATAATTTTAAGGAGCTTAAAAAGCGCACGTTGATATATTTACTGCTATCTCAATCGTTCTGCACGGACCACCTGAATGGAAGTCATGGACCACACCTTGGGAACCTCTGCCTTATTATATTAAAACTTTCTGGAAGCGCATTCATTATTCATCTGAATGTTAGAATGAGTTTTTTCCATTTTAGCATACGATAAACAAAGGACCATCTGATATTCACGCTATATGAAAATACTGACGCGAGTCTTTATACCTTAGTTGGTTATATTTGATTTGGAACCAATAGGTAACGCAACGCTGTAGAGATTTTAGTTGTAACCGTAAATGCGTTTATTTCCTATGACAAACAATATAGCAATTAAGCTAGGTGAATGTTTTAAAGTTTGAACTCTTTCGGTATGGGTACCGACTGAATTTCCCGATGGCTGAAGAGATATGGCGATTAAAAAGGTTGGGAACCTTTGATATATTGCTTTCGGCCCATAAACAATAGAACTATATTTTATTACAGGCGGTAATCTTTTCATCTAAAAATCTAACGTCGAAAACACGCTCGTTTTGCACCTCATAAATTTAAAAAATAATTTAAAATACAGCTAACTACTTATTAAATGTGAGTTCCGTTGATCGCTTGAGCACCCCTTACTAAACCCCTTAGTCTTATTATCTTCCAGCTACGTTATCGAGCATAATTGATAAATCTTTAGATTGCGCGAAAGGTTCTGTAATCGGAGAAAACTAAAAAAACTCCAAGGAGAATACAAGTGTCTCTGATAAAATTTCTCCTAAAATAGGACGCGAAACTCGACTACGTTAAAATCATACCAATTATTTGTGACCTTTTAAAAAAAATACCTTTCGCTTTTTAAAACTTCCGTAAAAGTGAGGAAATAACGTTCATCTTCTGTCAACTGTATACGATATGGCGCTGCTTTTTAGCTCAACTCTAATAAACTATGTCTCGCTAAATATGAACAAATATTTTTAAAGAATAAAGCTAAAGCTTTCCCCAAGTTGAAAATATTCTTCCTATTTTGTTTTTAGAGTAGGTATAACGTCTTTTATTTGGCAGTCGCCATTGGGAGGAATATAAAATTTGATTTAGATACCTCTATTCACAACATTACATCCGGTTCAGAGTACAAAAACTTCCTCAATGAGTTTCACATTGCTATTACATAGAAATTTTTATATGCGTGAAAAAACAGAATTCATGAAACGAGATGGGTCAAAGAACTTTTAAGTTATCGACAAACTCCAAGAACTTATAAATTTAGGTAATGGGGTATGATTGAGCAGATATATAATTTTATTGCGAGCCAATGAATGCACTCTCATGGTACCTATGGTACCACCAACAGGCAAGTTTTCGATGACGTTCGTACTCAAAATTTCTACGTTGTATACACAATACATGGATTCGATCCCCTTTTGTCTTAAATTAAGGAAAGAAGTATCACGCGGGAAAGATTAGAAGACGACTCTTCAAATGCAATTTAATCGCTTAAGCGCCACTATTTTACCAATGGAATTTAAGCATTTCAATGCTCGTGTTTCAAAGTTAACGACGATCAAACGCACGCCAATTCAGTTATTTTCTTTAAACCCATTCAATTAAATCCACATAAATGTTGAAATTATAAATAATATATCCTGAGAGGAAGAAATGGGGGGGGGGGTATACTTTGATAGCAGCCGCTACGTCGCACACGCTTGAGAAGTTTTAGGGTGTACGTATATATATTTTTTCAGATCTCGTAAAAATAGTTAATATCGCATTGTCCCAGACGACAACAACGTCAAACGAAGCTTCGGATTTTCGACGCGGAGATAACGAGAACGGCGCACGCGCATATTGCGAGCGGCGCGCGGCCGGAAGAAGATGGATGGTGGTGGTCGCCGCCGTCTTTCCAAGGAGTCATGTCCGCGATGAATTATCGTCTCTCCGCTGCTGGTGTGTCTCTCCTTTTCTCTCTCCTTTAGTCCTCCATTCTCTCTCGTTGAGGCCGTCGATATAATCGTATATGGCATGTCGTCACCACAGTTGTTCCTTAGCAACCTACCTGGTCCTTACGATATGACATTTGTCAGAGATTAAGTGCAAGTGCATATATAAACACACACACACGCATGCACGCACGCACACGCGCCCACGCACACATATATACACACGCACGCGCGCACGCACACGCGCACACATATATATATATCTTGAAAAAAAAACATTCGAAAAGAAAAGTTGCATAATATACCGCGCGTCCTGGAAGTTAATTTTTATCCTGATTCATTTTATTCCTAAATCTCACATAATTTCCGTTATTTGTGACAAAATGCCCGCATACATCCCTGGCCAAGACACGAATGATTGAAAGGCGAAATGCGCGACAAATCAATTCTACGGCTGCTTGTAACACTTAGAAACACCAATTTGGCGCGCGAAGGCTTAATTCATAAGGATGATGTTTGGTGATGGGTGTCTTCGTGCGTGCGTAAGCGTATTTGTGTGTGTTCGTGCGCAGCGGTCACGTCGCAATGTCTTCCATTATGTGGGAAATGTGTTTCGAAGTGACGCACACTTCGGTGCAGTACGAGTTTATGATTCGGGCCAGTGGAGTCGCTAATCATAGTATTCATTGGGTTGCATTTTGGAGTTAATGTGATCGGCCTTTTTTTTAGAGTTTTCCTCGACTCTGCTATTTACAAAATTTCCGAAATGCAAAGTTGTTAAGGTTTCGAAATCTGCAGACAAATGGTGCAACATAAACAGCTTAATCTCTCTCACATCCACACGCTTTTTGTCCATATAAAATAATGTCACTGCTTATATTTATATGTAAATATAGTAGACCCTCACGCAACGCGGTAGTTACGTTACTGAAGTGGCCGCGTTGGGAGAAAACGCGCTGTGTGAATTTAATGACATATAGAAAAAATAGGGTTACGTTCCCAGAGCTTGGTAATTAATGTGTACATTTTTTACATAAAAATCATAAGATAAGATAATATTAAAAAGATAATACAATTTTAAAACTTTAATTTAAATCAATGCATTACCTAACATTTTGGTAACACCAAGTATTTTGATGTTGATGGTTGGCGGAATTAATCTGTAATGTGTCCCTGCATTGCTGAAGTATGCACAGATTTATAAAGCTGACGATATGGTAGTGTACATTGTTTAATAGCTCGTTTCAATTTAAGGCTTCTGTCCATGTTAAACCCTGCTTCAACGAGACCACTTGCATGCTTGTCAAAATCAGGCAGTTTCCTGTAAAAATGATGGCGTGAGCTGTTTCTCCTCTTCATACATCTCTTCCACGCCTTCGTGGGACTCGAGCATCTGAAGCATTTCTTACTCAGTCAACTCCTCCTGGGACGAGTTCAAAAGTTCTTCTCCCATATCATCGAAGCCCTCAGCGCCCACAGCCCTTGCCAGCAGCACATTCTCTCTCTCTCCTCAGATGTTACTGTAGGAAAACATTAAGCATCGTTCACAACTCTGCGCTATAATTTACTCCTTCCGGCATTTAAAGTTGAGTGGCTCACCTCACCCTATAATGCTTTGCTGTCTGCAATTGCGTGGGCAATCTATAACTCACGCCAGAAGTCTGGGAGTCCACTCTTGGGGTTCTCCTCCATGCCTTGAGAAGTTTTCTCATGGTTCTCCTGGCGTAGTAGGACTTGAAGGTTTGATGCCTTCCTGTTATACTGCCAAATAACGGGTAAAAGGGAATTATGCTTACCCTTTAATGCCCTGGGGTTCTCTGTACGGTAAACCAGCAGATGTTTACACTTAAACTCTCCCGATGCATTGGCGCAGAAAAGCAAGGTCAGTCGGTCTTTGGCGGTATTGAACCAATTTCTCCCGTTTACTGATGTAGGTTCTCGATGATACCCTTTTCCAAAATAATCCTGTCTCATCAGCATTGAACGCTTGGTGGAGGGTGGTAATCGTTCTCTTCAGTTATCCTTAAAAACTTTGTGGGACCGCTTTGCAGCTTGTTGGTCAGCAGAAGCACTCTCACCAGAAAACTTGACATTGTGCAGATTGGAACGCTTTCTGAACTTGTCAAACCAACCATCACTAAAGTTAAAGTCTTTTAAAGGCTCTCCTCCCTTCTCACAAACAGTTTCGTAGATTCGCTGCACTTTCTCCCGGATCACGGTGCCACTGAGTGCCGCTCCCTCCTGTGTCTTCTCCTCAATCCAAGTGTTCAATAACCTCTCTGTCTTATTCTGCTACACGGACGTACTATCATACTCCTTATGGAATTACTAGTAGCAGCAGCAGCCGCAAGACTTGCTTCAATGGAAGATGAGGAAAACATTGAAGAAGGCAACTTACGACCAAGTATTATGGAGAGCGAAGTAGAAAAAGCTATATTGGAACTAAAGAAAGGGAAAGCCACAGGCAGCGATGGAATACTGGCTGAGGTACTTAAAGTCGTGGGATCAGAAGGACTAAAAGCGATCAAGAAATTAATTAATAAGATTTACGACACGGGAGAGTGATCTCGGGATTTCCTAGAAGTAACAATGATCCCTCTAAAGATGAAGCCAAATGCAATGCAGTGTTAAGACTACAGAACGATAAGCCTTCTGTCACACACTTCGAAGATCATCACGAGGATTCTTAATAAAAGGCTGAAGAAAAAGGCAGAAGAAATACTAGGGGAAGATCAATTCGGTTTCAGAAAAGGATGAGGAACGAGAGATGCTATAGGGGTTGTTAGAATCATATCAGAAAGGGCAAAAGAGTACAGTAAATAAATCTGCATGTGTTTCGTTGACTGACTGAAAGCCTTTGATGGAGTAAATTGGGCAATGTTGATGAACATATTAAAGGGTATAGGTGTAGACTGAAGAGACAGGAGACTGATCAGGAATCTACATGTGAATCAAGTTGTAAAGGTCAGTTTGGAGAGTACGGACACCTACGGAGTAAATATCGGTAGAGGGGTAACACAGGGCTACTGCCTATCGCCGACCCTATTCAATACATATGGAGAAAGTGTAATGCAAGAAGCGTTAGAAGGCACAGGAGATTTTAAAATTGAAGGAAGGATTATAAGAACAGTAAAATACGCGGATGATGAAGTCCTTCTAGTGAGAAAGGAATAGGAACTCCAGAAAATGGTAAATAGACTAGTAATAATAGGTAGAAAATACGGTATGAAAATAATTACAGAAAAATCCAAGGTCATTCGAATATCGGGAAAAGAAGAGAATCTGCGCATAAGTATTGGAGGAAAGCCTTTAGAACAAGTTTCAGACTATAAATACCTAAGAAGCATCATAACAAGAGAAGCAAAGTGTGCGGATCAGATCAAAACTAGAATAGGAAAAGCAAAAGTGGCTTTTAGAAGAAAGAAACACCTACCTACGGGGAATATAAGGGAATATATCAGCAAGAAGTTCAAAAAATGCTATGTATGGAGTATAGCTTTGTACAGGGCAGAAACATGAATTCTAAGAAAAATTGACATCAAATACTTCGAAAGTTTTGAAATGTGGACTTGGAGGAGAATGCTGAAGATAAAATGGACAGACTGGATGAAAAACGATGATGTGCTACGATGAGTAAGAGAGAAGCGAATGATTATACAGATTATTAGAAAGAGGAAGGAAAACTGTGTTGGACATTACCTGAGGAGAGAGAGAGTATGATTAAAGACGTGTTAGAAGAAAACTAAAGGGAAAAAGGTAGGAAAAGGTTTCAGCTAATATACGATTTGAAAGGGAAATAGAATTATCAAGATATGAAGAGGACAGCGGAAAATGGGAGTGTATGGAGAAACAGGTTTAACCATGAATAATCACGCACCTGTCTACCTATGATGTTGATCATTACAGCCTTAGAATTTAAGGTCTTGTGTTAAAATTATTCTCGTTTTGTTCTTTATTTCTGTATCACTTATAGAGTTATTATTTTCTGCGCTGTTCTATGGTACAAGTAGCGGATTATGTTCGTAACTACAGAAACTACATACTTTTATTTGGATCGGTCAAACCATTGTACTTGCAGTAGTATCCAATAAGTCTAGAGGTCTGTAAATTTAAGAATGTTTGCGGGATATTTTTTTAATATAAGTAAAAGAAAAAGGTTACAAAAATATAGAAACATTCTAAAAATTAAATTTTAAGTACTCTCCAATTTGCGTTTCATTTTTCTGATGGTGAGAAAATATAAGTGGTAGGAAGCTTATTTGCAGTGGAAGGAGGAAGATATGTGCCAGGCCTTATCCATCACACTCAATGGACATTTAAGTATAAGTGGAGCTGCAGATCATTTCAAAGTTGCATTTGCAACTCTTCAGAGATGAGTCCAGGATGCTAGATACAATAGAGAAATTACAAGAGAAGAAGTTCATTAACCAACTTGTAAGACCAAGCCACCCAACATATTTTTCATTTGAACAAGAAGGTGACCTTGCAGAAAGACTAAAATCTTTGAGTAACCGTGGTTTTGGCCAAATGTCAACAATTGTACGAAAAGCAGTTTACAATTATGCTAAAATAAATAAAATTAAAGCTCCTTGGGGTGATGAAATAAAGATGGAAGGCAAAGAGTGGTTTATTTCTTTTATGAATCTGCACAAATATATTTCTTTGCGAAAACCGGAAGAGATTTCAAAAGCATGGGTCATGGGCAAGGAGTTCACGATTTTTATGAATTGTTAAAACAGGTGACAGTTGAATATGGCTTTCTAGGCCAACCTCAATGCATTTGCAATGTGGATGGGAGTGGATTTCCTATGAGCAACAAGCCTTCAAAAGTTGTTGGTGTAAAGGGTTAGATAGATATTGTTTCCGTGACAAATTTAGAAAGGGGGGAAGGCTGACTTTTCACACCTTTATTTTATTATTGTTATTTTCACGTACAGTATGTGTTAGCATGCTTGTATGTATGTATTACTTAGTATTCAGTATTATTAATTTTTTTATTAGCAACTTTGCACACGCTTTCCACTCGTCATAAATGATAATGTTTACAATAGAACAAAAATCACAAACTGCACAAAATGACTACGTGTGTAGCTAGCGTGCGCATTTTTAGCTTTCGTGATTCATTTTTTTACGCACGAATCGTATAGTGCGTTCAGCAGGAGGATGATTAAACGGAACTCGCTATCAAGTTCTGAGGCTTGACGTTAAAATACTCCCACTGCCATACACTGTGCGTGAATAAGTGCGTGTTTGCGTGAGTGTATATATATATATGTGTACACAGTGCAGCAATCCCACTACATTTACACTATGCGGGCGCGCGTTATGCGAGGAGTTACTGTATATTTAATTGCAGGACCCCCGACTGCTTAGCGCCAGGGCCCCCCACATGTGTAGCACCAGGGGCCCCAAACTGTTTAGCGCCAGGGGCCCCAGGAGGCATAAATCCGCCACTGACCACAATTCTAATGTCCGAAACAGGTTACGTCAATGAAGATCTGTTCTTGGTTTGGCTTCCAAGTTTTGACAAAATTGGTGTTCAAGGCAGGAGTTGGTTAATTTTAGATGGTCATTTATCCCATAATTTCCTCTAATGTCTTGATTATTGTCTAGAACATCAGGTTGAGCTAGTATGCCTACCGCCTCACACCACCCACGTTTTGCAGCCTCTTGACAGGTCTGTGTTTAAACGTCTAAAAGCATTTTTCCCAACATTACAGCTTATGCCTGTCTGCATAGGATCTTCAGATCACTTTATTCCATCAATTTCTAGCTTGGCAATCTCACCATTTGTGAGGGAGGAGTTTTCTTCGATGTATCTCTTCGAGGACATCCGTTGGGGCAGGTTGATACTATTTAGCTTGGCTAGTTCGGCCCCAACCAAGAAAACAACCGCGTTCAGAAACGAGAAAATTGATCTGCTACGATAGTTCAGTGGAATATACATCCGGTAAGTGGAAGACCCGGGTTCGATTCCCGGTTATAGCAGACTTTTTTCTCGTTTCAAAAATATTCCCAACTTTTCTCTAAAAGCATTTTACCAGCAAGAGGCCACTTCCTTTGTTCACAGTAATCCAACAAGTTCAATAATAAAATTTGTAGTTGGTGGTATTTTTAATAGGGCCTGGAGAAAGGGTGCTACAATAGGGAATCCAGTAAAAGGATTTGCATCGACCGGAAACAAACAAGATTCCTGAACACAAATTCCTGCAATCACACACTTTTTCCTCTGACACGAATGCTGGGAACAGCATTTCCGATTGTGAATATTCCGATGTAACCCTTATTCTTTTTTATGGACCTCCTGAATCCTCAAGTGTAACTCCCGGACCGTCAAGTGAGACTTCCGGATCATCAAATGCAAATAGCTGACCAACAAATTCATCTACCGGACCACCAAATGTAACTACAGATTCATCAAACGAAATGCCTCTACTCATAAACCAAAATGCTAAATTAAATAACTGTCATCCTTAAACTTACCAAGTTCTTACAAAACCATCACGTTCTGGAACAAACTTTTCAGTTGTTTTACCTCTTCCTACCAAAGTCAATCCAAAGAAAATAGCAAACAAAGCAAAGCATTTTGCCTATCATCTGACATCTCCTGTAAACGTTCAAAATACAAGAGTAAGGAGAAAGTAACATTTTGAGAATAAAACAAAGGTGATAAAACTTAGAAATAAATCAAAATATCTAGTAATCACCAAGAAAAGATGTGTGCGAAGAAAACTAATGGTCTCAAGCAGTTCAAGTGAAGAATCTTCATACAAATCATCGGAAGACGAAGATGTACCGTGTGGTTTCTGCGTAATCAATTATGTATTTAAATCTGAAATCTCTCACAAAAGGTGATTTGATAATCTGCGAAACATGCAAAACTTGGTACCACGAGCTGTGTGTAGGAACTGCTGGACATAAATGAAGCGTGGAAAATGTGTTTAATACGTAATTAGTACGAATGACTATGGTCAACAAATGTAATGCATTGTTTATAAATAGTTTCTAACCTTTATAAGACTAATTTTCAGTGCTTTATTACAAGAAAATATGCAATCCAAATAGCCTCACCTCTGATCCAAATAGCCCCACAATATATGTGAGACTAATGTTTTTCATTGTTGTGTATTTTGCGGTGTCTTTTAAAATAAACATGATGTTTAAAACTTAGCATTATATTTTGTAATTCAAAACACTATAATGCAATAAAAAATAATTACTAAATTCTAAAAGAAAAATTGGCCACCTGTAATTCCTGGTTAAATTTGAAACGATCCAAATAGCCCCACCCTATCCTACTTTTCAGAAAAATACAACGTTTAAATAACATTTATATAAAGCATTAATATTTGGTCTTTTTTTAAACTAAATAGGTTTTTGGGTGTAATTTTGGTCCTCTTTCATGTCCGACGAAGGAAAGCTATGCAAAAAACATGAAGGAATGTAAAGCGTTGTAATGTCGCTCCTCTATTTCTCGATGGCCGAAATAAATATTTATACATAGATCTTAAATATTTATTTTTTTTTAAAATCAGAACAACGGAATTGTTTAAAAGAAAAATATTAGCATACAAAGCAATAGATTCGTGGTATTTCGGTTTTCAATACGAGGGAATATCCTGAAGTAATCAATTAAAAGTGCAGAAATGTTTCTAAAAATAAATTTCCATCATTGAAAAATGAAATATTTTAAAACATTAAATTCTCTATTACTAATGTGCAAAGAAATAAATTTCAAATAAAAGAAATTTATCTACTTTGGGTACCAGGCTATATCACAGTGCGGTTTATAGAGGCTTTGAAGCTGTAGCGACTGAATTTTTCGTCAATCAAACTACTAATTTAAAACGCCAAGTTTAATTGCAATTTTACAAATGACGTGCGGACAGGGAAGACATTAAAAAGATAATCAAATCTATGAAAAATATTACACATCCGCCTTCATCTGTCACAAAATATTAGGGTTCAAATTTCTCTGTGAATTTCTAATGTGACAACCCATACATGCGTTAACACCGCAATTAAATCTCTCTCTAACGAAGCTCATGTCTCATTAGCATCGTGTACAATTCGCTCGCTCGAAAAATCTACTCGATCTTTTTTTGCACACTTATTCCACCTTTGATGGCATCCTCTTGATTATTCGGCGAGGACACCTGGCCTCAATTACAGCTATTCGCGCGCACCAACACGCTATGGTAATTCGAAAGAGCAGGAATGTGATTCCTTCTGGCGACGCTTCGTCTGGTGAAGATTCGTGCGAAATGATTGAGACGTAGAAGAGAGATTTCTTCAAATATGCAAACATTTTATTTACTTTTTTTGTTTTCGACATCTCTTCGAATTTATTGAATCTGTCCAGTGTCACACGCCTCTAATGATAGATGTCACTGCTACGTATTTCGAAATTTAAAAAAGCGCTTATTTCAACCCCGCGGGCTTTTGCGCCCCGGCCAGTATTTTGTTTTTATTTCACCGCGTCTTGATATTTTTACACTGCGGAAACAGGTGCTTGCGTCGATTAGATTAATCGCAACGAGTTCTTGAATGCTTATCCGGCGGCCAAGGCGAAGATCATAATTTAAAAAAATCCAGTGAAAAATGTGCTTATCAGCGGGATCTCATTTTCACGGTAAATAAATGAAAGATTTTAATGAATCAGCATCTAAATATATAAATGTAATTCAAGGAATCAACAAGCTCGTCTTACGGTTAAGATAAACTGATAAAGCAGAATTCTCCAGAAAATGGTGAGAATTTCGGTTACAAGGCAGTCCTCATCAGTGGTAATTCGCCGAAAGCCGATTCTAGTAAGGCGACGGCCGCCTTGTAGCCGAAACGCGCATTGGGTTTTCGCGATCGTTTTAATTTTATTGAGAAGTAAATATAAGTTGAGAGTTTGTAGCTGATCGAGCAACCGGATTTAAAAATTATCATTATCATGTGCTAATCGTATTTCGATGTGTACCTTTACTTGCAGGCACACACAAATACATATGAACATATCTCCATTCACTGTAAAACAAGGAAACGCTTTATTTTGGCCTGCGATGACTTAAAAAGACACAGCGAGCATAGAAATGTCCCAAATTCACACAAAATTTAAGAAAGATTTGTGATCACGTGGCAGAGGATAATAATATTGTCAAATGCAGCGTCTGGAGACCGGCTTGGGGGCGCGGATTACACAAGAGACTAACTCGAGAAGGTGCCCTTTTCTTCGCAATGGAATTTTTTTCCCGAGTCGCCGAAAATGTTCCGGTATCCGGGTAAAGGCCTTATAAGCAGCTGAGTGGTTCGTTTTACGACGCGGCGGATGAGCGACAAGTCAGCGGTTGAGCAGCGGACTTATGTACTCGTCTGACAATGAGAGCCTATCAAGTGAAAGTTGGGAGTCGAAGGACGAGCCGGTGACTCTTCGTCTGAGGGAATCCCACACTCTTCGAGAAATACGTAACAATATGTTCGGCAAGTATGCAGTGTAACACTAATAGGCGAATTTCATGCGATGGAGTATTTGAAATTTAACGATATAATATGAACGAACGCACACCATAAAACACCTAAACACCACGGTCCGATTATGTCTCTATGTTACTAAAAATTTCTTTCTCTTCTACGCTGGTGCGTTACTAAACCTATTTACGTTATTTTAATAACTAAATACTGCAAAACAATATATCAGAAATGTTGCCAGGGAAATATTAAATTATTATTTACTGATTTATTTTCTAATCAGTTGTAATTAGTCAAACAATCAAAAATTATTTTAAACATACCTCACTTGAGTAAGGAAGTTGTAATAATTACGTTTAAGTTCTATTTTTCGTCGTAGATAATCCATTTCCTTCCGCTTACAATTCATCCGCACGTAAGGGAATTCAATGTATATCTATTCATAATTATACCAGATCTCATTCACTTCTGTTACAACGAAGATTCTTTTCGTTTACAACAATTAGGTGTGCTTGCATGAATTTTTCAAAGATCAAAGCGAATTATGACTTTCTTCTTTGATTCATTTGATAGCGGCTACTCTCCTGCGACAAAAAACGCATAGAGAAGAAATATTTTATTTGGCTAGTTCTACTAATTTGGTTTTGAAGACTTTTTCGGCATGACTATTATTTTGCGAGATAAGAGGAAAAGTTTGCTTTTTATTCTCAGTAAAGTGGCACCCGTGTTTGGGTTATGCGAATCATTTATGCCATTTTTGAAAATTTCTTTGACCTTAAGTCCTAAATACAAAATCTCATGAAAATCCGTTCGGTAGAAGCCGAGAAAGAACATGCGTACGGGCGGACGTACGGACAGAACGAAGCTAATAGGCGCTTACGTTGGAAACGAAACGCGCTTAAAAACGAGCAGGCCCTGAAGTCAATTTTGATTTACGTAAGGAATCAAAAAAGCAAGGGCAAAATGAAACCGCTTGAGGATTGCCCGAGTCAACACACTCCGCCTACCACAGTGCAGTACAGATCTATTGAAAGCTTATGGCACCTGCGCAGAAACACGAATTTAGCATGGAAGAGTCCACTCTCGAAAGCGAGCTACGTGGGGGTGAGGGTATATACGCATGGGGTAATCAGTCATTCTCCACAGCCACCTTCCCCTTAAGCTTTCCCCCTCCACAGCCACCTTCCCCTACATCACGTGACTCTTCGCGCATTTATGTGCCATAAGCTTTCAATAGATCTGTACACAGTTTTTGCCGTTCATGTTCTTCCATTTCCAAACTCCCAAGTTCGTCTTCCTTCGTTGTTTTTGCATAAAAATAAAGAAATCCGCGCCGTGCGGAAAAGCATGGCTCTCTCTCAACGAAATACGAGAGAGCGGACAAGAGTATACTTCTCTAGCATTAAAATTGAGGTAATTTCGGCTAGCGGAAAGTCACGTAAAAGATTGCGCGGCAACCTTTTGCTGCAATAGTCCAGTTTTTTCGATTTCTAAATCCATTGTATGTGTAAGAGAATTTGGTTTTACTCGAAGAATAGAGGAAAAGGTTGCCCTTGTTTTAGATAAAATAATGCAGCTGCAGTTTTAGAAGTGAAAAGACTCGATAATAATAGGCTCAGGAAGCGATTCCATGATGAAGTGGTGTGGGTAATGATCTTTGTCCCTGCTAGGAAAATTGTTGGATTTATTATTACAAGCATTTATATACGGCCTTTTTTGCTGTCCACTGACTAAGTAGGCCGTGGGCGGTGAATTTCATGTCCGATGAAGGAAAGATGATATTAGCTGTGAAAAAACACATGCCTGATTTCACTGCACCTCTATTTCTCGAAGGCCGAAATGTTTGTTCATGGATTATAATTTTTTACAAATCAGAGCGACGATATTGTTAAAGAGAAATAATTTAGCATAGAACTAAATCGCACCGCGGTACAGGTATCCCCCATTTTCGCGTGCCCGATTTACGCGTTTTCGCATATACGCGATTTTGTTTTTACGACCATTTTCCGATTTAAGCATCGCGTATTCGGTTTAACACGATTTTATTGTTACGCGATATTTTTACGACCATTTTCCGATTTAGGTACGCGTCGCGTATTCGGTTTAACGCGATTTTATTCTTACGACCATACACGTCGCGTATTTGCATTTATGCGAATCGTTATGCGCACAGTATGTATTCTTAATAATTTATTATTTATTAAATATTTCATCGATTCTTGCCCGTCTACTATTTACCTTGATAGCCCCTGCATTGATACCATTAATTGCATCGTGCGACAGAGCAGGGTTCCCGGATAGTTCCTACGGCAGTAGAATCTCATTTCTTATTGTCCTCTTTGCGCAAATAACGCACTTGAGCCCACTTTTTTGTGCAAAAGTATTCATAGTTGTGTGAAGAGAATATATTTGTATTGGAAGTTCACTGATCGAGGGGCTTCGATAACTCTGTGATACATGGCAAAAACTTAACGAATAAAAAAATTTAGGAATTGTAAAAGTGGACGCTGCACAGGACGCTATATCACGTCGAAAACGCTTTGGGGGTTAAAACGCTCATTAAATCAAATTTAAAGACGTTTATAAGCGGAAGATATCTGCTCAATAACGTAGAAAATGCCTATTACATTATTTTTAATGGGAAAAATATTTTCGAGATGCGCGTTTTCGATTTATGCGACGATTTCCAGGAACACAACTCTCGCGTAAATCGGGGGATACCTGTATTTTAAGTTTTTTTGCGAGTGAATGCCCTGGAGTAAACAATTAGGACAGCAGAAATGATTTTAAAAATCAATTTCCATCCTTGAAACAATGAAATATTTTTTAAACATTCAATTCTCTATTAATAATAAATTGCAAAGCAAATAAATGGAATGGTTGCATTGGAAAAAAGAATCTGTAGAAGTGACACGTACTAAACGCATCGAATGAATTATAAATGCAATTTTATTTTTTGTTTAGGTGGCAGCACTGAAAAGACGCCAAGATTAAAATGTGCAGCTATCCGACTGAGATTTTAAAATATTTATAGGCATGTTACAAATTTTACATAATTGTATTAGATCAATCCACGGACCACAAAGTCGAACTGACGGAATGACAAACATAACACTTTTTGCTTTTAAGAAACGAAAGAACAGGAAATCTGGGACGAGACTTGAAAAAAATCAAATATATTTTAGACGATGTAACCCTAGCCTATCTTACTCGGGTTGAGTAAAAATAATATAATTTTCATCGAACAATGAATAACAGGTGGACTTCATTATTAATTAGCCGTTTTATACGAATCAACTTTTCCACATTTTAAATGCATGAAATATATATTAAAGATGTTTGTTTCGTACAGTAACGTTAGCCAAATATTACCGATGCCATTTAAAAAAATGATCATTGCCTATGATTGGGATGGAAATTCTATAATCAAATTAAAAGGAAAATAAATTCTTATCGTAACTAAGCAGTGTTTTTTTTCTAAATCTCCGATAGTGTTTGCTACCTGCGGAGCCTAAAGTTAATTTTTATTAAAGCAGCTTGAAGCCGTACAAGTCATTGCCTGAGCTCATTAAGTCAACTGAAAATTAACTAAAAGTTTTTTCTTTCCAAGCGTAATAGTAGTTCCACGCAAATTTCAACCTCTAATAATCACCGTCAGATTCATTAAGGCCTTCAAAAACAAAGTCAAAGGACCTTAAAAAAATCCCCGTTTAACAAGTCCTCAAGATATTTTCATCCAAAAAACGGCAGATGTTTCGAGAAACCACGAGTTTGTTGTCTGTCTCTAATGATATGTACGAGAGAGAGAGAGAGAGAGAGAGAGAGAGAGAGAGAGAGAGAGAGAGAGAGAGATAGAGAGAGATTTAAAAAAAGAACATTAAAAATGACGGGAAACGACCGGTTGCCCTAAGGCGAGCACGCGTCCGCGGTGGGTTTAAAAAAAACAATATACTTGGAAATAAGAAGAAGAAGAAAGGAATTCTATTTGGGCGTTAACTGAAAAATCCACCGACAGCCACCTGCTCGGAAAAGGGTTTGGAGAGTAGGAGGAGGAAGAAAAGGAGAGACGCTAAGAGATTTCTCTCATTCCCTCCAAGGATGGAGTTTTAAAGCTTTACGTTGCAGGGGAAATAGTGAAAAAGGGAGAGAGAGACAGAAGGAGAGGGAGGGGATAGAGGGAGGGGATAGAGGGAGGGAAGTAGAAGGGAATAGAAGGAGGGGATAGAGGGAGGGAAGTAGAAGGGGAAAGGTGAGGGGGAAGGAGAGGGAGGGAAGTAGAAGGGGAAAGGTGAGGGGGAAGGAGAGGGAGGGAAGGAGAGGAAGGGAACGAGAGGGTGGGACAGAGAGAAGGGGAGGGAGTGATAGAGGGGGGAGAGAGGGAGGGAAGGAGATGGGGAAAGGAGAGGGAGGGAAGGGGAGGGAGAGATGAATGGGGAGAGAGGGAGGGAGAAAGAGTGAGGGACAGAGAAAAGAGAGAGACATGGAGGGGGAGAGAGGGAGGGAAGGAGAGGGAGTGAAAGAGATGTAAGGAGAGGGAGAGAGATAGGGAGAGAGAGAGGGAGAGAGAGATAGGGAGAGAGAGAGGGAGAGAGAGAGGGAGAGAGAGAGAAAGGGTGAGAAAGGGGGAGAGAGAGAAGGAGAGAGGGGGGAGAGAGATATAGAGGGGAAGAGCGGTAGACGGAAGGAGAAGAGTAAAGATAAGTGACGAAAGATGAAAGAGAGAAAGGGGATATGCACCTGGAATGAATGGAATTGGTGGGGGAAAATAGAGGTAAATAGTAGGGGGAAAAGAGGGGGAGAGAGAGAACTTTCTCGAGAGTAGCCTCTGGAAAGATTCTCGAAAAAATTTATGATTGAGTGGCTGTCATCGCGGCGATAGGAAACCTACCAAACCACGCATCTCCTCTTCACAAAAGCCGCTTGTATGTGGACACGGGTTAGTTAACAAGCGCGAAGGGAACGGAAAATAAAAGAGGAAGGTACGCGGAAGGTATACCACGGAACTTTCTCCTCCACCATCCACACGCCTTCTCCCACATAAGTGTTCAAATTTAATGAGTGGTGAAAGGCGGAGGCAATAGCCTCCCTTTGTATCCTCAAAAAAGGGAATACTGCGACGTCGATCACGTTGCAGTCGGAGGAGCCACCCGGCGAGTTGAGTGAGCGAGCGACTGGGTCCATCTGAAAACGTTAACAGAAGGTAATTTCAGGGTTCTCCGTGTGTGAAGGCCTCGTCGAATTTTTCACCTGTCGAAAAGCCGCCGTTTATAAACGTTCGACGGATTGAGTATTACTCACTTTTAAAGAGTATCTACCGAACTGGCAAGGAGTTTAGCGGTCGATGAAATCTGTCGATGGAGAGTATTGATTGATGCTTCAAATGTGAAATTCAACATAATCAGATATAAATGTCTTAACGTCATCACCAGAAGAAAATGATTGGCTCCATTAATCCCGCGATGGTATTATTTGACAAGCTGTTACTCGCGCAACATTGTTGTTGCATCGTTTCGACGTGTCGTACTCGCTATTCTACATAGTCGAATAGAATTTTTCAGTTTATAGAAAAAAATGGCATTGCATTACGATCGAAACTTTCTTGTTGATTTTTTATCCATGAAAATAAAATAATAATTTCGTTACTGTTTAGTGAAGCAATCAGATGTATTTTTTATTTTATTTTGTCCTTAGTATTCAAATTATACTTATTTTCGTCTATATTGTAATTCTGAATATGAAGCCATGCAATATAATTATGTACGATCGCTACGGTCCAATGCCGCTCTTGATCACACGACGAGGATTCGCAGGTAGTTGAGTACTTAAACGCATCAAACATCATTTCATACTTTATTTCCTGATACAGTGTTTCTCAACCGGTGAAACGCGAAGTTTCGAAGACAATTATTATAAAACCTTTTCTCAAACTGCAATAACTAAGGTCCTTAAAAATTTCCATTAATGATTTACATAAGATTGAAATGTAGTTGACGTAAAAATCCACTTCTTGGAAAAGGTGGGGTGGGACCAAGATTTTTCTCAAAATAGTCGGTGGGACGCAAGATGCAAAACGTTGAGAACCACTGTCCTAGTAGATAAATAGATTGGCCTAGGAGAAATTCGACACGCTTGTTCAGTGGAGTCTCATTTATGGCTGGTCATTGAATAATACGTTTAAGTTGAACATGTTGCGGATATTGATACACATGTTCATTCAAATCTTGTGTTATAAATGTTCACCAGAAGGGCTTTGTAAATTTATTCTTGCCAGCATTACATGAACTCTTAAACAACAAATATTTTGATAAGATCTTTGCGTTGATGTAACTAAGATTCGATTCGGTTTTGAGTTGCTTTACAAAACTTCTACCAAACTTGCAAAAAATACATTTACCAAGCATGTAGTAACGCAATATTTTTTAAAAATTTTAAATCTTTTGCCAACTGCCAAAACAGCGATTATAAAATTCGTGGCAAATACATTTTATGCATCATATTTTTTCAATTTTTCTAATTTCTAAATATATATATTTTTACATATCATAATTGAATATAGGAAATAATTTTGAAACAGGAAAAACTTCTGCTATGACCAGGAATCGAACGCGGGTCTTCCACTTGTCGGGCGGATATTCTACCAGTGAATTACCGTAGCAGATATTTTTTTCTGTTTCTTAGATGGGTCTGGGTTAGCCAAGCTAGTATCAACCAAATTATAATTGAATTTAATTGAAATTGAATCAATTTTTTTTTGGGAAATCACCCGTCTAATAAAAGTCTATGACGCCATAATATCCAGTACAACAAATTAGGTGCCAAAGATTCGAAAAAAGTACTTCATTAAAAGAAGTCGTGTTCTATTCTCGCGTTAAGGCATTATTTCTGAAAAAATACGCTCAGGATCATTCTCAGTCCTTAAGCGACAGGAATACATTTATAGCACGCGCTTCGATTTAACTTATGCAATCGATCCAACGTATCACGAACTATAGGAGAAACTTAAAGAAATAAGAGACAGAAATCCGAGTTAGCGCGCAAATTCTTTGGCGAAATATCTTTTCGGAGTTATCGGAACTTCGAGTTATGGAAGACAGATTTCTATAAATTCGACTGCACTTTCCCTTTACTGAATCGCAACTTCAAAACATCGGGTCTTCTGAAGATTATGAAGCTATACATTTTTCATGCTTACGATTATTCCGTATTTTCCGACCACTGCGTTTCAACCCTCCCACGTAAGAGTTAGAAAAACAGAGAAACGCATTCGAACTGGAACAATAATCCTCGGTAGAGCCACCGTGCCCACGGCAGGAAAAGAAAATGTTTTTCCACGTCTAAAGAGATGGAGGGGAGGGAGTGGGAAAGTACAAACATGGAAGGCGAAGGGAAAAATCCAGGAAACGGAAGCCCTTTCTGGAGAGAAAGAGGGAGGAGAAAAAGGAATTGCGTCGTGCCGGTGGTGTCCGGTCAACGAAGGGAAGGAGGTGGAGGGCGAGAAAGATAGGAACGGAGGGAGAGAGAGGAAAAGATATGGAGAGAAATATCGATTGATAGTTTTGCCGAACCCGTAATCATTTTCGGGGGTTCCTAAACGTGTGTGTGTGAAAGAGAGGGAGATGGAGGGAGGGAGAAGGGCCGTGGTTTGGTTTTCCTTCCGCCCTGGAAGATAATAGCATCGGAACCTCATGCATAACAGTTTTAAGGGAGTTTGCGGGGGAAGGTTGGATTTTTTTTTTGTTTGAGGGGAAGTGGGAAAACGAGAGGTTTATATAGACCGAGAGAGGAAGGGCATAAACAAAGCAAGCTTTTCTTCCCCTCCCTCTGTCGAGCTTCAATCCTCACCCGTTACATCCCACTCCCCCTCCTAACCCCTTCCGTTGGTCGAAAAAAAAAATAACAGCGGAGGTCAGAATGTTTGGCCAGCGGTTTCTGCGCTGATATGGGGGCGCATGCTTGGATATGCCGAGGGGGTGAGATTAATGGGGAGGAGGGATGATGTGGAAAGGGGGAGGGGATTTATTTGCATTTGGTATGCACTATGGGAGAGGCAGAGTGGCGGATGAAAGCATGCGGCGTATTGCTATCGGTAAGTGAGAAGGGTATTTGCAGGCCAACGGGGAGAAAATGCATGGTGATGGAATGGTAAGCGCAGCGAAAAAGTATGCATTATTATTCACGCTTACTATTTTACGAATCGATGAATGCAAGCAAAGTTATTTATAATCTACAGTTTGATAAAATTCTTTGAAAATGCACAACCTATGTAGTAATTAAAAAAAGGCGAGTTGCCTTAATGCATGTCAAACTGCAGCTTGCTGTAGCCGAGAAACTCCTGGAAAGTGAAATAAAAGTTCACCGGCGAAATTAACTGCGCAAACTCACGAAAGGCCGCCTTAAAAAGTAATCATTTTTATCGCAAAAACCACTTCATATACCTCCTTAATATTTCAAATTTCCATGTTTATCAGCTTGTCACCCATTATTTTCAATTACGCCACTATCTCCTCCTCGTGAACCGATATAAACGATTCCAAAATAAAGAAAATTAGGGAATTAAATAAGCCTATTTTTAGCCCGATTGCCCAAATCGCTCACAAACTCTGAATCCACAGTGGCGCCTTCACTTTTACAACCTTTGCGGCAATATAAGCGAACAGCGCCGCTTAGGGATTGGGGACGGGGTGTATTCTCTCCATTCGCGAGAATACTATTAATGCAGATCAAAGTGGGTGTGACTGAAAAAAGTCCCTCGAGATTTAGTCTTCTCGCAATGTTCTCGTTTGAGGGTACTTTTCATGCATGCCCAACAACGAAGAGTTGATATTCTGATTGGAATTCAAGCCAATGGGTTTCGTGAAATCGTCGAGATTACGCTAAACTCACCATTGGCGAGCGAATTTTTTAATGCCCTAAAACACAGATATATCTTGTCTTTTTTCACGTTCTTAATAGCTATCAATTACTTCTAACTATTGTAACTGCCCGTCAGCAATGGCGGATACGAATTACTTAGATATTAAATTGAAATAAAACTGAAATTAAAGAAGCCAAACTTTACATGCGCTAAAAAGTAAACAATAAATACAAAATTCACATAAATGAATGTTCCAGAAATAAAAAGTCTTTGGCATGTAAAATTTACATGAAAAAGAAACATTAATGAATATTTATTAATTAAATATTTTGCTAGGGAAGTTTAATATGCCCAGAACTATTTGAACTTTCTAGAATATACAATGAGAATTTATATTTTTTTACATTTTTACTGTATATAAGACTTAGTTTCATTAAAATAAATTTTTATTTATGTTCTTAATCAACGATTAATAACTCATTCAGCTTTCGCTAAACATTTACTCAAAATCTTTAAAAATTCAATAATTTTAATCTCTATGACTTAGGAAAGCTCATTGACACAAATATCAATGAATAGTGGAATATTTATTTATTTTCCTTACCGTCGTATTGTTTATCCTAAACAATGTATTAATTAAACTTCAGAATAGTGATGAAATTTCGTATATTACGCCAGATGCAACAGGAATTTATAATCCCATTCAATCATACTCAACTACACTAAACCGGCAACAATACAAATACGTCAAATTTTCGCGTCAAAAACTAATTTGTGGACCTTTGACGCGAATCCAAAAATCAACGGAAGGAAATTGAAAGTCCGTTCTTTTAGTAGTACATTGTTTCAAGTTCCAAATTCCTGTGATGATTCAAAATAATTTTAAAAAGCAAATGATTAATGCGCTGTGCCCGTACCCGTGTTAATCAATAGGATAAAGTAAACGCTCCTGGAATCTAACCCATGATATTATGATAGAAAATGACATTTTTAAAATGTGCGAGAGGTAGATTCGAACCCGCGACCCTAGCATTGGGAGCCGCTAACGCTAACCACCCCTCTACCAAGGCCGGCGTTTTAGCTAGATAGATAGATAAGATAGCTAACTTGGTACAAAAATCATTTAAATGTGTTAAAAACAACAGCTGAGTTGTACAACTAATTGGTGTTTTAATTCAGCGATTTGTTTGCTTTAACTGTTTCATATTTACTAAAATTTTGCCGAGTATTAATATCACGCGTTTTCTTCGGATCGTATTTCTTACTATATTTTCTGGTTTGCATGATACAGAATGAAGGGTAACATGTGGATGAACCGATTAAAAAATACTATATTTACAGAGAAACTCGGGATTTTGAATTTTTCTCTCATGGCATAATTCATGGTCGATATTATTTTTTGGAGCTGACAAACATATCGCATAAGAAATACACGTTTAAAAGAAATCACGGTGTAGCGTTTTCTCTCTTCCATTTTTATCGCGCGATCCAGCAGGGAAAAATAAATAAAATATCATCCCACACACACACACTACACAAAAAAACGCCCACCGAAAGGAGAAAACAAGAGAGGTTTATTTATTTTTTTGAGATAAAACAATTCTCGGAGTTGTGAGATGATGAATTAATTATTTTCGGAATGTAGAGTGGTCATGATCCCTCCGCTCTCGAGTAAAAAAAAACCCCAACCACTCCACCAGAGGCAGCACTTTGCCGAATTCCCAAACTCTTAACCACTCAAACCCCCAATTCCTCAATCCCTTTTCTTCTCATATCTCCCTCCCCCACTCGCTCTCTCACCCCCCCAGCAAGATCCGAGCACGGGCCTGCGTCTTTCTACATCCCTCCTCTCACCCAGCGCTTTTCCTCCGCCTCTCTCTTCCCCAACCCCTCTGGGTCCCTTTAGCTTCCTTTCCCCATCCTCCCGTCTCATTCTCCTCCTCTCATGCTAAGACCCCCATCGAGATAATACTCGGCAATCGGAGAGAAGGCAGAAAATGGAGGCGAGAGAAAGAAAGGGTGGGGGAGGCGTTTGCGAGGAAAGAAGGGGAGGGGGGCATCCTGCTTCCAAACTAATGCGGGCTCTATAATAAATTTCCATCGTTTACTCCCGAAACCTTTTTCACTCTTTTTCCCCAGCGATATCGATCACGTGTTGAGATAAGTATATCCTTAATTATATACACATTGTACGCAAAGGGGGTATTATAGAATGATCGGTGGTCATATTTAGCAATTTGAATTGATAATTGGTCCAGAAATGTTTCAACTAGAAATTGGAGTTGAGAGGTCGAGGGTGACAATAATATAACAGTAAATTGTGAAAAAATTCGGATGGTAGTTGTTTCCGGACAAACTGTCACCGATAAAGCATATTTGTTGTTAATGTTGCGTTTTGATGGAATTTTTATTTAAATGTTTGTTTCAAAGGCAAAAATATAAATTGTACTCTACTTTCAGCCTTTATAAATCTAATTTTTAGAAGAAATAATCAAGAAGATAATTTTTAATGTTTGTTACGTGTACTTTCATAATAAAGTCATTACATAGTCGAAAAATTGCTGTACTTGCGTTTTATATTATATCTACTTAAAGTTCTTTATCATTTTCATTAAAGCCTACTCGGGATTTATTACTACAATTTTAGGTGCGTAATATACATGGTGAAATGGCAATTTTTGACCTTTCACTCGTGAAAATCCGGGTGCGTATTATAATCGGAAAATTACGGCATATTGGAGCCTCCGACTCAATCGAATGATTTATTTAGGAAATCAAATATTTTTCAGGCATGTATCGAATGTTTTCCATATTACTAGAAAGTCTCGGGAACGAAATCGATGGATTTTTTTACCTCTACTTCCTTGATTTGGAACTTATTCTAAAAACCTTATAACACAACTAAAATCGAATAAAACCTCTTCAGAGCATTCGATTTATCGAGGCCGAAACTTCATTTGCGACTATTGGCACGATATTTTCGAACGAGCCACCCGGCAGCCTTTGAGGGCGCACAAAAGAGTAGGGATCCTGCCTCCCGATCGCCGGAGTGAGGGAGAACAAGCGTGAGGGAGAGAGAGAGAGAGATAAAAGAGGTGGGAAGTGGAAGTGGGGAGGCGAGAGGAGGAAGAGGAGAGAAAGAGAAGGGGAGGCAAAATAGTAGGAGGAGGAGGGGGATGAGAGGGATATGTGTGCGTAGGGGGTGGGGGGGAGGGACAGGGTGGGAGGAGGTTGCAGCTGCCACCTCGCTTGGCTTTCAGTTCCGGCTTCTGGGAGTGTGAAAGAAGCAGAAAGAGAAGGAAGGATAGGGGAGGCGGAGTGGATGCGCACACGTAGAGAGATAGGGGAGGGAGAAAGGATGAAGAGAGGGAACGAGAGAAAGGAGAGGATGATTTGTTCGTGCAGAAGGGACTCCCGGGTAAGGAGGAGCAAAAGAGAAGGAGACGGAGTTGGATGGGATTAAGGAAGAGGGAGGAAATTAGGAGAAGAAGAAAGAGGAATGGGGGGAAGGGGGAGTGGTGTGGGTCGGTGCGTTGGTCCCAGGGAGCAATTAAAACGGAATGGGGTCCCTTAAACCATTAAGGAGGAGGTAAGGGCGCACTTCGGGAAGAGGACGGAAGAGGAGCGGGAGTCGAGTCGTGTCTGCGCGGAGGCGGAACCGTCTCGTCCGTTTTTGTTTTTTTTTTCTTTTCCCCCACTTCTCATTTCCCACGGCCGTTTAGCGCAGCTTTAAATATTTACTTAAATATTCACTTAAATCGCGATGAGACTTGAGCGTTATAATTTTCAAAACAGTAAAATCTAAAATATAGATTGATATTCGAGATTTTCAATGTCTACGTCGTATTTTCGTTATCAGAGACATTTAATTTCCTCGCCAAAAATATCCTTCGTTAACCAAAACCTCGAATGAATACAGATATACAGGTTTATTGGAGCATTGATTACGTACGATAATTAATGCCTCTTATAATGGTGGGTTTAATTTTTTAATAATCGATTTATCACCAGGAGACCACAGTTTAATCGCTCTTGAAGAGATTTAAGGCATGGATAGTTATAAATTATACGCAAAGTTAATTTCAATTATGCGAATAAAATTTGACAACGGGGACCAACAGGCCATGTTTATATTTATATCTGTGACACCCATTCAGCTACACCTGCGTCGAAGAGTTCATTTTCAATTATACGATTGAAATGTGACAGCGGGGACATCAACGAGCGCTAAAATATAGGTGTTGTGGTGTTGTTAGGCCATGTTTATATTTATATCCTTGACACCCTTTCAACTACACCTGCGTCGCAGTATTAAGAATCACCCTACAACTCGGAGAGTGAAGTAAATGAAGTGGCTATGAGTGAAATTATTGCCTTCATTGGCGATTAATTCGCCGAAGTCCATGATCGCGTCCAACAAAATGAAGCGCTGTTATTCACAATTGAATATGCTATATAAATTCATAATATTTGATTCAAGAATGGAGTTCACAAAAATGAGCCATTTAGTGATGTAAGTTATGGGTTTACTTCCTGGTTTTCACGCATTTCCTCATTATTGTTGATGAAAATATCGAAACGCATATTATTTTATTTTCTAGCGGTTATTTCATTGCGAAATCGTCGAGTTAATTAAAAAATTTCCCCTGCATTTTCTTTTAATCATTTGAAAAAAAATTACCGGAGTGCTGCCCTCTACAGCGCGTGTGTGTATATATATATATATATATATATATATATATATATATATATATATATATATCTCTTTTTTCGTCTCACAATCAGCGGTATTCAGTGAAAGTTTGACATTCTGACGTTAGCTTCAAACTTTGGAAAATGGGCAATTTACGAGAAAATTACTCAAATTATGACGCGAAAAAAGGCTGACATAGATATGCGGATATTTGGAATCTAGAGACACACGCGAGCGTTGCTGCTGTCAAACCCGTCAGAAAAGTTCTCATTTTTCCAAGCTTCCATTTTGAAATTAGTCCGCCTCACTAATGGGATTGATATGGTAGGTAGAATCACACTTAAAAATGTTTACCGCTGCAATACAAATTAAATTTAGTTGGTTATTCGGTTTGTCTGTCCGTTGGTCCGTCTGTACATACAATATCTGAGGAATCCTGCAACTTGGAGATGTAATTTTTTTACTAGATTGTACTATGTGAGAGTTAGACATGGTATAAATTTGATGGATCAGATAGATCAGTGATTCTCAAGTGCCGCCGCCAAATAATTTTAATGCGGCCAACAGCAAAAATATATTTTAAACTTAGGAATAATTAATGTGCACACTGCGATGAATAGTGTGATGTCACATTTTTTATAATTAATATTTGTTACTGTTATTTTATTCGTTAAACTTCTTAGGTGCCTTACCAGATATCACTTACTCGTAGACCCTAAATTTAACAATGTAATCGCCACAAAATGGCACGTGGCCGCAGGCGCGGCCAAGATGAATTTTTCTCCGAGAACCACTGTTCTAGAATCAGCTTCTGGGGAGTAATAAAAAAAATCGCTAAATATTGGATGCTTCCAAACCAGAAATACATCGCATCTGCGATTCTTTACCACACTGGAAAGATAGCAGTCTGTGATGAAGGGCCTTATGTAATTTTCTCTGCAGTTCCTCCCTTATTTATTAATAGATGTCCCATCACGCAAGGGAAACAGCGTACTTCTGTCCCATTCATCCAATCTTAGAATACTGCTGTGCAGTGTTCGACCAATTTGAGGAGGGTATCTCGAAGGAATTAGAGCTGGTGCAGCGAAGAACGGTGCGTTTTCTTACATGAAGGTATGTACATGACGTGTTTCATCTCTATTACCTAATGGAGCTTGGATGGAAAACTATAAAAGATAGGCGAGAGAGTAACTTCAACGGAAAGTTTAAAAATGAGAATGTCTGGTGGCGTTGCTAGTGTAGTGATACCCATTGAAGATTCCGATAGCTCAATAACGCCCCAGCATTAAAGAAAGTTAATGGAGATTAGAGCCAGGACCTAGAGATACTTTTCGTCCCTCATTCCCGACGTGATCAGTTGAGCCAACAAGAATAATATCGACACCATTGCAGAAGTAGGTCAGTGCTCTCCATCTTCTGCTACGCATCTTGGCGGACTGATGGGTATACATTGTAAAATTTACGTTGAGGCTAAATAAATATATTAAAGAAAAGATATAAAAAATTGTGAAAATAAGCAACAATAAGTTATGAGTGTAATACGTGGGTATAATTTTTTCTTATTTTTTCAAATTTACGACCTGCTGATTCCCTCTGGCCTACACGCAATGGGTATCTGTCAGTTAAAAATTTTAGGGAGAAAAGTGAATTCCCAATGACATTTTTCTTATTGTTAGTCTAGCGCCTGAATCATAAAACATAACAGTTTTTTAATCAGTGAGAATGTTGTCCTAGCAGGCAGAATTTATAACTTGTCCATTAAGGATATGAACATTACAGCCGCTGAGGTGTCACAATGGCCCTCTCTGCCAACCGAAAATGCAAATGGAAATGTTATGAAACGGTGAATGTTTTTCCAAAACATACTGGAAATGATGACCAAAATAGACACACGATAGCCTCTAAAGCAGGGGTGGGCAAACTACGGCCCGCGGGCCACATGTGACCTGCGAGGGCTTTTAATGTGGCTCGCGATGCCATTATGAAAGCGAACCGTAATATACAATACAGATAATTTCATATTTGTAGCTTAAAATTATTGCCGGAAAAAACCTTTTCGGTGGTGTTATGGAAACAACATATTATTTATTATTGATTTTCACTAACAGGATCCCTCGAATTATCTCAAATAACTTCCGATGTGAACCCTAACGTGGCCCCCCTAAGCATTTTCATCTGTTAATACGGCCCGCCTAAGAAGCTACAACTATTAATGCGGCCCTCCAGGTAAAAAGTTGGCCCACCTCTGCTACTAGGCTGTTTTAAAGAGATTATATTCCATCGGAAAATTCCCAACGGAGATAGAGTTGGAAGTTATCCACGATTTTCGGTAAAGGACAGCTCGAAGGAACGGAAAAATAATTGCGCCGCAGTAAATCAGACCGAGAAATTATATGACGACAATAAACCGGTATTCTATTTCTGTGGTGGGGAAATAGTAAAAGGACATCTACTGGCGATAGCGATGAGAGCGCCGAGGAATACCGCAATTATCGGTTTCACCTTAACCGCAAACCTTGGAAATCACGAACAACAAAAAAATGTTACGGAATTGGCATGACGCGGCAAGATCAACTGCGGAACGCAAATTCAACCGAGATATATTTTTCTCTTACCAACAGAACCGTAGCCTTCATCACTTTATGATAAAAATGTTGTGGTCCTTGATGCAAATCATTTAGTTCTATATTAAAAATTCATTACTTCCACTCGTCTCCTGTGCTCGGTCATAAGACTGATACCAATGTATCTTTGTAACGAAAAAACAGAAATTCGCCCCTTTATGAATCAGATTGTTGCTTAAACAGTCATATGCATTTTAATAACGAACACTCATACTTTATTTAATTAAAATCCGTCCAGCGGTTGAGGAGATGAAAGTTACGACGGACGGAAGGACCAGACGTGCCCATAAGGCGTTCCGATATTATCACTTCGCTGGTAAAGAACTCCTAAAAAAGCCAAGAAATGTACGTAATAAACAGAAGTTAAAGCCAACAAAATTGGTAAAATATGAGATTTACAGCTATTTAAAATGCCTATATGGATTATTTCTCATAAGTATAGATGGGAAAGATGCCACAGTCTTGCAGGTGCTGAATAGATAATTCCTTTTTTATATTGACTACGAATGGACAAATAACGTGACCACGAATAAACTTTGAATAAATAAAAATGTATTCTCTCTCACATCCGCTCTCTATGCACACAAAATCACACATATTTCGATGGATTTGTTTGCTTGCTCATTTATGACATCAGGAGACTCAAATTTTCGTGCATATAGGCGTAAATTCCAAAGTTAGCATCTGCATATAAATTTCATTAAAAGCTATCCCCCTCGTTCAAAATTAAACTCCAGTTGCGGACTCCGATTTCTCCATTAAGACTAGCGAAAGTGGCGAAAAAAATTCTAAGCTGTTTACGTCTCACTCGGCTACCCTATTTCATCACAGGGGCACGATTCGAGCGGAGCCTTTATTTTTTAAAGATTTGGAGAAGTAATAGGGTTGTTTAGGGACAGATCTGGGGTCTGGCGGTAGGGGAGAAGAGGGGAAGTGCTTTTTCCCCTCCCATTAGAGGGCGTGAACTTCGCTTTTGTGAAACGGGCTTGTAGGGGAACGTGGCTTTTCCTCATCGAAAAATGAAAGGATTTGGGCATTTCCCGAGGTCGGTCTTGACCGACGGGGCATGTTATGAGTCGTAAATTTTTTTGAACCGCTCATTGGGCGCGTTCTTCGTTCTCTAACGCGCGATGAGGCGTTTTTCAACACAGCCCGGAGGGGATTGTGAGGGGCGGAAAAGAGGAAAATTTTCATGTCTCCTCTTTCAGAAGTTCCGGATGCTTTTCCGCAAGTGACAAACCTGTTTAAAGCGATTAACTGGTCATTGGGGAAAACGGCACTTCCCTTCGCCTTTTCAGGGAAAATATGCTTTCGGAGAAGGGATGCGAAAGGTTCCGTTTCTAAAAGCCGAACGTTTTCGAACCCGAAAGCTCGATTTTGAATGGGAAGCGGTCGGAGAATCTCCTCTTAAGCTTCTCGTGTACAATAATTGGGTTTACCTCCAACGCTCTAATATTGAAAGTAAAGCGTGTCGCTTAAATATACCTTTCTTCTTGAGTAAAAGTTGCAATAATAAAATGATAATTTACTGTTACCTATAGTTGATAGTTTCAGATATCATTAAGTGAACAGATCTGCGATGGATGCTTGATGAATTTAGCTATGCCATTAATTAGAGCAGGGGTTACCAAACTTTTTACTAAAAGGGTCACATGATGCTTCATGATCTACTGTGCGGGCCACATACGGTATTTAAAATGACTGATCGGGCCGTGTGAAAATTTCAAAGAGCAAGTTTTGAGATTTTTTTGATTCTGTAATATGTAATTCGCTTATATTAAAAGTATATTTCACCCAAGAACTCGGAAAATGTCGTTTAGTTATCATACATGATATCTAATGAATACTCTTGCTGATAAGGTGGGCCGGATCAAATCACTGCGCAGGCCGTAGTTTGGGGACCCCTGAATTAGAATACCTACGACTTTATGTCTCTGATGCAGAGCGAAATTTAGCTCGTTATACGATATGTATGATACCTATTCGAGCCTCGGAATAATTATACGGCGTTTATGAATGCCAGATGCATACCTTCTTGAACATGCTATGTACTTTACGGTACTCGCTGATTTAAAATACAACACTAGATTTGCCTCTTAAGAAAGTATGATTTAGAAATTCTCGCATATTTCTCGTTTATCTTTCTTGTTATAAAAACATTTGCGAATTTTTATATAATTATTCGCAGCCTCGGTAATATGACGATACGAAGCTAACTTAACATAAATGTTCTCCTTATTAATACACAAATTAATACATAGTGCCGAAATTTACAGAGCATGCTATCATAATCGTAACGAGGAACTTTATCAGTTGATTTGCATTAAAAGCAAAGAAAGATTGAAATGTGCTCAGAAACAGATGATGGAATAGTGATAAATAATATCAAGTCTCACCGACAATCCGAAAAACTTTTTAGTTATTTTTCTTGAAACCATAAAGCGATGCCACGACGAACGGCGGGCCAAAAATAAAATGACATGATAATTTCGGACCGACATAAAAGTGGGAACAACAAATCAAGGGAAGGAATTGCGTATGCACGTCCACGCGCGCGACTAATTTACAAGTTCCGCTCTTCAGTCTCAAAAATCACTCGCGACGGGACCTAATTAAAACCAGTTTCGAGATACTGCGCGCGCGCACCCGAGTAGGAATGATGCGAACAATACATTACCTCGAGTGAGAGAGATAAAGGGACTTTTAGCGGCGAAAAAAACTTGCCAAGACAGAAGAAGGAAAAAGAACTTTAAAAGCACGTCTTTTGAAATATATTGCGCCTATTTCTCACCAGCACCAAACGGAATAATAATCATAACACCGGTGAACAGCAATTCTTCATGTTATCTCCCGACGTGTGTTTTAATAACGCCACCGGTTAGTTAGTTCAACCACAGCTGCGTTGAAAATGGAGAAACGCGATGCATATATATGCGTATAAGCTTAAAGAAAAGGAAAGGTAGTGATGACGATGGCAACAAGGTGTTGGAGGAAGCCCAGTGGACACTTATCGGTGTTGGCGAGCCGCTGAGGTGTTGAAGTAACACATGAAAACACAATACAAACAAGTAGGGGTGTACATTTATTTAAAATCCGTTCAGCCAATCAATACCTTCCGCATTCATAGTTACAGAAAAATTTTAACCTTGATATTGTGGTACCCCTGTTTTGTCGACACGGTTTAAATATGATATTTTGGTTATCAATTTATATGAAGGTTATATATACTAAATTTGGTTAAAATCCATGACATCAGTTCTGTAGAAATACGTGTAAAAGAAATATTATTTTACTTTTTACTTTGGTAGCCCTGCTCTTTAGTTCCGATTTTAACATCTTGATTTCATTATAGTATGTTGTATAAATCTTATATACAAAATTTAATTGAAATCCGCTCTACCAATTCCTTCCAAATCCATAATTACTGGAAGAGTTTAATTTGTAAATGTGGCACCCTAGTTTGGCTGATTCGGTTTAAATATGCTAATATGGTTATATATATATATATATATATATATGTGTGTGTGTGTGTGTGTGTGTGTGTTAAATTTGTTTAAAATTGATGTGGACAGTTCAACAAAAATACGTGTAAAAAGAATTTTTTAATTCCTTGTATTGTGGCATACCTGCTTTATATATCAATACTAAAAATCTTGATTTTGTTATTTTATGTTGCATGTCTACTTCAAACACAATATCGTTGAAATCGGTTCAGCCAATTTATTCCAGATTCCAAATTACTTAAAAGTTTTAGCTTTGCAATTGTTGCACCTCTGCTTAGTCGATTCGGACCAGATGTGCCATTTTGGTCATTCATTTATGTGCATATTCTATGTACAAAATTTGGTTGAAATCCATTCAGCCAATACTTCCCTGATATATGCGTACGAACGGACGTACGGACATCACGAAGATAATATGTAGTGCTTTTCAGCAATGACGAAAAGCGCTAGTGTCAAGCTTTTCGGGCTTGAGCCCTTCTTCAGCGACAGAGTGTAATTATATATATATATATATGCTTCTTGTGAGTGAGTAGGTGTAAGTAACAGCAGAGATTTATGGATTCATATACATTATATGGATATGTATTATATATGTATATATGTCCTAATCGCTAACTCCGCACTACGCATTTGCATAATGCAATCGTATTCTGCGCACTTAGTAATTAAAAAAGGAAACGCATCATACTATCCGAAAACCGCACCCGTTTCCCTGCTTCCTCCTCCCACCCTTTTTCTTTCTCTCTTCCACTAACTACTTCCTCTTCTCTCTCTCTCACTCATTCGATCTCGTTATACTTCTCCACTTGTAACTCGGGAGAGAACCGTCGAGAAAAACAAAATAAAACTATTCGAAAAAAAATTGCAAAACTTCCTGTAGTCTAGACGGACATAAGGCGGCGCACGAAATAAAAACAAAAGAAGGAAGGCGGGCGGCGCGGTGGCTATCGGAGAAAGAAACGGCGGAAGAGGGAGATGCGTAGCAAGAAGAACAACAAAGAAGGAAAGAGGAAGAAAACATGATTGTTCGCGATTCCAATTACGAAACGCACCTTTGTTTTAAGGCAAAGGAACACACACACACACACACATACACACAAAACCTCCGCAAACTCAATTACCCCTTGATTCTCGATTGTTTTTTTAATCCTCTCCTCAACTAGTTTAATTTTTTTATTCCGTTTAGAAATTCTAGGCGTACGTATTTTTAAAGGAACGAAAGACTGAGAAAACAGACAGAGGGAGAAAGAGAAAACCTCGAGCATAGAAAAAAATCATAGCAGGTACAGACGGAGTCCACACACACTCACACACACACACACGCACGCAAACTCACGAGTTGATCTCAAGAGATTCCCAAATGGCGGGCACGTGCGAGTACACTAAGCCACCTGGTACTGTGAGAGGATATGGGGTGGGAAGGGGAATATGGGGAGAGAGAGGAGTGGAGGGAGGGAGGAATGGAGGGAGAGAGGAGACTTTGTAGCACTGATGGGAGAGAGTGAGAAGAAGGGAGGGAGGGAAAAGGAGAAGTGAGAGAAGGTCACTGGGAGGAGGGACCGAAATGGGTCCAAGGAGAATGGAAGGGGGGAAAGGAGGTAGGGGTGTCAGGGAGCGAGTGAGGTGCTGTGGGGGAAGGGTCGTAAGGAAAAAAGAGTGATGGGACCGGAGGGAAGGAGGGTGGAGGATGCGAAGAGAGAGAGAGGGGCCGGGGTAAGAGAAAGGGTGGGAGGAGGAGGAGGGAGTGCGAAGGTATTGGAGATTATTGTTAGGGAGTGGGTGGGGGAGGAAGAGGGATGTGTAGAATGAGAGGAGAAAGGGGAAGGACGGATAAGGGTGTCGGGCGAGTGAGTAGTAGGATGGCGTATATATATATAGAGAGAGAGAGGGAACTCTAGGGTAAGGGTAGGAAGAGATGCTTCTTTTTTTTCTCTCGCAAGGAAGAGGAAGAATAAAAAGGGGATGGCTCGAAAAATAGTGGGAAGAAAGAGTGATAAATTGGGGCCAGGAGGAGGGAAGTGAATGGATTGCGGAGATTGAGTTTGGGAAGAAGAGGGGGAGGTTGAGAGTGGGTGGGATGTGAAATAGAAAAATAAAGTATCAGGAAACTTGCAAGAAGACCAAGAACCGGTCAAAGGAGCAGATAATGTGGTTAAATAAGGGCGGGATGGTTAATAATTGAAGATGAAAATACCAAATGAAGAATGTTACGAAAGACGTGGAAACGAAAGAAGAAGAATGAACATAGAATAACCAATACAATATCTGTTATGCTTGAGGAACGATAAAACCGTGGATAATTAAATAATACTTACACCATTATAATGCAGGGGTCTGCAATCTTTTCCACCTGGAGGGCCACAATGGACGCTGTCAATGCTTCGTCGGGTCGGATGTTACCTAAAGATTCCATCTTATGTGAAAATCAAGCATAAAAACTTTCAGCATTAACGCTATTGTGACCATGATTTCGATTAAGGAAGATGAAATTTAATATTAAATTTTAACGTATCGCTTTTTTATCGTAGCCTCCCGGGCCGCATGTTGTCTCCGGCCCTTATGTTGGCGGCTCTTGATATAATGAGCTCTCATTGGGTTTTTAAATATAAATGTATAAAAGAAAAGAGTAATAAGCTACCTACTTACTAACTGCTATTTCCAGGGATAAAGGATATGGTCACATGCTGTGTATGTTCATATACATATTTAGTTGAAACAGTGCGACAGTTGTCTTAATAGAAAAGTAAAGTAGGCAGAGAAAACGAATTCGGAGAGAAAATGACAAGTTAATCGAAATAGGAAACGGAAAACATACTGACGGAACAAAAGATATAGAGAAATTACAATGTGGATGGAACAACAAAAGCGGGATGGGACAATTTCACTAACGACGGGAGATTAACGGAAATATGTAGAGGGATAGAAATAGAAGTGGCGATAAGAGTTTGCTAATAGAGATCGCATGATAGCGAAAAACCTAAGCCATTCTGAAAATGTGAAGGGAGGAGGCAACAGAATGGAAGAGACGATGATCTCGTAGGGAACGAAGAACAATAGGATAAAGAGGGGACTAGATGATAGATTGATGTGGATACGAGGTAATTCGGTTGGAGACAAAGAGACGGGGAGATGACGTGAAGTGTGAAGTGCGCGGGAAATTAAGAAACGAAGGGAAGTGAGAGGAGAGAGACAGACAGAGAGAGAGAGGGAAGGAAAGAGGGAGATTGAGACGGAGCGAGAGTTGAAGAGAGAGAGGAAGGGATTGGACCATTAAGGTGGGAGCGAGAGATACCGGTGGGTTGAATTAGTGGAAGAGAAACGAAATAAAGAAGCGTAATAGCGAAGAGGAGAGCCGGGGAAGGCAAAAGTGTGTGTGTGTGTGTGTGTGCGCGCGCGCCGTGGTGGATGAGGAAAAGGCTGAAGAGAAGAAAGGAAGCGAGAGAGAGAGAAAGAGAGAGATAGAGAAGACGAGGAGTGTCAGGGAGACTCTACAGTGCGAACGAGAGGGAGGGAGGGAGAGTGGGGGATGAGTGGACGCGGCAGCTGCTGCAAGAGGGAGGAAAAATAACACGGACACGCAAGTCCAGGCACGCACGGGCGTGCGAGCGAAGGGGCGGGAAGAGGGGTAAAAAGAGGTGGGATGGGAGGATTTTGTGGGTGGAGTTAAGGCGTAGGACGAGGTTGAAGGGAGGTTTAGGATACTTCCCATCGGCGTCGGGAAAGAGGGGAGGCGGAGGAGGGACGGAGAGAGGACTCCTGCCGAAGACGCTAAGACGTTCTTCCATTTCCCCGAGCGCCGCCATTTCCCCAAGGAGTCTGTGCCACGCCGTGCTCATATGATGGCGGGCGCAGAAAGTAATGCCATCTCTGGAGGGTAGGTGGAGTTATCCTCCCTCACGCCCACATCTATCTTCCCCCACCCCATTTTAACCCCCTCCTTCAGTTCTCGGCTGCTTCTCCGATGAGAGAGAGAGAGAAAGAGAGAAAGAGGGAGGACGAGAGAGAGAGAGAGAGAGGGTCTGTAGGGAGTAGAGTGGGGTGGATCACTTTGGGCGTTGTTGATCAACACGAGACGAACCAGACGGTAGCCGAGAGAGGTTATAGCAACTTTGGCGGAATCAAGGACTGCTTTAAGAGGCTCTGGGTTCGATATCCTCCCGGAACCGGATCGAGGAGTGAGGATCCCTCGTTAATCTCGCGATATTGGGGATGCGGACGATTAATTTACACCGCGGATTCGTCTCGCTCGGGGTTTGGACTTAGCAAAAAAAACGAAAGACGCCTCACGCCGCGAGGGCGCGGGAAACTGCGCGCTAATAAGACAGGCTAGAACGCGAGGACGTGGGATTAAGATTGATGAGTCGATGATTAATATTTGCCTTCTCTCTCTCTATAACCCTCTTTTTGCCGGCGTTAATCTCCGAGTATAGAGAAAAGAGGGAGGCAGTGTATGAGGGGCAGGGAGGCGGGATTTAACCGGAGGCTACCGATAATGGCGGCCTCCCGCCAAAACGGTCAAGGAGAGGGGCGCGGTCACGCCAGGCTCTTATGTGAAACCAATACCGGTCGTTTTCGGACGATGGAAGTCGTTTACTTGTATAATGCTAAGCAGGAGGGCGAAATGAAGTTTGGTGGAAATCACGCTCTGGAAGGCGAGTGTAGGGAGGAGGAGAGAAAGAGGGAGATAAATCACTCCTTTTTTTCATTCATCTTATTTGGAGAGCAGTTTCCCCCATAAATATCGGACTTTTCGCATGCCGTGGTTAGGAGGGGGAGGGGGGGGGGGGAGAATTATCGTGTTTAATTTTACAATCCCTTGTCACCGTTCGATCACAGCATCAAGAATTGTTTCCAGAATGTCTCCATTTTTGTTTATCAGCTTCAATGGCTTTTTGTAGTGTATCATCGATTCATTCTCCGCTCAATAATCTTTTTTGCGGGGATTTCCACATACAGAAATTTTCACGATCACGGGTTGAATTTTCATGTTCTACAACACGATTTAAAATTTTCCAATCATTATATCCTGTTTTCTGATTTGTAATATTCGCTTTGGAAAAGCGCCGATCGAATAATATTCATGGAAAACAAAAAATGGACTTACTAGTTTCAGAGTAAATAAGCCAGTTGCGTTCTGTTTTCACCACTAGAAAGCGTTTTAAAAAAGTTCCCTGAAAATTTTCTTCCATATGCCGATGTTGATTTTAAAAAATCCGCAGCTTTTCCCTGGTCAGGTCCTTGTTTAATAAGGTGGCATCTATATAATTTTGTCGTTTAGTATACAGGATCAAGATGGTGGATCGTTAAAATTTACTTGCATTGCAGTTAAATCTTGTTGCCGGTCGCGGTCATTCTTAATATCAACAATCGTAATCGGTGGCGAAGTTGAGACCTCGAGATCAGTGTGTTGGTCATTCTCTGCAACGGTACTAACAATGGGTGCTTTAGTCGTGATATCGAAGGTGTCGAGTTTCAGATCATTGTCAGTAATCGAACTCCAGTTGTAACGTCATGATCCAATTGCTGGTCGATAGCAACAATAAATGCTGAAGTTGTATGATAATTGTCATTCTCACTATTAGACACCGGTGCCGAGCTTATGACGTCGGCGTATTTCCAGCGTACGATGCATTTTCACTAGCCATTTCTCCATTTCCTTCGACATCTTTTCATTTTCGACTGTGGCATCTTTTCGTCGTTTACGATACTCTGCCCCAGACGGTCGTTTAGAATTCATGTTGCAGGGTCTTCTTCCGATAGTCTGAAATAAAGAAAATAATAAATGTATGAAATTCGTCAATTATTAAACAAAAATAGATTGTCTTAGAAATTAAATATTTAACAAAAAGCAATCTAACATCCAAAACAATTAGAAACAAGATGGAAAAGTACACTATAAATGGAATACACAGAGATTTCAAAGACGTTCTTAATGGGAAATACGTATGGAACGGAATCGAAAGATTATGTGATTCTCGAATTTTTATCCCCGAAACTATAATCTCGGAGACCATCTTGTAGTAAATGTCGATCTCTATCCAAATAACATTTTTAATCTAAACCTCACAGATAATATAAGAGAATGGGAGAGAAATATAGATTTTTAATTGTTGTTTGCTGAGAGAACCATCTTCTCGATCGATGTAAACAAAATATGTGATGTTTTGCTCGGGATTTTCTCGAATTTTTATCTTCAAAACTATAAGTCGTAATTATGCGGTCTCTTGTAGTAAATGTTGTTCTCTTTCCGAATATTTTTTAATCTATACCATATAGATCATATAAGAGCTAAGGAGATAAAAGTTTGATATTTCATTGTTGCTTGACGGATGCCATTTAACGAGATACGAGTATAAGTTTATTAAAGTAATTATGTAAAGTGGAAGTTCTAATTGACAGATTCAGTTGAAAATCACAATTGGGCGATAATTTTTAATAAAAATCACTCATACGTAATTAAATTAAAATCCCTCCAGCGGTTTAGGAGATGAAAGTTACGACGGACGGACCAGACGTGCCCATAAGGCGTTTCGCTATTACCCCTTCGCTGGTAAAGAACTCCTAAAAACGAAACGCAGCTCGTAACTCGGCAACTATTGCTACAGTACAAAGCAACAATGAGTGACCACTATTTTAGGAGAGAGCGGAATGAATGGGGGAGCCGGCTGGACTGTATCTCCAGTTGGCCTCGGGTGAACATATACCGCGCCTCGTATACGAACATACATACACGACAGGGGCAGCCCGAGGTATCCTGGCGCCCCGGGCGAGATAGCACTCCAGCGCCCCCCTACGTTAATGTTTATTGATATATTTACAAAGTACGTGTTAATTTATTCATCGCTCTGTGAAAATTATTGATAATGATGAATTAAAAGGAATACCATCAAGATTCTAGCCTGTTCCTCGATATAAATTTGTATCCAATATTTATTCACTTGCAATTAATGCATAGATAAATGATCGGGATAGCGCCCCTCAAAACTTTGGCGCCCCGGACAGCTGTCCGGTTCGCCCGAAGCTCGGGCCGGCCCTGATATACGATATCACGCGAAGTTTGAAATTGCAACGCTCGGCTCAATTTGGTTTTATAAAAATGCACCCTTTTCTTAATGGTGTGCTAGGGATAGTAGATGTATAATAATTTTTTATATATTTTTTCTGCGCCCCTCAGCTTTGCGCCCGAGGCAAGTGCCTCTCTCGCCTCGCCCTTGTTACGGCACTGAGAATCACTAATCAATGAAGTAGATATGTCACTATCACTAAACATAATAGCAAGAAACGAGATGTTGTTTAAGGTTAAAACACATCCCTCAGATCACGTAAGCAACTGCACGCTGCGCCAGTATGACATAAACTGAAGAGTCGAGATGCGGAGCGAGGTGAATTCTACTTCACTATATCAGGCACGGCGAGATGCGCTACTTCACCATGTTTTCGGCCCTTCTTCCTTATAGACACTGGATTGTTTAGATTTTGTTTTTCCAGTTTTCGTTATGCTCGCCATAATTTTTTATCAGTGTCATGATTGCTCTCAATCAAGCAGCTGGAAATGAGCTCCTGCTCTGGTCGACTATTCGCTAGTTAATAAGTAAGCATTTCGTTAACAAACTTTTTCGGTTCACTGCCATGCGGAAGCCACCCTTATGAATCTTCCACGCATACCTAATCAAGGTCTGTTGTTTGCATGTTATTCAAGATTACTGCCAATCAAGGTTAATTGGCTTGGTGTTATGCGCATATTCGCATTGTTAATTAATGTACAGGTATATATTTGCATTAAGTAAGGCGTCTGTGCAATGAATGAAACGAAGTTAAAGAAGATGCTTTTTTTCAAAGAGGATATACTTACAACGAATCCAGCAACATGTCCGTACTTGCCGATGTTTTGGTATCGGTTTCCTAATGATTTATTTTTCGCAAATATTTTCAACACATATATTTAGGATATTTCCTCTTCGCCAAAAATTGTTTAAATCTTGTTTTCCTGCTTTTTGTGAGAGAGAATTTCGATTGCTTTACTTCTGATCATATCATCATATAATATTCAGGATTGTTTCTAAACGTTGTACGAATTGTTTCTTGAACAATGATGAATATGAAATTTATCTGAAAATCGCCTTTTAAGATAATGTGGAGCGGCCAAAAATGGGCTGTTCAGTTGTTCAGGAATTAAAATAATTATCAGAGAAATTGTATATTCCCCCTTCTTTTAACAAATAAGTATGAGTATAAATGTAAACTGGGACGCAATTTTTAATCCTGATGAGGTTCTTTTTAAGTAACAATGTTTATCTTATGTTCCGATAGGAATCATGTATCAATGTTCGCGTCATCGAAGTTTTAGTAAGTATGATTTTACACAAATACAACGAATATTTACGTAGTGTAAAGTTATCTAAATCTCTGCTGCAGAACCATTTAAGGATTTGCACCAACCACAAAAATTTAATCGCGTGAACAACAGCAAATAAATAAACATTCAACTATCCATAAACGCCTAACATGCCCTTTGAAACATAATCCGAATAGGATGGATAATTGAACCAATATTGAATAGGAATAAAAAGATTGCATCAGTGGCGGATCTAGAAATTAGTAAAGAGGGGGTTAAAATTCATAACTCAATTAAAAAAATGTTGATCATGAAAAAGAAAGATCGCATTACTACAGTCAATTTTTAGTTCTTTGCTCGCCGAGTTCATGGAAACGGCCAGGATTTGGTCTTCCGACCGCAACGCGTGCATGGGAACGTACCTCTAGCTTCTTCAAAAAACATGGGCACACGTATGTTTCGGGTGAAAAAATGTAATTACTCATTGAAATTAACTAATCCTTGATCGGAGTTTAAAATAAATGAATAAATGTAATCAGAACGAAATCTTAATCAGAGTAAAATAAAAAAAACGTTGGCTCATGGAGGAGAGGGAGGAGTTTAACCCTCAAACTCCCCGTAGATACGCCACTGTGATGAGGTGTTTGTCATTTAAAAAGGCACTTACGGAAAAACGGTATCCCTTTTTAATAGAGCTAAATGAGTTTGCAAACACTAACATAAGGAAAGAGGAACGGAGTTTTCAATAAAAAAACGAGGGGAAAGAAAGGCATTCTTTTAAGTTAAACTCTTTCACGACGAGGCTCTTCGGAAAACGAAAAGCGATACCAGTGCGACCCGCCCACGGCTTGCCGGTAGCAACCGCAAAACAAGACTACCGGACAACTTTTGGGGTATTCTCAGGGTCCCACACACACTAACAGACGCGCGTACACACAACCACACACACACATGCACACACAGGCACACACGCACAGGCACACGTGTACACACACACACACACATTCGCAACCCACACGTCCGATTCTTCCATCCATACCACAAAGAATCGGCACCGCAAGGAAGGGGAGGGATAGAGAGAGAGTACGAAATGTGGGAAAAATATCTCGAATGTAGAGGAACTAGGGATATCGAGTGACCGCGAAGAGAGAGAGAGAGTAAGAGAGAGAAAGGAGTGACGGAGACGGATGGAGAAATATGGAGAGGGAGAGATTAAAGTGGGATGGAGAGGGATTAAAGAGAGATGGAGAGAGAGAGTAAGAGAGAGAGTGAGAGCGGTAGGGAAAAGGGATAGGGAGAGGAAGAGGAGGGAGGGAGAGAAAGAGGAGGGAGGGAGAGAAAGAGAAGGAGAGAGAGAAGGGAGGAGAAAGATGTGCGTGAGATTAAGAGAGAGAAGAGAATGGGTGTTAGAGAGAGATGGTAGTGGAGATAAAGATAGAGGGAGAAAGAGACAGTGAGGGAAAGAGGACGGAGGTTTTGAGGGAGAAAGGAATATATATATATATACACACACACGCACAGATATACACAGGGGATGGGTTGCTGAGAAGGAACCTCTTCGTCCACACCCCAATAATGTTTCGGTCCCCAAGTGTATTAAGGATTTCCCCTTCATCCTTCCCCTCCTCCAACGCCCGAAGTGTCAGCAGTTAGACGATAACGAGACTCAACTCACGTATTTTTGGCCGAAGACGGGAGGGCGTGAGAATTAAAAAAACTCACTAGAATTTCGAAGACACCAGAAGAGCGAGAGGAGGAGAGTTTCGAGGAACATTGGAAGCGAGGAGCAACATATAAGCCGCTAGAGCAGCTGCCGCAGCCGTCCGTCCGTTCGACTAGGCTATCGGCATACAGGAGTGTGTCGAGGGGTAAAAAGCCACCCTTGCTGCCGCTATTTTCCCCCATCCCTCTCCTCTCTTTCTCTCCATCCCCCTCTCTCTCTCCCTCTCTAGTTCCTTTCCAAAACGTCCTACAGTCCTGCTTCGGATAGCGCACCCCGTCTGCCACTTCCCTCTCTTTTTCCCCCTTCATCCCTTTCCTCGTCCTTCCCTAACTCCCATCTCCTTCACTCTCCTCCCCTTCCCCTCCCTTCTCGCACACGCACCTCATTCTATCTCCTCGGTTACCAATCCCGCTGCCTTTTTTTCTCACGAGTTCCCTTATTTTTTGGTCCTCCTTTCCCACCTTCCCTCTCCCCCTTCTTGCCCCTGTGTAACGCACTCCCATCTCTCCCTCTCATTGGTCACTCTCTCGCTAACAACTTCCCTTGACTCCTGTTCTCTCTCGCTCTCTCTTTTCCCCTTATCCTCCCTCTGCTCCCTTCCTCTCAATTTACCACCTCTCTTCTAAACCCATATCTCCTCTCAGTCTTTACACGGCTCATTCTGCGATCTCCCTTTTTTCCACCCTCCCTCCTTTTCTCTTCTTCGTTTTCCTCATCTCTCTCTCTCTTTCACTTCCAAAAATTTCATAAGTTTTTTCCCTCGGTCTTTTCGTATGCGTCTCACGTCTCCAGCAAAAAATCCCATTCTCTTTAAATTGCGCGGAAATGTATTCTTAATGGTGCAAGGAAAGTCCAAAGGTTGAATCGGATGTAGGATGTACGTGTCTATCGAAAGTATACGTTGCATTTTTATGTCGAGCTTTAATGATCGACGTAAAGTCCCGCCAGTTTCAGCCTGTCGGCGAGTCCATCCCTGTAAACCCGGGTAAATCCAATTTGTTGTTACGCGTGACGTATTCGCAGCGAAGATGGTTCTCGCTAAATGCACCTAAATCTTAACAGAAAGTTAGAAAAGGAATTTCGTAGTCGAAATAAATGCAGGTATTCTTTTTGTGGGCTGTTGGTTGGTGTGCTGGTTTCCCTTTCCAAATATTCGGAGTACAATCCTCGATTTAAAAAAAATGCCACAGCTCCACATCTCTCACTGATGTGTTTTGCAGTATGCAAAAGTACACCACCTTTTTGAACTTCGAGTGCTTGCGGTTCGCGAATTTGTACTTCGCGAATTTTTTTTTATGACCATTAATTCTGTTTCGCGCCGATTATTTGCATTTCGCGTCATGCGTTTGCGATACCGACAAGCGGAATTCCCTCTACTTCTTTGCTTCAAAGTTCAGTTTAAACTTTGGCGCCCTAGAAAAGGACATTATTATATTATATTATATTTATAATCTTCATTATTAGCAGTTTTCGAAGTAAACAAACGTGATAACTCTCGACTTAAATAATTTGTAGCTCAGTTTGAACTTAACCGCCAACGCTGCTTTTGTAGACGTGAAACTTAAGTTTAAAATTTAAAGAAATGTACATCATTTTGGAATGTTAGACTTTTATTTACTATTATCTTTGTATTTCGAACGTAATTTAGGGAAATGTTATTTTGTTTCTTTAGGTTTTCATTTTTATTAGGAATTTTTAATGTAAATCTAAGAATTGCTATAATCTTATAACGTAAGATTTTCTGCCGTGTATATTGAACGCGATTACCAAAAGAAATATTACCACTTTAATGCTTCGTTTTTACTTTTTTTGACGTATTTTAAACAATAAAAAGATATTTTTCACAATCAGTATTTCTGTACGCGGATCAACGCCGCCTCCCCTATTGTCCTTTGGATGTGCCACCAGATATACGATTCCATTGTATAGGCAGCAGGAAGGCCGCCTTTAGCTTTTGCCTACGCCTTGGGCACCACGTTACCTTTAAGGACCTCGGTTCACATCACTTGTCGCGCGAGAAAAATTTATGCTTCGATGCCCCGGGCGAGTTTCGCCCGCCCCTAAAGTCGACTCTGGTTCCAACATAAAATCGCCAATATAAATTTCAAATTCTTACGCGCGAAGACGACTTTCTGAAATATTTTAACAACAAGAACATTTTTATCTTCTTTTTTAACAATGGGAACGCAAAACGGTGTATAGTCGGAGCGTGAAGTGGTGGGATTAAAAACTGCACGATGCTAATATAATATACCCCTATTGCGACGATTTCCTAAAGATATTACAGCAGATTTAACATTTAATTTTATCGAGCCATATTGAACATTTCTCGAGGGACAGATGTAATAAGTCTACGTTAAGAATTTTTCTTTTGAGATTTCGCGTTTAGCGATAAATCGATCTCGCTTCAGCGAATCCCAGCCTTACACAATGTATAAATTTATATGTTTAGCTATGAGCTTGATGTTCTGGAAGAGGGACAAAACGTAAGTGAGCAGTTGGAAGTTGTACGGTAGTGGTACGTATTCTCACATTGTTCTTCAAGAAATCCAAGCTTACATTCCGCTCATCAAAATACCGTCCAAAAACAAAACTCTTCAAATTTTGTGGGCTCCAGGTCTTTTCTCTCGTCTTTATATCAGCAACGGCGCTCTCTGACATTCTCAAAACGATTTTTCTTATCCTACTCGCGGCCATCGCAGTCCTTTGTAACTCCCGGGAAAGCTTGCGTAGGTTTATGAATAACGGATGATCTTCTCTTACTCTCAAAGTATCTATTCCTTTTCTTCCATTTTTATCCGAAAATGACCATACATTAAACTCTCTGCCGCATAAAAAATCTTCGTTCTACCGAAATATAGGAGATAAGATATTTTTTCCGATTGATTTCTTTGACGATAATACCGACTCAAGTCCATTAAGGAAATCCCCCCGTAAATACCTTCTGCACGTTTTGTTTATAGACGCGGTATAAAGGTTATTCCACTCATGGGAAACGACCACGCCGTCAACCACATCCTCTGGCGGTTCTGTGGGTGCCACCGAAAAACTTTCCTCGTTTCAGTTTTTTTTTTGTTTTTCCTTGATCATAATAATACAAGTAGGAAGCGGTGCTTCCTTGTTTTTCTAATTTTAGAATCCTGTTTTTGCCATTATAGTACTCACTCTTTCGTGGTCTGGCGTAGGTTGGTTAGTTTTTGAACGCATGATTCACATAACGCAAGTGAACTTAGCTACCAAACTTGTAACTCTCGTGCGAGTTTCTGTTGGGCGTTCCTCTTCAAGTCCAACGCGATGGTTCTTCGATTTTGACTTAAAGCTATAGTTATTTCTCTTTTACTTTTTCGTGGAATTAGATGTACAAAGAGTTTTAAACAAGCGTGAGTGAAGCTGAATATAGGAAGTTATCCGTTAAAGTATAACCTCGCGCTGAATTTACTAGATAAACTTCCTAACCTCTCTAAGCGACGAATTCATTGTGTAAATGGATTAATGCATTAAATTTAAAGTATGTGGAAGTCTTTATTAAACTTTATTTACCCTCTGGTTTTTTATAGAACCATTTAATCCGAAGTCATATACGATAAACCTATTTCTCAAGTAAAATATCTTTTATATTGAGTAAAAATCCTAATAGACACATCATTATCCTTTATTTCGTCATTTTTAATTACTCTCATGGCTAACATTTTGTGACCTTAATGTCGTGCAAAACTGTGAACTCTGGACAACATTACCTCAAAAATAGAAAAATTAAATACGTGCCAGTAAATCGGACAACAATATAATTTGTTCGGAAGGGCTTGTTTCATGCCACTCGTCTCTCACTGAGCACTGTCTGTCTAATTCCTCTAGCACTTTCTGTCTCTGCAAACTTAAATAAGGCTTTATTACCATAATTTCTTTCGCCGAAGTTCTCATTTAAAACACTGTTCCGCAACCTTTCTAATTTCCCGGCAAACTTTCGGGACACTTAACCGTTTTCCATGAGTGGAGCATTTTTATCACTGTGTGGTCAACAAAAGGAGGAGAAAATAAACACATCCAAAATAGAGGGAGAAAATCATGGCTAAAGAATATATTTTCAATTCGCTCAAAATCTTTCAATAAGATTATGAAATAATTCAAATATATAAATAGCTAATTCCGCAGTTAAGAACTGACTTCATTTTCAGTTTGTAGTGACCGAAAAAGTGTAACAAATTTAACCATGAAGTATCGCCCTATATAATAAATTTATTCCCTGTAATTTTAGCGCGAGAATGATGCATCAGCGAACCAGGTACATTGTTGTGGAGCACCAGCGTGCCGCGGCACATCGGAGTACTGCTTTAAAAGACTCGTTCATTTGCTCCTCATCTCTCGTCATCTGAGTTCTCTCTCCACGTACTCTTATTTCTTTTCTTCGGTTTCCCATCAACAAACATCAGCTTCCAGAGGAACCGAAGTAAATCAATAATCTCGGCACCTTAAGCGCTTCGGGAAACGAAGGTCAACGTAAAAACTTCTCAGGAATTCCTGCCAGTCATTCGCCCTCGGGTCGTTATATGTACTCATCTGCGCAGTAAAAATCTCCTCCGGCGTGAAAAGTTTTTGGTTGGTCGATCCCCAAGTGGGTTATATGTACTTCCATTGACGACATTTTCGTAAAGCTTTATCGTCTCCGGTTGATAAATTAACGCATCCACGAGAAAGAGACTTCCCATTTGCGATCCAAGATGAGTTGCCGTCGGACACATCCCCATATACCCTCCGTTCCCCCGGCTGACGTACGCAACTTGCTCATAGACCGAAGGCCGTAAGCCAGACCACAAATATTTCGGGGATGGCATTATAGGTTCGCCGCTCTTTAAACGGGACATTGACTGTCGGCGTATTTCACCTTTTTAGCGCCGCGCACAAAAGTCAGGGAGGGGGAAAAATAAATGGATTTTATGCGGCGCACAAAAAAAAACTCGGACACCACTCGAAGGCTCAAGAACTCGCTAATGCCTAGAGACCGAGTCCCGCACACGAACACCTTCGCCCAGTTATTTTATATGAACTCTTTTTTTAAACCCCTCCCTCTCCATGCACTTCCTATTATTTCTTTTCCTCCTCTCCGCCTCGCCTCGGTTTCCCTTGTCACTTTCCCCTCCCCTCTCCCATTTCTCTCGACCTCTCAATAAAAACTTAAGAGATAACTTTACCCCACTCCCATCCTTACGTATGTAAACATTTTTATGCGAAGACCGCACCAGTCATTCTTGGGCAGCTGTGGTGACATTTTCAAACTCTCTCGCTCTCTCTCTATCTCTCTCTCTAACTCACTCCCCTATTCTCCTCTTTGGCTACGCACGCCTCCTTACTGACCCTCCCCATATCCCTGCGTCCCCCATCTCTTCTTTGACTTTCCTCCTGTCCATTCCGGTGCTTAGAAGTGAAAAAGAGGCCGAGGGAGAGAGGAGCTAAGAGAAGGGGGACATTTTGGTACTTTTGATGTTAACTCCCCCTCCCAACCCATATTTCCCGATCTTATTCATTGCGGCCTGCGATGGGATTTTCAAGCGGCAACTGTTTGCCGAAAGAGAGAGAGAGAGAGAGACAGAGGGATGAAGAGAGAATGAATGAAAGAAAAACTCGGGGGGAAGTGGGGAATGGAAAGGGAGGTACTGGTAAAAACGATGTCCGTCTCTTTCTGTCTTTTTGTCACTCGACTCCCGCTGCTTCAGTCGTAAATACGTAGAAAAAAAGGAGGTAGGAGGGGCGGATTAAGGGAAAAGTTATATAACGGCGGTGCGGAGGTATACAAAAGGTTTTTGATAGGGATTGGCAGTGAGAGAGAGCGAGGTAGCGAGTGAGAGGGAGAGAGAATGGAATAAAGGACTAGGAGGGTAAGGGAGGTACGGGTGGGACAAGTGGGCCAATTAACGCTGCGTAGAGCTTTTTTTTTATTCGGAACCAGCGAGTGTGCGTGCGTTACGGGTAAGGCACGAGGGAACGTATGGTATTGCGTGAAAGAGCGGTAAGTCACGTATGCTTGGACGTTGAAAAATACGGGGCAATATAACTCTCAGCAACCCTTCTCCAGATGTAATGACACGAAAATCCTTTTTATAGCCATGCTCAAAAAAAATTGGCTCTAGGCTCCTGGTCAGAAAGTTGCCTATTTGGTTCGAGTGCCCGGGATATGTTTGAGGATTCGTTACGCTTATTGTGGGGCATGTGGATATAATTTGATGGCGTCCCTTCCGTGGTGCTCGAGAAAATTATTATGACGCCTGTGAAACGGCATGCCTCTGAGAAAAATAATGTCGAATGAATCGTAAAAGCGTCTTTAGTACTAAATCATCCGAGATTTATTCATGCCTGAGGTGGTTACGTGGGTTTGGGATTAGCCAAGCAAGATTTTTGCACGGATGCACCCTTACATTCTTCCCAATTCGTTAAGAATTTTCTTTACTCCTTTACCTCCTTTATATTTACATACATATATATATATATATATCATTTTAATGAATAACATGATAAATAAATGCATAAAAATTTCATACTGCGAAGCGAAATATGAAATCAAAATCATTTTCAGATACCGAGTTAGTTGACAGATCTGCTATTCTCATTTATTTTATTGTGATTTGCTGAAGTCCTTGTGTGTGAATGCCCAGATGGACTAGGAATTTTTAATAGTGTGAAAGCCTTGAATGCCATTCATGTCCAGACAACTTAAATTAATCGAAAAATGGTAACCCAAGTTATCCTACAATGACGGAACATCTTACATTCTCATACAATCCTGACAATTAGTCCATACCTACAAGACAGTTTTGTTGCAAATGTTTCCTCGAGAGATTTTTATCTTTAGTTTCAACCGACCATATTGCTCGGCGAACGAATGACGTGCCAATAATTTCGAGAGCCTTTGAACATGAATTTCGGATAAAGTAACGTATAAAATTAAATTTTGGAACCCTATGGTTAATTGCAATAAAAATTAAAATGGAGAAACCTCCTTATAACCATAAAAATAAAAATTAAAAAAGAAATACGCAAATACGCACCGGTTTAGGGGAACTACTCCACGCCAGGGACCCTTGTTCACACGTGCACGAATCACGCAAGCAATAAAGCACAAAATGTACTTATTTTTTAAAGAATGCCTAATACGCATTTCTGAATCAATGACTCCATCCTCAGTAGGCCGATCATAATGAGTGTGTGAGTGTTCGGTCCCTGGCGTGAAGTAATTTCCCCTAAACCGGTGTGTATTTGTGTACTTCGTTTTTAATTTTAATTTTTATGGTTATAAGGAGATTTCTCCATTTTCATTTTTAAAGTAATGTATGTTTGACTTATCGAAAGGATCTAATTTCCATTAATCCATGTTCTCTGCGAGGAATAAATCATTAAATGTATAAACGTGTGTATATAAACGACAGCAGACTCAATCAGAACATTTCACAAATCCTTTATGTTCACTATCTTACCCGTTTTATTGCTAAAATTTACACAAGTTATTTATTTCTTTAAATACTGATCGGGCTAAACCACCCAATCGAGTCAATCCTGACGGTTTGCTCTTGGTCACTCGCAGCTCAGATGTCGATATAGCTCCCCTCTGGTGGCCGCCGTCCTTCTTTTCGACCTTATCGTCGTGATTCCAGCAGCCGACGCGGATAGCCCTTTCGGCGACGGAAACAAAGGCGAAGCGAAATGAAAAGTAGACAAAAGAGTGGACGGAGAGGTAATGCGAGGTGATTACCGCGGCAGAATTCGGATGAAACGAGGTGGGAGTGGAGGGGGAGGGGGAAGAGAGAAGGAAAGGAACACGGAAGAGGGAGACCGCGTCCCTTTCGCGAAGAGGGATAAGCCTAGCTTATTATTAGCCATTTTCGACCTGCCCCCGACTAATCCTATTGGGACGGTCGAGATCTCCTCTCGATATGATTGGACCACGGCAGATTGTGCGTCCTTCTCTCTCTCTTACTTTCTCTCTCTTTTGTCGTGGGGAGTGCGTGATATTCCTCACTCATTGTCGAATGTCGATGGGGTGTCCGGAGGGGAAGTTGTTCGTGGTGCGTTCTGAGAGTGGATAGAGTGTGGGAAGATGTAGGTGGTAAATGGGGGGATGGAGAGAGTGGGCGTGGTGAAGAGAGAGAGAGGGAGTGTATGTGGGAGAGAGGACAAGAAAGAATCGGGGAGGAGAGTAGGGGGGAGGGGCACAGATGAAAGAGTCTGGATTCTGCATCTGCGCCGCCACTCAGGCAAAAGTTTTCTGAATGAAGTCAGTTCGCATTTCGAGGGACGGTAAAAACCGACCGGGTTCCGAAAGTTCAACGAGGTCAACGCATCGGGCGGAATTTTTGCGAGAGATATGGGAATGAAAAAAACTTTGATGCGTTGCTATTGTTTTTCTTCCGGTAAAGTGAATGGATTCAAGCGATTGGGAACGCAATACGCAAGTTTAAAACATTCTCGTTCATTGATAAATCAGGTTTATTTGAAAGCCATAAAATGGTCGTGAAAACCAAATGCGCATTTCGGCTAAGAGTCAACCATCATCAGTGATAATTCACCGTTAGTATATTCTAGAAATACTGACGGTGAATTACCCCTGATGATGGCTGATCTGTAGAAAATTAGGTATTTGCAACCATTTTATGGCTTTTGGGGAATCCTGATTTGTCTGTTTGATCTTAGCCATAAGATAAGCTTAATAAATTCTTTGAATTCTCGTTCATAGTGGCAACACTTCTTATTTAATTGTATGGGATAGTATCGGAATTCATTGGAAAGTATTTCACTGGGAGGGTGTTGAATGAGAGGATTTGTCCCGTCTTTTCTCCAGTTAAAAATATTTTTGGGGATAAGTGTAAACACTAGAATCTGCCAATATAAGGCTGTCGTTAATAATTCAAGAAGAGATCTGTTTAAGTAGCTGATAAATCTGGTTCTAGGTTAAATAATTTTGTCCACTGAAAATCTTTTTGAAAAACCTCAAAAATGTATCCAAGTTAATTTTATGTAGTTAATAAATACTTTGAAAAATATTTAAGAATATTATCAGCCAATCTCAAGCCTTTTTATGGCCCATCTCAAATCCCTTCACAGCCCATCTGTGTGTCGCAGTCCACCAGTTGAGAAACACTGCTGCAGATGATATTGTTTTTCTTCTGTACTCGAGAATTCATATGTCATATTAATATCTCCAAGATATCTAATCTGAATAATAGTTTTCTCTTATAGTATAAAAGTAGATAAACTTAGTAACTCCACATTGACCTGGGAACAGTGTGTCTCAATGTCAGTTACGAAAAAATTAAGATAGGTATATTTTAGTGACTGGTGTTTATATTCTTCTTAGAATGTTATATTTTTTCTCTCACCAATAAACTGATATATCGTACGATGATGTTTTAAAAAATTTATTTGCGACAAAAAATCGTGATTAGCATGCGTTCCCACAAAATGAAAAATATTTTCTTTTAAAGAATCAGGCCAACAAAAAGCCCGCCAAGCGCAGAAATCGGAAGATTATATTTTCATTTTTGTTTTCAAATTAAATCAGTCGAGATATGTTTCATGCCGTTATGGCACATATAATAAGATTTAATTAAAAACAGCTGCGGGAAATAGAATGCATTTTGGTCAAGTTTAAAAAAATTATGAGCGAAGCAAATCGGAAATATTATTTAATGGACGACCAAATTCCAAATACTTTAGATGGTCTTTTGAGATATAATATTCCAGTTCATGATGCGCTATCTATCCGTATTGAAACTATGATTCTGCTGCTGACCGATAAAATCGTCAGTTTTATAATCCCACTTGTAGAAGCTGAAATTTATATTAATTTGCATATCCGTGCAACGGAATCAGCATATTTTCATGCGATTTTTATTTGATCTTCAAGTCCACATCAATACGGTAAAAATGCACTTCATGATTGATTATCTGCAGGAAATATGTTTTTTTTAGAAGGTTGTAACAGCGCGTTTGCAACCTTTTACTAAAATTAGCAAAAACAAATTATTAAACTCGTAAAATATTCTTTCGGCTGGTTGATCGCCAAAATTCCAGCCCAGTAAAGTAAAAATGATTTCTTAAAAAAATTAGAATTATATGTACGGGCGAACACGTAAACACATGGTCGCATGAAGAAAAGGTTTCGGATACTTTCGCAGGGTGCCCAAGATTGATTGAACTGGCAAAGGAAAAAAGTTAAGATGTCGGGGCATTGTACCGAGGAAACCCGAAGGAGGCGCAGGTGGAGAAGAGGGAAGGAGAGAGCTGGGAGGAGTGGGGAGGGAAAAAATAAAGAAGAGGAGTAGATGCTGGCATACAGGATAGGCATATGGAAGTATCGCAAGGATAAGGTCAGGGAAAGAGTAAGCGGGAGGGAGAATATCCCTTGTGTCGATAGCCGGGACAAAAGCACTGTGAAGTTTCCAGCGCTCCGGGAGTTGGAAAGCAGATGTTCTTTCCTGACGCCATCACACGGCCTATGACGCCCTTCTCCTCCTCTGCCTCACTCCATCCGAAAACTCTCCCTCCCCTACATCTCTCTCCCTCCATCGCCCCTTAACGCCTCCCTCCCTCTATACAATCCGCTTTTTTTCTACAATTGGTACCCATTCCACGTACAGAAACCCAACATTGCACGCGCTCAAAACTTCCCTCCGTCCCTCCCCCTAGCTGTCCCTATACCTCTTCTCGCCAACCTTTACTCAACTCTCTCTTGCTCTCTTTCCAAACCTCCCTTCTCTTTTTAACCCCTTAACACCTTCTCAACCCTTTCTCTCTCTCTCTCTCTACTTCCTCCCACCCCGTCTAGTTTGGTTTCCATTCTTTCCGATCACTGGATATTTCCTCCCCTTCGTTCATCTCTACGTCTCTCTCACTCTCTTTCTCTCTCTCATTGGAAGCGAAACAACCCTTTCCATGCAACTCGAAGTTGGTTTGGCAAGAGAGAGAGAGAGAGAGAGAGAGAGAGAGAGAGAGAGAGAGTGTTCAAGTCTTACAAGTTGGCCTCCCTGTCTATTTCCCCTCTTGCCCTTCCGTATTTCTACCTTTCTTCTACTTCTCCTCCTTTTATCCTCCATCTTCCTTCCCCTCCATTTTCCGAGTTTTTTTCTCGATGGCGATAAATGGATCGATGGAAAAGACGTGATGGAAAGAGAGAGAGAGAGAGGAGAGAGATGTAAAGAAAACTTGGAACGGGAAGTGCCAACCACAAAAGTATGCAGAAGAGAGAGAGGACGGAATATGTGATCAAGGGGGACGATCCCATTTTTGCAAAGCGGAATTTATATTTTGGTTAAATATATACCAGAGAAGCATTAAAGACCGCTTCGAAAAACTTTTAAAGGGAATCATTTGTGTTTTTGCGCGTCATTTGTACGAGGTGAACGCATATAGTTGGAGATCGTATCTGCCTGTATGCGTCTCTCATCCCGTGAAACAATTTTCTGATTTTTAGTGGATTTAATATGGATGATGATTGAAGATCCATTGGGGAAATTCACGGAAATGGTCAATACTAAACAATTAGAACAACCCTTTTTCATAAAGGCCTAGACGAACTTCAACGTGCAGATCTTTAATGACACCCGTACAGCTAATAGGTGGTTGATGAGAAGATATTTCCAATTAAATGTGATAATTTCCTAGTGGTAGCCATAAAACATAAGACTGGTTAAAATTGTTGATGTAGTATTGGATTTTCTTCTCTTCATATAGTTATTATCGTAATGTTAAAAAATTTCCGGCAAATAATAATATCAGTGAACGACTTGTAAACTTATTGCACTACCACGTGGGGTAAGTATCCGCCGTTGCTGAAGATATTTGGGAATCGTGTTCTAATGAGAACTTAGGAAACGAGAGAGGGTTACTTTGAGACGATTATAATCCTTTTCCCCACATTTTCATTCCGAGAATGACGGCTCTCGCTTCTCGTGATTGATTCTGCATTTGGAACCTGGTGGTATCAGCGGTTGGAATTTCGTTCGCTTTCTTCTGTTTCTCTAACAGCATTCCGTCATACCTTCGAGAATAAAAAAAAAATTAAAACTATAATTAGGCCATATTGGCTTTCTTGTGAGGAGAAACATCACCAGGTAAATTTCTAAGACAAAGCGGAAATGATAATTATGTTGGGAAAAAATATTTTAAAAAATTTAATGGGGACGGACCTAGTTCGTATTATCGATTTGTTATGGTAACCGCACAATAAAGGAATCGAATGATAATAGAAGTAGATGTAAATAAAAAAGTGTTTTGTTATTTATACTGTAGGTGCACACATTATAGTATTATCAATAAGACTAGACTCAAAGTCTGTTTAATTGGTTATTCATAATCACTGGTGGTGTAGTGGTTAGCGTGTCGGCTTTCTATTGCAAAGTTCGGGGGTTCAAACCCCTCGAATGGAGGTTTTATTTAAAAAAGAAAAAACTATCATCAGTGCCTGGCAGTAGGCAGCAGTACTGTCAGTATGGTATAGAGCCGAAAACAAATGATGTTGGTTGGGTCTATATCCAATACAGCTGTAGGCGTGATCAGGACGATTTGAACGGCTACAGTACTGTGATGTGGAAAGCAAGAGGGAAACTACCACATTACAATCCCTAGTAAAGATTATATGGTTGGACAATATGAGTTCTCTCGAGGTAAAACAATCCGGAGGTAAAATAGTCCCCCAATCGGATCTCCGGGCGGGGACTGCCTTGAGGAAAACATTTGTCGAAAGTAAATTACGAATAGGGACTTGGAACGTAAGAACTATGAGAAAGGCAGGAAAGCTAGAGAACTTGAAAGAAGAAATGAGAAGAAATAGAGTTGACATTATAGGGCTAAGCGAAACTAGATGGGAGGGAGAAGGACAGTTCGACTCGGAAGAATTCACGGTAGTTTATTCTGGAGGAAATAGTGGGGAAAGGGAAGTAGCTCTGGTACTTAGGAAAGATATGATGAAAAGCGTGACCAAGATAATAGCAACGAACGATAGACTGATGGCAATAAAGCTAAAAGCAGTCCCAGTGGACATGCTGATAATCCAGGTATATATGCCAACGTCAGCTCATGACGATGAAGAAATAGATGAGATCTATGAGCAAATTAATGAAATTTACGAAGAAGACGGAAGAGGAAAGGTAAACTGCATAATAATGGGAGATTGGAACAGCATAGTCGGAGAAGGACAGGAAGAAAATGTTGTCGGGCAATACGGACTTGGGAAGAGAAATCGAGGAGGGGAGAAACTCGTAGAATTCTGCATCAATAATGACCTTGTAGTGACTAATACATGGTTCAAAAACCATAAACGAAGGTTATACACATGGAAAAGCCCAGGAGATAGAATGAGATGCCAAATAGATTACATCCTTGTAAAACAAAGATTTAGGAACAGCATAAAGAACGCCAAGGCATTGCAAGGAGCAGACATTGATTCAGATCACAGCCTTCTAATACTTGACGTGAGTACAAAGCTCAAACAAATAAGAAAAACGAGAAGAGAAAGACAGACCTGGGACCTAGAAAAACTGAAAGAAAGGCAGGATGTAGTCAGCATGAAGTTGGAAGATAACCTAAGGAAGTTGGAAAACAAACCGAAGACCGTTGATATAGAATGGGATGAAATTAAAACCAGTATCAAGGATACCTTGGATAAAGAGATTGGAAAACAAGAGAAGAAAACCATGGATCACTAAGGAAATGCTGGAGAAAATGAATGAGAGACGAAAATAGAAAAACGTTAACAGTGAAGAAGGTAGAGCCAACTATAGGCGTATAAACAATGAGTTGGGAAGGTTAACAGATAAAGCTAGAGAAAATTGGATAAAAGGAAAATGTGATGAAATAGAACAAATGGAGAAGTTAGGACGGTATGATATGATGTATGCTAGGGCACTGGAATTAGAAAATAAGAAGTCTAATGGAATTTGTGGTAAAGGAATTATGAATACGGATGGGAAGATAGTCTCAGAAACAAAGGATGTAGCGCAGGTATGGGAAGAATACATTAAGGAATTATACAGCAAACGGGCAGGAGCGGCAAAAATAGAACTGGAAAATGAGGAAAACATTGAAGAAGACAACTTAGGACCAAGTATTATGGAGAGCGAAGTAGAAAAGGCGATAGTGGAACTTAAGAAGGGGAAAGCCACGGGCAGCAATGGAATACCGGCTGAGATACTTAAAGTCATAGGATCAGAAGGACTAAAAGCGATCACGAAATTAATTAATAAGATTTACGACACGGGAGAGTGGCCTCAGGATTTCCTAGAAGTAACAATGATCCCTCTAAAGAAGAAGCCACAGGCAATGCAGTGTAAAGATTACAGAACGATAAGCCTTCTGTCACACACATCGAAGATCATCACGAGGATTCTTAATAAAAGGCTGGAGAAAAAGGCAGAAGAAATAATAGGGGAAGATCAATTCGGTTTCAGAAAAGGACGAGGAACTAGAGATGCTATAGGAGTAGTTAGAATCATATCAGAAAGGGCAATAGAATACAGTCAAGATATCTGCGCATGTTTCGTAGACTGGCAGAAGGCCTTTGATAGAGTAAATAGGGTAAAGTTGATGAAGATATTAAAGGATATAGGTGTAGACTGGAAAGACAGGAGACTGATTAGGAATCTATATGAGAATCAAGTTGTAAAGGTCAGGTTTGATAATGTGGACACCTGCGGAATAAATATCGGTAGAGGAGTAAGACAAGGCTGCTGCCTATCGCCGACCCTATTCAATATATATGGAGAAAGTCTAATGCAAGAACCTTTAGAAGGCACAGGGGATTTCAAAATTGGAGGAAGGATTATAAGAACAGTAAAATACGCAGATGATCAAGTACTTCTAGCAAGAAAGGAAGAGGACCTACAAAAAATGATAAATAGACTAGTGATAACAGGTAGAAAATACGGTATGGAAATAAATACAGAAAAATCCAAGGTCATTCGAATATCGGGTAAAGAAGAGAATCTGAACATAACTATTGGGGGAAAGCCATTAGAACAAGTTTCAGAATATAAATACCTTGGAAGTATCATAACACGAGAGGCAAAATGTACGGATGAGATCAAAACTAGAATAGGAAAAGCAAAAGCGGCTTTCAGGAGAAAGAAACAACTACTTACAGGGAATATAAGGGAAGATATCCGCAAGAAGTTGATAAAATGCTACGTATGGAGTATAGCATTGTATGGGGCAGAAACATGGACGCTAAGGAAAAATGACATCAAATACTTGGAAAGCCTTGAAATGTAGACTTGGAGGAGAATGTTGAAGATAAAATGGACAGATGGGATGAAAAACGATGAAGTGCTACGAAGAATAGGAGAGAAGCGAATGATTATACAGACTATCAGAAAGAGGAAGGCTAACTGGGTTGGACATTACCCGAGAGAGTATGATTAAAGACGTGTTAGAAGGAAAACTAGATGGGAAAAGGGAAAGAGGTGGGAAAAGGTTTCAGCTGATAGACGATTTGTAAGGGAATGAGAGTTATCAAGATATAAAGAGGACAGCGGAAAATAGGAGTATATGGAGAACCAGGTTTAACCAAGAATAATCACGGACCTGTCTACGGACAGACTACCTATGATGATGAATCACGGAATATACAGTTGAAAAAAACCGGCCGTAATGATTGTATAATACTTTGAAAAATATTTTAATGTTTTTCAGCTTGTGATTGCACATTGTTGTTATATAATATTTAATAATAACAGACAAATTTTTAACATTTTATTCAAAATTTATTCACTAAACTTATTGGCGTTTTATTTTCCTACAACCACATTCTTCTTCTTACTACCATTGCATTAGGCGTAAAATGTAAGGCGATCACCAATACCGTCATACTTTCCAAAGCATATAAGTAGGGTATGGATTTTTTGGGTTTTGCCCGATTTTTACCAGGTTTTTATCCTCCGATTGCCTTTTTTTAAATTTCGGGTAAAACCCGAAAAAAACCCGAAATTATTAGTTTCCTTTAAATACATTTTCTTTAGATTTGGTCAAAGAATTTCTATTCTGGCGCTTGTAGGCACCTCAGCACTTGAGTATAGTCCGAGATGTTCGTGACTAGTCTGTTTATTCTGTTTGTAAACAATTTATTCGTAAGCTTACTCTGTGACACAACATTAATCTCCTTGGTTTGCTCGCGCCACGAATAGTCAAGGACGCGCCGTAGCTAGTCGCTATTAGATCTTTGATAGGATAAGAAAAAAAGAGCCCAAGTGCCTGTTAGTTGAAAACAGTACGAAAGTAAAATTATTTCACTAATATCTGGTGTGTTTTCAAAAGAATTTCAACAGGAAGCAAGATTTTATGCAGTTTGGTGTTCTTCTTCACCTGGAGGCGTTTAACACAAGATATATCACACTCTCAACCATACTTAAAGTATAGTAAAAAGTTTTGATTGTGATAAAACTTTTAAAATTTTAAACAAGATTTTTATTTTAAAATCATTTTACCCAAATTACAAAATAATAAAACCGGAAAATTATCCGAGATTGAACTTTTTTTAAAACCTCGAAAAATCTGCAACTTATTTATACCCGATTTTAACCTAAATGAAAAGGAAAATAATAAAATCCGGTACTTAAAGTTCGTTTGTTTAGTGATGGCAGTCGGCGACGCGTGAGAGGGGAATGGAAAGACTTGGGAGGGGAATCTTTAAGGGGAAAGTCGACGCCATAGCCATGCGCAGTAGCACATTTTGGGTTCGGACTAATAGTTCGGAGAATAGGTCACGCAGCTTTTGCCCACGGCTAAACATGGCCTCCCCTATAGGCGGTCCCGCCTCAAGGATGGACTCGTTCAAAGACTAGTACACCTACTGAAAGACCGGATGCTGTAGGGAGGGGTGCCGGTGGTGTAGTGGCTAGGACGCTGGCTGCTACTCGCCTGCTGCTTGAAATGGCAGAGGGCACGAATCCTGCGCAAGTAGGATTTTTCCAAGGTTGCTCGGCCCCCTGTTTGTGTGGTTCGAGGAGACCGCGCCAATTCAGCTGTTCCGTCCATCGGAATGGACGTTAAGCCGTTGGCCCCCCTGGTGTTCTTCGTAAGATGGTGCAAATGCCGGCACCGGGTTTCCCTCCTCCCTTCCCCAATTATTCATTACACTACCTCTGAGATACCCGTTTGTGCTGTAAGAGAGGCGAATTGGCTGAGCACTCAAACAAACAAAATTAATGCTTTAAAACGATTCCCAGGTTTTCCACGGAAAGCGATGAAACGGCCAACGGGAAAATTTGGAACTACGTATTCACGATGGCTATTGTGATGTCATCGCAGGATTTCGCTCACCCCCTTCCCCTACCGTTTTAATACGATAATCGTAGAAAATATAAATTGTACTGACAGAGGAAATGGACTTAAATGAAAGAATTTCATATAAGAAATGAAATTTATTACCGTATATCACACATTGCGAGAGTACAAAGTCATTATCAAATTACATATCATTGAGGTATTTGTACATAAATATTATACAATAAAGATATGAAAATGAATTATTGTAACCGACTTTTATAACGTTAATACCTTTTATGCATGAAACGTATTTAAAGGAAATTCACGTGGACGACGAAAAGCGTCAAGCTTTCACGTCAAAAATAAATTTGTGGATCGACCAAAAATCTATTGTAAAGTGATTTCCTAAGTCCAGTTCTCTTTCTGTTTCACCTGCAAAAAGGATGAAAATGAATTTCTAAAAATGTCATTCATTAAACCTGCTAAACCTAATGAAATTGATACAGGAGGAAATGGGCATGCTTCAAATGTTGCAATGAATGTAAAATAAGGCAAATGCGCTTACGACCCTTTGCGGTTCAAAAATAATTTTTCTATGAAGATCACATTACCATTTGTAAAATGAAACACTTCACATTGCTCTACAAAATGTCCACTTTATCTATAATTTACTCTTAAGCACAATTGTATTTGCTGACGTTTACGTGGTCGTAGCAGTTACAGTTAGGCCATTTAAGATCTATATGTATTCATCAAATAACAAGGAAAACTTTTGTTATGGAATTTTCAATTTCTAGATCGAAAAATATATATGTATTTCTAAATACGTTTTGAAACAAAGATAAAAGAATTATCTTAACGTCCAAGAATACAAACAAATGCATAATGAGAAACAAGAAATAATCAAGTTAACAATTTCTGTAAATTCAAAATATTTCAAATTAAAACATAATGAGACATCACTATGGTATACCTATTTCATTCTATTACTCGTACAAGCACAATTCTATTCCCTGGCGTGTACATGCAGTTTAACTTACAAAGAACTCACTATAATCTACTGATAACCACCAGAAGTTTAAAATAGAAATTTCAATTACTCAACCTAAAATTACGGTTTATTTTGTGAACAAATGACACGTACCATATTCACGCCCAGGGCAATGGATGGCGCAGCTAGGTGAAATAAGCGAGGCTCAACACCTAAAAATGAGAAATATTTCCCCTCAAAATGCTTCTCACACACAAAAAAAACGAGAGAAATTTCTTTCCTTCCTTCATAGGAGATTTATCCAGTGCAGGTATCTGTTAAGAAAATATAAAAGCATTCTCACAAAACGCATTCACATAACACTTCGTAGAACTATTTCTTCAGAAATTTTTTCAAAAATGTATGCTATTTTTAAGACATCTGGCTCTGTTGATTGGAGATCAGAACAAATTCACTCTGTCACGTTTTCTTAAACAGTGATGAATGCATATCTTCTATATATCTACTCGACAAAATCAGAGTAACTGTCAACCGCACAATAAGCAATGACGAACTTCTATCAAGCAAAATGGCCGCTGTTCCGCTATGATAATAGACACAATGAACGTGTGGCGCTGTGGTGAATTGGTAGAGTGAGAGAGAGAGAGAAATAGAGGGAGAAAGAGAGAGAGATAGAGAGAGCTGGCTGCAACTGCAGCGCAATTTGTGTCCCCGTATCATCATAGTGAACTACGAGTAAAACCTGGGTATCTATTCTCCCATAAGAGTTTCATGCCCCTGGACTTGTCCTTCCGTGAGAGTGCCTTCTGCGCACCGCCACCACTAAACGAACATACTATACACTCCGAATGAAATTTTTTTAAACCCGAAAAACCCATACCCTACATATAAGTGATCAACTCGAAAATACGAGCAGCATAATCTGCCACTAGGTCGCCCTGCCTCCTGTTTGTGTGGTTTGAGGAGACCGCGCAAATTCAGGGTTCCGTCCTTCAGAAGTGACGTTATGCCGTTGGACCCCTTGGTGCTCTTCGTTAAGAGTAGGCTAATGCTGGCACCGGGTTTCCCTTCTCCCTTGTGATTGTGTTCGGTGTGGAAGCAGTTATGGCTATAATAATCCAAGAGGTTGATTAGCCAAAAATACACACCCACACATAATCTGCCACTAAACGGTAGATGTTAAAATTCGAATGCGAAAATGCAAATTTTTTTCTGATCGCACTTTTATTTCAGAGCTGATTCGAATCTCATTTACTCGGCTGTGTAAATGGGAAAGAATCACTATTTGATCCATGGATTACAGCCCAGAAATCGTTTATCTTCTATATTCAAAATGCATTTACACGTTATACTAACACGAATTTAGTGCTGACCGAATACATTCAAAGGCATCAACAAATACGCGCAGTCGCCTCCGCATAGAATCATTTGAATATGAAGCGCTACTCCCTCATCTCCCATCAGTTCAAAACTTTCTCTACAATATGGTTCATCCAGCAACATTTTTAGTCAAAATGCCACTATTCATCTTTATCTTTTAACGAAATCGTCATCAATTGATAAAATATTTTCGTTTCCTCATTCTCGAATAATGCAAGCGTTGACAGGAAAACGAGCGGTTAAAAAAAAGCTTTGAAGCGTATAAAAAAGATCTCTCGCGTGCGTTGGGACGCACGCGTCCAGGACGTTTCCAAGCAAACAGGTTTTCTCCCTGAGCAAATTTCGTTGCGAGCGATGTTTCTAGAAGTTTCGTTTTCGCTCAAACGCCCCGCGGTATTAGCCTACTCTCGACTACAGATTTGCGCGGCGTGTTGCTCTCCTTGCGAAGGAATGAGCAATGACAGCCGGAGCTCTCTGTGCCCTTCTCAGAGCGCGCGGTTTCTCAACTAGAAGAACATGGAGCCGGCGCGGTTGCCTCCTCTGCTAAGCGTAGGGAATGAATAAGGGGTTGCGACGGTATTTTAGCATTCCATTTCGTTTTCCAGGCTCGGAAGTTTGTATAAGAGACGCGATTTATCGGGTGAATACCATAACGGTGTTATGGCGTGGAAAAATATAATATTCCGAGGATTCTTATGAAATGAATGATATGGCATGTTCATGCCGGAGAATGGAATGGAATTATATAAAAGCATAAATGCGCACGCACACACCGTGTCCACGTGCGTGAGCAAATCTTCCGTCTCTTCAAAAGAACTAACTTAGGGTTCAAGAAAAGTCGTCTCTTCTAAAGCGTTTAAATTCCTTACATCGCCTATTTGTACAGGTTTAAGTATCCACGGTTGTAGGTCTAACGGTCGACATCAGTCTCAAGTGTGTGTGTCGCTGAAAATAATAAAAGGGAAAAACTGAATTTCTTTGCCGGAAAACTTGATTTGATTTCGGATAATGCCATCGCAACGGGCCGTCTCGATATTTTTCTCTCCTTTTATCGCTCCGTAGTCGGTTAAAAGCATGGCGAAACCGGAAAATGAAGGGGGCGGAGAATCCCCCGACCGGCAGCATTTCGTGAGATCGCAACCAACTCGGATAACGATACGCAGGCGGTCACGCGTGACTGGAAATCTTCGAACCAGCGACCTCATCGTATCCGTGCGTCAAGGGTACTAATCGAGCCGAGAATAACTGCGCCCAAAAGACCCAAGGCCGGATCGGCCCGGACCCGATATGCCATCCTTCGCGCGCGCGTCATCGATCGGAAAATGTTCTTTTCTCAGGCTATCGGCCAGCTAAAGCATGTTCGCCGGAGAGCATTAAAACACGAAGGGGCAGAACCAAGGACATCTATCTCCATCTCGTTTCCTTTTGCCTATATCTATACCCGAGTCCATATTTTCTGCTTCCGGCGCCAAACGGGCGAGCTTTAAAGGCTCCCTCCGTAGTTTCGTCAGCATATCTCACTCTCTCTCTCTCTCTATTGCACTGGCACCACTTCATGGGCGCAATAGCCCGGGCAATAAATCTCCATAATCCCAATCAATTAGCCTGGAAAGGAATTGGTTGACGTTTCCTGGTTTCGACACTCGGGAGAACCGTAATTGAGATTCATCCACAAACAAAAGGCGACGCAACTGACCCACCGGTTGAGCGAGTATTCAGATCACATGCATGCACATATTGAGAGGGAGGGAAAGAGAGAGAGAGAGAGGGAGAATCCTGGGATCGGAGGCAACGAACGAAAGAGAGGAGGAAGAGGAGAGGGAGAGGGTTGCAGGATGGGCAGCTGTAGTGTACAGTGGAGGGAAAGGAGAGACAGAGATAGAGGAGGGGAAGCGACGCATCGGGAGGAGGTGGAGGTTTGTTCAACTCTCTAGGCGTGCGGGAATGTAAACGAGGGAGGAGAGAGAGAAAGAGAGAGAAAGAGAGAGAAAGAGAGAGAGAAAGAGAGAGAGAGGGAGAGAGTGAGATAGGGTGAGAGAGAAAGAGAGAGAGAAAGAGAGAGAGAGAGGGAGAGAGTGAGATAGGGAGAGAGAGATAGGGAGAGAGAGCAATTCCAAGAATATTTTTTCATTTGCATAATATGTTTTGGAGATCCGGGTACCGGGAGGGGTCGAATTTTCGGCTGCTATGTGGCGACGGCGGTGAGCACCAATAAAAGGGGTCATTTGCGCCAATTTTGGTCCGTGACTTCTCTCAAAACAAAGGGGGCTTTGATTTAATGGAATGATGGCTCAATGCGCGGTATAATATTCCGAAGGATCGATTCGGCGGAAGATAGTGAAGAAATTTCGTTGTACGAAATTCATGAGGGCGAAGAAAAATATCAATTCAAAAATCTACTTAAATTATGTGAACGTAATTCGATTAAATATTTAGAAACCAAAAATTATATTTATTATAAAGTGATTCTATTGTTTGTTATTTTTTGACACCGGGTTTAAATTCCATTTAGTATAATTACGAACGATGAATTTGAATTTTGCTGTATATATATATATATATATATATATATATATATACAGCAAAATTCAAATATATATATTAACTAAAGGAAAGGTAGTGTATATATATATATATATTCGGATCAAGAATGCAATAAAATGCCAAAGATGTAAGATTAATGTTAAAATCGGGCTTTATGTCAATCATTTACTTATTGCTTTTGATCCTAAAAACATTTATTCGCTTCTTAATTTGAAATATTTTCTTAAATTTAAAAACAATTAGGACGGTGTATTTCAATTAGTAAAAATACGGTGCATTACCTTCTCATTAAACACCGTGAAGCTTGAAGAAGTAGTAAGAGAAGGGATATTTAACATTTTTATTTGGGTACTAGAAAAATAAGGAGAAAATAAATTTAAACGCTTGAAATAACATGAAGTCATCCGTTTCTTTCACCTCTTTATGCTTCTTAGGGACTGTTTACAATCTCGTCGGAGTTCCAATCGGTGGTTTCCTTTTCTTTTTTAAGGTCAAGAGTATTGGGTCGTGTGTGGAACCACGCGACGACGAGAGATCAAAGGGAGAAAGAGAGAGAGAAAGAGATCTCGGCGGAAGGAACGGACCCGCCGTTAATGGATGGCCGAGTCGAAGTCGTGCGAGATCTGTAATTGGGCAACACTTATTGGGTCACGGTTTCAAGCCAATGAGGCACGTTTCCTTGGTCATCTAGCCGGAACGCCGCGCTCGAATATTTTTATTTCCGATTCAGATCCCGTGAATAATTCTTTTCTCAAACGATCCTAAATGTTTGTAGGAAAGCATTTGCAGGGCACAGAACCAGACGTTTCTGGAACCAAATTTATATTAAATGCCTGACACGACATGCAACAGCTAAGTCTTAGAGATATCAGTTAGTGTAGGAATGAATTCCATTACGAGATTCTTCGAGTATACAAATCAGTTTTAAAAATTGTGCAAAGAACGATTTAGGTGGAACGTTTCGTTTTATCTTTAACTTCGATTAGAATTATTTAATCTTTTGTTAGTGCTTTTCGTCATTGCTGAAAAGCACTATTATCTTCGTGATGTCCGCCCGTCCGTACGCATATATCAGGGAAGAATTGGCTGAACCGATTTCAACCAAATTTGGTATGTAGAATACTCACATAAATTAATGACCAAAATGACATATTTGGACCGGATCGACTAAGCATGGCTGCCATAATTGCCAAGTTTAGCTTTTCGATAATTGTAAATTTGGAAGGAATTGGCGGAACCGATTTCATCAAAATTTTGTACGAAGGAGATGTTGCAACATAAAAAACAAAATCTATATGTTTTGTATAGATGTGGAAATCAGGGCTGCCACAATCAAAGTAATAAAAATATTTCTTTTTACACGTATTTGTGTTGAATTGTCTTACTCAATTTTAACGAAATTTAGTATTTATAATGTACACATATATAACAAACTATAATAGCATATTTGGACCGGATCAGCCAAACAGTGGTGCAACAATTACAAATGAAACTCATCCAGTAATTAAGGATTTGGAAGGAATTGGTTGAGCAGATTTCAATTAAATTTTGTATATAAGATTTGTTCAACATACTATAATTAAATCAAGATGTCTAAATCGGAGCTAAAGAGCAGGGCAACCACAGTAAAAAGTAAAATCATATTTCTTTTACACGTATTTCTAGAGAACTTATCACATGGATTTTAACCAAATATAGTACATATATATAATCTTCATATAAATAAATAATTAAAATATTATATTTCAACCGGGTCGACTAAACTGGGCTTCCAAAATATCAAGGTTAGAATTTTTCTGTAACAATGAATTTGTAAGGTATTGGCTGAACGGATTTAAAAGAAATTTCGCTTGTAGGGAGAGTATAGAATGGGAAAACGAAATAAATATGTTTAGAATGGATCTAAAATGCAAGGCTCTTGGGAGTGTGCCGATTGTGCGTAACTGTTGCCAAGAGATGTCTACCTACCTAGCAAAGTTTACATTATTACTGTGTTAGTGTCAATCACGTTCCCTTAACTCCGAAGTTCAACATTCCAGTTTCGTCGGGTGTGTGCATCATGCCGCCCCCGAACCCGCATCAGCCCCCTTTGGGCTCTTCATCCTGCCTCATCTCACCAACAATCACCCCTCTTACAAAACCAATTTCACATTCTACTTCTGCCCAACAATTAGCTACTCCTAATCCCTCCATTAAATTATCGGCACGTCCGAATGGCAAAGAATACTTTCCGCTTTCTACTCTGCTCTCGATGCAGCACCAATAACGCGGCTCTTCGGCTCCTCAACTCTACTCGTAAAGTGCACCTCCGTTAAAGACCATCGCGCTGCCTGCGCAATGCTTAAAGAACTAAAAGTGAACTATTTTACGTATTCCCTCCAAGACGATCGCATGCCGCAATACGTAGTACTTGGCATTCCTGCTGATACTAATGTCGATGCTATTGCTCATGAAGTGCGGCAAATTCAGTCAACTCGCCCCTCATCTGACGAAAAATTACGTGGCATTTCCGCGACTAAACCGTATCCCACTGAAACCTTCCTTATTACCTTAAATATATCTCCAAACGCACGCGACTTTGAAAACTTTACTGGAGTGTGTGGTATTTCCGCGCGCATTTCAGTATACAAGCGTCCCTTATCTCCTCCCCAATGCCAGCAACTGGGCCACACCCGAAATCATCGTAATCTTCTACCAAAATGTGTCTACTGCGGTGACTCCCACGACAGTTCAACGTGTCCCTCTACCCCCGAATCTCCGCTTCCTCGCAAATGCGCTAACTGCGGAGGAGATCACACGGCTAATTACCGTGGCTGCCCAGTTTACCGCGAAGCTAAATCCACCTACGTACGCAACAATTTGTCTCGTTCAACTTCTCATAATGCAACCCCACTGTCCAATCCCCCCGACTCTTCTTCGTTTCCATCTTTTCCGCAACCCTTGCCAAACCAGTATTTTAATCATTACCAACCCTATATGCTGCCTCCTCACTTTCAGCCTATACCTTCTAATTCCGCTCCCGACTCTTCGTCTAATCTCAACAAAGACATCGTGTGGTTTAATTCTATTATTCCAACTGTTTGATCTCTTAAAACCAGCCTAGAGCGCCGTATCTTCATATTAACCGAACTTTTTAAACTTTCTAACTAATTTTATTTATTTCTCCACCATATCTCCTCCTACAATGCCAACAACTAGACTCTCGATCTTTTTACGTACAATTACGATTTGAGTTGCATTTGTTTTATGGCCCTGAAAAGAGCCTCAAATCTTGACCTACCAGAATACACATAAAATATTACTCAACTTTATCACGTCTTCACTCCTCATCTGTTCTTACTTGGCCATCAACTGTAAATATTGTTATGAAATGGGCTGTTTGTTGTCTCCTTCCCCCTTTTTCCCCTGACCGCGACTCACAACGCTGCCAACCAATTCGTATATATTTTTTTATTTTTTAAATTTTAATTTAATTTTATTGACTTATTATTCTTTTTTTATTCTCTAGTATTAGATAACTAGACTAATTAGCTTAAAAATTTACACCACACCTGTTTCTTAAACAAATATCGCACATCACATTTGAATAACTATGCGTTACTATCTGCTGTTCTACTCAATACTAGAGGGTTCTTTAGTCTATACCCTTTTTCCTCTTGCATTAATCTATTCCTAGTATGTAGGGAACTATTTATAGTAACTACTATTGATATGGATGTTTTCTCTGCCCTAAGGCACTTTGTTAATAGTATTAATTAGCACTTAAGTTCCAATCATCGCACTGCTTTTACTGCCGGTAAAGTGAGGCACACTCACGAAGACGGAATACGCTCGGTCCTTCAGACCGTTTTAAAACGATTTGGATTTGGATGGATTTCTAAAATGCAGGGCTACCACAATATAAGGAAAAATAATTTTCATATTTAAAAGCAAATACATTAGTACATATGCGATTATACTAGGGCGAATTTGACGAAAAGCACTTCTGTGCCACGGGAAACCCGTGTACACCCCTACTTTTTTAGGATTAGCAACTCGTAATGCTTCAACTATAATGGCCATTTTCCGTTAAATAAAGTTAAAAAACATAGATAATGATGAGAATGAAATTATTTATTTGTGATTGTCTCCGCGTGATTTGTTTTCAGTTTGAATTTTTAAAGGAAAATTATTAACAAATCGAGAAAACTGTAGGTGTAAAAGATTATAAAAATCTGAATCTGCATTTAGTTTCTTAATAATTGAAGTATCATAAATAGATAATGTCCCCATCCTCTTCAAACGTTTTTTTGTCACAACTGTAAATTTACTGAATTAGTTTATAAAGTTATAATATGAGCAGGACGCCCATAACGAGGGAAAAAATGGGACGCTTGCAGTCCTTAGTAAAACTGGAATGATCTGGGAGCGGTTTAAGGTTTAAATAGCCAGATTGTTCTGCTTAAATGGAACCCTATTATGATCGAATTGTCGGTAAGGCATGGGTCCAACAAACCGAATCCGAATTCAGCATTACAATGATTTTTCAACCACCAGAAAATTTAGGTGACTGTTAATTTCTCTTATTTAAATGCCAAATGTGGAGCCACAACAACAGACATTGACCTCGATTAAGGGCGGCAGGATCGTATGAAAGAGAAAAAACTAGTACTTCACAGGCAGATGCTTACGGCGGGTTAAGCGGCACAGTCACTCGCACATACTCACATACACCACAAAAAAGCTGATTGTTGGGTTTACAACTTTTCCGGTTCTGCACCGTACAAAAGGTGCGGAAGACAAGAGGTCAGCGCAGTAACGATACAGACCTACGGACGGAGAAACGAAACAGCATGAGGGAGGATAATATTTTTATAGTTTTGAAATAGAGAAGAAATTAATCCAGTCGAAATTTGAGGCAGTGTCTCCCTTTCCATTTTGAAGCAGTAGTAAAATACTAAAATTCCTTGAATCTTTTTAAAAAATAGTGCTTTATTTTAAACATCCAGTTTTTCACCAGCGTCGCTGTTTTGGTAAAATGTACCCATTCGTTCAATGTTCAGTATTGACTTTCGAAACCTGGTTTGAAACGAACAGACACAATATCATAATATTTGAGTTTTGTCGCTACTGTCCTCATCATAGTTTATGCATTGATTCCAACTATTTCTCATGTCAATCCTTTCGAGGCTGGCTGGCATAGCTCGTCATTATGTATCATGCAAGTTTTTATCAAAACTTTCGGAAAGGCTTTGGGACACGAAAATTATTTCTTATTTATTTATAACTTATTGTTTTGTTTACATCATTACCCAGCAAGTAACCAAAAGCGTATGGTAGGGGTCGCCATTGTAAGGTGCCTATTAAAAATGTCCTTCGGACCCTTACCAAAAACTGCAAAATGTTTTAAGAAAAAGTTAACCTTGTAGACTGCAAAATATGATCACGGAATTGAAGGAATTAGAGGAATGCTTGATGGGGTGAAGAAATGTAGGGACCAGTAGTACTTAACAATTATGTGATTATTTTGCATTTTTTGTCAATCTATCTCAATGCTTATTAGCTGCAGTAGGTATAGCTATACCACGCATAGACTCATTGAATTCAGAGCAGCTATTTTTTCACAATCAGAAGCGGGAAATTAATGTCAGTCATTTTCAGCTTAAAAGATATATCCTCTCAAGCTTCGAAAAAGCATAACCTCATAATACGCTACGGATCTTTAAACGAGTGGTATGTAGCTTTATTATACAATAGCGAAGGTATATTCAATATTACTCTGGTATTGGCCACGGTAATATTGTACAACAATGTGTCGTTAAATCTTGCCTACGTATCAATAAAACCTTTCTCTCTGATGCCTTTGGTACTTCTATCAAGCGCCACTTAACTACCCAAATACACTATAGTTTTCATTTTCGTGCTTCTAAACGCCTCCTCGCTACTGCACTCTTTGGTAATGTAATTAATTTTCTTCTTTATCCATTTATCTTCATGCCGAAAAAGGGGGTTTCCAACATATACAGTTAACAAAATCACGCATGCTCCTACTTATTACGAGATATAAACACAGCTTTGAGGTTGTTACTTAATAAATGGGTCACAATACAAGCGAAGATGATTTGTCCACGGATAACGTAAGTCAATTCTTCGAACGTGAACCATGGGAACTACAAAAGCGAGACGAATCAGGTACACACTACTCGCCCGCGAGAATTTTCTCTCTCTCTCGCTATCTCTGGTCGATGAACTCCATCCATCAAAAGAGACAACAACGTCCGGCTAATAACTCAACGGAATTTCAACCCCCAATTGGGTAAAGAGAGGACGACAATTTCTTATTTTTGTCGCTCTAGTCTGGTCCGGAGGGAGCAATCGACGCCTGAGAAGCGGGGGCGCTAGGGAGAGAGAGAGGGAGGGAGAGAGAGATGGAGAGAGGGAGAGAGAGGGAGAGAGAGAGTGAAGTGATGATGGAGAACCGGAGTCGATACCGTCCCATCTACCTCGGTAAAGGCGAAAGCGTATTCCATCCTCTACGAGTCTGTCTCCCTCCTACCTCTGTCTCTCTCTCCCTTTCACACTCCTCCATTCCCCTCCATGCACGACAGCGTTCAATTTTCGGAGATTCGAATTGCCGATCGACCGACGACGTGGAATAGGGAGTGTGAGGAGGTGGAGTAGGCGATCGGTGAGGTCGGAGGTGACAACACGCGGCGACCTGCGGTGTCGGAGGTCGGCGACGCGGTGACGCCAAATTCTCCGCGCGTGAATGCACCGCCGTCGCAGTCGTGGATTACCTTTCATTGAGGTAATTTACATCGATGGCGGCTCAGAAAATATTTTTCGCGATTTTCCATCCCCCTCCCCTTCTCTCTTTCTCTTTTGGACTCGAACGGCTGTCGATCAAGCGGTTATGAAATGCGCGCACGTCGCCGGTGGTTTGTCGTTTACGCGAGAGGAGCCATGGCGTAATTCTAAATTGCTCAGGAGTTGTTCGCTGACTGTTCAGTGCCAAAAATGCTTATTCAAGCAGCTAGGAATTAATGGATATTATCCGCGTGGTTTTTATTAATAAAGTCGAACCTTTATATCCCGGAATTCCGCGGTTCAGAACGGTTTCGGAATTTTGTCCAATCCGGAAATAACGTCCTTGATCCAGAGATAACGGCGCGAAAGACGTTTCGATTTTCCCGTTCTCTGTAATCCCGCAGCTTAAGAATGAATTTATAAAATGTTAAAAACTTCCGTTACACGCAAAAAACTGCATTTGATACCATCCAGTTGGAGTAAACCAAACTGCTTGTATGAAAAATCTCAGAACAATAATTATTTTGTCTTCATTTACTCATAGCTCTGTGTTAGAGTCATAAAACTATGGTTTAGGTCTGAGATTCCCAAAGTGTGGCCCGCGGACCACCTACGACTCGCTAACCTACTCCATGCGGCCCGCGACCAGGTTTAGCTCTGAGATTCCCAAAGTGTGGCAAGCGGGCCACCTATGACTCGCTAACTTACTCCATGCGGCCCGTGACCAATTTTACAGTATAGGGTGGGCAGTAAGTCCCAATTGGTAATACGAAGCAAAAATGAAAAATATCGCAGTAAATTTGAAAAAATAAGTTTTAAAATATTAATAGGATATTCTAGGTACAAAATAAAACCACCTCAACAAATATTTAGAGACATTTAAAAAATTTCATTTCGATTTTTTCATTTTTGTTTCATTATTACCAATTGGGACTTTTGGGCCACCCTGTATTATATATTGTACATATGTATAACTCAATGGTGCTCGATGGGCCACATTCTGCCTGCCAAGTGTCTTAGTCCGGTCCGCCATTAGTTTTACAATTGTAGAACAGAATTTAACATAAAATATGAAAATAGAAAATTATAAAAACAATATATTCCGTCTTTACCTGTATAGTACCATAATAGATAAATACATATTCTATAGTCCGTAACGCTTCCGGTCCCGAGCTTTCCGGATTAATGAGATTCAACGGTACCGTCAGCCAATTTCGGTTTGCCCATTTGAATGCCAAAGGTAGGTAAGAAGCGGCAGACATTTTGCGATAAAAAGAGTCGGATAAAACCCGATGGCTTGATGACAGAAAGAGTATCCGACGCTCGCGTATAGCAATTTCGGGTGATGGCGGAAATATTCCGACCCTTCGAACGAAAACGCTCCCATCCCCGTGGCGGAAGGAACGTTTTTTCGCCCTTTACATAAAATAAACACGAAACCGATTCCCTCGAAGCACTCCGCTATGAAAATGATTTTTAATTGGTTACCTGAATTTTAAAAAAATACTTTTTTGCTCGGGTCTCCGATAAATTCCGCACACGTTCCCTCCCACACCTGTCTCACTGTTCAAATTCCCATGTTTTTCGCGACGCATCCATTTCTCTTCCTAGAGATCGGATAGTGATTCTCTTTGTTTTTGCCCCCACCCCAAGATTTCCAGGGATAGAGGTTGTGTTTTTAATGTCTTTCTGGGAGGGGAGGGAGTGAGAGGGAGAGGGTTAAATAGAGAAGGAGAGAGATAGAATTTAAAATAAAAATATAAAACCGTCGACGTCTCCTACCAAGCTCGCATGCATGCGCACGCACAAAGGAAGTTGAAGAGTCATAGGTGTTGTTGCTGCTATCAGGGGCGTCGCGTGCCTCTATTCCATTACGGAATAGGCGACATTTTAAATCCTTCTCCCACGCCCGCCCTTAACGGAAACCCAAAAATAAAACCTTTGAGGAGACGCGATGGTGAGAGAGAGAGACGAAGAGGGAGGAAGTAAGAAAATGGAAAGTAGATAGAGCCAGAAGAATGCGAACGGAGAAGCTTTGAAAATCAAATTGAAAAAAGTGCCTCGTCAGATATCTCCAATAGTCATAACAAGGTTATGAAAAATCATGAGCGCAATTCGGCTAATAGACATTCGTCTGCCGATAGTCGAGTACAGGGGTGGGCAACCTACGGCCAATGGGTCTTGAGCGACCCCCAAGAGCCATTTATGTGACCCGCGAAGCAATGATGAAACAAGTCAGGAAAACGTAGTGTATCACAGCAAACAAGGGTTATTTCAAAACTATTTTGGTATGACCAATACTTTATGAAAGAAAGTTCATTTTTTGTCACCAGCACAGTGGTACCCCTGAATGGCCTACGTAATTCATTAATGTTATTTTATTATTGTCTTTGACTGTCAAATTTCATAAAAATCCGTTTGGTAGAAGTCGAGAACGAACATGCGTACGAACGGACGGACGGACAGAAGCTAATAGGCGCTCATGCTGGAAGCGAAGTGCGCCTAAAAAGAGATTCGTAAAATTGTACACACAAATTCAAAATTTTAAATTCATATTTTTCAATTGTAATTATGATAATAAAACATTTATCATTGAAATGTTAACCTCGAAAACGTCGTTTAGCCATGATTTCACTTTTCACTCGGAATCACCTGGCAACTTCTGATTTAAACTCTAATTCGGCTCTCGAAGCATTGGTATAGTATAAGATTGCGCACTTTAAGGTGGCAGTCGGAGACGCGAGAGAGGGGAGGGGAAGACATGGGAAGGGGAAACTTTAAGGGGGAGCCCACGTCAGAATCTATGTGCAGTAACATAATTTTGTTTCGCACGAGTCCACACCTAAACACCACCTTCCCTATAGTCGGTCTCGCCTCGATGAAGGACTTGTCCTACTGTAAATGTGCCTACTGCGCACTGCCTAGTTAAAGCGTTTTAGCTATAACTTCTAATGTGGCTTGCCGAAAGATTTCCAATCACCGATGTGGTTCGCCATGTAGAAAAGATTCATCTCCCATAGTATAATATGTAAAAGAAGATTTATTCTAAAAGAACAAGTACCTATGACATATTTTCCTGTTTCTTTAGCATTTAATATCGGTGATAACCACTGATTATCACTGCCCGGTAGCCGAAACGCGCATGTAGTGTTTCATAACCTTTTTACGGCTCTTTCAGATACCCGAATATTTTTTTCAATTGAATTGTCAAGTATTTATTTTGTGAATCTGTTTTTAGCCTTAAGAGGAGCTAAGTAATTCCCTATCGAATTAAATTTAAGCAGTGTTTGATTACCCAGAGACAGAGAAAGTCAAGTGCAGGAGGACAAAAATAAAGAGGAAATGAGAAACGATGGGATATTAGGGAAGTGAAAGGAACTGTAGAAATAAAAATAGAGGAAAATGTACGTAAAAAAATACGGGAAGTTCTTTCACGCGGTGTAGGTGCGCGCGCGACGACAGAAGTATTTCGAAGATGGAAAAATAATAACTAGAAAGGCGCGTGGGTGCGGATACACGGGGTAGAGGGATGTTTGGAGAAGAGGAAAAAAATGCGCCGAAAATCCCCAGAGTTACTCCGTCGTAACCCTTTTCATCGCTACACTAAAAAAACGGAGAATGCGTGGGAGGGAGGGATAGAATGGGAGAGATATAGATATGCAGGCAGTCGGGAGGAAAAGGAGTGCGCGCTATGTGCCTCGGAGGGAGGAAAAGGTAGAAAAAGGGAAGGAGGGAGAGAGAGTGGTGGGAAGTGATAAAGAGCTGGAGTGGAGGTTAGGGTGGGGAAGAAGACCTAACTCGTCATTGGGAGGGTTTTCCCCTGATCCTTCCCATGTTGCGGAGGAGAGAAGGCGCATCCACAAAAAGCGGCATAGACTTTCCTTTTTTACCCACTCCGTTTCTCTCTCTCTCTCTCCCTTTACCCTTTTACCTCCTCTCTCTCAATCTCTCCCTCCAGTCCCAAATGTGCTTTCCCCCTCACTCTCCTCTTCTTCTGCGCACGCATTTTGTGTCGTCTACTCTCCCGAGAATTTTTAACCTATTAGAGAGTGATGCTCTGTCGGGAAATGCTACTGAAAAAATAATTTAAAATAAAACTTTGTTGGAGAAGAGGCGGGTGTTTATATAGAGAGAGACTGTGGGAGGGAGGGAGATGATAGAGAGAGAGCAGGAAATATGAGCAGAAATGAAAAATTGTGTATATTCAAAACAGGACTTTATGACCGAATTTAAATGATGGGTAGGTAAAGTCAGAAGGTCGTGTTTGAAGTCAAGAAGGGAGGAGAATAAATGATTCATATATGTTATTTCCGAGTCGGCGCCTCTTGTTTATTTTTTTTGACAACCGTAACTAGTGTGCCGTAACCAAATGCTCAATAGTCTGGAGGTCTTAACAAGTTTTACTATTTAATGATACACGTCACTCTTGCAGAAAGAAAAGGGTTTGGTAAGTTGGGTAAATCGTAGGCGCTTTTCATCGTTATAAGTATTCATCCTCAGTGAATATTTACCTGTCTTTTTCCAACTTATCTAAATAACTGTTGTGTGTAAGAAACCTTTCTACTCTTTTCAGTTTTGTCTTTTGTCGTTTTCGAATTAACTTGGAAAGGAAGCGGTGTTATTGGTTTTATTATAATTGCTGATGGCTGCATCATTACGAAAAGTACGCAAAAATATTTTCTACGACATATTATCCTTTGAGTCTTAAAAACACATTATTGGAGAATAGATATTTGAATGAATTATTTTAGAAACGCATTAATACATTTAAGAGCTACGATGAATTTTGATCTATTTTATAACGCGATAACATCGTGGCTGATCTTGTTCCTATGCAGCAACATGAGAATGACAGCTATAGTGGATTTGTTCGTGAAAGTGTTAAATTTAATTAATATTTGAGCCTCTTCATTTTCAGAATTGCTTTTGAGAATTAATCTCACCTCGACGCAGCTGCTTTGTATTTGATGAAAATCCATTTTTTTCCTTTGAAATAAAACAGACGGATAATGACATACTAGTGCTGATGTCGTTTAACGATATACTAACACTGTAAAAACCACGATATTATCAAATTGCGTCGCGCGTTTTGTGCATGTTTAATTATTTATATGTAGATTAGGCACTCACGAAGTTCCATCTATTTCTGCCACCACAGAAAAATCAGTTTGTTTCCTCAGTTCATAAGCAAAACAAATTAAACAGGATACATCCTTCGTTTCGCCACTTCGTAGTGATTTAGCACATTAGTGTCGCGATCTCTTCGCAGCGCAGAAGGAATAAATTTCTACGAATGTTTAAAAAAACGTTTTTCCAGGGAAAACATCGCAGCTACTTAAACAGCTATGGCGCTGACTGCCCCCGTCCTCTCCGATCGTAAATAAAGACTTTTGTATTCAAATAGTTACTACTTCCCACTCTGGAGTCAACATTAACGACATCCGTCCGCGCGCATCCATCCGCCTCAAAATAAGAAGAGGGTGCGAGAGGAAAAGAGCGTTTGTAAGATGAGGTGGGTGGCCCATGTTAAGGCTCCTTCCATCCATCCAATATCCCATCGGAGAAGAGAGCACGACCTAGTCTTTCAACCCGACCACTTCCGTTTCCTTACTTCGGATCGTAACTGCGGAACCAAGAAAGGGAGTGCGAGCTAATGCTAGAGCGAGAAATACACACAGAACTCTCCCTCTCAACCACCCACCAACACACGTGTATATTGACAGTCAACGACCTTACCATGAATGGAGTGAGGGAATATGGGAAAGAGGATGTGGGGGTGAGGGAAAGAAAGAACAAGAGCAAATGAACGGCGCAAAACGAGAGTAAAAAAAAACAACAATACCCTCGCGCCCCCGAGACCAGCAACCCCTAAAAATAGAACGCCGTCCTCTCACCTCTCCTCCTCTTTTTATTATCCATTCTCTTCCCCTTCCGACCTCTTTTTAATGCCAGTCCCTTCACCCTATTTCTATTTTCCCCTTCCTTCCTATTCCTTCGTAGGGCATCCATCCTCTCTCTCTCTCTGTTCGCGCTCCTCTCTTTCCCTTAATATCGTGGTTCTGGTAATAGGTTTAGTGTATTTTTAGCTAATCTAAAGTAGGTTTCGCTGGTTTCTCACACTCCCCTTCGTTGTGGCTGTTTTCCCGCATGTGGGTATTCTACCAAATGTAATGCATTATTCTTATCGTTATTACGTAAATAAACTGAGCTAAAACCTGTTATTTACATTTACTACACTAAATTGTGATTAGGAGTTGATTTTCACTTTCTTTATCTTTGTTATATGTTGTCTTCTTTTAAATGGTGTTATGTTCTTTTTCTATGTAACGTAAGTTTATTTTATTTCTGTGCATGATCTTTTATTCTGCTCTAAATGACAAGTTGGTTTAGGTGTGAGTGGGAGATATCAAGTCTCAACTTGGCTCAAATAATGGCATCTATCTATATATCTATCTCTTCCCTGCATGGGAATACACCCACACTCTCCAAACTCGCTCCCACCTTAGAGAACCTCTCTCTCTTCTCTCACTCCTCTCTGATCGAGTATCTCGCTCACACGAAAAATCCCCCTTCCCCTCATCCACATATTCACCCTCTCTTTTTCTCTCTCCTCCCACATTCCCCTTTCCATTCGAAAAAATGCACTCCTTTCCCCTTCGCCCCACGCGCGGGACTTTTTAACATCCTACGGGCTTAAAGCCTTCAACTCCCCACTTATGTCACTGCGCCGTGCCTCTACCTCTTTCTCCGCCCATTCCGCTTCTCCCTCTCCGCCCACACAAAAAAAAACTCTTTAACTAAATCCCTGTTTCCTACTTTCCTGAAGGGTCGCGTCGAGGGTGGAGAAAGGGGAAAAAGGGAACGTCGGTTTTTGCGTCACTTGTCGCAACCCTTTTCTCCTAACCCTTTGCGTCCGCATTCGGTCCGACTTTTCGCTCTCCCATCCTCCGCCCACATCCTGAAGCGTACCCTTCCCCCATACACCCCTCGTTTCCCAACACTCTCCGCACCTCTCCACCTCCTCCCGGTGACATTGCACCCTCCCCCCCCACCTTCCCCCACCACCCTTCCCCCACCACCCTTCCCCCCCACCCTTCCCCCACCACCCTTCCCACCACCTCCCTTCCCCCACCTCCCTTCCCCCCACATCCCTTCCCCCATCCACCACTTGGAAACCCCGCCCCGCCACTACAAGAACCCGTCCTCGATTAATCCGTGCCGCTGTCTTCAATGGCTTGGCCCCATTAGGGCAGACCGCTGCTGCCATTGTATCTATCTAGGGTGGCTGTGTCGCACACCCTTCGACTAATAAGTCGCAAGAAGAGAGAGAGAGGGAGATATATTTATAGGGAAGAAGAGAGAGATATGGGGGGGATGGCAGTGGCGGGTTGGCGGATGTGAGGGAGAAGGAAGGGAGGAAGGAGGAGAAGGCGTGGGAGGAGAGAGAGAGAAAGGAGAACGCGGTCTCTGTCTGAGATTAGGCAGCGTGAGAATTGCTGGCGGCGTGGGAAATAGAGAGGGAGGGGGAAAGGATTATATAATCTCATTCGGTTCCATTTGATCAAGGAGTGTGGGAGGGGAATTTCGTGTGTGTGTGTTCGTGGCTCCATTCGACCGTAGGATCAACAAAAGTACGGACGCTGTCTTTCTCTCTCACTCTCGCCTCAGGCATCTGAGTAATGCTTGGTTTTTGTCTCGTTTTTTATGCATTCGTGGCAACAAGGCTTTGTGACAGCAAGAGAAACGTCAAATCCTTTTAAGGTATATTTTATGTTGGAACTTTGGAGTCGGTAGTATATGTCAACCCGTATTTCAACTAGTCAACACGCTATCGTTGTTTGTTTATTTTTGAAACAAATAGGGCAGCCATTAATAAACCAAGGAGCAAAATTCTCTCATATTTCTAGTGCTGATTAAAATTGAAAGTGAATCCTATGAATGTTTTTGATGGAATTCTTGGTTAAGGTTTCCATTACACTTAACGATAATGTTAATGCAATTAGCAAGAGTCGTCAGAAGTGCAAAGCGGATAAAAATAACTTCTATTCCTCCCAGTAATTGTTTAAAAATAAATGTTTTATCCGTTTTCTACAATTAATATTAAAATTGCTATGTGATTTTCAGAATAATAATTAACGTTTAAATAACTCAAAATGTCAAAAATAAATAAATCGATCTTGCGAGAATAAGTTAATGGTTTACTCCATTATAAAACCCAAGAGGCTTGACTTAAAATCAAGGTGTAAGTTAAATCATCAGAAAATTTGAATCGTCTTTCTCATCAACGATGATGTTATCCATACCGCCTCCTGATGCTTTGAACGGCAATACTTCCTACGCAACACCTACGTTCAATGCGTCAAAAACGGATATGGGCGAAATATTTTAAAGGTAGTGTACTTAACATGACGTTGATTTCGACTGCCCGCAATTATTCTATCACCACGCCTCATAAAAATAAGTTTTTCCAGTTGGTAGACTTACGACGCAGTTTTACTGCAGCCTATGTGTACTAGCGGATCGAAAAAAAAAGAGAAAAGAAAAAACATCGGCAGAACGTATTCCATTCATGAGAGTGGTCCAGGTCAGCTCGTTCTTTTTATTCCTCTATGCCTCTCTCTCTCTCTCTCCCTCCCTCTTTTTCCTTCGGGCGTAACCTATACACCCCTCTCGCGGTTTTATTTTTCATCGGGTTGATAAAAAAATGATTTCCCTCCCCCCTTGCGCTCACTTGGCGGCGCTGAGCCAATCTCTCCGAAACCCGTTCGGTTGGACATGGGTCGCGAGGCTACAAATCATCCCGTGAATCCAATGCGGTCGTGATGCACACTTGGGAGCAATCCAGCCACTTTTCTCTCTCTCTCTTTCTTACTTTTCTATCTTTCTTTCTCTCTTTTCTCTCTCTCTTTTCTATCTCTCTTTCTTTTCTCTCTCTCTTTCTCTTCCTCTTTCTACCTCCATCCTATTCACTATCAAGTTTCGGATCGTTCAACATTTTTCTCCTCCGACTACTCCCTCTTATCTCTCCTCGAGCTTTATACTGATTTGTGTCGCGTCCCTTCAGAAAGTCATGTTCTGGAAGGTTTGCTCGACGTTTTTAGTCTCCAACAAGTGAAGTACTAAATTTCCGCTCCATTTTAAAGAATTATTTCCGGATAGGTTTAGGGGACCCTTTTAAAGAACTATGGTGCATCATGACCAGTATTTCCCAGGCCAAATTTCGTCGTGGCCGCATCAGCGGCCACCAGCAGTCTCGGTATAAAATAACAATACACTATAATATTAAAGAAGTTCTATACTACTAGTAATTTACATTGTCTTTGAAAATATAATGGGAAATACATGTTGAAATCACAATTAGTGAGAATACACGTAAGAATACGTGAAAAAGCAAATAAGGTAACTCTAGCCAATATGGCCTAGCTAAGCTTTATTCATTTTTTAAGCACCTTTCCCAAATAGTGAAAGTAAAACTAACATAATGTACTCATAGACAGTTTATTTAAGTAAACAGAAAAAAATGTTACAACTACAACGCTTCAACATGGAATTACTGGTTAGCATTTTTGCAAAACCTCGCTGTTAGGCCATATTATGAACATATGATCTCAATATTGCCTATTGAGTTATTGTTAAAAAAATAAGAGAACAAGAATCTGAAACATTTATGAAATACTTGTATCAAAGTTCTAATGCTTGACTGCTCAAAAATGGTTACAATAAATTGTCGGTAGGCAAAAATAACCAAAAAAAAATGAGAGAATAAAAGTAAAGATTCTAATTTTACACAGGTCAAAATCGTAAAATTGTAGTACCACCAAAGATTTAGACACATGAGGTCAAAATTTAATTTAAATAAAGAAATTAACAAGAAAATCAGATAAAATTCATTGTCATTTTTAAGGCTCACAAAATGAGCAATATGGCATGCATAGGCCATAATGAGGAGACCATAATGTGGTAAAACATATTCCATTGGAACCACACGACATCTAAATGAATTGCCAAACCAATCACGCCACTAATAGTAGAGACAATTATCTTGTAGAATGCCTAAGATCAAATTAATTAATTAACTTTTACCTGTATAAACAATGACTTAACCAACGTCTTGAAATTAGATGCACGTAACCACAAGCGCTGGTCTCAAACAAAACACCTCAGCAAATTCAGTCAACTGAGCGCGTCCAGCGGAATTCCATATAAACACAGTTGTTAGCAGTCAACCGATATACTGCAACCACCATCTATCAATTTTTTCACGAAGTGCGTTCGATACGGCGATTAGGCCATTTTGGGGAACAGGCCATATTGGGTACAGTTACCTTACATTTACAATTATAGCAACTAGCCTACTCGCACTTGCGCTCTTTGGTTATGCACTTCTATCGACAAATGAATGACTGTAGATGGTTTGAGGATTCTTTTAATGGAACACGCGTAATTAATTTAAAAGAGTAATCGCGCGAGAAAACAAGTAAAAAAACTCGATACCTCACGATGGGCCATCCAATAATTATAGGTTCGGAAAAATAATCCATCAGGGAAACAATTCGCGGTGGGCTCTTTGGCGTCCTTCATTGGCAGGTTCCTGACCAGCGTTCAGCTCAGCGTTCTGAACTTTCACGACTCCGGAACTCACATAAATGAAATTTCTCTGCGCTCGTAATTACTCATTTTTGCGCGTACCCCAAATCAATCGTGCTTCGTTGGAATAATAAAGAAAACAGAAATCTCTATAAAAAAATAACAAGATTTTGCTTTCAATTATGTTCTTTTCGATACGAGTCGAGATGGTATATTAAAAAAATAACATATCGCCATCAATTAATTATTGGCCATCAGTTGTTTGTTTTGTTGAAAATTAAGAGTTACTCTATTTTAAGCGTTCCTACAATGCTATTTTCCGCCATTACCTATAACGTATTGCCACTTAATATTTCATTTTTAAATCAATAAAATTCGCACCAGTAAAGAATTGAGAATACCCGCCATTGTGAAATCTTTAGCATGATATATTTATTCGAAAATTTCTTATTATAATTTATATCAAAATACTATAGTTATTTACTGTTTTTATACCTTCGCCAAGAATAAACATTTCCTGAAAGCGGATTGTAATTAAAATTACGGGTTTATCTGTAAAGAGTAAAAGTTTAAAAACTATAAACTCGATCTATTGATGAAACAATTAATTACTCTCAGGGCGAAACTAATATAAGGAAATTTTACAATATAATACTAGTATATAATTAATATTATTTCTTAAAATTTCAGCACGATATCGTAAGGATACCAATACTTTTGATTTGGTTGTTTAATTTGCATTTGCATTTTGACATAATGATTTATTTAAGTAACAACAGGAGCTTCTGAGGCGGAATTTTACATTTTTAACGGACACAACGCGAGAGATAACGCTCAAATCATAAATCTACATCCTGGATATCTTTCCGGAAGAACCGAACCAAAATAGTACAATACCATGGACAATTTATACTCCCCGCAGCCTTAAAAAAAATTTCAAAGCAAATCCCCGAAAAATTGTAGCAATACCTCCGTAAGCATCCTAATCTGACGTAACCAGAAAGGATACAAAGAACCCTTTTCCTCCAGCATTAATTACAGTTTAAACACTGCATAATGCCCCGCTCAATTTTTTTGTTTTTAAAAGGATAGGATGGCGGCGTTATGAGATCCCATGTTTGTTTTCGTCGCTGGACTTGAGAGAGATAAACAAAATAGATGCAGAATCTGCCTTCTCCTCCTCTTACACCCCATTCGCCCCCTCTTCCAAAACCCTCAGCCTCTCCCTCCACCCCTCTAACGGTCCCTCCACCTTATGACCCCCCTTCTTTTTCACTCAACTCACTCAACAACACAAAGTCCTTCAGAGGCCGAACAGTTCATTAGGCCCCGAGATGCCGCCCACGGCGCTGGGCACCCGCCCAAGAGATGCGAGGGTGTGCGTGAGGGCGGGAGGGGAGAGAGAGGAGGGACCATTCCAGTATCTCTTCCCTCCCCCTCTCTCTCCTTTAAGCAATAAGTAAACAAGAAAAGGACACCGGAGGAATAAACGGGAAAGACAAAGACGAATTCTTTCCCTCGGCTACAGTTTACGCTGCCTCGATGATAGATTCCATACGTTAAAAAGAGCAAACGTAATTTCTCATACCCCTCTCGGACGTGTCGCCGCGCTTAAGCATATGCAGTCACGATGCGAAGGCCTTATAAGATTTCTGATGAGTAAGGGAGAAGCGAAGATGGCAGGGAGCAGCGCAAGGGGATCAGAAATAACATGGGGCGCTGGGTATAAAAAAACGACATGAGATAAATCTTGTAAAATCGACTTGTAACCTGTATTTATCAAAGGCCCTTTTTTCTTATGACCCTTAAACTTGTTTTACGGCGGTTTTTAGAAAAAATATCTTGTCCTCGTTTCGTTCTTACGACCATGCGGACGATGTGTGCCACCAAGCGACCAAAGTTTCGAGATGTGTAAGTTAAGGTCGGGTAAAGGTACGCACCTAACGTTTGAAACATTTCTGTGGCTTCAGTTATCGCTATTATGAACTAGTTTTTTCTCTGAGTAGCTTATTTATTAAGGAATCACACAAAAAGAGTTTGATTTTTCTGTACCCTACTCGCAGAAAGAAAAAAATGATTTCTGGAAAAAGTGAAATGCGTACCTTTGCCCCAGGGGTGGGGTAAAGGTACGCATAAGTGATAATATGAGGAATTAATGGAAATAAAGGGCCAAAGCTGGAAATGCTAAAAAATTCAAATGTATTGCTTGAATTAGGAAAAAGCTTAACCAAAAAAGTTCGAGCGTACATAAAGGTCACACCGAGAATGCTTCACAAGAGTTTAACAAAAGTCACATACAAAAGGTCCACCTTCATATGAAGTGCAGTCTTCATGCTATCATTCTTTGCATAGATTGCACTGAATCCATTCTTCAGCAGGGGGATCTTTATAAAGTTCTTCACGTGCAGGACATCTAACCTGAGAATTTGGATTCGTTTGCTTTGTTGTTGTTTGGTTTTACTAACTGAAGCAACTTTCTTTGTTGTAGAAGCACGTTTTCGTTTAGAAGCAGTGCTTTCAGGGTTACTTTTTTCAGCCTTTTTCTTAAGGCGCGTTTTCACGGTTCAATTCCATTGAACAATCCGATTATATCTGCAGCATTGAACTTCCGCATTGAAATACACACGAATCAATGAAATTGGATTCACCAATTTAATTGAAAATGGCGCCAAATGAAATAGTTCGTACGGGCATTCGCATTATTTGTGATCATTTAATACATGGCTGCTATAAAATATTATCAAATAATAAAAAAAGAAAAACTCGACGTTTTTTAATAAGAAAATGAATCATGAGACGAGATATTTTAGGAGCATCGGAAACTTTGTTGAGGGAATGGGCCGCAGAAGATCGCGAGATGATAAAAAATCATCTCAGAATGTCTCCGGAGCAATTTGAAGAACTCTTGGATATGGTCTCGCCATTAATTCAAAAACGAAATACCGTAATGAGAGAAGCTCTTAGTGCCAGGCTGAAACTGCAAGTTACTTTAAGATATCTTGCTACTGGAGACTGCTTCAGTATCTACACTTGAGGCTACGTATCGGGTGCCCAAATGCTCCATATCAAATTTTTTGCCGGAGGTGTGCAGAGCCATTTACGCAGTGTTACATAATTTTAATACAGTAATCAAATGGAATTTTGTTTTTTGTTTACTTTTATTAAAGGATGTTTGCAACAAAACAAATTTTTCTACATAAAACATATTCATTATAACAAGTCTTTTAAATGATACATATTCCTATCAGCGAAATTAAATCCTCTACATAACACTCACTCCTGTGAATGAAATAAACTCTTCTAATTTAAACATTTTTCTATAAAAGAAATTAACATCTAATTTAAACTAAAAAAATACATTAAACATAATCCTGTTGCCAAACAATTCTACAATAAACCTGACCAGTAAATGTAATAAAACTCTAATAATATATAAAATTAAATTTTTAGTTCTCTTTGTATATTTCTGACAGATACTGCTTGGGTAAGTATATCTTGTCCTGGTGGAAATGGTGTAGGGTTAGGCAAGCAGATGTTTGATGAACGCGGTGATTGGTAGGTTGCATTGCTATAAGGTGACGATGAATAACTACGGTCAATGTAGTCAATGTGTTCAGAAGATGAACTCTGTTCTTCTGAGTCTGTAAATCATAGCTGGCATAAACGCTCTTCAGACACTATTTGCTGCAGCTTTTATTAACAAATCAAAGCGCGATGTAAAGGTATTTTATTGAGTTGTACCGCAAGACTTTTGCAAAAAAAATCAAACTCGGTTTCTTTGGAATTACTTTCTTTCGATATTTTCTTTAGTTTGTTGATAGCTTTCTCAACTGACGATATATGGCTTGGTCCTCTTTTCTTTCATTTTTCTTTGAGGAAGAGACGGGTTCCGTCCGGTCGTTACTACTATTCCATTCCGTTGTTGCAATGTCAGTCGAGTGTATATCTAAAAATAAAATATATAAATCACTTTGAGGTAGGAACGTATTTATATTAGAGCATACCATCATTGCCCAAAATAGCTTCTACAGTGAATACATCCTGTGTTTTCTCTGGGTCATCCGTATTGTTCTGAACGCCCTATACAAAGAAACGATTTCAGATTTTTCACTAGTAAATATTAATAATACTAATGATAATACTAATAATAATAATGCTAAAAGATATCAGGAAAGTCTTGGAATGTATAAACATGCATAAAATGTACTCGTAAAGAGGGAAAACAAAATAACAACTAAACCTCTTTATCTACAGGTTCCCAAAACTGAGGATGAATGGATTAAAATTATGACTGAATTCTACACATTATGGAACTTTCTCAACTTATGTGGAGCGATGGATGGAAAACATATCTCTGTTCGCTATCCAGCAAATAGTGGGTCACAGTTTTTCAATTACAAGAATAAATTTAGCATCATTTTATTTGCTGTTGTGGACGCTAGTTATAACTTCTTGTGCGTTGATGTTGGTACAAACGGAAGGGCCAATGTCACATTAGTATTTTCTAACAATAAGTGTACATTCAATGCAGCACTGGAGAACAACACCCTCAATATTCCAAAAGAAGGTGTTTTTGTAACGGATGATGCTTTTCCATTGAGATCAAACATTCTGAAACTGTATAGCAGAAAATGATTACTAGATCATAAACAAAAAATATTTAACTACAGGCTCTCTAGAGCTCATCGTGTAGTGGATAACACGTTTGGTATACTGGCTTCCAAATTTCGTGTATTTGAAGAATCAATTCCATTAAAAGTGGACAGAATAGACCAGTGCTCTTCACAACTGGCTTCGAAAAACTTGTAGCCGCAGGCTTCCGTACATATCAAAGGAGATGGTTGATGTTGAAGTGTGGGAAGAAGGACGAATAATATCAGGAAATTGGCGGCTAAGGAAATGTGAAGGCATGACAGCTGTAGAAAATCTTTCCAGCAACAATTACAAAAGATCAGCCGGCAGAATACGAGATATGTATGCAGGTAAATTTATGTCAACTGAGATTGTACCGTGGCAATAGAAAATGATATGAATTTTTATTAGAATATTGTACCATTTCTGTCAATAATGTTTTTAAGATTGATAAATGTTACTCGCCATATTAGAAGTGCTGCTCCTTGGTACACATACTGACCGCAAAAACAAAAAACGACCCACGTTCAGGCCGTCTGTCAACTTCACGCAGTAATGAAATGGTTGCTAAAGTGAATGAAAATATTTTTTCTGATCTATGATTAACCATTAGAGAAATCGCCAATGAACTGGAGATATCATACGGATCATGTCAGGCGATTTTTACTGATAATATTGGTATGCGTCGAGTGTCTCCAAAATTTGTCCCAAAACTGTTGAGTGATGATCAGAAACTTGGCCGTCAAGAAGTGTGCAAGGACATGAAAATGAGGGTGGAAATGAATGTTAATTTTAGTCTGATTTTTTTATATTCACTAAAACGAAAATTAAGCTAAAAGGACAAAGATTTGAGGACATTCCAACTGTCCAACAGAATGTGGCATCGGAACTCGACAACCTCAAAGTTGAAGATTTCCAGCGATGCTTCCAAAAGTGGCAGAAACATTGGAGCACCGGTATATCAATGGGGAGGATACTACTTTGAAGGGGACAGTTAATAAAAATGTTTTATGTTATTTATTTTCTTTTTTGTAAATAAAGTCTTAGAACTTTTTGATCAGATCTCGTTCTCAAAAATCGCAACTGACAACTGAGTCAGACTCGTTATTAGTATTTGGGTGGTTAAGTAGTTTAAATAATATCGAATTTTACATTTGGTAATGTGGCGAACCTGTTTTAGACATGTGGACCAGTTATGCTATACCCGTCTTTCATAAAGCATCAAATATAAAACGCTAAAAGTGATGTCTCTTTATGATGCAGATATGAAATAAAAATTTATTGCGATTTTATTAAAAGCTAGTCGTCCTATAAAAACTTTGTAACCAAGAAACTATTAATTTTGTCCTGATTTACAATTACGGGATAGAATTAATTATCTGGGAGGATTATTTAAAAAGAAAGTAAGTCAGGTAGCAATCCAAGGTTGGGTGATTTGACCTTGATACGTCATTCCCGTTTCCTTACTTGATTTCAATCCTATTTGCCACTTTTTATCGAAATACGAACGAAAGTATAGTCCCTGGTATATATTTACAGACAAGCAGGGAGACGCGGAGAAAATACGACAGTCGCGTTTTCTTTTAAGCGTCACATTGGATTGTAAGAATCTAGAATATTTTTAGAGACGCAATTCTTTCTGTTTTGAAGAAGGCTGCGAAGGAGTTTATTCGGGGGCCTCCAAAACGTTAAACCGATTTAACAAAAGAATTTCGAAATCCTCTTCCTCTTGAGTCGAATAAAATAATATTTAAAGGAAATGCTACTGTGAGACCAACAAGAAGAAAATGAGAAACTCGGAGCTTATAAAAGTCTATTATTAGTCGATAAGGAGATGAATTTCTTATCCTTATATTTTTTCGAGCGTAGGAAGCTAAATCATTTTACAAAAAAGAAGAGATTCGCCTCGATAAACAGGAAAAAACCACGAATAAGTTTCGATCAAATATTGTCTCAAGACAAAAATATATTTATTGGAAAATTATTTGATGATTAGTCATTATACATCAGTATTATGTATAATGGAGTCTAAAATATCAAACCTGGAGTCAAATAAAATTTATAATAATACTAATGTATATATGTGTAGCAACTAGGTGTTGAGGGAAGGAATCTCAATGGACACTTACTGGTAGGAGAGAGCCGCTTAGATATCGGAGAGACACATGAACTCACGTACGACAGGAGCTTTCGGGTGGTATACCTTCGCCAGCAACAGAGAGACAACTAAATTTATATACTCGTGTATATATATATATATATATATATATATATATATATATATATATATATATATATAATATCATCATCAGCCCTTTTCGTTCCAGTGAAGGATGAAGGCCTCTCCCAGATACCTCTCGTTTTTTCATCTGCCTCCCTCCTCCAAGTTACCAATAAGAACTTCACAAGTTCTCTGTCTCTTCTGCCTTTCGATCTTTTCATGTTTCTTGAGATACATACCATGACACTGGACGTCCAATGCTTATCATTTCTCTTGGCAATATGACCAACCCACTGTCACTTGAACGCCTTTACTTTTCTAATTACGCGAAAGACTCCTGTCTTCTTTCTTACCCAGTCGTTCCTTTTACGGTTTCTTCGGGTAATCCCCAACATGCATCTCTCCATGCTCTGTGTTGTTTGCAGGCGGTGCACCGCGGTGGACCATTCTGACGTTCGTGGTCCATGTTTCATATCCGTAGGTCAGAACCGGCAGAATACATTGTTAATACAATATCCTATTTAGGTAAACTGGGACATTGATTTGAAGTTGCTTGGATTCCTTCCGGAAGAAACTCTATGCCATCTTCAAACTCCTGATGATCATTTCAAAAAGTGATACGTCCTTGGTGATGACCTGACCCAAGTAAGCGTAGTCCTCGAGTTCTGCTCCGTTGATATTTATCTTAGTTTCATTAAGATTCATTTTTAGTCCAGCTTTTCGGCTTGCCCGTTCCAATTCCTCTCTTTTTTGACGGAATTCTTCTGCGAACAGTATTATGTCATCGGCAAAGCGCAGGTGACTTAGAAGTTCTCCAATTACCCTCACACCTTGTTCTTCCCAGTCTAGCGTTTTGAGTACTTACTGTGAATAATTAAGAGATATGATATCTCCTTGCGTCACTCGCTTTTCTGTCTTAAAGGCACTTCTTTCTTCATGCAGCTGGAGAGATGGTCGCATTTTTGTAGATATTTATTTATTTAGAAAAAGCCTCAAAAACTGCACAAAGGCCAAATTGCATTGAGACATAAAAACAACATACAAGCAATAAATAATTATTATAAAATATAAAGCAATATGTATACAATTTTAAAAATATAAAAGGAAAATACGTTTGACCAAAGAACAAAACAGGAAATATTCAACTCTTTATGGATTTTAAAGAGCTAGTAAAAACACATCTAGAGTAGGCTGATTATTTATTTCAGAATTATATGTGGCCGAATGTGGCAAAAAGGAAAACGACGTGATAACGAAAGCCGAAAGTTCTGTGTAAAAGAGATTTTAAGCCGCGTTGGGCGAAATGGAAATCGAAGATAGAAGAAGGAAGTGAGAGTTGAGGAACGATAATATCCATTCATAATTGAATGGAGGTACTTGATTGAGATTGTTCATTTTCTATCTCGCAGTAAGGAGTAGAATCCGCTGAGTAATGTTCTCCCTCGGTTCAGGCTCCTAACAATTTCATTTAAAAGAGTGCACGTTAGATTTAACCGCTTTGAATTGGAAGCCGCGGCCGAGGTCCAAATTGGAGAGCAATAATCGAAAATCGGGGATATGAACCCGCTGAAGAAGCTTTCGAGAGCACTTTGGTCAGATATCTCGCTAAATCTATATAAAATACCAAGTTACGCCATTGTTCTCGAAGGTAGTTTATCAATATTTTGAGCAAATGTAAGTTTCGAATCAAAGATATTTTCGATCAAAGTTATGTTTCTTCTACCCCTTTGTTTCTTCGGTGCATTTAACACCGACAAAGTTCGAATAGAGTCGAATGCTTACTCGTACTCGTTGAAGCACATACAGAGGGCAACTCGTTCTCATTACTTTAACGTGGTATATACCAGGGGAAGTCAGAAAGTGAGATTCACTGTTTTTATTGTTATTATTATTTATTGTGTCTATATATATATATATATATATATATATTAACTAAAGGAAAAGAAAAGGTAGTGATGAGGGTGGCAACAAGGTGTTGAGGGAAGCCCAGCGGACACTTACCAAGTTGAGGACCAAGCTGGCAGGCTGCTGGGGGCGTCGAAGAGACGTAAAACACACGAACACAAAAACACACGCAAGCTTATCGGGCCTATGCCCTTCTTCAGCGAAAGAGTAACGTCAAGTGTGTGTGTATATATATATATATATATATATATATATATATATATATATATATGGATGTCAACAAGGTGTTGGGATGAGGAAACCCAGTGAGCACTCACCAATCAGACGACTTCAGGTTGGCGAGGCCCCGGGGATGTCGAAGCGACACACGTTCTCTCTCTGTAGCTGAAGAAGGAGTAGTTCCGAAAGCTTTACGTTTGTGATGTTTCTGTGTTTTTGTGTTATTTTACGTGTGTCGCTTCGACATCCCCGGGGCCTCGCCAACCTGAAGTCGTCTGATTGGTGAGTGCTCACTGGGTTTCCTCATCCCAACACCTTGTTGACATCCATATATTCATTTTACCTTTCCTTTTCCGTGAGTTGTTATATATATATATATATATATATATATATATATATATATATATATATATATATATATATACACACACATACACATGTATAATCGTTAATTCGAATATTGGGCGTTATATTAATTACCATTACCTCGTTATGTTATTGTTTTCCCATACTTATCGGTTTATTGCAGTGAGATTTTCTCTTAATTGGAGATGACTTTAAGCAAATATGCTCTTTCACAATAAAAAGTTTCTATTTTTACATCCAGATTTCTATTCAATTTAACGATAAAGACATGTAAACATTGCCAAATGCGTCAGCCTAGATAATTTTGCAGTATACAGCACAAATTCCAACAACCGGCAACCTTGAGACTTAACAAGTTGGCGGTGTTTTAATTATCCTGGGTACTGGAAAATATTATTGCGTATATTGCCTAACCAAGAATTATTAAATAAAGCTCATGAGTAGCAAGGAAATCAAAATTAAATATGAAATATGTTGTTATATCTTCTTGTAAAAAGTTATTCATCACCGCCTACTAAGTAAGATATAAGGAAAGATCTGTGTGATGGTAATATACTTCCCGTCTTTGAAAGCTGAGCAGCTAGTACCTGATTAAATTTTCGATAGTGAAAGATTTTTAGTGCTACTTTTGTTACCTTATCTGAAAATTTTATGGAATTTCAGTAGTTACACGTAATTGAGTTCTTATGAAGTATGCTTTTGTTAAATTTTATAAATAAATATAATTCATTGTTGATATTTTTAAAATGTCCCGTTTTCGGATAATTCCGGTTTTGTAAATCCGGTTTACGGACAATTCCGGTTTTCGAATAATTCCGGTTTTTTATAGCAGATTTTTGGGACTATGTACAGCAGGAGTTGCCAACCTTAATATTACCAAGTGCCCATCGGAATTTCTGAACTTCATCGCGGACGCACCCTTAAATACATAATATGCATGTTATATGAGTAGGTATAAAAAAGAAAAATAAAATAACATTTTATCTAACAGTTATCACTTTATTCAACCAAAAGGTCTTATATTACAATTGCTTAATATTTCTTAATTAACTATAAGGCATATAAACATTAGTTCGACCTCAGTTTATCATCTATTTATGAATTTTGGTAAAAGTTTCAATGAGATGGTTGAAATTGCATTTCACTTATTATCTTATTAAAGTCAGGATCATAATTTGACACTGCAGTTCTCAAACAGTCACTAAGATCGTCTTCGATCTATACTTTGTTTCACAATTTGCATTGTCGAGAACGTTGGTTCACACAGATAAGTTGATCCAAAATATGACTTCATTTTGTGTGGTTTACTAATTTCCAGAAATTTTTGAGGGATATGTTGTTCTGTAGTTCAAAAATTTCTAATTCTAACTCTTCAACATTAGCTTCGTAAATTTTATTAATACCTTTGGCAACGATACTGATGTCAAGAGTATTAAATGGATTTTCATAAAAAGTATGATGGGCTCGACGTCACGAAACTGGGCGAATCTTTCATTAAATTCATCAATAAATTTTTTCATATGTCCAATGTACGTACAATTTGGAATCAAAGTGGATTTAAAAAAACATTTTTGCCATATTCGGAAAATGAGTTAATGAATTTTTATCGAGATGCGATTTCCAAAGAATTAGTTTGCCTATAAATGCATTTACGGCACTAATCATTTGCGCCGCCTCTTTATCACTGCCCCGAAGCTCAAGATTTAAATTATTTAACTTCTGCGTAATATCAGCCAGAAAGGCTAAATCAGCTAACCAAGAAGGTTCATTCAGGAGATCAAAAACCTCATTCTTTGATTCGAGAATTTTTTTATTTCATCAATCAGGTTGATAAAACGCTCAAGTTTGCCTTTACTAAGCCACCTTACTTCGGTAATGTTATCAAATCAGAGTACTCGGCATCATCATCCTCCGAAAGCTTTTTGAAAAGCCTATGTTGTCATGGCGCTGCTCGTATAGAATTTACGATTTTTGTCACAAGAGCCAGAACATGCTTAAATGGAAGAACTTTAGCGCAGAGAACTTCCTGGTGTATAACAACGATATGAAAGAAATTCAGGAAATGATTTATCGTTCTTACATAATGCAATAAATCCGATTTATGTTGCCAACCATAGCTGGAGCTCCGTCGGTAGTAATCGAGAACAACTTATTTAAAGGCATATATGTCACCGAAACAAAATTCTTAGATGCTTGGTAAATATCCTCCCCTCTTGTCCTTTCCTTCAATGGTAGAATTGTTAATATTTCCTCTTTGGCCGTGTAGTCTTAAAAAACCATTCTTATTATTATTACCAACTGAGCTGTGCCTGTTATATCCAACTATTCATCAATTTGAACTGAATACCAAGAACACTGATCTATATCATCATGTAGCTGTCTTTGTAAATCACCAGAAATATCTTGTACTCTTCTTTTCACTTTATTTGATGATAGCTGCAAGTGATTTATACCAGACAATATCTCTCGTTTGTTAGAAAAGCCGTCGAAGAGAGATTCGGCACCAGAAATAACGGCTTCTTTTACGAATTCACCGTCTAGGAACGACTTTTTCCTTTTAGCGAGAATATGAGCTATTTTAAATGAAGCAATGGTTACATTTTTCGATTTTTCCTGGGGTTTCTTGAAAAGTGACTGCTGCGCGACTAGCTTCCTTTTATGCCACTAACTTTCTGTTTTCTTAGTTCACTATGAAGCATACGCATACTTTTTGTCAAAGTCACTGTGTTCTGTTTGAAAATGTTTTTCAATATTGTATTTTTTAAGAGTAACACTGCAACTGCACAAAAGACACACAGCACTCCCCTTCACTTCAATGAAACAGTATTTTTCTTCCCTCTCCTCTTGGAAGTTATAAAGGCGTTGCTTTTTACTCTGCCCTATTTTAATGGGGGCTCTGGAGGCTCATACGGGAAAAGAGAAAATGTACTAATGATCACGCCCCATTCAAACTTTGCTCTTAATAGTGAGGCCTCACTCGAACAAACGAAATTAACCCTCCGGCACACGCAATCGTTCTGAGAGATACATGACTCATCTTTTTGTTTACATCTCGTGACTCAGCTTATAGACGCTGTGAGTTACAATAACTTTTACGCACTTATCTATGCATCTGTTGTCAAGTTTTGGTCAGTTTAGTTCAAATCGCCTCACAGCTAATGTCGCCTTTCCACTGCAGCGTCCGGGTCTGTATCTCGCGGATGCATTGCGTGCTATTACGTTAGTATTGAAGTAGTGTAAACGTTTTCGGCATGCCTTTGGAGAAACGTGTTTCCAACTTGGAAAACGAACAAGATGTTAAGATGATTAGGGAAATGTCTTTTTAAACTGATAATAATGGACAAAATGAAGTTTGTTTTGGTGACAGAGACAAGATGAAGAAGAAGTTCCACAACAAACAAAAGAAAGCGCTGCGTACTCTGCAGCATTAGTAAAAGAACTAGGTTGACCAAGCATTGTTGTAAATGTTGTGATTTATATATTTCTTTAGAACATGCCAATATGATTGGTTCAAATTGTAGTGAAAATCGTTCATCCGGCTCAGGTTCTTATTCCGACATATGAATTTTAAATCCCCAGGTATCATTAAACAAATATTTCTGGCTATAACTAAATTGGTACAGATATTTCTTCTTAGTTTTCCAAATTATTAAATTTTTGTCTAAATAATAAAAAATTAAATATTCCCTTATTCAAGATGTAATATAGAAAACATTTTCGGAAACATTTACTATGTAAATCCAATTTATAAAAATAAAAAATGGATTTTTTTGTTTTACTGTTTTCCATATATGAGAGAGTAAAAACAATAAAATCAGATACCTTGAAAAGTGTAATAACATTAATATTTGCATAAGAAATATGTTGTATCTCACAGATACATAAGAATAACATGATTGCGTTATTAATGGGAAAGGTGCGCTTGACTTTCATCACAGAGTTGCTTCAAATCATGTTCCAACTTTGTCAGACATTGTCGCCGGTCATTCTCGACTTTCACTCGATTTCTGTATTTTGTTTTGATATCTGTCATACCATGCTGCGTCACACTTGAAATATCTTTGTACCACACCAGTGGGGCGCACTCTACATTTTGAGGAACACTGACTTAAAGTATAACGCATTCCGTGCTATAGTGACCGAATCATCACGATCGTGTACTCCCGGTAAAATTCACACCCGTCTAGCCATCGTAGTCATCGTAAGCGAATTCGTGCCTTCTCCCTTTATCTCCCACTTTCCCTGACAAACACGTTCCAACGGCTAGGAAAAGAAGGAATCCCGAAGGGTTCCTTTGCTATCGCCTTGCCAAAGATTTCCAGACGAAACCGATTAGTAACAAGGGATTCAGTGTCGGACTGGAGTCACGCCTTCAAAGCACCCACGAGTCTGAGGAGCGCTGGAGGGAGGATATGGTGAGGCGGAGCGATGAGAAGGGAGGAGAGGGGGAAGAAGGGAGGCGGCGCCCCCGCAATTCCACTTATAGAACATGAGGGGAACCAAGCCAGTAAAAATTCGAGGTCCCTCTCTCCCGCTCACGTTATCTCGATATCTGTTCAGTCTGTCTCTCTCTCTCTCTCTCTCCCATTCCTCCCTCTTTCCACCTACGCTGGCGTGACTCAGAAGGAAAAACTTTCGGCAAACAGAGCAGACGGTGGATGAAGCTGGAGTGAGAGGCTCGGGGAGTAAAAAGTAAAATAACGTAAATTTATTGGCCACGGTCGGAGAGAATTCCGTTACCGCGGAGCGTAGAACAAAAATATCCCATCCGCGAAAGGATTTTGGTAGCTTTATTTTTTATCTTTATGAAAGATTAATTACTTAATCTCGGTACAGTATGCGGATTTCAGGCGACCGCTGTAATTTGCTTATTTGTGTGTATTTCCGGCTAATCAACCTGTTGGATTATTATAATCATAACTCCTTACACGTCAGACACACTCACAAGGGAGGAGGGAAACCCGGTGTCGGCATTAGCCTACTCTTTACGAAGAGCACCAAGGGGACCAACTGCTTAACGTCCCTTCCGAAGGACGGAGCGCTGACTTGCGCGATCCCTCGAATCACACAAGTAGGTTGAAAAATCCGACCTCCGCCGTATTCGAACCTGGGACGGCTGCGTGGAAGGCCAACGCTCTAACCACTCCGCCACCGCCACCATTCCCCGTCACCGCCACTCTCCCCCGTCACCGCCACCCCCCGTCGTCATTTGTTTTATGTCGACAAGACGTGGGCCTAAGACACCAATTCCATGCGTCTCCCCCGCTGAGATTTTAATCAAAACCGTTGCTGTTTACTGCAATTACTCCCAACTTTAAAGGCTATTTGAGAGGGAATAGATAGACTAAATGTCTTAAGTTACCTCAAATCTTCGAAACTCGTTGTGTCTTTTGCCGAGAACACGATGTGAATAGCTTCTAAAAATTTTCCCTGATAAATAAATAATCTCAAGCAGAGATTAAAACGAATAGTGTGCACAGGTACGAATTTTTGTTAGTGGTTACGGTTTCCTCCGATTATTTTGCACGAACGAAAAATCGCTCAGGAGAAAAATACCAATGAAGGTTATTCTGTTCGGTTCGAGGTCTGGACCTACATATTAACGACTACTTGAAAACAAAAAAATCTTGGTATTTGCAATTTTAAACAGAGCCAAACAACGAAAAGAGCCAAAGGGAAAAAACAGTAGATCTATCGAAACTTCGAATAATGTAACTCCATTTTAACGTCTTCGAAGATAGAGAATTAAAATATCATGTTAGATTAATCGACAATTTCCATTGTAGAAGTTTGAGTTAGGTGTTCTACTATATTCTCTAGCAGCGAAATAAAAGTAAGCTTCTCTTAGAATCTCTCTTGTTATGAGAATGCTGTCAAGGCCAGTGTTTACAAGAACTTGGTCGTGACCCAGTTCTGGGTCAACAAACATAACAACCTTAGTCGCAAGATTCACCGCAATAAATGTTACCACACTTCACAAACAACTAAAATATATGAAAACATAGCAGGGGGAAAAAATTCGACAATTATGTGCGTTGTTATCCTCCTCGCTAGATTTTTTATATTTTTTTATTACGATTTTATGACGACTGTAGCCGGAAGAGATTCTCTTTTGGGAGGCCAAAGGGATCGGTATAGTCTATCCCTGGGTAGCGAAAAGAAGATTTTGAAAAACACTTGTCTAGACAAACCACCCCTTCTGCCAATTTCTCTTCGTTCCCAATTAGTCCCCTTAGCGTTACTCGAGACAAAAGTTATCTAAAGAAATAAAAGCGAGAAAGTGGTCATCGCAACGCCTTAGAATAGATACAGGGCCCGGGCAGAGCCTTTTCAACTTATCTATAAAAATCAGTCAATTAAAAAGTGGGGCGAGAAGGATACGACTGGTAGGTTACAGGTGTGTGAGGAGGGAAATGGAAAACAAAACAATGTATGGATGTCGGGAATAATCATTTTATGAAATAAATTGTCGGTCATCGAGCTCAATGAATGAAGAATTTGTTCAGTAAAAATTATCGAGCTCGTTTTGTTCTGAATCTCAAATTTTACCTTAGATATGAAAAAAATTGTTAAACTTTGAAACGAAATGCGATCAGAAAACTTCATGGAAACGCTGATTTAATTAATTTATATTTCTCATTTAGCATTTGTGATTGGTGTATGATTTCTCCATTAAAAATATTCTCTTTCTAGTTGATCTATATGTTCATTAAGTGAGAAAAATGGGAAATTAGAATAGTACCATTTTATAGCAACATAAAATCGTCAATAAATTATACATCCATATGATACATTCGGTAAATTTGCGGTTAATCATAAACGTATAAAATGTACAAATGTTGCATATAATCAACGATAAAACGGTCCAGTTTCTCTTTTTATTTCATCGTAAATCTTACATCTGGACTTGTATAATTCAGCTTAAAAGTTGTTTTAGCAAAAAAATTTTTAGTTTATAAATCAATTGCAAAACATTTCAGTCTCATGTTTAGATTCTACAGTGATTCCCCCAACTGTGTGCTGCGGCACCCTTGGGCGCCACAGCTGATATTTAAGTGTTCCGCGAAAGACTTGAGTAAATAAATCAACGATTTGGATGTGTTGATAGATAATTAGCGCAATAAAAATTTCTCTAAAAATTGTTAATGGCATAATACCAACAAACAGATGCGTCCAAAGTTTGTAATACCAGCATGTAAAAATATAAAAATCTTGTCTCAACGCTGGTGCGCCATGAAATTCTGTTTATCGTTGAAAGGGTGCCGCATCTACAAAAGGTTTCGGAACCACTGGTGTAGAAGAAGCTTATTTATTATTTTTGTATCCGAGAACCATGACAAATAGTAATAACTCGAAACAAATCGAATAGAAACTTGAACATTTTCCTGGCAATATTTTGATGTCATACCTACTCAAAACTGTTCATTTAAAAATCAAGAATTATGCTGAAAGTGACTAACTCCAAGTGGGATACATGAACGTGCACTCCGCAGCACGTTTTCAGGGACAGACTGCACTTGGAGTATCTTTTCAATGACATCCCTTATTCTTGTCTTTAATTTATCAAGAGTATGGAGATTAGTCACCACTACCTTCTTCTCTCTCCCTCTCTAACTCACTCCCTCTATTACTCAATCCTTTCTTCCCCTTCACCTGCCATCCCCATCTTCCTCCCTCTTATATCCGCCTCCTCCTTTTCATTCTGACTTAAATGTAACATGTGTGGAATCGCTACAATGTCATGATGAAAATAAATAATAGTATACCTAACAGAGAATAAAATTCACCGACGCTGTTTTCAGCAAGATGGAACCACGTGTTATGGCCACCTCGATCCCGAGATATGAAATTTCCTGAATATTTCATATGGCGATACACTAAAGAAAGTAAAAATTGCATATCCTCATATTCTTGATGAACTAATGACAAGGATCAGAGATGCAATTGAGACTATATTTCAAGAATTTCCGCAGTGTCTGTCTGAAAAAATGCAGCGGAGAGCATGTTTATGCATGGTGGTGGTAACTTTCTGCGTTCTTTTTAGATTTTTTAAATAAACATTTTGTTTGTCATCATTCTTTAATCACAAAAACTTTCGTTTATATCTGTTTTATATCTTGAGATATATTTATTTTTCAGGGTCCTCGAATAAAAAAAATCCCGTAGAATCAAAAACATTTCGTGCGAAAGAATCCGAGGAATTCCCTTCGATTTCCCTCTCCACGTTCTACTCGTCTCATTCCATCTCCGTTCCATTTGTATTTATTTCTCACGAAGAAGATCCGGGCCATGGTCTCTCTCTCCCCTTCCCCTCCCCCTCCGAAGTCAATCAGTGCTGTTTGCTTTGATTCGGCGCCCCCTAAAAACACCACTTCCCATTCCGAGGAGAAAACGGATCCTAGTTAACGCGTGTGGAGCCTGGTGGAACCGATTCCTGTCCCCGCCACAATCCCCTTAAACTCTCTCTATGGCATGGGTTTGACAGTTTGTACTCTTCGCAGAGTTTAAGAGGGAGGTCGGAGGGAGAGGAAAGGGATGGAGGAAGAGAGAAGAAATAAGGGAGGGCTTGAGAGTTGGTGAGGACAGTTTCCGGAACAAACAAGCAATGGACGTCGTTTTTTTTCCGTGTCCCGTTCCCGTTCCGTGGACCTCTCACTCACAATTAGACCCTTGCCCTACCTCTTATTTCTCTCTCTCCGTCTCCCCTCTCTTCTCTTCCTCTCGACTCCCCCGCCGTCGTCTCCACGAGCTTGTCCCTGACTCTTTGACCCTTTCAATTCCACGGGGCGTGGCGTCAGTTTCCAATAGCAGGGTGTATACAGCAAGGGAGGAGGAGGAGGTGGTGGCCTAGGAGGGCAGGGAGCGAAGTGGAGAGACGTTCTCACGGGCCGCAGTGGGGGAAAGGGGGCGATATGCGACGGCAACTGACCCCTGCTGACCCTTGTCGTAACGTCGAGAGGGAAAGAGGAACGGCGGGAAGGGGGCGCTCAGTGGCGGCGGCGGTGGTGGTGGTTGTCACCTCGCCGATCATCACACGTACGTCAATAATGCCTCGGAGATCGATGGCGGATTAACGAAGGGACTGAGAACGAGCGACCGCTCGGCGGCGGAATCCCGCGACCCAAGTCGATAGCGCGAGATCGAAATGGAGGGCGGGGGAGGGGGATCGACAGTGAAACTATGTAGTATCTCCCTCTTTCTCTATCTCTCCCTCTCTCTCTCTCTCTATTGCTCGTGTTTACCGATTTTCCGTCTCGATTCGTCACTCACCCACAGTTCCCGCCGTGGCCACAATCCGATTAAGTGTGCGCACGGTGGACAAAAAGAAACGTTATAAATGATATCGCCAAAGGTCTTTATTTCATTTGAGGCGCCCGGAAATTCTCGAATTGTTATTTTCCGAAAATTTGATCTCCTCGATCATTTTAAATTTCTTCCGGCCTGTGAAACCTAAAAAAATAAATACTAATTCCAGTGGTACTGTTCTCTTAAATGAGATAATTTATTTACATGTTTTGTTTGAAATGTTTTTTCATTAAACGGATTGTTTTAAGAGATATTTCGATTATCCTTCTGAACTTGTTAAGTGATACCTTTGTTTCCGCTGCAATGATAAAATTGATAGCGATGCCTATGCTCCCAAGGGTAATTTTAATCGCGATCAAAGTTATCCCAATGCCATCTAGCGTCATATTTTGTAAACAAAGTTTCTTGTAAATAACAAACTTCACTCTCGAAGGCTCGGCATTGTGGAAAGATTCCATAATAGAAATAAAACAGTTATTGTAATTTCCATTGAAGAAGAACTTGATCCACCGGTTTCGCCTATTAGAGTATCATATTGAAAGCGATGCCAGCGCCTCCAACGGTAAATTTGGTTGCGCATCAATTATATGTTATATCAAATTCACCAAACAATTTTGTTTATCTATAATTTTTTCAATGTGGAAAGTGACTCAAAGTATATTTCACTGTGAAAATTATTCAGCGTTTAAAATAAATCACCAGTGTAATTTCTGATAGTTTTTCTTGAGAACGCTGCCGCCGAGAGCAACTCGTATGTACTATTGAAATCATATTAATTGCCCTGTATGGAGATATTCCATAAGCTGGACACTTTTATTTTAGATTTGAAATAATTTTTTTTAGCCAATTCGGAACTTATTTACGTTTTCATCACTGGAAAAATTAATTAATTTCGTTCAAGTCCCGAGCTCGTGTATCTCTATTTTTAAAATGCAAATGAATAATATTCGATTCACATTCACGAACAAGCGCAATCAACAGATTAGAAAAGTACTTATCTCAGGAATCTTCATTTCGGCTACTAAGCAACCTCCTTCAGTGGTATTTCACCGAATGTCTTTTTTTAAATCTTTTGATATGTACTTGTTCTAGAAAAATTTCAGCCATAAGACGAGTTCGATAATTCTCTGTTAAATCGCATTCACATGTTCATCACATTGCGTAAGTAAACTTCTGGAAACAAACGCATGCGATTATCATGTACGTTGTGACGTTTATAACCTGCAAGGGCGAGAGATTCATCGAAATCGAACAGACAGTTCTTAAGTTAATTAATTCTTAATATCTTACTCACAGAATGCCAGAATGATTGGCTTTTATTAAAATATGAGTTTTTATAATTTGAAACTTAAACGCATGCATGGTTGCAGCAAAAGAATATCCATTAGCGATTTGTATAAAAATATGCTGCGTCGAGTTTTTTTATACGCGATTGACAGAGAAATTGTACCAAATAATTATAATAGAAATAAAGATGCATCTCTTGAAATTTAAAGATATAAAAATTCATTAGCAGCGATACCGAAACGGACGACGATACGTTTATATCATTGGGTTACCATAGAAAGATGAATTTAAAAGTTAAAAATACGGTAATAAATAAGACATGGCAGTTAAACTAACAGTTGTTGTTAGATTAGATACTATATAACAAATGCAAAATATTTTGTTGTCATAAAAATAAATAACCACAATGACTCGGCAACCTCCCGCATTCGTCGCTAATCTTCATGTATAATGAAAAATATATTAATTATATAATTCCTCGCATATCATAAAGAAGAGAGAGAGAAAGAGATAGACAGACAAACGACTTTATTTAGGGCGAAATTGAGACTATATAGTCCCTTCTTACATTTAATCCTTTCGTCATATAAGTAATTACAATATTTACATATTAAAAGAAATTATGTTACATAAATATTACAGTAAAATGTATACAAAATACAAGTTAATTATATATTGGTTAATAGATCACGAAGTATTACCAAAGAATATTGTTAGTTTTATGGATCGAAAAAAACTGTGTATCAGCTATATTTTAGCACAGAAAAAATTTCCCACTGCGGAAAACACCTACGAAGAGAAGAGAGGTGTAAAAAACAGCGAAAAATTCCTAAATAGTTCCGTGAAAGAGGAAAAAAAGAACAACAATAATTTGAGAAAAGGAGAAAAAATCATATATAAATACACACATTAATATCCATATAAGGGAGGGGGTGAGAGAGAGAAAGAGAGAGAGAAAGAGAGAGGAGAGAGAAAGAGAGAGGAGAGAGAAAGAGAGAGAGAGAAGTGGAAAAAGCAAAAAAAATCATTATTGCCATTAATTAAAGCAGCGTGATTATCAGGCGACGGAGCGAATGCCATGACGTATCGAGGAATGTGAGAATAAAAGAAATCGCCAGTCGAGGAAAGTTATTTCCAGCATTTCAAATTAGGTGCTAACAAACCCATTAAAAGATTAACGCCCCCATTTTAACCTTTAAGCTATTTGAAGGATAAATTTATCCCCCGAGCATCTTCCCATCCTTTGAGAGGAAGAAAAAAAAAGAAGATCGCCCTGCGGATGCTTATGAAGAAGGAGGGAGGGTAGGGGGAGAGGGTTGAAATCCGGACGGCTTCGGTGCAACGGTCACAAAAGAACATCTTCATGCGCCGAGGGCAGGATGCCCGGAATACCGGGACAGGTGCGAGCGTTCATTTGTTTCCTTGCTAACGAAGGATTCACGGGAATTTCCCTTTTCCTTAATGGTAAAAGGAACTGAGAGAGGGAATTTTAATCAGGCGCCCATAGCGTCCCCAGTCCACCCTTTCCCGACTTCGCATCCTACGTTTAATTAGTTACGATGAAAAGGGGCCCTTTTATCGCTCGATCACCTGACGGAAAGTTGACTCGGCAGTACCGATATTCTCACGGGAGAACGGAAATTCTCCGCTAGTCTTCGTGGTGAAGAATTTATTTTACCGTGTGGGGCCGTATAGTTCTCAATTAAAAAGCGACTAAAAAATGGAATGGTCGAAACCGTACCCAGACTAATGGAATCTGGTCCTATTTTTGTCTTCCCGGAAAAAACCCTAGGCGGGTAGAAGACTACAAGCTTGTAAAAATCGAGAAATCTCGAGATTTTTTGGAGGGTGTGGGGGAGGGGGAGTGGTCGGGGAGTGGAGAAGAAGCCCTTATTATTTTAATTCGGTTCCGTATCCCACGAGAAAGCCATTTAAAAAATAATAATCAACGGATGAGATAAGACATTTACGGTCTGCGCATAAAAGCGTTTCCTGTAATATGGAATTTTTTATATTCAACCATCTTTTACAACCTCAGACGGAATAATTACACAGTTGATGGCGTACGAGATCCTTTCCAAATCGGGGGCAGACAGTTCCGTGTAATTGCTTTCGATCTCCAAGCTAATTAACGGTTGTATTTTAATTGCCGTAGGATATTTGCTCGGTTAAGTTCAAGCTTTTCCGCCGTTAATTGCCCTAGGAATCCATAACTTCCGTCCAAATTTAGATGGGAGGAACTAGATAGGAGCGCACATAATTTTGCGATTGCTTGGTGACTCGTCTCGAAGGTCGACCTTTGAAAACGGTTACTTTAACAGAAAGAAGCTTTTGTTCTCCGGAGCTTTTCCCTCTTAAGTGTTCCTACAAGTGTGTTTAGCATTTCGAATGGGACGATGCAAGTGTGCTGAAGAATGGCAGTTGAAGCTTTTTCGGACATCATAAAAAAACCGAAATTATCTAAATACTTTTGAGAGATTCCTTCGTGCTTTTTAACTTACCAATATGGATCTTATAGCGCGATACGATTTCAAGAGAGGAAGGACTGCATGCTACAGATTTTTAAGTTTAGCGGTTGGCTAGCTGGATTCCCAATCTAAGAATCTGGAGTTCTGCCTCCGGACGTGCGGTTTTTCCTTCCTGATCAGCAAAAAATTATGTCGGCCAATAAAACTATTAGCGTAAATATTACGATTTGAACGGATACTCAACTGCGATATACAAAGCAAAAATAAAGTCAAAATGTAGTTATTTATAGCATTAATTGTGAGATTAGGCATATTGTGGTCTCGGTTAAAGTCGTGATCGAGGGAAACTTTGAGGTCAGAAGAGTAAAACGAAAGTTATGAACACATCAATTAGAACAGGGGTGCTCAACCTATTGAGCATGCGCCACTCCTGGCGCGCCCGCCATTATAAATGGCCAATTGTATAAACATTTAATTTTTCCACAATTAAAAGATCTGGGATTGAAAACGATGATAACAAAATTTCATTACGGTTTAAATCGCTATATCGGATTTGTTAGTGAGTGAAAGGTAGGATTTATTACATTATTAATTACATATGGCGCACGACAGGCAAACAGTTGAACACCACTCTATTAGATGATATAAAGAGGGAATGGAGTTATCATGAAATTAAACCTGCGTAGAGGTGCGTAGAGAACTTTCTTTACCTTGAAATCACGGATCTGTCTGCGAATTAGTGATGACGATGATATTTATGTGCGCGTAAAGTCGCTTAAACGTGCAGATCATCGTCATCGAGTGATCCATCGGTTAAAACATTCGGAGACCCACGTTGACATATAAAAATAGAATGTTTTCGATTAGACCCTTGCCACCCACTGACATTTCCCTTGAGATAAAACGAGAAATGCAACGATGATCAAGTCATTCCTCTTCCTATCTAGATGCTGATTTCGTTCCCTTGTTAGCGTAGAAAATTGAGACTTTTCAACATGTTTAATCTATGACGAGATGCTATCAAAAGAAGTAAAACTATGCTAAAAAATTGAAATAATCGCAAGTGATGGTTGAAAGAAATCTCAACAGTGTTAGCTCTACATAAAAATATTTGTTCGATAAAGTCGGAAATAAATGAATGTTAAATTTAACTCGAAAACTTATTATCCGTATAGCATTAAACTAAATCATTCATTTCGTGCAAGTTATAATCTGTGTTAGGGGTTTCAAAACTGTGTTTCGTGGAACCTTAGAGTTCCACTAAAGCTAGGTAGGGTTCCGTGGGAGAATGAGGAGAGGCTCGGTATGTGCTGCTTCCGTGAAAAATTATTTTAAATATAAGGGCTCCGTGACTTCAGTAAAATTTAAAAACCACAGATCTATGGACTGCTATCAATTTTTATCCAGATAGACGTTTTTAAATTCAATCGCTGAATATCCCAACAATTCTAAATGAAAGAATTTATCCGGAACCACCATTAGGACGTATGACGCGGAACGATCGCGAGGGCTGTAATAAATTTCAACTGAACGAATTCATTCTTAACGAGCGTCTAAAAAAGCTCGATATTAAAAAATCATTCGAGACGTCTTCTCGACAATCCAGGGAGCGCATCGATTGCGTCGGTCGCTTCGGCATTTCCCATCACGAAACTTTCAGAAACCGTATTTAAGAGCGCGGCACTTCGGCGCAGGGATTCTACAACGTCTGGGTGACGTGAACGTGTTTACGGTTTTAAAACGTAAGCGACGGGGCTTTTGACGTAAGGGCGCTTGATGATTACGGCCGCTTAAAAAGTCCACGAGGGACGCCTCTAAGACCGCCTTGGAGAGGACCGAGGGCTGACGAATACTTAGCGTAACGACCCCATTTTCTAATTTTAGCCCCTTCGGGAAAAGGAAGGCATGCTCCGCGTTGAGTTGTGCTCGCATCGCGTTTTTGCTCCGGCGATCTTCAAGATTCCTTGCCGCTCGTTTGTTTTCACTGTCGCTTGCGCTGTAGCCGTTGTTGCTCGAAACGGTAGCGTCCCGCCGCCGGACGACTGCCCTTAACCGACATTTTTCTTGTGATTTATAAATTATATTATAACTTCAAATTTTTGTGCGTACGTTTGTGAAATTACATGAACCATTTGGAGAATTACTCCGTCAAGTTTTTCGTTGTGTTAATTGGTGTCGTGTGGAGGATATAGTGACCTGGCCGGTACAAATATGGTGAGCGTCTGTCTTATACGGCACCAAGTGTTGGCAGATTAAAACGCGCCGAAATTATTGCTCTAGGGTCTTAAAATTACATTGGATTCCGAAAATTTTACTTTTTTCAACTTTCAGTTCAATGGATCTGTATGTCGGTATTTTCTTCACATCAACCAATCGTAATTGCCCTCTATATTAACACAGAGAGGAAAACTTCGCCACGTCCGGAAATCCAAACTCCGCCGTTCAAATTTAACCTCTCGTTTTCAAGGTTTCTACGCGGCGGCGATGACTAAAAATGACAAACGGCTGTCGATATATTTTTAAATATTCGCACGCGTCCGTTACGTCACGCCGGGGCGTCGGAAGAAGAGCGGAGACGGGGTATTTTAAAACATTGAAAAAAGAATCATTCGAAAAAAAATCATCTCCTGACCTCATACAGCGAAGTGTTTACGACCTCCCTTCCTCTGTAAGGAGAAAGAGGCTGTGTTTGTGTGTGCGTGTGTGAGTGCGCGATAGGTAGAGGGAGAGAGTCCCCATTCCCCGACCTCGCGCTTCTCTTGCAGCTCGCTCGCGACCTATACCAACAGAGCGAGGTGAAGAGGAAGAGAAAATCTCCTATAATCCCGTCCTCCCATATCCGTTGCTACAGTATCCCTCCCTCGTATCTCCCACCTTCTCCTCCTTCTCCCTGATCAAGCTCTTTTCAAAAGTAGGATCGTAAAGGGGGATGGGTGGGGTGTGACGATCCAACGTCTGCAGAGCGCTATCAATTGAAGATTTTTGCGCATACAAGACATCCCTTCCAATGCGGGAAGAAGAGAGTGAGGAGGTGGAGAGAAAAAGGAGGAGGATGGGAAGGAGAGAGGGGGAGGGGAACGCGCAAAAGACAGGAGAGATGCGGCATTCCTAAAATGGCACACATCCCCATTTCCCAGCTTCCGAAGCGTTGAGACACACTGCTGCTCGGGAATTTCTAGGAGCGTGGAGGTGGGGAGAGATGGGGAGGGAGGGAGGGAGTGGGGGGAAGGATGTAAAGAGATCTCCTCCGTCTCTAGCGTACTTTTGAAACTATAAATAGCCGCTCGTGGAGGGATTGTATGGGGTCGGGAGGAAGGGAGTGGCGGAACCCAGTGAGCCCTTGGGACTGAGTCGCGTTCCGATCGGTTGCTATTCTTAAATGTGGACGAAAAAGACGGAAGGAGGGAGGGAAGGGGAGGGGAAAGGGATATTTTCCTTCTGTGTACCTGACCTGCGCTCGTTCCTCCGCGGACCGGGATAACCAAAAGAAAAAAACTCGGACGGATTCCTCGAATTTTTACTATTTTTCTTCGGCTCTCCGAGTGAGTCAGATGTTGGAATCGTTCTGTCATTGGGCTTCGGACTTGAAGTTGGGGAATCGAAATAACGAGAGGTTACCCGTTCCGAGGATGCTATTGCCTGCAATGGAACGCAGCATTTTTTGAAGAATATAACTCTTTGCTCGTCTACTTATTTTTCAAGAGTTGCCTCTCCACATTCGCGAATTCGCTGTTTCTCGACATATTGATTACGATAAAATAAATAAAAATGGACAGGAGAGGAAGAATTATATTTTTATTTGTCAAAGAGTCATTATTTCTGGATTAAGTTTAATTTTAAATGTTTCTTTATACTCAATTATTTTACTTTCAGCCAGTGAAGATTAATTGATTGTTAATATTTGCTTTGTATGATACTTATAAATGATTTCCGATGTAATCAACGAAGAAGCAAAGTGTTAAATAAAAAAGTAAAATGAATGTTCAAATATCCATTGCAAATACTACAATAAAGGTGAATTTCATTGCTATATTTCTGCAAATAGCTACCGTATATTTTTTAGTGCCCTGAAAATATTTGCTATGAACTGATTAAGTCTATCTTATCTACAGAAAATGTAGGAAAATTTATGTTATAGCAATAACGATTATAAACTATTTAACCTTTATTAACAGTTAAACCGTTTGCTACAACTAATTCGAGAGGAAGAAAAGGCGCGGTGGGTAGGTCCGGGGGCGAGGGGGACATTATGTCATGTATTTACTGTCTTTTTAACCATACAAATCGTGAGAACTTAAATATACAGCCGTAAAATTTCAGCCTTTAAGTGGCTAGGTCGTATCGTTTGTGTTTTTCTTAAGGTGGTTATATTAATGGCAGTTACAGGTCCAGTAGGTGTTGTTTGTGAATTTTGACTGAACATTATATAGAGGGGGCGCAAAGAGTTTTCTTTGTTGAGGGGCGTGCGGCTTCTTAATGTTTAGAATTCGCTGCTGTAAGCTATCACATTATTTAATGTGCTGGCAAAAAAAATGCAATATTTTTTTTTGACAAGATCATCCTTGACGTAACTTAAAAAAAACTAATTGGTAACATTTGGAATAACCTTTCGCAGTAAAATTTGAGGTTTGTATGAAATGAAAAATAAATTTCCACAAAATAATTCTTATCCCACCTTTAAACATATTAATCTCTGTTTAAAAACAATTTTATTCAGAAAAAATTAACTAAAAATTAAAATAAGATCTTTTGTTTTATTTCCATTCATGTGACTCGGGAAATATTTTAGGTTAAATATTAAATTCAGCCTTAAGCTTTTTAAAACTTCGATACCAAAGAGAGAATATTTCCAAGCTGATATTTTGCTGGTTTACCCAAACTCTTTGGTAAATTTTGTATTTTTCCTTTAAGTAACCTATCTACATTTGAGATAAAATGGAAACATTTGTCTAAAATTTAATCTCGCGTGAGCAAAAAACATTTCAGCGAGATCCCCCATCTCCTACGCCCTCTAGCGAGCAGGCGTGCAAGATTCCTTTCAGCTGCGGCGGCAGTTTTGAGCTTGTTGACAAATTACGCTTCGCGATCCACACTCTCTCAGACGCCACATTAGATGATTTATGCGAAAGCATATTTCAATTCGCTTAAATCCTCAGCCGTTGTGCGTCCGTGGGGTCGGGATTAAATATAAAAAAGAAGACTCGACAGCGCGCGGACAATACCACCGATCCGAAACTTTTTTTTCTCCTCGACTCTCAATTTCACGCTATATTCCATATAGGAGTCTTTAAAACGATAAGGGTGGCCTCAAGGTCTATCCGAACACATACAAAAAATAAAAAGGAGCCAACCAAGAGAGAGAGAGAGTCTTATATAGCCTAGCAGTGCCCGCATGCCTTCCTGAATCATTCCCTATTTCTCTCTGTCTATCCTACTCCCATCCCGTCCAACCCATTCCACGCCCCTCTTTCCCCTTTTCATCTTCCCTTCGCGCGCGAGCACACACGCAGGCACACACACACACCGTCATTCTTGGGCTACAGGCATCCATCTCCCCCTATACACTCCGCTGCCATCGCGTTTAATACGCACTTTCCCACCTGTCGGTCAGAACTCGCCGTGGCAACGCTTCACGAGTTCCCTCTCCTCTATTTCATATCCACTCCCTCTCTCTCTTCTTTCTCTCTCGTTCTCCTGTCCTCCGCCCCGCACCTTTGCTGGCAGGGAACCTTGAAAAAACCGTTTTCTAGCGCTTGGCGTTTGATACATACTGCGCACTAGGCCCAGTGAGATGACGAATGTTTTTATGTTTATTCATTTCTATTACGAATCGTAGATTGCTACGAGGTATCGGTACGAATTTTGCAATGCTTCCGTGACGTTCCTGATTTGAAATTTCGTAACATCTTCAAGCGTCATTCGCTAAAATTCGACTCGTCTTCTTCAAGTTCATCATGATCGAGACGACTCTCGTATTTTTTTCTAACAGACGAAAGCAATGAGAGTTTGTTTTCTCAAAAAGACGTTTCATTATTTTTAATATTAATTTTTGCTCATTAATTTCCTCATTTATACCTCGCAAAGCTATATATATCCTAATGATAGCTAGGCAATGAAAGAAAAAGCACACTCGTGCAACTTGGACTGTAAATGGACGCATAATATATTTATTGTAAGTAAAATATAAGTTAAAACGTGTGTTTTAACCATGAATGGAGAATTAAAATATAAATCACTTCGTCAGACTGGAGAATGTGCTGAGAAAAAGTGGTGCGTTCCGAACTTCGCCGTTTTCGTTTTGCCTAAAGGGAATAACAACGTCTGTTCCCATGACCGCACGGTGTCTACCTGCTCTAAAGGAATTCGTGTCTCATCACTCACCACCACCGATCCAATGTTTTTATATGTCACTCAACCCGAAGTTATCTGCCAGAATTTGTTTAAAACTTTCGCCTGCGGATAAAATAAATCTCAGCTTAAAAGGATTTATTCGTGGTTTTCGACTTCTATAATTAGCTCTTCCCTAATGTTTAAACGTCTTAGTCCTTGGCGTGATACCCTCACGCGTTGCTTAGAAAAGCTGGAGAGGTTACAGGAATGTGCCGTTCGACGTGTTCTTGGCTCCAGGATTTGAATCTTGACAAGGACAGACAGTCGATGTATTTCTGAGCATCGATCTCGCATTGTGGTACTATGTTACCCAGAAACGAAAATTAACTGATGGGCGTGGGTCATATTCCATTGGACAATCTTAGACGAAACTAATATATATATATATATATATATATATATATATATATATATATATATATATATATATATATCATTAAGATAAAAATACTAAGATTTTTGAACCTGGCTTGACAATATTTTTTTTTCAAGGGCAACCAAACAATGTAGTAAGTTGAGTGAAAATGCTTCTCCGTGTTCGCTTGGCGGTACAATTCTACTTCTACTCGGAATTTGAGCAATTAATTTTCGCAGAGTATCCACCAAAATCAAGTAGATTATATTTTATATTCTATCACGCATTTGATAAATAATACTGGGTTAACATTTATTTTGCTATGCAACATCTTAGTATATGGAATCATTCCCTGGTAAAATAATAATTTTTCCGCAACTGCCTTTTATCAAGCATTTTTATTGTGTGTTAGGAAGGCCCCTCTCTTGTTTTACGGTCACATCGTCAGTAAATGATGGTCCTTTCACGTGTTTATAAATCTTCGCCCCGATCGATATTATCCGCTTTCTCTTTAATGCAAATCTCATTTTTCTCACCACAGGATACCATTCTATTCATTGTTCAGTTTGATGTTGCAATCTATCTCTTTCTATTCACACAATCTCTCTTAAACGTTAAACTTCTTGAATCTATAATAAATTTTAGGCGAAAGATTATGGATTATGTCGTTCAAACATTTTCCTGCGGGAACGATTTATGGCCACTAGTGTTCTGCTTTTTTTGGTGCTTTCAAGTTATAGTGCGGGCTACTAAAGTTGGACGATGCTATCGTCTCAAAGAGACATTAAATTAAAAAGAATTTTTTAGACAAAGATAGCTTAACTTGGCGCAAAAATAGAAAAAAAGAGTAATTTTATAAAGATTTTACAAGCAATTTAGAGTTCAAAGTTCGTTGAGGATTGCAAATCTCAAACAACGCCCGTAACAATTGTTTAAAGGACTGATTTCAAGTGGGTGAATATTAATTAGAAATTCTCTTTTCCCTACCCGCAAAATGAATATACGAATCGCTTTTCTTCAATCTACTCTTTTTACTAAATGATCAATCAAAGAAAAAGTAAAAAAGGAACTTATTTAGAAAATGAGTATTTCTCAGTTTTTTACGAAAGATATGTGTATAGAAAACCAAGGCAACCCGTACCGCTGCCTGACTGATGCAGAACTGGAGTTATGCCTCCATTACCTGATATTTGCTGCCGCACTCTTCTTCACGATCTCCGTCGTCTTCCCCCCCTTACTCCCTACTCCCCCATCTCTCCTTCACTCCCTCCATCTCTCTACCACTCCCTCAATCTCACCCTCCTTCCTTCCATCTCTCTCCTACTCCCTCCCCCTTACCTCTCTCTGTCCACCCATTCCCATCGCTCTTCTCTCATCACATCTCATCTGCCTCCCTTACGCGCTCTCTGCCCCAAATGCGTCCCGTATTAATTTTTACCCCACCTAACTTCTTTGCCTCGCGCTCTCATACGTCTTCAGAGTGTTCTCTTCCATTTCCAACCCATATTTTTCTTCTCCGCTCCCCTATCTGCCAATCCTCTCTCACTCTGCTTCGTTGCTCGCGTTCTTGCTATCTCACCCGCCATCTTCCTTTAATTCATCGCATCTCCTTCGTTCCTACTTAAAAAATAACATCTTTACGTGTGTGCGTGTATAGCTCCCTCGCGCAATGAGGAGCTCCGCGGATATGCTTCACTCTTCTTATTCCTCCTGTCAGCATCTTGCCCTGAGGGAACTAGTTATAAAGGGGTAGGTGATGGTGTTGGGCAGGTGAAGAGAGAGAATGAGTGTGTGTGAGAGAGAGATATTCAGTTTGCTAGCGCTTCGTCGCACATGCAGTACACGCATTCCGGACGTTAATTTTCGCAAGTCTGAGAGTGAACATTTCCCATCCATTCTCTCCTTCGTCGCCCTCTCTCCGTCCGTTCCTTCCAACCGAGCGCCTCACCACACACCTCGACGTCCGCTATGCGTAACACACCTGCTGGAAGAGAATGAGCCTCAGAAAGTGTCTATGTGTTTATGTGTGTGTGTGCGTTTGAGGAAGGAGTGAGATTAAGATTGAGTCGTTCCGTTCGAGCGGGAGGTTAAATGCCCACCCGTGCTCGGGACCATACCTATTACAACCCGGCGTACGTAGATAGTCTCCTTGATGAAACCGCGGTCCGTGAATCGCTCGTAAAAACATGCGTATGAATAGTTGAAGCGGGGTCGGTTGCGGTCAAGGAGACGGGGAGTCTCTTCTAATGAAGTTACCATGATCTCGCTCGGCTCCCGATTTGAAAAATGAATGAATGAAAGACGTTGATTACATCGAGCAATGATACGATGGACTAGCCAAGCGAAACCAATGTTCGGATTGGTTAACACAGTGCTACGACATGCAACTATCCACGGTGCGTTGCTACGAAGGCTAGAGATTTCTTCCGAGTTCCTTGAGTCCCTTCAAGAGCATAATATTTTTGGATTTTGGAGAATATTATTTGAGGATAGTCTTTAAGGTTCACAAGTATATGCAATCATTTAAACCCTTTCAAAAGCATGCAACTTTTGAATTTTTTCCTGAAATGCATGAACGTTTTTCAAGTAAAAAGAAACAAAATTACTATAAAATTGTAAAATAGGGTCTTTTTAGTCACGTCCTGTTCTTTTTTATCATCAATCCACCTATTTCAAAGTAAAGCTTATAAAGTTTTTTATATTCACCTGAAATCTTTTTTAAAGTGTTCATCAATTATTTACAATGACAACAAACGCATGAACAAGGAATTTTGTGTTGAGACTTACGCATTTAATCCAGTGTATGTTTTATGTGAAAAATAAGTTACTGTAAACTCGATTATTTATTAAATGCTTCTTTCATATCCTCTTAATGAAATACTCATTCAGTATTTATAAAAAAGAATAGGAAAAGGACAGTGGAATATGAATATTCATCAAACTAATAATCTTTATATTATTTGTTATTTCTTAGCCTATGCGATAAAAAGAGATGGTCACTTATCTTTCACATTAATATTTATTGTAAGTGTGAGAGAGATTTGAGTTTCCTGCTCTTTGCAGCGATCGTTAGTACGATAAAAGACAGGGAATAAGAAAATTCAAACGGAGGTTCATTTTCTACATCGGGAGAGCTATTATTTTTAGTGAAATAAAAACATAATAGAATATTGAAGTAGGAATATCTACCGTAAAATGAAATGTCAAAGCAATGCAATGAAGAATCGTCCCCCAACTCAAAAATAAACTAAGCACGATACCGGTGTTTCAAGAAAAAATGATTTAATTTATGATAAGTTGAAAATATTTACCACATTTTACTCCTACATTGAGGAAGATCATTATAATCTGTCCGTAGACAGGTCCGTGATTATTTATGATTAAACCTGGTTCTCCATATACTCCAATTTTCCACTATACTCTTCATATCTTGATATCTTTCTCTTTCAAATCGTCTATCAGATGAAATTTTTTCCGACCTCTTTCCCTTTTTCCATCTAGTTTTCTTTCTAACACGTCTTTAATCATACTCTCTCTCCTCAGGTAATGTACAACCCAGTTTGCCTTTCACTTTCTAATAGTTTCTATAATCATTCCGCTTCTCTCCTAATCTTTGTAGCACTTCATCGTTTTTCATCCTATCTGTGCATTTTATCTTCAGAATTCTCCTCCAAGTCCACATTTCAAAGCTTTCCAAGTATTTGATGTAATTTTTCCTTAGCGGCCATGTTTCTGCCCCGTAAAAAGATATACTTCATACATAGCATTTTATGAACTTCTTGCGGATATCTTCTCTTATATTTCCCGTAAGTAGGCGTTTCTTTCTTCTGAAAGTCGCTTTTGCTTTTCCTATTTTAGTCCTGATCTGATTCGTACATTTTGCTTCTCTTGTTATGATGCTTCTAAGGTATTTATAGTCTGAAACTTGTTCTAGAGGTTTTCCTCCAATACTTATGTTCAGATTCTCTTCTTTGCGCGATATTCGAATGACCTTGAATTTTTCTGAATTTATTTCCATACAGTAATTCCTACCTGCTATTACTAGTCTATTTCTCATTTTCTGGAGTTCCTCTTTCTTTCTTGCGGAAGACATTGAATGAAATTTCGGCAGTATTTTAATCGACGTCCCCGAAAAGTGGAAAAATAAAAAATAAATAATTTGAGTTTTTATTTTTTAAAGTTTTTTATATCTTAATATAAAAAATATAGATTATTTCTAATATTTTCTCATGCCGATTGTTTAATCTAAGTTTACAACGGTGTTCTATACACTTTGAACCTCTTAGTCATTCCACGAAAGCTCCCGAGTATTTATCGGAGAGAGCGACAGACACAAACTCGGGCATAAACGCAGAGTCACTGTTATCGGACATGACATTTTAACTAAATTGACCGAACTGTAAAAAACCGCAATTGATATGAAAAAGTAAGCACTGAGTAACAAAAATTGGAAAAATAACTTCTTATACCAGGTGCCACCACTAGTCATAACAAGGTTATGACAAATCAGATGCGCATATAGGATTTAGAATCTGCTTTCGGCGAACCACTGCCGAAGACGGATGTATTGCAGTCGAAATGCGCACCTGGTTTTTCATAACCTTCTTATGGCAATTGGAGATACCTAAGATAAGCACTTATTTTCTATTTTTGTTATAAAGCGCTTTTTTATTATTGGTTTTTAGCTATAAGACCAGCTCAACAATTCTCGACCGAATTAAAATTTATGTTCCATCTTAACAATATTCTACGTCGTGCCGAGACGCTAAGTAGTTCAGGGATCCACGATGGAGGTCATCATAGACGGCGAATCATATTACTAGACAGCGGAGTAGGATAGAGATGAGAGAAGTGTGCGCGTACAACAGAAATATGGAAGAGAGAATCTCAGGAATGGGAAAGTCAAGAGTTTGAAGCAAGGCAGTGATGACGAGAAGGGTTAATAAGAACGCACGAATTACTGAGAAGAGGTTATACCAGCAACTCTTGAACTTAGTTGCAAGGGAAAAGGAGAAATGTGGGATTTGTACGGAAAGGTAGGGAAGGGAAAGCACAAAGAAGAGAAAGGGAATCTTTTTGTGGTGTCGCCTTAAAAATGGAGAATAAAGAGGAAACGAGAGAGAAAGGAAAGAGGTCGAGTTTGACGGACAGCGCTTTAATGTAGATCATGAACTGGGGAGGAATAGTAGGTGGGGGAAAGACACAATTATACGCATGTTGTAGTCATAGAAAAATGGGGTAAATGGGCTAGGGAAGGTAGGATATATAAACACCTCGAGAAAAGAAAGTGCAATGGAAACGAAAAGCGAGAAGAATTAAGACGAGTATTGAGGTGAAACGAGAAGTATGGCAAAAAACATGGTAAGTGAGAGATGGAGAGAGGGATACGAGGAAAAAGTAAAGGGAATAAGGGATATTGGCGGCAAAATAGGGGGCGGATAGTGGAGAAGGAGATGGAAATAGAGAGGAGGTGAGGGAAGGAGGATGAGAGCGGGAGAGTCGAGGGAAAAGAAGAAGGAATGGAGTCGGATAGGTGGAGGCGACGTAGACGCATGAGCTCGAGGGAAGCCTAGAGATAGGTTGAGATACATAGGAATGGAAAAGAGAGAGGGTGAGGGGGAGAGAGTAAGGGAAATAATAAAGAGGGGTGGGAGTGACTGAGGAAAGAGGAACTGACGCAGCTGCAGACGACGCTCTCCAAATAATCCGCGGGAGAATGTCCAAGGAAAAAGACGGGATGACTGCGAGGAAGCAAGGAGGGGGAGGAGGAGATGAGGTGGGGTGGAAGGAGGTGAGAGAGACGGGAAAAGTCGGGAGAATTCTTCCGTAAGGAGTAAGTAGGTGGCGGTGAAGAGCGTCAGGGGAATGGCGGCGAAGATAGCGAATCGGTATAGAGGAAGAAAGGATACGGGAAAGAAAAGGGAGAGTTCATGCAGGCGGGGGAGGATTAGGAGCAGAGAGGATGATTTGGAGGATTTGGAATATGGAGGATATAGAGATAAAGGATGTAGGAGAGGAGATAGGGAAGAAATAAGAGGTGGAGGATGTAGAAGAGTGGAATATAAAGGAGAATATAGGGGAGGATAGAGTAGATAGAGGATATAAAAGACAGAGAGAGAAATATATGGGAGGAAATAGAGGAGGATATAGAAGAGGTTCATAAATGGGGATAAAACGCCTAGGAGAATATAGATTACGCGATGTCCTAGAAAGAGATCGACATTTCGTATAAAATAAGGTTAGTTTTCTTATAGGGCGCGTGGATATGTGTGGAGTAAATAGTGTGTATGTATGACATCAAGGCTTGGAAGGTAGGGGAGTCATTAGAAGAAGGAATACAAAATGTAATAGAAGGATGAAGGAGAAAGGAGGTCAGAACAAAAATATTAAAGTTGGAAATGGGTGGTAAAGAAAGAGATAATGGGAAGAAAATCATTGAAAAAGTGCATGAACTGGAGGATACTCGGTTGAATTTACGTTTTAAAATGGTCGGAAAATATGAAAGAGAAAAATAGTTAAGATAATATTTGTAGTCGAAGGGTTTTCGACTACTTAAACTTCATTATTTTTAGAGTTGATACTTTAAGACCCAACCCTTTTTAGTCTGCTATAACTTTTCTTTCAACCAATAGGTAATTGTTGAATCTTGATCTCATGAAGATTTTGGTCACTACTTATCTATCTGAATGTCAATATAACGAAATAAAACTCATTCGTGGATTTTTTAAATTTACTCGTATTTAACAGAATTTTATTATTTATAAAACTATTTTGTTGCTATGAAATATAACCTTGCGCACTTAATATTTAGTCCATTTACCCCATATTCTATGGGAAATAAGAGCTTTTAATAGAGAAAAAGTTATGCATACAAAAGACTAAGCACAACGTAAAAAGGAACGAATTTCTCTCCATGATCAGTACAAGATAGAAGCAGGAGATGAGAAGAGAAAAAATATGAGCTTATGTGGTAAGAAGAAGAAACTGTATTCCAAAGAATGAAAAGAGAGAGAGAGCCCACTGAGACAGAAGTGAAAGTCCGAGGATTAAATGAATAAAAGAGGGAGAGGACCGAGAAGGCGGACAGAAATTGGGAGAGCCGGCGAAAGGATGAGAAGGAGAGGAGGAGGCGAGGAAAGAAAGAGCCTCGAGATAACGAGCTAAGTTGGAGAATGGTGATTCATACAGAGAATGAGGAAGGGAATACAGGAGATAGAGATTAGAAATAGAAGAGAGAAAGTGGAGAGGGAAGAAATAGTGAATACAGAGAGAGAAGAAACAGCGGAAAAAGTTATACGAGAATAAACAGTGAAAATAGAGCGAAGAACAATAAGAAACAGTGAAGAAAGAGTAGAGAGAGAGAATGGGAAGAAACAATGACGAGAAAGTGAAGAGAGAGAGAGAGGACAGTTAAGAGGGAGAGAGGGTGAAAAGAGAGAAGAAACATTGAAGGGAGATACAGTGATGGAGAGAGTGACGAGAGAGAAGGCATTTATGATAGAGAAAGAGGGAATTGAGAGTGAAAAGATTAAAGAGAGATATGAGATAGAGAAAAGTGAGAAAAGATATGAGATGAGTAGAGAGAGCGAGAAGATCAGAGAGATAAAAGAGAATAGAAAATAGATGAGAAAGAAGGGAAAGAAGAGAGGGAGAAGCAACAGAGGAGAAGAAGAAGAGAGGAATAGAGAAGAGGAGAGGTGTAAAGAATGAGAGAATAAGGGATGGGAAGGAAAAAGGACAAGAGAAGGAGATAAAGAGAGCCGATAGATGTTGGCGGAAAAATAAGAAAAATGGAACTTTCTTTTCGCGAAATATCTCACTGACCCTTTCTCTATTTTCTTCCGAGCGAGTGGTTTAAGAGGAAGTGAAAAGTGGACGTCGCTTTGGTTCAAAGAGGCGGAGAGAACGGGGAATGGACGCTCCAATGAGGTGGAGAAGGCAACGAGTCGTAGAAAGAGAACGACGCGAGTGCGGTTTTGTTGATAATGAGGTTTTAGTCGTTGTGAAACTGGTCCTGTTTCGGTCGACCGCAACTAAATTTATGGGGAAAATTACCGTGACGAATAATTTTAGGTGTTTGTGGTGAATGTGTCGATTAGTTCAACAAATGAATCATAAAACGGTTGAATGACCGATATTTGCATTACAGCTGCTACGCAGCGGCCGCCCTCAGCGTCGGTTCGCTGATCGCTGATTGTACTCTCCATTATCAATCGTTTTGTGAATAGCCTAGTAAACTTAAGCATTTATCGGTTACAAACCATAATTTATTATGAATATATTATAATACTTATTTTTCTAATTACTTCTCTCTTTGAATTTTGTGGAAATATTTGAAGGGTTCCATATTTTTTTGCATTAAACGGTTGTCGAAAGTTTTTGGCCACGTAGCAGTAATATATAGCAGACCGTAAACACATGATAAAGTTAAAGAAACGCTATAGTGACATCGACTTATTTTTCTGCTTTAATGCATCATTATCTTTACATAATTTTCTCGTTGAGGTATTAAAATATATTGCTTTATGCCAAAGATGTCTATTTACAGTGCCGGCGTGATACTTTTGGTGATCCACATATTAGTATATTTTGAAGCTCGTTTATTATTCTTAAAGGAATATGTTCAAACTTCAAGCACTGCAAGACATGATTTCATCGAATGGGCTAGAGAGTGCCCCATTACTCTTGTTAGAACAAACTCTACGATTAAAAATGGCATAGCTGCATAATTTCTTAAATTAATACACTTTATTAGACTGATGAAATTACTTAAACGTCCAATCGATGAAAACGCTCCCCTCTTAGACTTCCAAGAAATTCGTGGAAACCACACTTTTATCATGAATAATTTATAAGATCGAATTATTATATGCCTCGTTTATCAAAAACGATAGGGGACAATTTTTTGTGCCTCTTGTTTTTCGACAGCCCTATGCACGGAAGACCTCATTCTGCCGGAAATAGATGATATTACCGTACACCAGTTGTTAACAAAATGATGTATAAAAATGCAACGGGTGTTTTATTAATCGAACATTTCATTAGCATGCTATAATTTTGATTTAATAATGTCTACTTGTAAAATTCTCAGAATTATTCTTAGTCACTAGGCTGATTCTTAGTCTTTGTGATTCTCTTAAACTAAAATAAATTAGAATAAAAATAATTTTTTATAATCACTGTCAACATTTTTCAGTAAATATTAATACTTCAATAATAATATTTTAATAAAGTCAATTTTTTAAAGATTTGTGATATCTTGCGAGTGAGTGAAATTCAAAACAGTCATTTTTCTAGTTATTTCGTTGAAAATTTGGCAGTACCTCAGAATTGAGTCCGTTATTTATACCATGCTTTTTATTTTGTTATTCATCATTTATTGTTTATTTTATTTTACATTCATTTACTAACAATTTGGTTGGTCTTCTTTAGAGTTTTGTCCGATTCTTCTTAGGTAATTAGTGCACAAAATATACTTATTTGCCCATTGATACAGCCAGAAAAAATCCAGGTCTACATTCGCAGCAGAAATCTGAAAAGAAAACATCGTGATTTGTAGACCCAGTTAATAAAAAGCCACATATCAACCATTATAAAAAAACAACCGAAATCAATTCTACGCAGTACCGTTATCGATTTTTTTTAGACTTACCTGCAATCGGCAGATGCGTATCTTTCAAGATTTCTCCTCCGCTTGGCCCACCCCGCACAAATTCACCGTATAAATCAACTCCCGGAACGAGTAGAAGGGGGGGAAGAGGAGTGAAAAAAGACCCAGCTTCTCTATAAAGACTTCCTATTTTATAGAATCCAGCTCCCATACATCATAGTCCTCTCTCCCACACAACCCAACATCTGCCTCGCCTCCTTTTATCCCCACGAGGGAAATATGTGGACAAATGTGTTAAGTTTGAGAGCTTTCGGAAAGGACAAGGTGTTGCAAGGGGCAGATGCAAGACGTATCAGGCTAGAAGAAGTAGGCGCTCGAGGGCGGAGGTAGGGATCTAGCGTGGTTAGGGGTAGGGGAACGGAGGGAGGGAAGAAATTCGTTGTCTGGAGGATTCCTCGCGTCGCACCCGAGATGATCCATGCCCTTGCCACCGAGGAAGAGACGCCGTGAGGTAAGCGGCAAACAAAAGGTTGCGATGCGCGCTGAAGGATGGATTGGGGTGCCGCAGATGGATGTGGGTGCCCCAAAGGAGAGGGTTGGGTGGAGAGTAGAGGGGAGATCGGGGGCTACGTATCTCGAGATCGGTTAAGGAGGCAGGCGGATGATCTCGACTGGGAGGAGTACGAAGGGAGTTGAGGGTTATTACTCTCCAATGAATCCATCACCCGTGGAAACGAGTGTTCGAGCTTTCCCTCATTTTACTCGGGAAATTATCGTTTTACCTCATTAGCTGAAGAACAAGCAATTAAAAAAAAGTGCTTGCCTCAGGTATTTCCAACAGCCACAACTAGGTTGGAAAAAACCATACGCGCATTTTTGCTACAGCATCCGTCTTCAGTGGTAACTCACCGAAATTAGATTTCTTTTAGAATCTATTTTGGTCTGCTTTGTAGCCGAAATGCGCATATGGTTTTTTGGACCTTGTTGTGGCTATTGGAGATACCTGACTCAAGCACATTTTTTAAATTGCTTGTTCTTGAATTTTTTCAGCCATAAGACGAGCTCGATAGTTCCCTTTTGAACTCATTAGCTCAATTATATCGACGGAGCCGTTTTAACTGCCGCGATTAATCGCCCAAACCAAGCGATATTTTTCTCTCCTTATTAAAAAGAAACTGGTTCGAGGGATTTTGTAATTATTTTTCTAGAATTAGTAAATTAGTAAAGAATCCTTTACCTTTCTAGTGCGAATATTTTCTTTTTTGCGTAAAAATATTTCAGTGTATTAAATTAATGGCTTGCTTCAAAAATACCATATGCTACTTTTAATGTTTTTAGAATCTACTCGCGTTTTCACAGTTTTTTTTTGTTTGCCGCAAAAATCTGAAATAATTGAAAACCTGTGTTTTTAATCCCTTGCTTTGAGAGAAATTGAAATCAAATAGACCAGGCACATCAAAATGACGGCCTGTAGCTTGCTTTATGTCCGACCTATAACTTTATAAGACACAAGTCTTAGTTTAAAAATGGTATTTAAGAGGTAATTATTTCTTTACGATCCTGAAAACGAGGAGGTTGTTTCTTATTTGACGAGAAAATTACCATGAAGTTACTTAATTATTACGCTCAATAACTTAGTAATTGCTCAGTCATAAAGACTAAGTCTTAGGTTTTTATGGTGACCTTCCTTAATCACATTTGTTGTATGTTTGGTCCTCTTTGAAAGACTTTAGAGTGAATGAGACCCTATAACGAGTGTGGCAGGCCTGAAATATTTAATAGAATTCTTCCATAAATTGTAATATCTTCAAATATTAGCATTCTCTTTTTAAATAAAAATATTGATATAAGAGAACATGAACCTTGAGGGGTTTCGTGACGTGCAGGGTCGATTAAACTCTAAAAAACATTAATTTACTTTACGTTTTTTATTTTATCATTGGGAAAAACAAATGACCGCTGAAAATTTTTTCCTGCACTTAAATAAATAAATTAAGGACAAAATGAAACAAAACTTTTCCTTGAGCAGTAAAAGCCTCACCAAAAAATAATAACAGTAAATATTCGATTTTCTTTCATTGACAATGAAATAATATAATTCTTTCATCTTTTCCTCTAAAACTTTTGGCATTGAATAGCACGCGGCTTCGTGCTGAAGTGAACAGAATGTGTAATTGCAGAATTTTCGCGTAGCCGTATTTTGGACGGAATTTTAAGTCAGCTGGAATGATAAAAGTCCCTGCCCAGCAATAACAGGTCAGAACTGATTTCAGCTCCATCTGATGACTTTTTTAGATTTTTTCATAACATAAGAGATCGACCGATCTGATTGAAAAGTTTAATAACTCCTATTGATATTTATTACCGATCATTGATCTGCTATACTGAACGGCGTTGTGCAGCATGTTATCACCAATATACATGGTGGGTAAATGATGCAATTACGCCTCGGGAAATTATTAGCACATTTATTATTTACGATACTGAAATATGTACATATGCATCGTGGAATCGATTTTATGCGAATGGACTCAATTCACGCACGCTTATTTGACATGCGTGCATCGAGAGGAGAATTTATTATGCAGCATAACTTGTGAAATACCTCAAATTCAAGCTGGAGGTTTCGTGCAAAGCGCCTTTGCGTGAGAAATTTGAAAAGTTATACCCCATTAAATAGAACGAAGGGGTCGCAAGGATGCAAATACTTCTGCGTAAATCAAAGATAGATCTATTAATAAGGATATGAAAAGTGAAGATCCGATCCGTTCAAAAAGTCAATGTAAAACGGAATGCACGAAAACGACAAGTTCAGTCATTGATTTCGTGATGTGTTGCAATTATGTGTATAATGAATAGTGTTGTGCACCTAAAGATTTCATCCAAATAAAGGCGAACCGGAGTTACTGAATATCTCCTTTTCAGTGAGTGGTTTACAATTAAGCCGACGGATACAATGCAAGCAATTTTATGTAAAACGAATCATTAAATATAATAAGAATGTAAATCTATGTATCCGGAAATCCAGAACACTTAAAAAATTCGGAACGCTAAATTGGGGTGAAGCTAATGGGAATGAGATCAGCATGCATTATTTTTAAAATGGTTAAAATCAGTGTAGAAACTAGATACTTATACGTTGGTACGACTAAAAGAATAGTTTATTTTTTACTGAAAAGAGAAATCAAATTCATACCGGATTAGAGTAAAATTGTGTTTGATATAAAAGTGCGTAATTGTCAAATCTTGAACATTGACAAGTATTATCTAAGTACTATAACTCTTCAGAATAATTTTGATCCGTTAGCTCATAATCGAACACATTTATAAATTTATTTTGCTTGACTTCCACATGTGTTACTTAATTTTTGTTATGGCAACGGCATTAATAACTGCTCATCACGCGCATGTGACAAGGTTAACACTATTTGCTCGAAGTGTACGAAAAGGCAACTAGAAAGATATATAATTTGCTGTTATCCAGGCTCTCTCTAATCACATGGATTATTTTGTCCAACAAAACCATAAGTTAACTATAAGCAATGATATCCTTAACAGCGGTTTATTGCGTCCGATGGCATTTATGTTGGCTTAACAATTGTACTTAAATATCGTATAGTAATTGACACAAATTTGTATGTAGCATAACTAGTTAGTAAGGTTGTCACCTTATGAGCACACTTCACGAGTAGCTAATTTCGGGAGAATCCGGGAGAATTTTCTATAGGTCGAAAAATAACTTATGTGAGCAATGGAAGTCGTTTTATTTATTGATTAGAAAACGTATAGTGATTATTTAAACTTAATTCTAGTGTTAAAGTTAGGGTTACCACCTTGTAAATTGCTGATACTGGGAGATATCCACCATATTTGTTAATTGCGAGACTGTTCATGGGTTAAAAAATAGCGAATGAGAACAATAAAACTTGTTTTATTTATTATTTAGAAAACATGAATATTTAACCTTAATTTTATTTTAATATTATTCTATAAATTATAATAACAAACTATTAAAAATAGCAGTTATCAAATGTGAATTTTGAATTACTTCGAGCAGCCTCCAAAAGATGTGATTTTGATAGTAAAAAGACATGAAAATCTTTACAGGAGTAATTAAAATTGATGCATATATCGAATTTCTGCCTTGACATGATACACACTTAATTTATTTCGTACTTTATACTACAATTATTAATGACATTGAACACACGTCGCAAGCTGAGTTGAATACTGGAACTGAAAGCACAAACGTTACAATTTTCTTCAATTCCCCGCCAACTCCATTTACGTTTGAAAAGAAATCGAAAATAATTTTGATTGGTTTAAAGTGTAATATAAATCAGGCGACCCTTTAGTGGTGCGTCAAAGGTAGTAACCAACATGATCCTGTATATGAGTATATTTATGCATTAAGTATCGCTTCGTTGGTATCAAATGGAATGATTGTATTACAAAATCTCAACTTAATCAGAATATAATAAACCCTTATTCTCTTGGTCACCTGGTCCTTCTGTCCGTAACACTCAATATCTCAGTCGTTTCTTCAGCCGGTTCGACCAAATTTGGTAGGATTGCTATATTATAATTTTATAATAAAATGGTTTAATTCGTTTTTTATATTTTCTATTACAAAGCCCGTTTTAAACGGGTTAATTCATCTAGTATAAAGTAAAAAGACTAATAAAGCTGAAAATTACATAATTACTAAGATTTTGGGTTCCCGAACAAGTTTTACGAGATTCCGGAAGAGATGTATCTAAGGTGGATTAATTCATGAAGACTCCCTGAATTCCGGGAGATGTGGCAGCCCTACTAATCAGTATGAGAGGAACACAATTCCACCAAATTCACGAAGGTTGACCAAAATTAGAAACGTCTATCACCTTCCCACCCGTCAAATCGGCGTATAATTTCCATCCACAGTGGAACTGCCAGAGAACTAATACCCCTTGGAGTGCATAAATTCCACTTCAATCTTCTCTTTACATTCGAAACGCTGCGTTTTTTTAAACTCCTCGACGATTTTTTCAAACGCAGCATCTCATCTCTCTGGAGCGATTCCCATCCCATTAAACAAACGGTTTATTAAAGCGGAATCCGTTTTTCCGTGAAAAGGTAACCCGACCGTCCCGTAATATAACTTATTGACCGACCTCCTACGGGTCTCCCTTCGCTACCCTTCCCTCCCGCCCTCTAAAAGCTCTCCTTCTTAAACACGTTACCTGAACAAGATTCCCTCTCCCCCCCCCCCCCCCCACACACACACACCTCCCCACCTCACTCTCTCTTTCTCTCTCTGGCCCACCGATCTGTTGTGTGGCGTATACAAACGCCTTCCTCCTGACATTCCATGCTTGGGTGAGAACGTAGAGAGAGAGAAAGAGTGAAAGAAGAAAGGTAGAAGAGACGGCTGATGGGATTGAAAAAAGTCGCCTCCTCCTCCGCAAACGCATCTGCCTCCTTTTTCCTCTCTCCGCTACGGGGCCGCACCTTACGATGAAGCGGCGGACCCACGTGCCGTCGAGGGGGAGAACGAGAACACCGCCGCCGCCACTTCCGCTGCGTGCGCACCCTATTACGCGTCCACGGCGAGTTGCGTGGCATCGGACGACGCCTCTCTCTCCCTGGGCGAACCGTAGTCCCCATCGTCCGTCTCTCTCCATCTTTCCACTCTCTTTCCCGTCCACTTCCCTTTCGCCAGGGCTCCCGATCCACCTTTGGAAGGAAAGAAGAAAAAAGCCCCGATCGGCTGTCCCTCTTTTGCTCCCGACCCGAAATGGCGCCCACTGAATGCCTCCATTCTTTACTCGAAAGACATCCATTGCCAAAGAAGAGAGAATGAAAGACTCTCTCTCTTACTCTCCGCAGGGGATAAAAGCCTACTTCGTGGCGGAAACGCGTAAAGAGGAGAGAGGACTCGTTTATTGAACCGAGATATCTTTCTCTCTCTCTTTCTCATTCAACCGCGCCACAACTGGCGACCACGAGGTTTTCCCGTGAGGTCTGTCCGAGTATTTGGCCCCGGGGCACGCCGTGGGTTTGTGACGCACCGAGTGTCCATCGACGTTGGGACGCTGTCGTTTTTTTTGGGAGACGAAGATTGGCGAAGGAAGATCCTTCGATGTAATCAGTTGAATGCGCTCTAAAACGTTCTAGAAGATTTTTTTACTGTTGAGAAATTGATTGTTAAGACCACTTCAAAAGTAACTGATAAATCAATAAATAACAGATATATAAGAAGAATGCCACATTTTCTTCAATTATTGCGGTATTTTAACATGTCGCCGTTGGCGACAGGAAAAAGTTTTTCTTTTATGCTTCATACTCGATAACAAACGGATGAGCCGAAACTATTTCTTTATATACTCATTTAATTTGAATATTGTGATATTATCAAGTTAGAGCTTCGCTTTCGCAAAATGGCTAGGGGAAATTTTACCTTAGTCGAAACATCCTGCAGCAGCATAAATAAATGCCGAACTGAAGACAATTTAGATTCGCTCGATTGCACAATTTATTTAAGTTAAGAATAAAACGCCTCTAGCTTACGGTGACATCGGATGATATTCCTACTGATTAAAAATGAGAGTTCTGCGATGCCCATGTAAAACTCAAATTAGTGACTCTAGTAACTGACGTATGTATTTTCAAATTAATGATTTCATCATCAATAGAATTTCTGTTGAGGTTCACATGCTCAGATGAAGAGGTGAAGGGTAACGTGGTTGGTTACATGAAAAGTTGGAGGAAGTTAGTTGCGTTGAAAAAGTCAAAGGCATATTTAAATTAGCCGAGGTCAGCCAAACATTTTCTGTAAAAATTTAAATTAATTATTTTATTTATTTATGTCATGATATTAACCTTAGGATGGAATGATCCTTTCGTACCTCTAAAGCAGGGAATTCCCAAACTTTTTAGTGTGGCGAGAACCAAGTTGTACCCTAGAATATCAAGCGAGCACTACTATACTTGTGCAAAGGAATGATAATAAAAATCAAACCAAAGTCATAGTTATTGCTAATGTTCTTTAAAATGTTTAGAAAGAAAGCGACAGTACAAATTATGTTAATGATGCTAAGAAAAACGATTTTAAATATCGCTGATGAGTGCAGTCAGGCTGCAATGGATCACAATCAGGCTGCCAAAAAATACAGCGGTGATCGCGAACAACAGGTTGGAAACCCGTGCTCTAAAGTATAACGATAGAAATGACCGCCTATACAGCAATGAAAATCTAATAAAATAAATAATTTACACTTACCGCTGTAACACAAAGGTCCGCAAGGTCATTGTGGCGGACACCAAGTTACATTCTTGAGCAGTGTTTCTCAACCGTTTTCCTTAAGTACCCTTTCGGGGTACTTCAGTTAAAAGAAGTACCCCGAGAAAATTTTACAGGTACAAGTGACCTCCGCTTCGAAAATCCGCATTCGACAGGGATACTAAAACCCCTTAAGCGCACAAATGGAAATAATTTTACAAATGCTATTTTTGGGCCTACATTCAATGTAAAAACATATTATCACCGGATTTTATTGTCATTCATTGGAGAAATAATAAAACTACATGATAAATGATATGACAAAAAAGCGTAATTTTTAATTAAAGGACATAATCTGAAATCTTTCCTGGGACACTTATGGGGATCTATGGACCTCTGCTTTAAAAAAAGAGCCCATGGTGTGGAGTGCTTGGCTTTTTTTCGCTTTTTTATAATACAAAGAAAAGTAAAAGCTTAATCTTCCTTAAAGAAATATTTTTTCTTCTATTAAATGGGTTTAAAACATAAATGTATTACTTTCGAAACGATTATAAAAGTTGGTAAAAATAATAAATCACTGCGAAATAGAAAAGAAAAAATTAAGTTTCTTCGAAAATCCAGAGGTGGTTACGTACCCCCAAACATACTCTCGCCTACCCCTGAGGGTACGCGTACCCCAGGATGAGACACATTGTTCTAGAGCACTGATATTCAACCTTTTTTTCGACTTACCACTTAAAACATTTTTGAAGAAATTTGTACCCCATGGTGCATAATGAGTTACTCTTTCCCAATTGTTGACCTCTTCTCTTAGCTCAAACTTTCTAACCAATCCGTCATAATTCCATTGATTATTACTGAATTCCTCTCTTCACTCTTTTTCCCATTATCTTTTCCTAACCGTAATCACTCATTGATTGTTTCTCTACCTCCCCTCCGCCGTTTCTGTGCACTATTGAAATATCATACGGTGACTTTATCACGAATAAAGTGGAATTTCTGCTAAAATTTCTTCGTGTTGGTTTATTTAACCAAAAGAAACAGATTTAAAGGAAGTTTACTTCAAGAGAGATGAGGATTAGGTGGAAGATGGTGATGCCGGTTGTCGAGTGAGAAAGTGCTGTAGGGAAATATGAACCTTTTGCTTTATTTGCGTACCCCATGGAAAGACCTCGCGGACCTCAGGTTGAATTCAGATGTTCTAAAGCACCACTATGCTTTTATATAAAAATTGAATGATCATAAATAAAATCGAGTCAACGTCAAAGTTTTTAAAAACGTTCTTTCGCACATTTAGAAAGAAAACAGGCGAACATCAAATTACTGGCATTAGGTAAGACGATTTTAAGCATAATAGAAATTCATGGTATGACTGCTAAAGAGCACGGCGGTAATAGATAGATTAGTTTACATTTATTGCTTTGGACTCACAATGAAAATTCTAAGCATATGGCAATTCGGTATGCCACTTTAAAAAAAACATGATATTACGGTGCAATAGTAATTTTACAAATACATACTTTGTGTACAAATTATCTTGAATTTCTTTTAGTTTTCTTTGTAATAACTACAAACAAGATCTAGTCATTCGATTAGTATTTTATTTAGGAAGCAGTAATTCAAATTTACGTTAACACCGAAAACATGTTACGGAAACACTAGGCACCTAAGGCATAATTTGCACATTTCTCTCAGAAGTTCTCATTATCTTTAGTACCATGAAATTATTAGGCTATTATGATGATCCTGGGAGATATTCATAACATAAAAATGAAAATATTTTAAGCAATTAACCAAAGACTGGACATCGAGAGGGGTTTTCCGTATTTTGTTGACTAACCGGGAAATGGCGGATTTGAAGTAGCTTTATAATACAGAGAAAACGCCGAAATATGAATATCAGTTCCATAAATTCAATCGATTCTTTATCGTTATAAGATTGCTTTTAATTACTGATTACAATATAAAAAACAAGATTAAAAATAAATTATCTTTAATTTATTAACTTGAATCAGACCAAGCGAAAACCAAGAAGATGATGACGATACATTTCACACATTATTATTTAGACTGGATGAAATATTATCTGAAAATAAGAAAGAAAAAATCTAACCAACATTTACGAGGCATTTAAGTGTTTCACGTAATCGTAACACATAAAACGTCTTATCGCATAATTCTTGATGTTGTGAGATAATTTGAAATAATAAACAAGTTTATGAGTATAAAAGCTATCTCATGGTCGTGAGCCACAAACGGTGAACCTTGTCACAAAAAGGAATGAGCTCGCCTTACGTCAGGAATCAAATAGATGGCGAGAGTAATGGCGATAGCCAAATTTTGAAAGGGAGAATTCGACGCACGTCCTTTCTAGGATCTACTGTTGGTGGACCTCGCCTAGGAACGCTGCTTCATAGCGGAAATGCGCATTTAGTTTTGTCAACCGTATTGTGGCTGTCGGAGTTACTCTTATGCTCAATCGGATCACACACTTGACAGATGGTTTAATACCACCGTTGCTTTATTTTAAATACACGTGCAATCATGATTTGGCGTGATTTTTAATCATAAACTAATAGCTAGTAAGTTGCTAGCTAAATTGAAACAACTATATCTTAAGGAATTAGCTCAGCCGCATAAAGCCCATTGCATAAAAAATTCGCGAAAGATTGTTTCCAGCCTCATGCTCCAGTCACTTTCAATAGCTCCCTTTCACCGCAGTTCCTAATAAGGCATCGAAAGAACCTGGATTATTAAATCTTATACGAAAATGCGGCGTGCGTGGTAATCGAAACACTTTCGCTTAATTTCAATGTAACCTCAAGTAAGCCGACGCAGAGTTTTCCTTAAAAAAAAACGCGAGTTGAAAAAAACAGGGGTGATCTCTAGGGGCGCACTTCGTTATCCCCCCTCCCCCGCCCCCGTCTCCGATATATCATCCACGTAATCATATACTTAAAAAATACAATGATGCCCCGAGCTTCCAGGGGAAAAAAGAGCAACACCCGTCTTATTAAGAAGAGGAAAGGGTTTTTTAGGCAGATGTCTTGGTTAGGCAGAGAGAGACATATGGGGTGCTCCCGTGTCAAACAAATCATGATAACAGTTGTAATAGTGGGCTACTACCTCATGATTTTCTCCGTCCTTATTCATTTCCGAGTGATCCGCTTCCAATCGCTTACGACGGCGTCGGCCCTGAGAGATTTCAACGAACGCACGCGCCCTGTTCACGCATGCTAAGGTGGTAGGGGCGGCCGGAAAAAGGTGAGTATACGCCCTTAATGGGGAAACGTGTAGCTTTCTAATACTACGCGAATAGATGAATTTTCCCACAGAAAATGCGTCAAATGAAAATTTTTAAGGACTAGGAGTTACGGATTTAGCATGCAAAAATTGACAAACTTTAGTGGTTGTTGATTACCCCTATGCTACTTTTGGAAAGCTGTTTTGTATGTACCACACGCTTTAACAGCTTATTTCGTTTAATTAAAACGTATTCTGGGAATGGACAACTGCAATCCGAATCTTTGTCGTCACCAGGGTGACTAAGACACATCTCTGCTACAGAGACGGTTAGTAAGAAGTCGACTAGAAAGAAATATAAACGCTTATTACCGAAAATCAAAGATACCTGGAAAGAATCGTAAATTTAATGAGTCGCATAAATCCTCAATTGAACAATAAATCTGGATATATCTTTTTATCGCGAGATTATATTTTCGTGCAGGTTAAAACCCATAATTTATCCTTTCAATGAGGTTTAAAGCGGTTTAACCTGCCGGGCTTAACGTTGTCGGCGGCACAAAATGGAAGCGAGAAGGTTCCTTTTTTAAAAGGTTAACATTCAAAAACATGAACACGTTTCCTCGAGCGAACGCCCGAGAGAGTTTTCAACAAAAGGAATAAATGGTCCGAAAGTTGTCCACCGTTTTACTATAATGGGCCACTTGGACGAATTGGAACGCATGACCCGAGCGTTAGAACAGAGCGGTCAACGCTGTCGAGGAAAAAAGAAGAAAGGGAGACTAAAGCTTTCAGCGTGAGGTTTTTTTTATTGAACGAGCGTTCGGAAAACTTGTTGCGAAAGATTTGTTCCTCGGGAACGTCGAAATCGTATAATTGCATTAAGCGGAGCGGTTCGGTTAAACCCCGTTATAAACGTGTCGTCTGTGGTTATAACCCTTAACGCAGCCGGGGAAGTGGTCACTTGGAAAGAGAATCCGCGTCGAAAAGCGTGAGCTTTTTGAGAATGCTTGCTGTTTTTTCGTTTTCGTTCGAATCTTCGTGCCTCGTGGACGATTCGATTCGATCGTAAGCCGATTTCTCAGAGAATGCGATGGATTTAACGTATAATTACGGAAAATGTTCCACGTCCTGGAGAATTAATCAACCAGAACGCGGTTGACGAAAAAACCCCGAAGCTTGCATCACAACTCACTTGAACGCAATTCGCATTCCGGAGACGAGAGGTTTGGATCTCTTCCCATATTCTTTGCGTCGTAATTTATTTCGACGTTTACACATTCTCTACGACGGTCGTGACGTCATAAATCGCGCAAAATGTTTAAAAAATATAGCACCAGGTATTCAAGTACCATTGGCATTTCATTAAAAGACTGATTTAATCATCGTAAAGAGTGGTATAAATGAAAGTATGGGATGAATTAGCGACATAAAAGTTTGAAATTCTTTTTTCGACCATTTCTTTAGATGTAAAGGCGTATTGGATTGACAGAAAAAATTGAAAAAATTAATTAGTGAGTCCGGGTGTGGTTACGCTCCTAAAACCTAGGAGAGCCCGCTACTTAGCTCTTAGGCTACCACGAAAGTTAAGATGAAAAGCTGTAGATAGATAGAATTAATGGATCATATGATCAGTATGCTTTAGGCATAAAGCTTCCGATCTGAAACAGGAAAAAAACTCTGCTACGATATTTCAGTGGTATACTATCCGCCCTGCAAGTTTAAGATTCCCGATCATTGCAGATTTTTTCCTTCATTCCAAATTCCTCATCAAAGAAAGCTGTAATTTCAAGTCAATGTAACATAGCAAAAAATTATTCAAGTGTGAGATACTGAAGACACAGCATACAATGATTTAAACCGAAAAATAGTTGAAAGCATTCTAACGTTTCAAAGGGCACAAATTGGCAAGGCAGCACTTAAGACGCTTCCTGCGCCAGGAAAAGGGGTCTAAGTGAAATTTATATACAGATTTCAGGGCGCTTACTTAAACCGAAGGAAACACCTTCCTTCCAAGCTCCTTGACGCGTTTATGAGAGTGCGGATAGATTGAACTTCAGCCTCCGCGATTCTCTCTCTCGCCTCCGCCCTCGGATTCATCGTCCCACCATGACCCGTCGCCAGTAGTGAGTGCAATCGCTTCGCAAGTCCCATTCGAGTACAAAGAGCCACTCGTAAATCACAGGAGCGTCGGGAAGAAAAGTGAATGGCGAATACGTCTGAGATTTCAATTAGGTACGATAGGGAACGAGGAGGACAGTGGGAGAGAGATTAGGGGAGCGAGAAATTATCCGTCATGGATTCTGATTGATAACGTGTTTCTTCGAATTTGGCTTTGTTTTTTAGACCGTCAAAATGTCTGGAATAGATGTTCCAAGGAAACTCAGATGCACCTACTAAGCGTATCTAAAAGATTAAATGCAACGAGAATAAAAGGGAGGGTTTAGTATGAGAAAGAGTGACAGCAAAGAGCAGTTTTCACCTACAAAATCTGCCGCATACCTGTTATATTATTTACCTGCCTGCTGCCTCTAAGTAGCTTTATGTAAATATAGTTGGACGCAAATCTAGAGAGTATTTTGAACATGTAACTATATATATATAACAGCTTACGGAAAAGGAAAGGTAAAATGGATATATGGATGTCAACAAGGAGGAAACCCAGTGAACACTCACCAATCAGACGACTTCAGGTTGGCGAGGCCCCGGGGATGTCGAAGCGACACACGTAAAAGAACACTAAAACACAGAAACATCACAAACGTAAAAGCTTTCGGAATTATTCCTTCATCATCTACAGAGAGAAAGAACGTTTGTGATGTTTCTGTGTTTTAGTGTTCTTTTACGTGTGTCGCTTCGACATCCCCGGGGCCTCGCCAACATGAAGTCGTCTGATTGGTGAGTGTTCACTGGGTTTCCTCATCCCAACACCTTGTTGACATCCATATATATATATATATATATATATATATATATATATATATATATATATATATATATATTCAAGAACAAGCTTTTAAAAATAATTGTCTCAGATATCTCCAATAGCCAGAACAATGTTATAAAAACAGATGAGCATTTTATAATCAATTTTCGGCGAATCACCACTGAAGACGGCTGCTTTGTAGCCGAAATGCCCATCAGGTTTTTTATAACCTTGTTGTGGCTATTATATATACCTGAGACAAGTATTTTTAAGAGCTTGTTCTTGAACTTCTCAGCCAGAAGTCGAACTTCATATAAAATTTACTTAAAAAATAAACATTTATCTACGATGAGAGGTTTTACTATAAAATCTATCAAATATATTTAATTAATTTATACAAACCAATGTATAACAGCAATAGATTTGTTTTACATAAGTAAAGGACTGAAATAGCTTAAAGATGTTATGCCATGAGCACATTAAACTTACCTCTTTTATGGTCAACTGTGGTAATTGGAGACGGATGCATGATTTTTGATTGATTTATAATTCCCAATTTTTTGTAATAATTTCGTTAAATATCCTCCTTAGTTCTGCAAGTTAAAAATGGTAATGTAAACATTATCAAACGCGCTTATTTCAAAATAACTTGATAGATATCTTTCATTTTAATTTACCGCATAAAAAGCTTCTTGTGTACCTAATTGTGAACGCTTCTCACACTGTACACAAATCAGTGGATGCATGACGGTTGGAAATGTAAATAGAAGGCTTACCGTAACATGTGGGCTCTTTCGATATTTATCACCAACTTAGCTGATGGCAGAAGCTTAACGACACGAAATTATTTTCCATTTATGCTAATTATTTTTATTCACAATAGTTATGTTTTCTCAGTTGCCTCAAGTTCACATTCATTCCACATGACCCAGACTGAAACGTAGAAACTTTTACGACTGCACGGATAATTAATATTTAACTACTATTTGACTGAAATCATTTTAATTTCAAAGAACTACTTTAATCAGAGTCATCGATAGTTTTTTAAGCGAATTTCAGCCTACTCCGAGCACTTAAGTTCTCGTAATTCAGTATACGGCAATAACGGAGTTTGGCTTTCTTTTGGACAAATACCAGGACTAATAGTGATAAAGCGACGAAAACCCCAATTCCACTCATTAGTATCTCGCGAGAATTTCAGAGCTAGTTCCACATCAGCGAGCTTTAAAACTGTTTTAGAACATCATCAATGCCGAAGGAAAAATGAGAAACGGAAACCGTAGAGCAAACAAGAGCTCGCGATAAATGCATTTTTACTGTCACGACGATGTCTGTTGGGGTAGCGTTTTTGGTGGTGTTTATTTTCCCCTCTCTCTGCCAATCCGAATTCCCCCTCTTTTATGCGGGTGAGAACGACGGATAAACAAGTCGAAATACACTCACCACATATCTCTAAGCTTTTACGCTAGCTGGCGTTACTTTGTACAGTCGCTAGAGCTTCGTAAATACTACGCATCGCATCGATTCCGTCGCATCCGGATTGTATTTACGGCCAAGAACGAGGAATAATGGAAGGAATTCGGAAGAACGTTTTTCGAACAATCCTTCCATTTTTTTTAGCTTTATCGTTTAAAATCTAAACTCGTCGGATTCGGTAGAAGGCTCCTTAAAAAAATAAATCCCAGATTATTTCACCATGACGTCACAACGCGCACTAAGAAACGTTCGTTGCACCCGGGGCTACTAAAAAGAGAATAAATGTAACATTAAAGGCTAACTACCTCAGACGCGGTCGCATTCTTTTTGGTCTTCCGCAGGTCTCCTACACCTCCTCCTTTCTTCAATCAACGGGAACGAACAAGGGGGTTGGAGTATAATTCAGCCGAGTCCGCCATTTCGATCACCGGTGCAAATAATTTTTTTTTCGTTACACGCGGACAAATGGGTCACCTGCTGCACGTAGGTTGTAAGACGTCCAATTTCCGCAGAGTGGTTCTCCATTCGTTCTGCGACTCCCGCGGAGTTTTCCGGTTCACTATCGTAATTGGAATTTTTCCCCAAGTCTCCTCCTTACGGTAATGCATACGAACTCCTCGCTGGAAAAGATGGCGAACCGCCTCCTCGTTCCATTTTTTGTAAAATATCCCGCAATTCGCGTCCGCATCAACATCAATGAAGTAGAGCGAAATTAATCGCGTCAGAGCTATCGCTTCGTTTATTTGATTACGTCTGAAGGCAACCCGTAAGCATCTCGCAATGTTGAGACTTCGAAATTGCAAATTCTTCCCGTTCTCTCGGCGCGTGATCGAAGCAACCTGCTATGTAATTCCATTTTTAGGCAAATTATCGCATTAATCTCCCGTTTTTAGTTTGTTTATTTTCCTAAAAGTTCTTTACCCTCGATCCTTTCAAGTCATTTACTTTCGAAACTCGAATGCAGAACATACGTAGCGTAGGCAATGTGCTAAAGGCTTTTAGACTTTTCGAACGAAATCACCGCCCATTTTTTTCTCACGGCAACCCCTCCTTTGGAGTTGTTGCTAACAAGAAAAAGAAGACATAAAGCAAAGGAATAATCTAAGAATATTCCTCCTGCTCGACTAGATGGAGACGTTGGTGTAATACCTTCAGGAAACACTCTTAAAAATTGAATTTTCCGATTAATATGCAAAAGACCAATTCTAGTATTTTCGTTTCCGTTACAGATTAATGAGGCGATACATTTTTCTACGGTCCTAAAAATACATTTTGATACAACTGGATCGCGGGTTTGAAGCCTGATTAGTTTTGCACGCGAAGTCATCGCCAACCTCGAATTGTCGCCAGATTAACGCTGTTTGCGCCACTCTCTTAGCCAATCGTAAAGTTACTTCGTCACCGAAAGTTTTACATTACAAAGAAGTTTGGACACAAGGAAGTCATCAAATAGGTGATTAATAAAATGATATTCGTGAGAATTAGTACAGAAGCGTCTGACTAACGAATGCAACTATCACTGGAAAAAGGTGCTCCTGCGAACGAACTAACAAAATATTAAAAAAACTCATTTTTAGATCGCACTTGACCTAATTTTAAGAAGAGTCCACCCCTCATAAATAAACTCGTTATAAATCATCTCAAACAGAGATGTCACCACTGTTCTCACCGCGTGGATGACCGATTCCTTAAGAGCTCATTCCTCCGTCGCTCTTGCTCTCCCTTTTAAGGCCGTAAATCCCGATTCGGCACGGAGGTTATTTCCTTTCGCCGCTCGACAACTCCTTCCATTGAAATCAACTCATCACCCGAGTGTTACGGGCCGACATAATGAGAAGGACGCCAACCAAACCTAATCCTTCGCCATTCCAGCGCTAAAACGCGAGGGGAAAACAACGCAGAACTTAAAAAAATTCGATACAATATATCGAACCGTAAAAATGGCGAGAGAAGCGCTGGAAACTCCGAAAAAAGCTGGTTAAATGTGTATATCCGTTTTTTTCCTCACCCTTTCAAGAGAAATGGAGCCACCAAACCGTGTCCGATGCACATCAAACCACACACACACACGAGAGAAGAAAACTAAGCCACTCCTACAACGTTCATCCGTAGAGGCCCGTGACGTCACGCCGATGTGGGTAACATGGCGACCGAGCGAATTAATTTTTTTTCTCTCCCTGGTTGGTTCCGCGGGGGAAGGAAGGTAGAAGAGGAATAGGAGGAGGGGAAGGCAGGTGGGCGGGGGTGTCAGCCGAAGGAGGAGGAAGAGAAAAGAACAAAAAAAGGAGTTCGGTTGGGGGGGTGGGGTCAGAGTGGTATGAGGAGGGGTGAACACGAGTGGAGGTAGGAGTTAGAGAGAGAGAGAGGGAGAGAGAGAATTGGGAGAGTGTGGGAGTGAAGGAGAGAGGTATAGAAGGAAAGAGAACCTGGCATCAAAGCGGAAATTCTTAGAAGGGTTATAGAGGGGGAGAGAGAGGGAGAAAAGTATAAGGGAAAGAGAGAGGGAATTTTGAGAGTAGGGTCCGAGAGGCTTGGGTTATAGCGGAGGCAAAGGTAAAGCAGGCGAAGAGGAGGAACAAAGGAGAGGAGATAGGAGATGAAAGGGTGGAGAGTTTGTGGATAGAGAAGGGAGGTAGAAGAATTTAGGGCAAGTGCCTGACCTTTCTTACCTCCTCCCCTCCATTTTCTTCCCGCGCGATGAGAAACGTAGGGAGAGAGAGGAAAGGAGGGAAGAATTAGGCTGGCGATGTAAAGGAAGGGGTGGGAGTGGAAGGTCTCGACCTCTCTTGTCATCGGACAAATTCATTCTTACGGATGCCATGATATACTTCTCTCCCATAAGGCGTCACAATTGACGCACGATCTACCTCTTCTCTCCCCTTCTCCCACCACCTCCCCACGACACCATCCGAAATTCGCAATGGCACTGCCCATTTCCCCATCGTCTTCTTTCTACCTCGGAGAGAGAGAAGAGAGGCCAGCAAGCGTGCTCGTAAGGTAAGGGGGGAAGCGGTGATACGGTGGGTTGAGGAAAGGGGTGCAGCTGCGGGGGTAGAGTCGAAAGGAATAGGGGGGAGGGGTAGCTAGGGTGGGGGAAGAAAGGAAGGGGGTAGGTGGGTAGGTGAGTGCCTCCACACTAGGTAACACGCCCGCGGGGAAATGGCGGCGGCGTCGGCGGTAGCGATGGTGGACAAGGAAGGAGGAAGATGAGGGCGGGTCTTTTTGGTTTTTAAGGGTGGAGGCAGATGGGACCGTGGAGAAAGGGTGTGGGTAAGGGGAGATCATCTGGTGGAGATGGAGGGTGAGAGGGGGAGGGAGGAGGGGGGTGAGAGGGGGAGGGAGGAGGAGATTGAGGAGGGGGTGAGAGGATGAGTGCGGCGAAGTGACAAGCGTCGGTTTGGTGGAACGGAGAGGAGTGAGGAAAGAGAGAGAGGAAGATAAGCGAGTGGTAAACGAAGAGAGGAGGGAGGCGGAGGAGAATAGTAGGACACAAGGTGGAGACAAGGGGGAGAGCGAAAATTTGGATGGCGGAAAGGAATGGAGAAGTTTCTAAAAATATTACTGGCACAGTTTTAGGAAGAAATGGAAGTCGAACGTGAAAGAAAGGTCTGGTGAGACGATAGGGTAAAGGAAAATGGATTGATGAAATAATGTCTCAGGATCTCAAAGACGCAATTCGGAAGATTTGGGAAAGAAAACTCGTTTGGTCACGCGGAGCGCGTGCTGTGATAATTTCTGTTCTTGCTGTTAATGGAGTTAAATATTTAATGTACTCGCCTTATGGCTGGCTGAAATTAAATTGACAAATTGTGTCTGTCCGGTTGCCATAAAAAGGTTTGGAAAACCATATGCGCATTTCGATGACAAAGGAGCTGTCATAATTAGTGACTCATCTATAGTAGATTACAAAATTCCTTTTTATAATTTTCTATCGGTGGATCACCACTGATGAAAAATGCTTTTTAGCAGAAATGAGCATCAGGTTTTTCCAATCTTTTTATGACTGCTGGAGTTACGTAGGTTGTCCATTTCATTAAGCCCTCAAAATGTGAGGGAGATGCGACTCAAAGAGCATTTTATTATAGGAGATAAAATATAGTAAATAAAGTGACGTAGTCCAATTACCATTATAATTAGTAATTTATATTTTGCCATCATCAGCAAGTGCTGTCGTTTCAAAGAAAATTTCATAAAAACTTCAATATATCAGCTTATTCCAATTATTCTGACTATAGCATATTAAGCCAGCGGTTCTCAACCTTGAGCATCTTGCGTCCAACCAACTACTTTGTAAAAAAAATCTGATGTGGCGGCCACATGACTTTCTCCATATCTGTAATATTTCTAAAAATTCCGAGTAGGTTACATAATAATAAATATTTTAAGAAACTGCGAGAAAATATTAGACTTTACAGAGAACAGAAATAAACTCAAACCATAGCCTCCTGATATTGGATATAGCCGCAAAACTACAACAATTAAGAAAAGAAAAAGGAGCGTTACTAAGACGTAACTAAGCGTCAACTGTTAACAATAGTCGGTAGGTGGCGTGGTGCTTGCAGCTAAAAATATAATATATCTCTTAAACAATGCAGTATATGGGAAAATATTTCAAACAAAGGTTGTATAAAATTAAATTTCCTACAACTTTTATTCCAGTATATTTTTGCATATATTAAATATTAAAGCAAATATTTCAAAATAACGGATAAATGACAAGAGTAAACACTTAATTTCGTTTAATCGATTTTTACCAATAACTAATCAACTCTTGTGACTTTCATAAAAATTTTAAATATAAATTTTTGCGTGGACCTGATTAATAGTTTTTGAGTTAGAGCACCCACAAAACACTCTCACATACACACACACACACAGACATCATCGAGAAAATGGTCAAAACGTGTTCACAGGACCTCAAAACGTATTTCCGTTGAAATCTCGAAATCGATTTTTTTCATGAAAATAATACTGTCCCCTATACTACGTATGGAGAAAGTAAAAATAGGTCTCACCATGGTAAAAGCATAACCCCATCTTCTCCAAGAAGTGGATTTTTACGTCAAATGCATTTCAGTATCATATTATTTATGGAAATTTTTAAGAGCCCTAAATATTTCAGTAATTTTGTTGAGAAAAGGTTTTATAAGATTTATTTTCGAAACCTCGCGCCCCACCTAGACGACCTTCGCGTTCCATCAGTGGGTCACATCCCACCAGTTGATAAACGCTTATTTAAGCAATAATTCCTATAGAAATGGCCCACTTCACGTAATTCGACAACTGTTATGGTAGTGAGAACGAATGAATAACAAAGCAACACAGAAACTTTTGAAAATAATTTTTGAGTAAGTTCACATATAACACATTGATAAAAGGCGAATTATGCTGACTCACTATAATCTTCAGTTCTTGCACAACAAATGAAAAGTAAAGGACCTGAAGGCGATAGATCGCCTATCGGTAATTAATGCGTTTTTCTAATAATTCAAATAATTCGCATTTCTCTATTCATTTGAACTCAATGTACGTTTTTACTTACACGCCAAAAATGTTGTAATGCTTGCAGTTTGTATGGATTTTAGGTTTCGATTGGGCATTACACAAATTATTTTGTCAATTATTCGATCGATGAGAGGGTGTGGTCAGTGAGATCATGTGAGCATGTGATCATCCGAGGTAATCGTGGCAATTAAAAGCACAAGGTGATTCTTATGTTGTGAATAACAAGAGATGAAGTAAGCAAGATAATTTTGCATCTCAATACAAGCCAATTTTTCTCTCTAAAACAATTTTTTGAAAAACACCAGCAGAAAAAATTGGACGACAATAAATTAATATAAACAAGTCGCCTTGATTAAACCATTAACGTCCGTGGAAAAATTAAACCATGACATTTATCTCCACTATCTATAGTTACGAAAATTGTCCGACGCTTAAAGCATATCCGAATATATATTGTTTCATTTTATAACTGAATAGTGAAACACGACTTATTCTTGGACCCTGCGCACGGAGCGAAGGAATAGAAGAACCTTCGAGATAATTAGACGGAGGAAGTTATAAGTATTCCTAATCTTAGGGCTTTTAAGTCCCCTTTTATGCCGTTTCCAGGAGGTGATAAACGAGATTGCGTCGTGATAATGGGTGATGGATGATCACCGCACCGAACTAACGACCATGTCTCCACTATCTCAGCTATGCACCAAACGACTATGTACTACACACAAACACTAGGGAGCACGGCTTTCCAAGTAGGTGGTAGCAGAGCAATTGGTAAAACGGAGGAATTCCACCGCCACTTGGTCGCAATTAATGTATAAGCAGCGAGTTACCTCCATCTTGGTCACATCAAACTGAGACATATTTTAATACACGCAGTGGACATTATGGTGAAATTGAATGAGAGGACGCTAAACACATTTTCGTCAAGACCAGCGTTTCTCGACCGCCGGTCCGCGGTCCATGTTGGCCGATCCGCATTTGTCTCATATGAGTTCTATAATGGGCGGCATTGATTAATGAGAGTTTTCAGTTATCAAAGTGTAAAATTGTCAAATAGTTGGTGGTTAAAAATTGATTTTACCGGTCCTTGGTGGAATATTCAGATATTACACCGGTCTGCGGTAAACTTTCAGTTGAGAACCGCTGTTCTAGACAACATTTAGAACGGTAGAGCGGCAATATTTATCTCCACCACGTGACCGATAAACCTCAAAAATTTTATACATGTCAGGAGACCCTTATACAGTCTTGCTGATGTTTTATTCTACAGATTGGGAGAGACCCTTATACAATCTCTTACAATCTGTTTTTAACTTCATTTATTTATCTGTTTTATCTATTTATCTATCTGTTTTATATATTTATTTATTTATTTATATATTTATTGTGTCTGGTGCTATGGTTAGTTTACCACAAATGGGTTGTGGTTAAAAATGCATATTATGGCGATAATAGCCCTAGAGGCTGATTCGCCTTAAATTACACACACACACACACACACGCACGCACACACACACACACAAACCTCAAAATACGCAAAAAAATAAATCTCGTATCTTCGATGGATATGCCGTGAAAATCATTTTTAATAATTTGATATTTTGTAAGTTTTTTAAATTTTTTATTCTCTCTCATATTATTAAGAGTCACATTTGGATAATTCTTCTTTACTGACATAAATGCAATACAGAACTATAAGTGCTTCGTCTTACAAAAATGATTTGCAGAATGAGCCGTATTACTTTATCGTATAGAGAATAAATAATTCAAAGAAATTCGTACCAATTAACTGATATCGATCAAGTGTGATAATATAGATTCAACTAAAATGTTGTTGGGATCCAGCGTCAACAATTTCAGCACTTTATGTCTTGTGCATCAGTAATATGGGGTTGATTGGCCCTTGACATGCTAGTTTTATACTATAAATTGTACAAATGTAAGCAGAAACTTATAAAACTAATACTCGGAAGTTCCTTGAATTCTTTTATGAATGAAGTCACTACAACAAAAAAAGTCCACAAATTATCTGATTTTTAATTACGATTGAAAATACATTTCATACAATAAAATTTATACAAATTAATAGTTAATTTCCTTGATAAAACTTTTAACTCCATCACAGAGACTGATTTTGTTTATTCACTCAGATAGCTTAGAGTAATATTATACTTACAATGATGTACCTATTATCTATAATAAGGTCTCGACACATCACTGGGCAAAAGAGTTATGCCATGATTTAAATAAATATTTAGGAAAAGACGCCGAATCATTGCAGTCGAATATCATCGATATTCCGTATTTATATTCTTGGGACATCAAGCGCTGGTCTTAGTGAGGTAGTCGATTCTCTTTGCTCCAAAAACATCTCAAACAGTATCATAAAATATTTAAAAAATCCGAAAAAATCTTTGGAAAACAAAAGAATCACGATGCTAGCAAAAAGTACTTTAGAGGAAATGAGACTAAGCGCATCAAGATGACGTTGGATAATACGTAAAGATAAAGAGAGGTAACAAATCCCTGGGACAGAAAACGGACTGGAGATAGTAAGGAAGAAATGACGGGTTGAAGAAAAGGAAGAGAAGGAATTAGAACGGAAGGGTTGCTGAGGTAAGGGAGGGAGAAAGAACGGGTGTGCTCACGCCTATTAAGGAGGTACTTAGAGATGACAGGAAGAATTATGGGGCAACAAAATCGCCGTGTTTTTAGTAGAAAAAGGATATTAGAGAGAGAGAGAGGAAGATGGGGGGCGTATTTTTATTTCATTCGAGCACCCAATCCAGTCCGGAGAGGCGTGTAAAACTAAACGAAAGAAAGATATGTTGCTTATTTTCTCCCGGAGTCACGAAGAGAGGTAACTCTCGGAAAAGGGACGACTCCTTAAGATGTATCACTAATTGAGCACAATGTATACCTTTTTTAACTCCAAGGCACTTAAAAACAGTTTTCTGTAAAACAAAAACGGAAGAAACTGCTCCCCAACTTGAGAGAGTACGGGAAACAGTAGTCACTTTTTATTAGCCCCGTATATATATATACATATTTTTTTTTAAGTGCCGTTAAAGCGCGAGGTAATTCTGGAAGTCTAAAATTATATAAAATTACTCAGAGGAAATCCTGAGAAGGTTCTTTTTATGTGTTTCCGAAAAGTATGTTATGCATGTATATAAATCGAAATTTTTTAAAGTTACTGAAGCTATGGAACATAAATTGATTTAATAGTTAACAGAAACATACGAAATAGTAATCTTCAAAATACCTCAAGGAATGGGTTTCAACATATGTGATGCATGATTTTTATATTTGTATAAAGAATATGCTAAACAAGTATACGTTATTTCCATATCATTAGCTCACGCGATATTTTTTACAAGCAATGGATAAATAGCCTAAAACACCAAATACACGAAGACTCAGAATAACAGTTTAAATGAGGAATATTTTAAACAATTACTTCATAACTAACTAAAGTTTAATTTAAAATCATTTTAATGACGATAAAAGAAGTATCACCGGATATATTTTATTCTCCTGGTGTTTAAGGAGACGTCAGCTGTAATAACTAATTGTTGGATAGGTAAGTAGTTGTTTGAATTATATTAACCAAGTTCGCAAACTTTTGCCGATTAGCTGCTGTTAAATGAAGGTTGTAGGAGGCGGGGGAAGTCAATTCCAACCAGAGTTATGGCAAGCACTTCAATCTCCAATCGGAATATGCTTTGATTTCCACGCATGCGTACTCGTTGAATGAATATTTATCAAGGCGCAGATGAGTTTTCTGTTCGCACGTAATTTAAAAACTGGTTCTGGGAATCGAGTTTGAATGGAAAGTTGCCCTACAACAATGTTTCAAACGCGCGGTGACCCTTGGTAGTTTAAAGGGAGTCAGATGCTTGTGATAAATACTCTCATTCGGGAAGACGTACAACAAGTTTCCAAGACTGGGCGACCAATCCAGTAGAGTGGCAGTTCCTCGGCGATCAAATTCCCTGTTAAAATATCATATAAGGCAAAGGCTGCTTGTGTTTTATGAGTTCGTGCAACATCGTCCATTACCATTAGCCTGCACGTAGGGCGTAGCAAGACAGTAAGCCACGGAACACATGCAGCAGCATAACTGATGCTGACCGCAAACCAAAAGGGTGCAAAATAAAACCAAAGCGAAAGGACTCGCGAAAGATTCAAACTAACTAAATGATAAAATGGCTCTTTGAGTTATGTTCCTACTGAAATGGATATAAGAAAAGTATTGATTTCACGAACAAAACGTACTTTCTATATTTATATAATGTATAATTATTAATATCCACCCAAAGAATATATGCACAATCATTTGAAAATGAAATTTTCAAATGTATACGGTAATTATCATTTGTTTTGAAGAAAAAACCTTGCCTTACTTATACTGCACCTCAACAGTGAATTCTATTTATACAAAATTTTAAAAGATATTATAATAGTAAGACCTTTGATTGAGTAAATTGGGTAATGCTGATGAGGACGTTAAAGGAAAATTATAAATTAGATTGACTGGGAATAACAGGTAGAAAATACGGAATGGAAATAAATACAGAAAAATACAAGGTCATGCGAATATCGGGTAAAGAAGAAAACTTTAACTTAATTTCAAGGTAAAAACTCCTAGAGAAATACAGGTCAGAATATCTAGCAGAGGATGCATTGGGAATAATTGAGACTCCAACGCACATAGATAGAAACGATCATGACGATAAGATACATGGGATCGATTGTAGAACGAAACGTTATAGAGGCCCATTCTTTCCGAGAGCAATACGACACCATAACAGGAAAGTCAAATCTGCGAGTAATAACTGTTAGGTAGGCCTCGGTGCATTGTACTCATTGCCGCACACCAGATTGGTGAATTGTAAGATAACATGCAGATGTAGAAGTATTGGTGGACAGCCATTAGAGCAAGTTTCAGTATATAAATGCTTGGAAGCATCATAACGAGAGAAGCAAAATGTGCAGAAAGCGAATGAAAAAGCTGCTTTCAGATGAAAGAAACTCGTACTAACAGGAAATATAAAGGAGGATATTCGCAAGAAGTTGATAAAATGCCATGTATGGAGTATAGCTTTGTACGGGGCAGAAACATGGACCCTAAGGAAAAATAATATAAAATACTTGGAAAGTTTCAAAATGTGGGCATGGAGAAGAATGCTGCATATAAAATGGACAGATAATATGAAAAGCGAGGAAGTACAAAGAAGAATAGGAGGGAGGCGGATGATTATACAGGGTATAAGAAAGAGGAAGGCGAATTGGATTGGGCATTACCTTAGGAGAGAGAGATAGGAAAAGGTTTCCGCTGATAGACGACTTGAAAGGGAAAGCGAGCTATGGAGACATGAGGAAGACTGCGAAAAATAGGAATATGTTGAGAACCAGATTTAACCAAGAATAATCACTGGCCTGTTTACAGACAGACTACCTGTGGTGATGATGCTAATAGTTGATACGAGATGCCTTTTCAATTACGACACCTGGTCACCATTCAGAAAAATGGAGTGGAAATTTCACAGCACCATAAACGGAGATTTCAACGACCGAATCGGAATAAATTGTTGATATATGATAAAAATGAAGAAACATAACCTCTTTCCCATTAATCCTATCGAAAAAAACAGACGCGTTCCAATAGACGAAAGGTGCCTAATTTTTATCCAATAAAAATTTTTATCTCGGAGCGATTTAGCTAACGAAGGGAAAAATAATACGCCAGACAGGTAAAAAAACACGCTTCTCGGCCATAACCGCGTGGTACGGCAAGGTGGTGAGCCTCGGCTTCGGGGATCATCCTGCAAACACTACAAAATCCACGCTACCATGTTATATTCTTCCCTCTTTCCCCTTTCCCCCTTACCTTCCCGACTCTTAACTCTAGAACGGCGGCGAAATCGACGCAGTCTGCGCCCCTTCGGTTCCACCTGCCGTCGGCCATCGCCTCAGAGTCGCAGGTATGAATGTAGATGGGAGATTTTCGGAGGCGCGTCTGGAGCATTTCAACCTCTACCCCCCCCCCCCCACCACCTTCCCCCCCTAGCTCCCTTCTTCATTCCTCCCCTCCCTCCCTTCCCTTTTCACCCCGACAGAGAAAAACCTTTAGTACCTGGGGACCTTATCCGAACAGAGGACGGAAGAAGGGACGCGCAGTTCAGAGACGCACAAACGAGAAAGGGAAAAATCCAGTAGGTTGCGATTTGTAAAATCGCGCTTCCAACGTCGAAGAAGAGGACGTAGAATAGCGGAGAGGAAAAAAACAAAAACGAACCTCCTCGGATGCGAATGTTTCCGAGGAAGAGTGCTCCGCTCTCTCTCTCCCTCTCCGTATACTTTATTTTACTCGCATCCGGAAGTGCAGGTTTTTCCTTCCGGGGAGGGGTTAGGGTGTATCGCGGTCCTTTTTTCGGCAGGAGGATATATTTACCGGAGGCATTGACCCTTGTCTACCGCCGCCTTTTTTTCACCGTCAGCTTCCAGTTCACGGGGCGAGCTAGGATGAGGAGAGGAGGAAGGGAGGAGATGCGACGCATCATGCCGACCCGCCACGGGAACAGACCGCGCCACTACGCCGTCGACCAGCCAGCGAAGCCATCCCGCCCGACCCGCCCGCTCACCGCCGTCGCTGACACCATTGTAAGAGTCGGGAAGGGGAATATGTGCGGTGTAGACGTGTTTTACGAGGTTACCTGCAGGAAAGTTCTCCTGTTCTTTTTTTATTTTTTGGTCCGGAGAGGGGACGGTGGTGTGGGAGAAAGGGGAAGGGGAATGTGAGGAAATGAGTGGAGATGCACGGAGGAAGGGATATGAGGAAGCTCGTGGGAGTGAAGGAAGGTTTGATCCTTTTTTGGCTGCAGGTTTTCACCGAAGATTTTTTGGTATTTGAGATTGGTTTCGAGGGTAATGGGAATGGGAGGAGGGGGGAAGGCGGAGGAGGGAGGAAAGGGGCGGAATACGAAAGAAGGACGGGGTTGAACGGTAGGAAGGGATATAGTACAAGGACGAATTGAGCTTATTTTTGGGCGAGTGTGGGACGGAATTCTATTTCGGCGGAAGGACTGGAACATTAGACAAAATAAAGGGAAATCATTCGCGATTCTCATTCAGCATCATAAAATGTTGGGCAGTTAAAAGGAACAAACAAGCTTCATTATTCGTTACATTGTATTGCCAATATACATTTTTGTTTTTTTTTTTGCTCTTCAAGGCTCAACAGTTAACGTTATGCTTAACTTGATGATGTTTTCTCAGACGAAATTAATTCTGTTATATCTTTTCTGAATTAAAATAAGATCAATTATCAAAAGCTCAATTTTGCAAAAATGCTCTCGTCACAATACAATACTTAAGCGATCAGTTGCCATATTTAAAAAAATGCTCAAGCTCTTTCCTGCTACTTAATTTTGCTTTTAGGGAACTTTACCTAAATTTTTTTTATCTGTCATTATATTGCATGTGATATAAAAATTACATTATTTAAAATATTTACTAATATATATGTTACAAAAAATTAATTCTTCACAACAAATTGAGTTAAAGGCCGATATAAATGCTTATACCGCAACAACTATGATGGAATTTTAAATAGATGCACAAAAACTAGGTTTATAATATAACTGTAACTAGGATCATTATAATTTTATTGAAGGATTTAACGACCTGAACTGTTAAACAAGAATCCTTTTCTTGATGGCTTGTTATGGTTATTGAGCAACTTCTTTTAGAGTAAGTGGATGAGAGGGAATCGTAAACTCAGGGCTGGTTGACTCCACCTAGATTCTTGCATATGATTAGAATCGAAGTTTACCTTGTAATTGGTCTCTGGAAAAACTTTAACGACAATTAGATGAAATAATCACTAACTAATTTCTCGGATAGAAAGGATTTGTTTTTTGCTAGTAGAAGGTACATGCAAATGTGATTTATGCATAAAAAATTTCACTTTATAAATCTACATTCTCATCCAATGATTTGTGGATGCCAAAGTAGGTGGTGATGGTCATCAAACGGTAGATAAGTAGATACCGTTCTCGATTGCTATTAATGCAACGAAGATATGAGAGTATTAGGAGAGTAGGCTTCGTCAAAAAACGCCCGTACTCTTTCGCCTAAGTTGGCCTATGGAAGCGTGCGTATCGTTTGAAAATGGCGATTAAAAATTATGATGTAAAGGTCGCAAGATTGTATGAATGATTTTAATGGTAAATATATATTTATGGCTGTAAAATGAATTAGGGTTTGGGATCATAAATTATGGAAATAAAACGAACCAATATAAGTAATAAAACAGATTCGATGACCTAAAAGATCATTTTTAAAGGAACCATGCACTCAGTAGTTAGTTACGTTTGCGGATATTGCACCGTGACCTCCTTTACTTTCTACGTAACAAGTAGATGCAGAAGCAGAAATAGATAGCCCGTTAACAAATGTAGTTGGAAATTTTCCCGTCTTTTAGCGAAGTAAAACGCGATTAATTATGAAATTTACGGGCAGACGTGGATTGGCGTTAACTCTAGGTTTTCATTTTTCCGCCGCCCGCGCCTTATCTAGGACGACTCGAGAGGCGTGACTGGCGGGAGGTGCGGCCTCATCGACCGAGGGCGAGACGGACACGGACGCCGTACTTTCCACGCGTGCTCTCCCAGAGCGCTTACGTTTCTTTCTTCATTTATATAGTGGATCTAAAGCTGAAAATGCACGTTACGGCTCGTCACATAATCTGAGACGACGATGAAATCTTTACCCCTTAATCAACAGTAGATATCTTAGAATTGACGCTATCTCTTGCAAGGCATATTGGGATAGCGAACATATAAGAAACCCTTCGCTTCAACGCGCGTTTTTTATGGATATGGAGTTTTTAAATTTACTTATGAAAAAACGATTATTTACTAATTAAACTAGATGTATTTTAAATAACATGTGATCTCCAGAAGGAAGGAAGGAAGCGGAGGAAGCGGTTGAAAATCTTTTTCGAGAGAAAGATTTTCAAGGAAAACTTGACCCGCATTTCGGCTAAAAATCAGAAGATAACAGCAGTGATTTTACCGATAGTAGAATGTAAAAAATTCTTTTTTTATCTGCTGTCAGTATAATCTAATTAAAAAATTTCCCTGCCTTTTAATGGCTGTGGGAGAATAGCTCTCAATTTTGATTTCAGCCAAAAGGTCAGCTCGTGAATTCTTTCTTGACTTAAGAATGCAATAATGGTACTTTAAAATCTGTCAAATTAACTTTTAAACATATTTTATCGGTGAATTTCTTAATTTTGAAAATGACATCATTTTTATGCCAAGAAAACCAGTTTAACGGCATTCGGAAAAACGGTGAATCGTCACTGTCACCTGGTCACCTTTCAAATACCTCCGTGTTTGATGAAGTGAAATGTTTTGTAATCAAAGTGGGTATTAGTGATTATATTCAATTGCGCAGTAGATTCAGTTATAAAAGAGATCTTTGACGTGCAAAAAATGCAAAGTTTCAAAGGATGTATTAATACAAATATCCTTTATTAATAAAGCAAACATTACTGTCCTGCAGTATTGGTTTATGGAGAGGTATCGTATTTAGGTGCTCACGATTAAATATGTGATCGGTTCAGTAATGACAGCAAATGACTCAATGACTTGTTTATACTCAAGTAACAAGCTGCGGACGAACTCCTTCAAATACCTTGCCTCCCTGGAATTTTGGTTCCACAAGACGATGTTATTGAGTCTAATACGAGCATCATTACTTGTTTAATATACAAGGGGTTTTGGTCTCTCTTCTTGCTTTTCAAACGAGTGTGATGCTATTGAACATAGATTCCAAAAATGAGAATCAGGATAAATTGCAAAGTGAAACTTTTAGACGAATGTGCCATTATGCATTGCAATCGAATCGTATCGATTAATGCGAATATGCTGAACCACAAGGAAATAACAGGACAATATATTTGAACGTACGCTAAATTTATTACAGACGTTATGGAGACATTTCTAGTAGAGGAGGCCTATTTTGGTCATTCATAATATCCAATTGTGAACATATATATAATATATATATTATATATATATATTATATATATATATACACGAGTGCAAGTAAAAACAAGCGACACCTTTAAAATAGGTGACTGTATTAGCATAGAGTAAGCAAGTGAAAGTTTATCCTTTCCGTGGAACAATAATGAATCAGGGTTGGTCGTAGGAGAGAATCCATGATTGACAATGCGCAGTTCTGACTATAAGTTACTCTCGTAATCAGGTTACCCATGGTATAATCAACTCAACGGGGAATAAGTGCCGAATAGAAGCGATAGCGATAGGTTGTTATATAATGGATTTATGAATATGTGAAACTCATGTCGTTTTCAGGAAAAAATATATTTGGTTATAACGAGGACGCAGGGGCTATCGCGAAATTTCTGCAGAGACCCTAATCGGGACTTCGAATATTAATTTAAATATTATAAGGTTAAACCGTGAGAATGGAAGTTATATCCGTGAAATTCTGCATTGAATTGTTGATATTTCAAACGTTTGGCACATAAGTGTTCTTTATTTTTTTTATCTGGCCATATCCGTGCTTGCTATAAGCTTGAATGATTTTGTTTATCCAAAAATAAGCTTGAAGGATGTAGAAAGGCATAAATAGTGGCGATAAAAATGTGATAAATTTTGAAAATCTATCTGGAGGTTATTGCGACACATTTTAAATTATTTTTATGGGCCTTTCCACTCCATATTTAATAAACCGATGCCTTAGCTGCTATCCTCCACGGAGGTCTCCTTTCTTTTGTACCACCAGCCAATGAAATGAGAGTAGACCACTTTTGAGACTTGCAGAAAAGCTCGGTGCAATTCGTCGGGATAATTGGCTTACGACGAGTTTGTATTCTCTTAGGAAGGTTTCCTAATGCCATCCTCTGATACCTGTCTGACCGAGTCTTATCAGCGTTTTAAGGCGCTTTGAGACCGAAGATGGATGGGGAAAAATGGAGGGAGAGAGAGGTAGGGGTGGGAGGGAAGAAGGGAGAGAAAAAGTTGGAAGACAAAGAGAGAGAAAAGGTGGAATACTCGTCAGTAGTACAAAGGAGGAAGCGAAGGCGGGAGAAATTGGAAGAGTTAGACGAAGGCGTCGAGTATGAGAGTGAGAGAGAGAAAACTTCCTATTTTTGAGAAAGGTGTTTTCACACGTCATAAAGATCATTTTGTCAACCTTAAAGATTTCCATGTAAACCATCGCTTTTCTCCCAACGTCGATAAGGATTAAGGAACAGAAATGTTTTATATTTCCCGCTGCTTTATTTTTCACGGCTTGTATGATTGTTTTATAAATATATGGTTTCAATCACGAATGTGCTATTGGAGCTTTGGCTGCAGAAATCTTTGTGTGAGATTGCTAAATTTAAATGTTCATGCAATTTATTCTAGAAAGCTCTACATATGTAATTTTGTCTGCCTGCATTCATAATTTTGGTTTTTAAATATGTTCCAAAAATTTGTCCTTCGTCCAACTTTTTGATAGCTACCTTCTGTATTAGATTGATTCAGAGAATGCGTATATGTTCCACCTGAGGCGTCTATTGTTGGAAAATTCAAAACTGAAGACATATTTAGAAAAACTTTAAACGCTAGAGGATACAAGTTTTATCCTGTGGTCTTGAAGGCAGGCGCGGACTTAGAAGGTACGAGGCCCCTAGGCGATTGGAGTTTACTAGGCAGACTACTTACTTTAGTAGTACAGTGGTTCTCAACCATGGATATTCACTTTTTTCGCGGCACACTTGAATTAGATTTGAATAAAGAACTAGGATTTATCATAAAAATACATATTTTTTATGTTGTGTCGTATATGTAATCGACCAAATTAAGTTATGATATCGTAAGAACAAATGATGAAGTTTTATTAAAAACTCTAATTTTAAAATCTCACTTAATGTGACCCTTGAGCTTGGCGTTTACTAATGATTGCACTGATATTAGGACGTATCCGTGATAAGCAGACTCTCATTTCATCTTCAACACAGTTGAACCGTTCCCTTTTTCTGCATTTAATGTTTGTTTGTGTCGAGAACCCCAACTCACCCAGATAATATGAAGAAAACTGCAACAAAACTGCCAAAACATTTTTCGAAATTTCTGAATATTCTTCTCTAACAGAAATCCAGAACATATCCAGGGACAATAGACGTATTCGATTCTCAGAGTGCGATTAGTTGAAAGAGAAGCTACTTCTTCGGAGGGAGTAAAAACACACAAATCAGTTGTCACTGGTGTGAATGGGTTCCTAACCGAGTCGTATTTCTCTGTAGTCAAGGATGGCAAGTAACGCTCGATATTGTGCTCTACAATTGCTAAATGCTCCACCACGAGAGCAACAATTTCTTTCGTATGGGATTTTTGAATCAGAGGAAACATTTCGAGATTAACTTCTCTAGCTCTCTTTTTCCAGATGAATATTTTACTCTGCAATGCCAATAGCTTACCTGTAAAAGTCAGAATGTTTTCATTCCGCCCTTACATGCTGGTGTTCAAACTATTCAGATATATAATATTTCTGCCAAATGCGCTAATTTGGCGCACCAATGTTCACAGCAAAGATATTAACAAAAATCACTGTTTCCCTCTGTTTCAAAAATTAGTAACATCTCTTCTTTAAGTTCATACACAGGAGCCAACACTCTTCCCCACACTAAACTTTTGTCGTGCTTTTCTTTTAAAAGCTCCCGATTCGAATTTTCTACTTTTATCGCTATCACTTCTTGACATGCTGAGCATTTAAAAGGTGCTAATTACTATTTTAATTGAATGTTAAAACTAGCTATTTTAATTCTAAAAAGGAATAAAAATGTTAATTCAGAGATTGCACGAATAACACAAAACGCAACGAAATAATACTGCCGATCCACAGGAACTTCGAACCAACTCTGAGGACCAGGGAATACGAACCGATGGAGTACATGGACTTCTTTGTTTAAATCCAACGAGGCATCGGATAGGCGACTTTATCTGGTGCCTCTCGTAAAAGGCTCCAGGGATTTATTGCAATGCTCTTATCCGGCCGTACCGCACCGTTTCTGGCCACGTCCGTTTTAACGTATTATATTAAGCATCTCTAACATCACCTCTCTTAATTTAGCTTCTTTGCCCATATAGTATATCATTTGTCTGAGTGCGAGTGTCTCGGGGTTTAGAAACAAAATATTCCGCCCCTTCCTATCTCTATCAGGAGAAAAAAGTGACTTGCTTACAAAGGGATAGCATTTTGAATGACACTAATTTTGTGAAATTGTGTTCAACTCTAGATGTCTGACCTACAGAAGGATATCTTTTTAGAAGGCGAGAGGCCCCAGGCGGTCACGTAGGTCACCTGGCCCTAAATTCGCCCCTGCTTGAAGGTTACTACAATCTGAAGGGAGAAATGATCCCTCCTGACTCTGAGAGAGGCGGGAGAAATTCAACTTTAATTTTTTTAAATTTCTTTTTGCTTCAGCATATTTCTAAAACTTTACCGAAACTTATATTACCTGAGCAACTACTTCCAGCTTCAGTGAAGTTAATTACATGTTTTACGTTATGGTGCAATAATCCGATAACAAGTCTCGCCGTTGACGGTCTGTTATTTAATGTGACATCACTGATCTTGTATTCGTCTTCTAGTAAGCATTATTAAAACATTTTCAGCGTTATATAGATTTTATAGACAAATATATTCCATCAACCTTTCTCTAATTCGCCGTATTTTAAACAAATTATCTTGAAACTTAGTAGTAGTTAGTTTTTTATGTACTTTTATTGCAAAATATGTTACTAGCCCCTCTAATTCCTCGAAGTGACCTCGTAACGGGACTCTAGAAACGAATTCAGGTTTCCTGGCGATTCTTCTATATAGTAAAAGTAATGTCAGTGCATTTAAATAAATGAAAATGACTGCAAGTGATTTCATCCATGTTAACAAGATAGATATAACGGTAAGATAAAATTTTTATTTCACTATTACAGGACTCGTTGCATCGAAATTTATAGTATTTAATTTATACTTAGCGGTCGTTCGAAAGCCATGGCCGAATGGAAAATTGGCAGTTTCGCGTAACAATCTAAGTTCATAACAGATAATTTAGATTTATGTATTGCGAAGAATAAATACGACCTGCTTGCGACCTATTATGCTATGGATTTATTAACACGATAGGCTGAATATCGCAAGTTTCCAAGGTAAGCGAGAGCGGTATACGTATGTCCCCGTTTCTTCAGTGCTCTAGCGACGTCGTAATATCGTTCCTATTATTCAGTATCTCCTAAGCTGGCACTATTGGGTGGAGGTTTATGACGTTTCCTTGCAACAGCGTCTCATAAAGCATTATTATAATTATAACTACACGACGCTAGATGTCTTTTTCTAATATTCATCACAATGCAGAGATTTTATCTTTACTGCAGTAAGGTTTCGCCTATCAATGGAAAAGTACTTATCTGTTAAGAAACAAAGACTAGAATAAGAGGCTGGAAGTGTAGTATAAGTTTAATGCGTATATTTCGAGAGATTCGAGGATTTTAAACATCGATTTTTATTTCCATTAAGAACGCAGTCCCGATAGAGTGAACTATCCGACTTCCATTTCCACACCTTATTTTATTATGCGAGTATTGGAAGTCCATATCACGTTTAATACCACATTTCGTCTCGTGTTTCAATGTTAGCCTCAATTATAAATCACTAAAATGGTTGCGGCCACTTAATATTGGCAATCAATAGCAAATGTGTCCGCAATATTCTAAAAAAATTAGTTATCCTATAAAAAATACATGAATTACATGTTGTCTTTATTTAGTCTTGTTCTACAACGTCTGAACGTCTATTTTTCTCATGCAAATATTTAACGTCAATGAAAATAATCCACATACTACTATTTCCAGTAAAGCGGAGATCCCGATCGCATGATTTAATCTGTGTAGCTCATTTTAATTTGTTATACATCCTTAATAGAAGTAAATCGCTTGATAGAGGTATACACGGACAGACAGGTAAACATTCAGGTGGACAAACCAAATACGATAGGTGCTTTTCATTCTAAGAAAAGTGCATAAAAATGAATCGTTGATTCAGGCATAGTATAAAAAATTTTGAGCGCGTTAAATTACGCATGGTAATGAACCAGTTATTCTATAAAATGATAATATTTTTCAAAACCCGATGAAAATATTTTTGCTTATTTTATTTCTAACAAAAAGTAACGAAAATTTATGATAATTTGAGAAATACCTTGATCAGTTTACTTCTTTTACTTCGTACGAAAAATGAGTTATTACTACGCTTCACAATTCCATTTTGCTATAAGTTGCAATCAGTTGGAAGAGAAAAGTTCAATTTCTATGAAAAACCGTTATCCTATTTTCAAGGTAATCGTAAGAAATTTAGCAAAATAATTACGAATCCTTTTATCACTCGCCATATGCGATGCCATTTTTCTGTAAACACATCCAACCTAATGCCATGCCTCACATAATTTTTGTTACAGCAATCCGCAAATCAGAATGAAGCTCTAAATAGTATCTACCGTTATATGAGTATAACCGACAAGTTTAATAATCCATGCTATGAGGCACAAGCGAAAAAAGCCATTTGCAACGCTTTACGACGCTAAAAAATCATAAATGAGGATAAAAGAAGAAGCACGCCTACTTTTATTCCACCGTTCCAAAAAGTCAGATGAAGAGAGGAAAAAATAATTCATTTCCCTGCGCTGAAATGGGAAAATAAGGCCACTAGGGCAACTAGGAAAAGGCAAGGACGTGGGAAATGGCGTTACCACATATAAAATACGCATCACACCACGCTATACGTCATGAAAGCATTAACAGCGGATTGATGCGACGAGTAAAAAAAGGCAAAAGAGATTTATCCTTTCACCGGCTCAGTCGAAATATTAAGTAATTTATATTTTTTCGAGCGTCCAGATCAGGGGTGGCCAAACCGCGGCTCTTTAAACTTATTCTTAGTATGCGGCTCTTTTAAATTTCCATTTAGAGGCGTGTCAACGTTTTCGCTACAGAACACAATGACGTAGTGTGACTTGAGACATGTGGCGGATGTCTAAGGGACATTCATTATATCAGAATGAATTGCTTCGGATGTTTTACTGATTGTAAATTTATGAGCACAGAATGTTTTTCATGCGGCTCTTGAAATTCTGAAGATTATCGTATGCGGCTCAGAGGGCAGGTTAGTTTGGCCACCCCTGGTCCAAGCTGCTCGTCGACGTCTCTCCGTAATGCAATACATTTCTATTTTACGTCTCCGTTATCGGTTCGCGTTCGCTATCCACGGTTTTCCTCCCGATTCCTTATCCGAATGAACAACATATGGGACGAAATCATTGTGCTTGAGTAAGAGGGGAAGGGCTCTTACATCATCAATCATATACGTAAAAAAAAAACCGAAGATCATTAACCCCTAGCCGAGGATCGGATGCAACGTGTAAAGTGAAATAAATCACTCGAACGTGTCAACTCGCGTTAAATTAGAATGTGATAGTTCGCCGCGGGGACTCTCTTATTTGCTCGTTAATATCGCCCGTCGTCCGTCAACTCTCCTGCCTTCAAGACGTACACTCCTCTTCTCCGGGAGTGCGAGCCGCGCGCGCGTGTGTGGAGGGAATTTACGCATCCGGTACTATGGCGACGCCAACCAACCGTCGCGACGAACCCCGTATTATTGAATATGAACCGTGTGGGTGAATGGCGGCGGAAAAAGACGACGCCGCTGTCGTCGACGCTCGATGAGCGTTGACTCCTGCACTGTAGCACGCGTCACGCCCGTGGGAGGCGTGCACTCCGTCATGTGGGCGCGGACAATGCGGTAATTCCGGCGCGAGGTGCGGAGGGGGAAAATGTCGCCCGAAAAACGAATGGTAAACAGCGCTCAAGGAAAAAATCCCAGGAGTTGATTATTGGAGGATGTGGAGTTGCGTGCCCGCGGAAAGAATTGAGGAATTCTCATGTTATTTACTGCTATGGCAAACGTATTATTCGCCGCAGGCAACCAATCAAGTTAATATTTGCATTATTAACCTGCGTTCCGCCAAAGGCGTGTGGTAGAGTAGCCTATTCCTACGTTAATAGCATCGATTTATTATTTTCCAACAATAAATCATTATCCATAATGTCCGAGCTAATTACATTTTGCCTTCATTAGTAAAATCAGGCGCCTACAAGATAAAAGAATAAGAATGAATGAAAGTGATAGAATACATACACTTGATCCAAGTGTTAGGATTTTCGAGTTTTACGGTCTACCACATTGGAACCGTGACACGATAAAGAGTTACGAGCCAATTAGTATAAGGCGGTGGGATCATTAAAACGGAGATTTCTCTTGAATATGTTCTAGGGAACACTTGCTTAACTCATTGCCTGCGTCGAGCTTTTGCAGACACGTTCCTAAGTAAGTTTCTGCTCTTAACGAAAAACTAAAAATTCATGAAACTTATGCTATGCTAAAATAATAAGCCAATTATTATTACTATTATCATTGTTTTCATGAAAATTATTTGAAGTATGGGATGGAGTTTTTTAAAACAATAAATGGCAATAAAATCTAAATCGACTGTAATCGACCAGCGCAGAATTTCTTTTAAAGGTACGGAAATCTCGTTAATTTAGTCACCTAGAACTTAAGTTTATTATGTTATGTGTGTTTATTCAGAGCATATTTATAATTTATACCGCCAATGACAGAATACGAGAATCCTTGTAAAAAAATTATAGTTGTAGCTATGGGCAGATTCGTCATATTTGCACTTCGCTCGTGCCTCAATGCTGATTTGCACCCCAATTCTTGGAAAGCGTCCCGTAAACCTAGAATTTCAGGAAGCTTATGACGGATTCCTCAAATCCAATCGGCGTTCATGATGAAGCCCTTTTCCCAGAGAGAGAGAGAGAGAGGAAGTCTCCACGTCTCCGATTCGCATCCGGTCGCTGACCGTGGAATCAACCTTCCCGCAAAAAATATGTATAATCTTCCAGTTAAGAATTAAAGCCGGGAACGGAGCGTGCTTTTAAGCTCTTTTAAACGCGTGTAAAAAGTCGTGGAGTCGTAGAAGGGCTGCATTTCGGAGAGGTAGGTGAGGGAGAGAGGGTGAAGGGAGGGAGAAGGGGAGGTGAGAGTAGTAGGGGAGAGGTAGAGAGAAGGTATGAAAGGTATGAAGGAAACGCGCGGGTTAGCTCGAGAGGGGTAGGCGGGAACAGTGGTTTTTTACTTATTTTATCCTGGACACACTCCCCTCCCTCATACCCCTCCTCTCCCCTCTCCTCCCACGGCTGCCGACTGTTATGATAATGTCCCCCTTTTTCCTTCCTCCTTCTTGTCCTCCCCGTCCTTCTCCCTCCCAACTTCTCCACCCTCCCCCATACTTTTACTACTCCTCCCAACTTCTCCCACTCCTCCCCCTCCTAACTTCTTCCATCCCTCCCAATTTCTCCAACCCTTCTCCCCTCCCAAATTTTCCCACCCCTCCCCCTCCCAACTTCTCCCACCCCTCCTCCCTCCCAACTTCTCCCACCCTTCCTCCCTCCCAATTTCTCCACCCTTCTCCCTCCCACTTCACCCTCCCCTCCTCTCTCCCAACTTCTCCCACCCCTCCAATTCCCCCAGACCCGCCATTGTCGAGTCTGATGCGCGGCTCGTAATCTACAGCCTCGTCGTGCATCTCGACTCCTTTTTTTCACTCGCATGGGGCTCAAGGTGCTCGCGCCCCGTGTACCTTTCCCTTGTCTCTCGTGTGGGAAATGGTCGGTTACTGGTCTGTGCATCTACCTCCCTCCCTCCCTTACCACCTTGCTGCTTCCTAACTCCTCTCCTCGTACCTACGGCGAGGAAAATTTTTGAGGCACTCGAGAGGAGACGACGTGTGAGAGAGATTGGGGAACAGACGCCACGTTCGCCAACGGCGCCACGCGGCCATTCCGACGAACCAAAATAACGACGGGGAATCGCGTTCTCGTTTTTTTATACGTTTTATTTTCTTCTGGGAGTGGGAGGAAGAGAAGATGCCGAAAAAGGACCCTTCCATCTTAAAATAATCGCGAGATGGGCCATTTTGATGAAAGGGTTTAGTTTTTTAACGCAAGCCGAGTATTGATTCCGATGGGAGTTTTTGTGAAGAGATAGTTTTTTTACGGCACAGAATACGCGGTCGTCTAATAAATAACCCCTTTTCCTTCATTGGAATGGCATTTTCCGAGAGATTGAGACGTAAAATCCTTTCCATTCATGCCATATCGGGCATGACCTACTATTAATTGCAGTCGTGCAGAGGTCAGGAGTGTGGGAGATTGGCGAATAGTAGGAGAATTAAAATCGGCATCAATCACGATAACGGCGGAAGAGTCGACGTTATGCAAATAATGCCCACTTCGGAATGACGCGGAGTGATTGAAAGTTCTGGAATTAATGATTTCTGCTTCCCAGCCTTGACTTAACGGTTTCCTTACGTCAGATAAGGTGTAGTACTACTCATTCATCACAGGCACGACTAAGGCGCGACATTAAAAGTTTATTTAATAAAAAGATTATTAATAACGAGGAGCAGAAATACCCCCGGGTCATAACACGTTCTCTAAAAATACACACTTATTATTTCACAAACGATTCACACATGATGGCTAACATGATTAATCGCAAAAATCATCTCTTTCATAAATATTTCACAAAATATTTCCGTTGCAGAGAAATAAATGGAGCCTCCGTTTAACTTGTAGATGACAATGAAAACATATCTTCTTTAAAAAATAGAAGCTTCGCGTATTCAAAGTTTCGGCCAATTAAAACTTTAAAATTTTAATTTTATTTTCACTTATACAGCGAAAGTAAAGGGAATTATACGAATGATAGAAATTTCTACAGCGTGGATAATTAAAAATTTCCATATCTATAAATATCCAATTTTTTTTGGAAACAATAAAAATTGAATGATGTACGTAAAGAGAGAGAGAGAAATCGACAACGTAAGCACATTTTTTATTAAGAGACTCCCTAAGCGGAACGATTGTAGCATCAAAATGGGAGCGCGATTGTCCCGATCGCCTCTCCTTTGATCTGCCGACGACCGAGGACTAGCTCTGATTCTGAATATCTCTCCTTCTGTCAGGACCTATCTTACCGTTATCCGAAGGGTCTAATCTACGGGGTAAAATCGAGAAATGTTGTGCAGAATGGGTTTAAAGACGTATCCTAATTAGTATGGTAGGGGTATCCAAGAGAGAGGATCCGGCATTGTAGGACACCATTCCAAAACCCGTCTTTTCGAAGAATTTATTTCAAGTTCACTACCATTAGCTTCAAGACCAATCTAATTTATTTATAAAAAAATTAATGCAGTGGAAAATAAATAGCATCTTAAAAACAATTTTCATGTGTAATAAAACATTTAAAGTCTCTAATTAAATGCAAAGGATTAGATTTTAATTACAGAATGATGTTACCTTGCATAAATCATTAAATATTGACTGTTTTGAAATACACTAGTTTTATCAGATTTAAAATATATTACCCATATTATTCATGACTTTACATTAGCAAACTACAACTATTCTATAGCGGTGGATTCAGTAATTTTGAGGTTGTTTTTATGCGTACATATCCGAACACACCGGTAATATTATGTTAACGGGCTAATAACTTGCAGTTTATTATAACCGAAATTTTCGCAATGATGTATATGAAAGTAAATTAATTACTAATTTAACTCTATATTCTAACACGTAATAAGGAATTTTTCTCATTATTGTGAAGTTCTAACAATCCACTTTGTCTCATTGGTAGGCAGTTACATTTAAAAGCAGAATTTGTAGTGGAAATATGAATTCATATGTAGAAAATCTTCATTTGAAAGATTCTCAGAACAATTTCAATCATTCTACACAAATGCTTTCAGTTCGCTAAAACACCTTGGCTAATTTGTGTATGAAAATCAATAGAACGGATGAAAAATTAATTTTTATTTAAATGTTAAATGTATACAACACTGCAAGAAATGAATAATAAATATTTATTATTTACTACTAATAAATGGGTTAAAATGGTTCTGGGAAAGATGTTTTTTTGAAACGAATTCAACGAAAAAAAGAGTTAAAATCTGGAACAGCGCGCACCCTATCGATTTTACCGAGGCGACCTCCATCGCCGAAAATCCATCCCCCGTTTCTTACATCCGCCGAAAGATTCCTTAACCCTCCAGCACTCGCGTGGGGTGCTGTGGACACCCCAGACATACGTTTTATGACAGGGTTCCCTTTCTTTGGCCTATTATGATCCCGACCCTTCAGTAGCTGGAAGGACATGAGTTTGGAACCTATTCTGCTAAAAACATTTCAGTTCTCAGTAGATAGCTAGTAGATAGCTGCGTTGTGCGTTGCGGAAATCAGTGCTTTTTTCTATGTGCGGACATTGTTCATATTTTATTCTGAAATTATTGTTACTATCTATAGAACTTTTATTTCACATAATTTGAGATTCTCTCTGAATAGTTTCTTCACTGATCGTCATAGTATAATGAGTTATTTCCCTTAATTGGAAATCACATCTCAACAGTTTCTTCACTGACTCTGATCCTACAAGGTTTGTAGATTTTTTATTATTTCAGTGTTCGGTTTTTGTTTTGAAGCTCCCAGTAAACTGTTTCCGGCAGATATTTGACAGAACTACAACAAGGGACAGCTAATATTTCTGGTAAACATTTACCAATCCATAAAAGAGAGAGATATAAATATTATAGTGAATTGCACGAATATTCAAATTGAAAGAAGCAAATACAGTTTTCAAGGTCATGATGCGAAAAACAAGGTTTCCTCTCGTGTACAATTATTATTTGTGTTTTATTGTGGAACTTCCGATTTCTTTAACTGAACTGACGATATTATAAGTATATTCCTAAAAACTGTCAACTGACTCAAAGATTGACATCGGAAAATATTCATGAAAGGTACCTTAAGACTTTTTCTTTTCGAAATAGATTACTAATGAAAAAATTATTTTAAACTTCTCAAATTCACTTATAAATGATTATAAATACAACAAAATAAAGAATTGAACAATAGTGATATTTTTTATAACAAAAAATCTGTGGGGTTTCAGGAGCACCCCACGCGAGTACTGGCATTTGAAAAATTAACGCGAGTAATGCAGGGTTAACCAGGTCAGGCAACGCAAATATTTGTCCAGCTCGGCGGGAGGTACACGGGATACACGTAATAGATTATAGGTTATAAATCAAATAGAATAAGGGAAAACGGATCCCTTCAACTATTAAAACAGCCTACCTTGGCCAAAGATCCCTATTGTTCATCGGAAGAGAGATGGACGGAGGGTTCGAGAGATTTCGAGAGGGGAACGGGGAGGAAAAAGAGAGGTTGAGAGAGGGAGAGGTAGGGATTGCGTGTTAGTGTGTGCCATAGGGATTGTCAGGGCTACGTAGAGAGAGAGAGAGAGAGAGCGAAGCCGTCTCGCTTTCTGTCTCTCGCTCACACTGCTCAAAAGGCGAATCACAATGGTCTTAGCAACGCTTCGGTCAGAGATCGTAGGATCCCTCTCAACTGCCGGTTTCTGGCAAATGTGACAATGGACTCATCCTTCCTCCTCACATCTCCAGGAACGAATTTAAGTATGTGATATATATATATATATATATATATATATATATATATATATGTATATATATAAACTTACACTCATATATAAGAAAATAACGGACAGTACCCTTTTCTGCCTAAATATCCGAGAGCTGCTTTTGGTGTAGCGCGTACTTAGGAAAAAACACCGTGTGCGGTATGCGAACTCTTTTTAAGAGCCTAGACCACCGTCCAAAAAGATGCGTAGAGAGGGGAACTCCACGTGTTTGAGTGCGTGCGTGATAGCGGGGCGGCACATACGTAGCGTCGTATGAATAACTAAAATATCGCTCATTATCGCCGTCTCGGTTGATCCCATTTTGAGTCGTGAGAGAGACAGAGAGAGAGTAAAACTAGAGAGAGAGTAAAACTAGAGAAAGAGTAGAGAAACTATGGAGGACCGGAGAAAAACGCCCATCAATTTGAGCCGAGTCCTTTTAAAGGCGGTCACGTTTACGCCCAAGTCGTTTGCGACTCCATAACCTCGTAAAACGCAGATTACAGCCGCTTTTATCTCTGCACGTCTTCCATTTTTTTGCGCGAGAGGAAAACGCGCAGACGTTCGCTATCTTCCTTTGTTTGTTTTCCTGTCGTGCCAGGAGGAGCTTTCCCTAGAAAAGTATACCGTCTGGTGTGTCCAAAAATGAGGAATGAAAAAATGTAAACAAGGAAACGTTGCCGACCCGAGGAATAATTATATCTGACCGCCGGCGAATAGCCGTAAAGGCTGTATACTTGGGAGGTAGAAACTCGTATGAACAACCTTCGAGAGCGCTTTGACTAAAGACCTCGCCTATGTCAATTAATACATTCAGACTATTAGCGGATGCCTATGAATATCTCTTAAAAGATAAATTCGCTGTAGATATAAGGCTTACCTATGCGTAAACGTGAATAATTTACGGAGAAGTTAAGGTTCATCAACGTGCAAGATGGTATATAAAAACTTTTTCTGGCAAATTAATGAAATGAGGCAAAGTGCTCAATGTTTTAAAGCGATTTTTCCTGAAATTCTGCTGAAACATTTCCGAATACTAGTTTTGACTCGCAAGTAATAATAAAATCAATTCGTTAAATTAATGTCTTTGTCTTGTCCATCACTAAGAGTTCTTTCCAAATCCTTGAGCTTTTTAATAAGAGTTTCATTGCTCATTTTTTTATTTCACTGAAGTCATAGAGAAAATTAAATTAATCATTGTGATTTTGTTAAAACTTATACCTTTCTTGTAAGGAATTAATTACAGTATCTAAAATTGCATTGAAAACATTTATTCCAAACTTAATCTTAGGGCTCATTGGTGATTCATCTAAAGTTTCGTAATCGAAAAGTCTCTTTTTCTTACGTTCCCGAGCCTCGTTTTTCGCTTTAAACTCGGGAGAAACTTCTAATATTATTGAAAATTCCTTTGCCTCTTCAAGACAATTTTTATTCCTCATCTGTACGATATTCTTTTACAAACATTGTTAATTTTTAATGGATTCCATGGAACACAGAATATTCTGATTGACACTTTGCAGCAATTTGCTCACTATGTTGACTCTATGTAAAATCTTATGCCAAAGAGCTAATGAGCACAAAAATTGGTAATCTTGAACTTTAGAGACTAGAACCTGTCCCCTTTTTTGTAACATTATCTCTTTCTGCATCCTCGTTTATTTCCAGTAAGGCGTCATACATCTCTCCTATCTGATGCCGTAATTGTCGATTCCCACCTAGTGTTCGAAAGAGGTTTAAGTGTCAACTGAGTATGTTTTTTCAAAACATCTCAACGCTTTGTTGAGGCGCAAAAGAAATCATATAATTCTTGAACTGTTCCAAACAAATTACAGTCTCATAACTAATTTTAACCAAATTTAAATTGTGCGCTGAGCACGGAACAAAAAATGCTCTGGGATTGATGTCAAGAATATGTTTCTGAACGCCGTTTTTTCTGCCTCGCATATTAGCTGCATTGTCGTATCCCTGACCACGCAAATGTTTTACATCTAAGTGAAAACTTTGCAGCTTTTGAATTAACCATTTTGACAGTCCTCCTGTTATGTCTAAAACTTCAACAAAACCCAAGAAATGCTCTTCTATGGTAATGAAACTGAGAGAATCAGCTGTAGCTTTTGGCTTAATATCTACAAAACGAGCTGAAATTGCCATCTGCTCAATGTGGCTCATGTCAGACGTACAATATAGAATTATAGAAAAATATTTAGCATTTTCAATTAGTGCTAAAATAAATTCCAAAATATTCTTTGACATCAAATTGATAACCACATTTTGTATATTTTGCTCAAATAATTGACCATATTATTTTGTTTTAGGGTTCTTTACACGTGATTTGCCATCACTATGTCAAACTCGAACGAAGTTCAACCAATTTCAAGAAATTGCCATCTACATCTGTATGATACCCTGCAAGTCACCTTTTGGGTGGATGCCAGGAGATGCAGTGCACCAAAGGTTTCTAGTTTTTCTACGTTACCTTTTCCTATTATGTTCTCTTATCGTTCTAGGAAAAAACGATCCTCAATATCGCTCAGTCCTACAATCGATCTCGCAAATCTTATCCTCGCTGTCCAGTCTTCCGAGATATGTCAGGCTTCTAATAAGACCTACTACCTCATTCGCTAGTCCCTCCGACATAAATTTTTCCAGCAGTTTAAATCTAGCCTGCAGCCTACGTTCCTCAATCAATGTCCATTAAAGACTTTCTATTAATAATGTTACGCTTTGTTTACTATCCTAATTTCATTTTACAAATCTAGCTGCCCTGCGCTGAACCTTTTCGTAGGGATCACACACAGTTGAGGCATATTCGACCTGCGGTCGAATCAAGGATAAATAACATAATTCTTTCACTTTTTCGGAGCTATTTTTTACTATTCTTCCTATAAAGGCCAGCATTTTGTTAGCGGCACCTATCAATCGGCGAATGTAGCTGTTCTACAAGAGATCATTATGGATCGTGACTCCTAGATATTTAACCGAGTCTGAAACTTGAATCTCTACTCCGTCCAACGAATAATTAACATCCAATGAGATATTCTTGGTTCTCCAGAAGTTGATGACGCAGCTTTTCTTTTGGTTGACTCTAACTGCCATTCCTTACACTATGCAGAAATAGCTTCTAGATCATTTTGGAGATACTGGTGGTCTTCCGGATTGCTTATTTCTCTATTATTGGCGGTGTCGTCCTCGAAAAGTCTAATTTTACTTCTGACTACTGAGCTGATATCGTTTATATAAATTAGAAATAATAACGGACCAATTACACTACCCTGTGGAAGGCAAGAGACAACCTCCACTAAGTTCTAGGATTTCCCATCTGTAACAACCTTCTGCTTCCTATGATTTTAAAATTCACGGATCCAACTAACAATTTTGGAATTGACGCCTAAGGTTTCTAATTTCGTTATTAACTTCCTGTGAGGTACCTTATTATAGGCTTTCCTAAAATCTTAGAAGATGGCACCGACCTGCCTATTATTTTCTCCGCTTCTTAGTAAAAAATTCACAAAAAGACCGAGCTGAGTATCACATGACCTACCTTTCCTGAAACCGTGTTGGCATTCATCTAACAATGAATTAATATCAAGAAATCGAATTATGTTGCTTACGAGTATATGCTCGAGAATCTTGCATGATATCGAAGTTAAGGAAATCGGCCTGTAATTTTCTGGGTTCTCCTTGTCGCCGCCCTTATGAATTGGGGTAACGTGCGCTAACTTCCAGTCATTGGGGACCTCTCCGCGGGAAATAGATTTATCGAATATTATCCGAAGAAAAGGTGCTATTTCTTCAGCTAATTCTTTTAAAACGCAAGCAGGAATTTCTTCGGGGCCAGTGGCTTTGTTAGGTCTGATGGAACTTAATTGCCTTGCTATTCCCACCTTAGAAAATACTATATGGTCCATCAGGTCGCTCCTTATTGCGGGTGCATAATGTACGCATTAATCATTGACGGCTGTAAATGCTTTACAAAATGACCGTATAACAGGTTGGCTTTCTCTACGCCATCATGAATAACAGAACCCGAGGCATTGCCATTGTTTCGTTCAAACAACTTATCAGTCGACCCTCGAGGAGCCAAACACTGAGTGCCAAGATATTTAACAATTTCAACGATATTTTCCGTAGCAGCGCGCCAATGCTGCTTCTTTTCGTCAATCTTTATCTGTTTCATGATAAACTGTACACTTTAAATGTACATTTTTCAGATCAAACCATTTTCTAAAATTTTTCATATGAGCAGAGGAAACTTCGCGAGCGCTTAAGGTCTTTGACAAATTCTGCCAGTTGGAATATCCTTCAAAAATTAATTGACTAATATTACTCTTATTTTCTTCTGAAAAATGTTTACAGTAAAAACGAAACACCCTATTACTCTTAACAGAATACAAAAGCCAATGCCATGGAATTATCTCATTATTACTAAGTATCCGAAAATAATAACTATTGCTAAATTTTCCGCCATTTTCATCAGCCGGATATGTGAAATTCTTAATCTGTACAGGACCTCATTCAACAATAATTTTTCTAAATTTGCCGTTAATCTTAGGCCAAGTTGCCGGATCGCTTGGAGCAGACTGAAGGCGATTGTGACTGACAAATGAACTACTTCGGTCAAAATGATCTTCCAAACTGCGAGCAGGACTTCTAGGGATAAGGCCATCTTCCTTACATTCTTCTACCTCCTCACATTCTTCTAATGTCGGAGAAATAGTTTCATTGGCAACTTTAAATGATTTATTCCATTCGCCTTTCTGTTTTTCTATTTCTGGTTCTCTTTCGAGTTTTCGTTTCCTATTTTGAAAACAATACATTTTCTTTTTCTTATCCATTAATCATGGATATTAAAGCTTCTCAAATCTGCAATGAAAGTAGAATTTTAATTTAATATTTATTCCTATGTGCATAAAATATTAATTTCTACATGAAAAATTATATCATTAGCCTCAAGTAGCCCATAGAACAGTTTTCCATTCCGATCTTCCTACAAAGTATCGGTTAGGTTATGCTCTTGCTTCGACGATCATACATATCAGGTGCTCCCAACGTTTATGCAAGGGTGTACGCGATTTACAAGGGAAAGCGGCGGTTGCATATATTCACTTCCCGCTCAAAACTTACAGATCGTAGGTAGATGTATACACCTACGAGTTAATTAAGAATGTTGATAGTAGGAAATCTAATTTTATTCTTTAAAAAACATTATTAGATCGTTACATTTCAGTATTTTGTGGCAGTTCAAAAGACCTAAAAGCTGTAAAGGAAGATATCCGAACAAACCTCGGTAGGCGCTTCGGCGAACCATAGCGGCGACCTCGGGCACCGCGTTGGGAACACCTGACCTAATTACTAGTTCCGCAGTACATTTTCTAAGCCAATTTAAAAATAATTTGTGAAAAATTTCAAGATATTTCTAAACAAGTGCGTCTTCTGTTGAAAAATATAATTGAAAAAGGGTAACTTATGACAATGAGAATGGCTTTTAATTAAAGAAACTAGTTTACGTTAACCTATAATCTTAAAAAGAATTGTACACAGACGCAGAATGGCAAAACGGGGAAATATATAAATTAAAGACCCGGTTGAAATATAATATTTTGGTTATTCATTTATATGAAGATTACATATACTATATTTGGCTAAAATCCATTATGTCAGTTCTCCAGAAATTCGTGTAAAAGAAATATATAACTTTTCACTGTGGTAGCTCTGCTCTTTAGTTCCGCTTTCAACATCTTAATTTAATTATAACATGCTGTACAAATCTTACCCAAAAATTTAATTTAAATCCGTTCAGCCAATTCCTTTTAAATTCTTAATTACTGAAAGAGTCTAATTTGTAATTGTGGCACCCCTGTTAGGCTGATTCGATTTAAATATATTAATATGGTATTATATATATGTGTACATTATAAATATTAAATTTGGTTAAAATTGATATGGTCAGTTCAACACAAATACGTGTAAAAAGAATTTTTTATTCCTTGTATTGTGGCAGCCTCGTTTTCTATATCTATACTAAACATCTTGATTTTGTTATTTTATGTAGCATGCCTACTTCATACAAAATTTCGTTGAAATCAGTTGAGCCAATTCCTTCGAAATTCATGATTACCGAAAAGTTTAATTTTGTAATTGTGGCACCCCGGCTTATTTGATTCTGTCCAAACATGTCATTTTGGCCATTAATTTAATTAATTTATGTGAAGATTCTATGTGCCAAATTTAGTTGAAATCGGTTCATTCATGAAGAAGATGTTAGGGACACACACGCACACGCGCGCGCACACACACGCACACACACACACGTGCATCAAGGAGATCTCCTAGGACTACTTTCCATTTTTTGGAAAATAGACTAAGAATAGACACCTGATCTAATGGTTGGCGCTTCTCCAAATGCCAGTTAGAATTATTTCTCATATCCAATATGCTACATTTACAGAATAGATAAATATATATCTGTTAATAAATATTCATAATTTCCAAGCGAATATAATAGTTCAGTAAAAAGGTTCAATGTTAAAAAAAATCACTCTAGTTTTTCAAGAAATTGATCTAAAAATTATTCTTCGAGTTTAGTTCAAAGTTACAGATTACATTTAGGAAAATTTCTTAGCTAAATGATTCTCGGTATCACGTGCGGATATTTCAGTTGAATAACAAAATTTGCTACGCTTAAGAAATGTTTGCCAAATACGAAGTATTGCTGATGTAGTTATTTTAAAAAATATTGAAGTTTTCTGCCAATCGCTACTAACCTGTAGTTCGGTGAGTGTAGAAATACGTCCTGAGCACAAAAATATTGAGATCTTTCTTCCACAACTGACAATGAAAGACTGACGAAAAGTGGGTTCAAGTCGTATAGAAGGAATGAGGGGGAGAAGGAATAACTTGCAATTATTTGCGGGAATGCCCTTAGATATTGAGCGATTTGAACTGGGTATCACTGGAGGACCGTAGATTGCACTCAAGGTTGAAACTTCTAGAGAAATATAGGTCAGAATGTCTAAAAGAGGAGGTAGTGGGAATAATTGTGGCACCGACGTATATAGGTAGAAATGATCGAGACGATAAAATACGTGAGATCGATTGTAGGACGGAGCGTTATCTAGGCTCGTTCTTTCCGAGGACAATAAGAGATCACAATAGGAAATTTCGAATTGCGTTAGACAATCTTTAGGTAGGATTTGGTGCATTGCACCCCCTGCCACCCACCAACTTGGTGAATTGCAGGGTAACTTGTAGATGTAGATGTAAATTTACTGGAATCACGGAGATGGTGGATTGTACATTTCAAATAATTCGCGGAACCGCGAGGCAGCTGCACTAGAACCGAAATAACGTAGAAAAGAAACAGCCTACTTCACTAATCACAGCTGAAATCAACAATCCGGGATCGCAATGCGCGTTCGCCATTGTTCTAATGTTGGTAAAGGTCGTTAGAGAGACCGAAAATGGGAGCAAGAAAGGAATCGGCAGGGGGCAGGGGCAACCTCCTGGGGCGACACTTTTTTTTCAATTATTCAGTTTCAAAAATAGCGCAGTGGCCTCATTACATTGAAACATATAACCATAACAAATAATATAACATTAAAATAAATAACTAAAATAAGATGAGATAACAATATTACCAGCAATTGAAATGATCATAACACAGAGAGCGCCAAATATTAGAGAAAGACAGGATTACGCAGCAGGTAGTAGATTTCGGAAAGAAGTCTACTACCTGGTGCGTTTTCCGTTTCCGTTTTAGTGCCATTGAAACTAAACGCTGGCTCACACTGAGGTACGCTTACCATATATATTCAGGAGACAAAACCGGGACAGAACGATTTCTGTAGATGAAATACTGGGACATAACCGGGACATTTCTTTTGTTATTTTTATTTGTTGCATGAACTTAAATGTAATATAAATGAGCTCTGCATAGCTTAAACGTATTTTCTGTTGCTATTAAATAATTTTAGCAATTTGCCAATACGATATTTTAATAGTTAGGCTTATCATATTTTCAATCAACCTAACCGGGACATTAGGAGATGAGGGATGGAAAGGGGGAAGGGTAATCAAAAATTATCTAAACAAAACCAGAAATGTTTTTAATATTACAATATTATATCTAAAATTCAATATTTTAACAAAAAATAAATTATTTGATACTAGGAACCCCTTCATTTATTCAGAAACAGAATTTTTTACAACTATCCCTGACTTCGACTCATATTTATTTTCCGGGACAAAACAACAAACCGACCGGGACAAGACATCGAAACCGGGACAATCCTGGTCAAACCGGGACGTATGGTAATCCTACACTGAGGGGACGGTCGATGCCTTGCTTACCTCGCTTACCGCCTAGATCTGTATCTGATAGACATTAATGCTACTCGTTGCCAAAATTGCTCAGAATTGTAAAAAGTATCCTATGGTTTAATAATAAATCAATGAGATAGATATTTAAGAAATTGTAATCATAATAAAATATCGTATATACACAATAATAGACACAGCCACTTCTTTCACTGGTAAACACTTGTTGATTACCGAACATCTTTTTTCATTCCGTTCCCCACTAATTAGTTTACTTTTTGTCCCTCCGCCCCTTCACCCCTAATTGTTACCCTTCCCCACCATTTAGTAGTAGTATTAGTAAAATTAGACTTTTTGCCGATTATGCCGTTCTATATAAAGAAATAAAAAACCAGGAGGACCATCAGTCGCTGCGTGAAGACTTAAGAGCCATTCAGCGTGGTGCAAAGAATGGCAAAAAGAAATTAATTACACTAAATGTGCCGCGGTTACGTTCTGGAAAAGTAAGAACATAGTAGTAGGTTTCGAGTATAAAATAGATGGAATAAATATTCAAGCAGCTATTTAGGAGTAACCATTTGTAGAGATCTTTCGTGGGACATGCACATTCGTCGAGTTATAGGCGCGGCCAACAAGAAACTGGCTTTCATAGGTAGAATAGTACGGAACACTACAGAACAAGTACGTGAAACATGTTACTTATCACTGGTTAGACCGCAAGTGGAATACGCCTCATGCATATGGGATCCGTACGAGAAGGGACATATAATTCAATTAAAAAGAGTGCAGCGCAGAACAACCAGATTCGTAAAACAAAAGTACGAATATAAGGAAAACGTCACCTCATTTTTGAGGGATCTGAACTGGGTACCACAGGAGGATCGTAGATTGAACTCAGGGTTAGGCTTCTGGAGGAATATAGATCGGAATGTCTAAAAGACGAGGTTGTAGGAATAATTGAAGCACCAACGTATATAGGTAGGAACAACCGTGACGTTAAGATACGTGAGATCGATTGTAGGACGGAGCGTTATCTAGGCTCGTTCTTTCCGAGGACAATACGGGATCACAATAGAAAATTTCAACCTGCGATAGACAATATTTAGGTAGGTTTTGGTGCATTGCACCCCCTGCCACCCACCAATTAGGTGAATTGCAGGGTAACATGTAGCTGTAGATGTAGATTTAACTTCTAACGCTCACTCTTCTTCCACAGCTTGACTAACATTGATTTATCCCCCCTTTCCTCTAGTATATATTCCGCAAATCTAACAGCTTTTTCGCCTTGACCATGATGCTAAACGACAACATATAGGCCACATTGTTTTTGAAATATTAAAGTTATTCAGTAATAAATTTTGTTTTCTGTTGTGCAACAGGAATTCGTACAAAAATTAGCTAAAAATTAAGAGCGGAAATAATAATCAAAGGTTACCATGCAACTGAAATACCCTGAGCAACTGTGAAAAATATCCTCTAGAATTTTACGTTGTTTTGTGCGAAAACTATGACTAACGCACGAAGAGGCAAAAAGGTCATATTCCCTTAAAATGTATGGGATAGAGAGAAAATAAGGTGACGCGACAATTTATTTAAACAAACAACTGTAAACGCATAGTAAGGTAATAAAAATAAACGGTGACTTTTAGCAAGACTTTGTTCATTTGTCGAAATAAACCTTTCACCTGAAGGGAATTAACGCGCATCACCTAGCTTTTGTAGGGACGGTAATTATCACCATTGTGCAGGTGATTAATGCGTCCTCGACATGGAAGGTAAAAAACTTTGATACATTGTTCAGTTTTTCGTTAAAAGTTTGTAACATAATTCATTTAAAAATACCTGCTTGAATGCGATTCCACGGTAAATATCTGTTGCGAAATTTAAACTCGCGATCAATGAATTTAAATGCAATTTTCTGAGATTATCAATCAGAATGTTGCATTCAACCTTAGTAGAAGATCGATAAAAATGCATCTCGCGGAACTAAATGCCTTTCAATCAAGTAGGATTCTCAAGGATTGCGGAAGTGAATAATGCGATTTTAATCTTTTAGTCTTAATTGAACGCTGCGTAATTTATATTATTATTACCTTCTGTCATGCATCACTTTCTCGACTAGCGGTCGGATACAAGAAATTCTCTTTATATAGCTAACAACTAACAAACTTAGGAAATCGAGATCGTTAGTGTCCTTAGACTTTGACTGAAGTCTTAACTATCTCGGGAATTGTAAAGTTTCTTTACTTAAGCATAGAGGAAACGCGCATTGTAAAGAAAAAAACGTTGGCTAATACTCTGCTTGGTTTTACACGTCAGCAAAAAACATGAGTTGAAAATTCAGTATATTTTCAACGGTTATGAGGCATTATCCTTTGACTAATGTAATTAGCGTCATATAAAACACATTAACTTGTAAATTTCATCGAATAAGATGTGTACACACCCTTAAAACCTAACTTTACGCTATCGTCACCATAACTTATATGTTTTTCCCGGGCAGTTATAGAAATCAAGGCAACAATGGAACCTTGCCCTAACGTTACGTCTCTATTAGTGCATTTAATGTATTCATCTTATATTAAAATAAGGTGGTTGATATATTTTACATAAAGACCAAATTATAGTCACTCTAAACCAGGGGCGAATTCCGGAAACTTCCCAAGGTGGGTGGGGGAGGCGGGATAGTCCCTCCCCTTTCTTGAATGCTCCTCTGCCGAAGGCCCTATATTTTGAAAATCTTGCCCCAATCCAATGGTGAATACAAAGGGGTTTAATGGGATAATTACCTCCCTAACGGAGAATGATAATAATAATGATAAGTTTTAGTAAGTATTCTAACTCAGTAGTCATTTAGGAATCCATACCGTAGTACGTGTAGTGTGAAATATACACTGTACATTTATTGTAACGAGAAGTTATTGTTTCAAGTTAATATGTATCAATAAGTTTATTTATTTTTAACCCCCCTAAGCAATGCACCTAGTTCCGCCCCTGTCCCGTTCAATATCTTTCTTTCCCTTGCCATATAGCCTCAATCTTCGGTGGAGAAACAAGGATTTTTGCGCGGAACGAATTTAAGAATTCATCCAGTAGAGGGCATTGGGGTCGTCCAGTGGGGAAGGAGGGATAGGCACACTTCATACTTCAATGGAACGTCTCAGTTCGAAACAAAAAGACTTCTCAGGGTTCTTCTTCTTAAAAAGCGACTTATTTCTCAAAATCGACGAAAGGGACAGGACTAATCCTTCATAAAATTGCGATCCTCCACAAAGAGATCAAAAAAATAATTAAAAGCTAGCGCTTCAAATTTTTGTAAATTATTTTTTCACGAAATCCACAAACGATGCGGGTCAATGGCGAAAGCGTGCCGCTTGGAGAAGCAGCGGACACAAAAAATGATGGGAAAAAAGTCAATTTATTCTCTCTCATTGTTTGAAAGTTCCCGAGGCACGCACACGCTCAACTTATCAGCCACTAGGTGAAATAATATATGAAATAATTTATGGTTATGCACAGATCCATAGTGAGTGTTTTTAGCGCCCCAAGAAAATCTTTCATTTTGCCCCCTTAAACTAAAAATATCTTTGAAATAAATAGTTAAAAAGTAATTTATTATATGAATTACAAAAGATTATTACTTTATTCGCTTTGAAATAAAATATTTGCTGCAATAATATCGAAATTATATTAAATGGGATTTATTTGTCCTTTTTAAAAGAAAGACATAACACCATTTATCGATTTTTAATAACTTTGCCGTTTCGTATTCAGTTGATAAAATAGCAAAGGAATTGAGTCGTGTCTCCATCATTGATGAACTGCGAAAGTTATTGATAATTAACTATTGCTCTATCTAGCGTTAATTGCCGAAGTGATCTTATGCCCAAGGAAGGGGAAACGTCAGCGGCGTAATCTCAATGAAACAATATCCTAAAGGAAGATTTCACGTTAGTAAATTTAATAAATTCCTCATAATTAACTGCTAGTCGCTAAATATTATCCTCGGCAACGTATCACTTCGTACTGCAAAAAATACGATACGATATAAATAAATTGACTTACTTCTTCCGATGGTTGGCGTTTTGTGATATTTAGAATTAATTAAGGACTTCGAATTCATGTAAAACCTTACAGCATGAGAAACACTGTACTATAACCTGACGCAACAGAAAATGTGTAGTGCAACAACATGACGTCGCGGGTGTAGACCAAGTCCTCTAATTTAGTTGTAATGCGTAACACGGTACAACCTTTTTCTGTAGTGTTTCCCAGGCCTGGTTGGACGCGCTTATCTTTTTCTCGTTCGTTATGCACATCGAAAAGCCGATGAATTGGACACTATTATCCATTAAAGATCTCTGTGGATAATAGTATCTGAATAGCGGTATGAGATGGGGCGCCAAAATAATATCCATCATATTATTATGATGAATATAATTTCGGCGCCGCATCTCATTCAGCGCTCTAGGCAATTTCCTAGGCTGCCTACCATATCACGACGGCTCTGGTTATACATATCATCATAGGTAATCTATCTGTAGACAGGTCCGTGATTATTCATGCTTAAACATGGTTCTCCATATACTCCTATTTTCCACTGTCCTCTTCATATCTTGATATCTTTCCCTTTCAAATCGTCTATCAGCTGAAACCTTTTCCTACCTCTTTCCTTTTTTCCATCTAGTTTTCCTCATAACACGTCTTTAATCATACTCTCTCTCCTCAGGTAATTTCCAACCCAGTTTGCCTTCCTCTTTCTAATAGTCTGTATAATCATTCGTTTCTCTCCTAATCTTTGTAGCACTTCATCGTTTTTCATCCTATCTGTGCATTTTATCTTCAGAATTCTCCTCCAAGTCCACTTTACAAAGCTTTCCAAGTATTTGATGTCATTTTTCCGCGGCCATGTTTCTGCCCCGTACAAAGATATACTCCATACATAGCATTTTATGAACTTCTTGCGGATATCTTCTCTTATATTTCCCGTAAGTAGGTGCTTCTTTATTCTGAAAGTCGCTTTTGTTTTTCCTATTCTATTCCTGATCTGATCTGTACATTTTGCTTTTCTTGTTATAATGCTTCCAAGGTATTTTTAGTCTGAAACTTGTTTTAGAGGCTTTCCTCCAGTACTTATGTTCAGATTCTCTTCTTTGCACGATATTCAAATGACCTTGGATTTTTCTGAATTTATTTCCATAGCGTATTTTATATCTGTTATTACTAGTCTATTTATCATTTTCTGGAGTTTCTCTTCCTTTCTTGCTAGAAGTACTTGTTCATCCGCGTATTTTACTATTCTTATAATCCTTCCTCCAATTTTGAAATCTCCTGTGCCTTCTAACGCTTCTTGCATTAGACTTGCTCCATATGTATTGAATAGGGTTGGCAGCAGCCCTGTCTTACTCCTCTACCGATATTTACACCGCAGGTGTCCTCATTCTCCAACATGACCTTTACAACTTGATTCACATGTAGATTCCTGATCAGTCCCCTGTCTCTCCAGTCTACACCTATATCCTTTAATATGTTCATCAGCATTACCCAATTTACTCTATGAATGGCCTTCTGCTAGTCTACGAAACATACGCAGATATCTTGACTGTACTCTATTGCCCTTTCTGATATGATTCTAACTATAGCATCTCTAGTTCGCCGTTCTTTTCAGAAACCGAATTGATCTTTCCCTAGCATTTCTTCTGCCTTTTTCTCCAGCCTTTTATTAAGAATCCTCGTAAACATATATATATATATATATATTATTCTCCATTCTCCTCCTCACATCCAATATCACCTTAAGATTTGGATGGCGCTCACCCTATCGCCCCGCCTCAGACGAAAGAGACTTAAGACCTCTCTTTCTTAAACTGACTCATCTCGTTTTCCTCTTTTCTCTTTGGCGACCGGTTCTTTAAAAAATCTTGTGGAGCCCTTCGAAAATTCCCGAATCTTTCCCTTCATCCTCCACCTCAAATGCGATCGAGAGAGAGAGAGAGAAGAGATGGTATGAAAGGAGGCAAAGGTAGAGAGAGAGAGATGGTTGGTTTCTTTATAGAAAGCGCTTTTAATGCATAATCGATATCGCTGGCAACAGAGAAGGGGAGGGATAGAGAGAGGTAGAGAAAAAGAGAGAGAATCCCCAGTCTGCGAGAAGCGAGTTTTTGGCACGAGATAGAAAGGAATGAGACCCTGACGGCTGGGTAAGGAATATTGAAGGAGCGGAGGGGAAAGGAACTGATAGATAGAGGGGGGGGAGAAAGAAGAGGGAGAAAATCGATATGGAATCATAATAATTGGCCTTTCCAAAGAAAAAATATACCCTCGCCCGGGATCCGTTTTCTCCTTCCTCAACCCCTCCCTACTCCTCTGGTCCGTGTCTATCTGATTCCCCTCCATCCTTTTCCCTCATCCTTGCCTTTCCTACCTATCTTCATTTTTCTCGACGCCGTCCCACCGGATCAGCTCTTGCCGCTAACTACCCAAAGCCGAAGAATTTTTAAAGCGAGGCACCCAACGCCTCAGCCGCCAGCCTCTCAGTCCCGACGGTAGATGACGATGGCGGCGCGAGTTAGGGTGAGAGAGAGAGAGAGAGAGAAAGATAGAGAAAAAGAGAGAGAAAGCACGCGTTGGAGTCTAAACTCCATCCTCTCCTAAGCTGAAAAAGTTTGGCCTCTCTCTCTTTCCCTCCTTCACTGGCGTCACATATGTTAAAAATGTGCATATTCTCTCTCTCTCTCTGGCTTTGCGATCATTAACACACACACACATACTAACTTTTCCGCGTCACTTTAACACTTCCCCTTTTTGGAGAGCTTCCCGTCTCGGAAAACAATAGGGCGCAAGGTGAGGCATTAATTAAGCGTAAGCGAAGGAGAGAAGATATGGCAGTTTTTGGAAGGGTTAGAGAGGAGAATGGGCGAGGTGAGGAGGAGGCGAGGGAGTGAAGGATGAAGGGAGAGAGGAAGAAAAAGTGAAGCAGAGATAAGAGAGGAGAGGGCAGTGGGATGGTGTTGGGTTCAAGAGTGTGCTCGTAGTAGCGCAAGTGAGTGTAGTAAAGCGTTGAGGACCAATTAGAGTGAGGTGAGGTCCATTGAGAGCAAGAAAGAGTTGGGGGAGGGGGAGAGGATGGCTTCTTCGCATGAATCGACCCATACCCAAAAGAGAGAAGAATTCCGACCATACCTCCATCTCCCTTTTTACCCCCTTCGCTCCTCCTCCAACGTCGACCCGCCACTCCAACTTGTCCCTTTTCCTCCATTCCCTCCCTTCCCGCACGCACGTTCCCGTCCACCTCGCCTTCTTTCACTCCTCCCTCCCTTTTAAAAAAGGACCTCCTTCACCTCTTCTGCGGGGTGGTGTCCAGTTACCCGAGTACGCTCTCCAGGGGACTAAACAATTTTTTTTGGAGATTGAGAGAGAGAGAGAGAGTTGTCTTAATAAACGCGTAGGAATTGAGACGTCGGGGTTCCTCTTTTGGGCCGTGGATGTACGCAGTTACAGGTAAAAATAAACTCGTGAGTTTTCCTTCGTATTTTATCGCTCTGGAGTTGTCGCTGCGATTGCGGGTTTGTGTTGCTGCTCGGTGGACGCCTACGACGAGTTTAGTCGTCATGCAAAAATTTCTCTCTTCCAGGTATTGTGTGAAATCACTTCTTTGTTGCTGAAATAATCGCTCCACACCGATGGAAATTATAGTCGTCGTGAGGAGATAACTCAGTTTATCTTGTATATAAGTATCCATTGAGGGTGGCATATAAACATTTATTTAATATGTTTTAACTACCCGCCTATGGTTCATTCGCTTATCTATATTTATTAGGAAAGTTATATTATTAAATTTATTACCCGAAACTTAACAAGTTTTTTTCGATTTTTGGGGCGGAAAAAGAAAGAGGGAATTGTCTTGAAACCGATAAATTACAAATTTATCATAAAGCTCTTTTATTTAATTATTCACAGAATATTTTCGAGTTTTGGAAACACAGGTCCAGCAATTTTCAAAGTAGTAGTAATACCTTGAATACGTGTTTTTTTTGGGAATATATGTACATAAGCAATATAGCTTTTGCGTTCAATATGTGAACGTGCGTGTTTGATTACAGATAACAGGTCAGTATCCTCTCTATTTTCGTTATATTGTGGAACGTACCTAGTATATTCTTAGATAGTCAAGTTTAAAGGCAATTATTAATAACTAATAATTAACATTATGTGTGCCATTTAAGTTTCTTAAAAAGAAATTCTTCCGCATTTTTTCCGTTTAAAGTATTTTTTTCCAAACTTCAAGCCTGTATTTTTGAAATCGTCTTCGATTTGGGCAGGTACGATAATTCTGCCGGTCACGTTAGGTGCAACGGAAATGTCTCTAAATTAATTACGCTGATAGTTCATATTGTAAAATTCAAATCTGACAGATCGATGGCTTGCATGAAAAACCCTGGTACTACTAAATTTCATTTCATTAATATATTATAAAGTGAAGGTAAGGATTGCAGAGGTTTTGAAAAATAGATTGCGAAGAACTTCCCGAAATCGATGTGAAATCTGACGCGATTCCGCATAGCATTATTAGTCTCTACTTTGAATTTTACAGTTTTTTACTGAGAGAAAATGATCGAAAAGAGTCGTAGTAAACTTAAACTAGAGTATCTCGTTTATACATTAAAAAATAAATCATCTAGAGATAGTGGCTTGGAATGAATTTACTTCGGATGGAGATCCCTTAAAAAATTGCTCGCTTAAATCAGCAGGTAGTTTTCGCCGGCTAAGGATAACTTCTTCCAACAAATTAGCGCAATTGAGGAGGCTATCATGGCCACTCGCTCCTTCTTTTGTTGTGAGGGAACGTGAAGTAGTGGGTCCCATTATTATTCCTTGCAAGAGAGAAAGCCGTTGCTGAGGCAAAGATTCCTCCCATTCTTATATCTCACCACTTCTCACTCGGTCTCTTTCCTTAACTGAATGACGAGAAATTAATCTAACTACACTACTAACCCGTTTAACGCTGGGGTTGTGTTCCTGAAAAGGAGAGCGCTAACTGAATCAGTGCTATGCGGGGTCATTTTAGTATAGTATTTATGGAGATGCGTTCCTACAATCCTAATGTATTATCTATTTTCAAAATATTAGTACTTACTATATCCACTCTTCTCTCCGATACTCTAAAACTGTACTGTGAGTAACCGATCCTTAAATGCGCAATGTATCAGATCTGCTACATACCAAAAATCCTGTAATAAATAATAACTGTCGCAGTTTTTTTGTAATTATCACACACTGTAACATTCCACACACCCTCCCCTTAATAATCAGCACCAAATACCACCAAAAGGTGTCCGGTTTCGTGAGATGTGTAAATAAAAAATGGTTTCAAACAAAATTTGTAGAGAATATTCTCTACAGCTTGTGCAAAAACAAAGATCTACATTAATGAAGCCTTATAGGAGACATTTGAGAAATTAAAAATTGCAAAAATAATAGGAGTAAATCTCCGCTTCCGGTGGATCGATTATAACCAATAACTAATCAGTTATTTTTCTTGCAATACAAATGTTAAATATCCAATTTAATGATGACCCGGTAATTAGTTCTTGTATGGAGAAAGTATAAATTGATCCGAGAACAAAGAGCGTTATAACGAATCAGCGTTTTACGGGTAAGCGTTAAACGGGGCATTACTGTATAGGTTTTAATATCTAGTTATTGTAGCGATTTTTCAAGAATTGGTTTTTCCTGATCGAGAGTAATTAAGTGTGCCGTTAGGTAGTCATTTGCAAGATATTCTGCACCATTGAATAAAATTTATTTTATAATTCTTTGTTTGAATGCCTGATATGTAAATTTTGCCTAAGTTCGCACAGGATAGTGATTGGACTCAGAACATAATTTTGTGGTGGTGGACTTAATATGTAATAGTTGAGAGATATCTTTTAATAGTTCCAAAATTAGGAAGTTTTAAAGTTCCTCGTCCACGTTAAATGGCGATCATATGTCAAATATTTCTATTCTTGGTGGGTATGGCTAAGTTTCTCAGATTATAATGCTCTAGGTTAGTAAATCAAGCACACCAAATCAACTTGTGGTATTTTTTCAAAATTCTCTCTATACAATCATGATATAATCATTACAAAATTTTCCAAACACATTGCCAATTCAAATGATTCAATGAAACAAGCGATGCCATATTTGTGCTGAATATGTTTCCACTAGTACATTATAATATATAAAAGAGTGGTAGTTTATCTCAGGTCGACGCTATCGAAAATTATATTTTTATTCGATGATTGATTAATTGATTAACAATATTCCGGTTGTATTGAGACGAAAACTCACTAAACGCAAGGAAACAATACAAACATATTGCTGACGCTTGCGGAAAACTTTTAAATTCTTAAGAATTTAATTTCTTCAGTGGCGCATACCCTCCATTCCGCTTGGTTGAACACAAAAAATATTGTTAAGAAACAACCAGATTCTAATTCGTTCGGATCTTAATTTAAAAATTTCTCGCCGCAAAATGACGACGAAGGATTTTTCAGTTACACAAAAGATTGTTATCGAACCGTAGCGATCGTTGCTAAATAATATGATCGGATTAAAACCAATCAGCATTTGCTGCGTTAAATGCCTATAATGAAAGCCTATATGCTAAAAAAATACTTATAGACCAATTCCTATTCTTGAGGGTTTTATTATTTGCCCGTCCATTCGCGCATTCTTGCGTCGAATCTTACCAATGGAGAAAAACGGAACACAAGGCCAAGACGAGAAATCCACCCCTCGGTGATTGGAATCTGAAAGCCTCATCTGAGACGGCGTCAAAGAAAAGGTGACCTTTCCTATACCGGTCAAGTTTTCGTTTTTTACGAAAATCCTTGCCGAACGAGTTCCCAATCACGTGGAGGATACGCGGACTATCGAGACCCAATAAAATATCGAGCGAACATCTGACAATCGCTCGGACCCGACATTTTCGCTAATTTGACCACCTCACCTTAAACCGTAGCTAACATGTGCTCCCCATACAAAGGACAGACCGCCTCGCAGAGAAGGGGTCGGGGAGAAACTGGGGTTGGAGAGAAACGGGTGCTGGAGAGAAAAGGGGGTTGGGAACCGGGTGTACCCGCGAGATAGGCAATTTTATTTGTTTGTTTTTTCTTCACTCTCCAGAACGACCTTGTTCCCTCCATAACCTCCGCTATATTTTAACGGTACACCTTTGCCGTGGCATTTGCCTCTTTACAGGAGAGAACAGGTACACTTTGCGTGGGCTGGTGCGACTCCTATGAGATACAGGAGTGGGAGGACGATGGAAGGAGAAAGAGGGAGAAAGGTGTTGCATGGAAAGTAAAGTGGAGGGAGGGGAAGGGGAAGGCGACCATCAACCAGAGAGATGAGTCAGCGCGAACCAAAGGCGCAGACTTTTCTGCAGCGGCTTCAAGGACGTCGAGGTGTTTCTCGCAGAGGTGAGTTTGAACGCGACCTCAGCGTACGTAGGTTTGGAGTGTTTGAAGTTAGAGCAGGAGAAGTAGATAGGAGGAGAGAGAGAGAGAGTGAGGATGTGGAAATGAAGTGGATCTGGCCATAAGGCATAAAAGGATTTGGTTGTACTGCCATTGCATTACAACTTCCTAAGCCATTTACTCTAATCTATAATAATCCATGAGGTTGATTAGCCAAAAAAACACACATTTACTCGTATGTAGGCGAGGTTTGTGGATTGCTGGCCAAGAAGACCCTCCTTAATGCGTGGAGGAGTGGGAGTTATATTTCAAACGGGAAGATTCCGTAACCAATTAGATCCAGTGTCCCCTTCCCAAAAGTCTCTTCAATTCCTCTTGTTCTAAGACAGGAGTTCTTAACCTCTTTGCACCTACGGATGCCCCAGATCCTCCAGCATTACCCATGGAACCCCACCTCATTTATATAATGTATTTTCCTAAGGCTCCAGTAAAATTTACAGAGAATGAGAGAGGGAGAGAAAATGGGAAGTGCTTTAATTTTAAGTGCAGCCACGCAAAAAAAATCATGAATAAAGCAGCGCGTAAAGGTGGCTTTGAAGGTCATTCGTCTAAATTTAAAACGCGGTCTAAAATCCGATCTCTAGGGAGTGTGTTGGCTGTTGAAGGAGGAAGATAAATCGATGATCATCGATTGGAGCCCTCACACTATGTCAGCTGAGGCAGTAAAAAACCGCTCCGATAAAATTAGTTGACCGTGAATGTGCAAATATCATATCTCGCCTATAGCGTACTTTATGAATTAATATATATCACAAAGGTCGCCAGCTTGCATCTATATTACTTATAATTATGACAAAAACGGATTCATACGAACGGCAACACCGTACAGCGGGATAAATGAGTCGCAATTCATCATAGGCGGTGAGTCTGCATTGCGATGAGCTAAGAGAATGTCCGATGAGAAATCATAAATCGCTTGCGTTTTTATAGGTATTATTATATGGTGACACGTAATGTCTTCGTAGGGGAAAGTTTTACAGTTAAATAGACGGATTATCATCAAAACTATTATTCAAGCGTATGCGTTCGAATGACCCCAAAATTTTTACCCGAACGAATCAGGCGCAACTTTAATATTACACAAAGACGTTGCCTGTGGCGAGAGCTCTCTTCTGCTTCGCCTTGCGATGATTTTTTGTATTTCTGTTGTCGTGAATATTTGTACCGGTTCCAATTGAGCTGCCGGTTTTTTTCCTCTCTCCTCAATAAACTTGCAAATTGCCGCTTGGGTGATACCATTTCGTAAAAAAACCTCTCCGACGGAAATTGGATTTATAGCGGCGATAATATAAGATGGTTTAATTATGAGGCAAATGAAATGGAAATATTCGCCGCTGTATTGCAAAGGCGTGTCCGTACGCTGCCAACGGTATCATTACACGCGTCTTGAAGCGTTCCACGTAACATTTGAAGGCGTTAGTTCTCGATCGGTCTTGCCAGTTAAACCACAGTAAATAAAACCCAAGGTCGGACGTAAGTTTTTAATGGACCTACACGTCAGGTATCGATAATGAGAAGATTCAGTTCGCCTGCTAACCCATTCACGCGTTAACTTTTAAAGATTGCTGAGGTAAACGATTAAGACATCTCCTCGAAAGAGTTGCCGAAAAATGATTTAAGCGTTTCAACGAATACGACGTGCCGCGTTAAAAGCCTCAGGTATCCGGTAAAAGTTGTTATGTAACGGGTCAATCGTAAAGGAGGATCAGGGCAACCTTTTCGGATGGTTCGCGCTTAGGGACGTGGACTTCATAAATATAAACAGGCCGATACTAACCAGCCTCGGCGATTACGTAGAGGGCATCGTTAATATCGGAACGAAATCGGAAACGGGGTATACTTCCTCCTTCGAATGAAAAGCAAGGGAAACCAGACGCGGTCGATTGTCGACACTCATTTTATATGTAAAAAAAGGCACCCACAAAACAAGAAACGCGCTCGTTAATAATTTTCAGCTCGGATTAAAAGAGGAAAAAAAGGCGAACGACTCCAGCTGCAGGAGGAGAGGAAGAAAACCAGTTCTCGTCCAGCCCTGGCAAGAGGGAGCGCAAATAACTTTGCGTTTCGCTAATAAGGCTGGCCACTCGCGCATTCCTCTCGACAGCCACACGCGGATACTCATAATTTTTGCGACGTAACTAGACTGTCGTGTGTGTATATGTATATGCATATATATAATGTGTGTGTGTAAATACGTAAATTAAGCGCCTGAGATAGTTCCTCAGCCTGCAGAGTGGAGGGCAGGATTTTATGTGTCACTCAACTTTGGAGAAGAGGCCTCCGAGAGCACCCGAGAAACGTATGTCCGCCGTTCTCTCTCTCTCTCTCTCTCTCTCTCTCTCACGGGAGAAGTAATTAATGAGTGGGATCCAAGTTGCCCTACGATCCGGGATGCGAAAGGTTTTATGGCTAACGGAGATGCTCCCGCAGCGAATTCCGCGAAGGATGCAGAAATGAATGTACAGAGGAGAGAGGAGGAGGGGAATTGGAACTTGTCAAAAGGAGGAGAAGCGATAATAGAGGGGGAGAGAGAGAGAGAGAGGAAGAGAGAGTGGCAGATAATCTCTCGCATGTTTTGCAGAGCACGAGTTCTGATATATAATCCACAGAGTGTAACCGAATATCTCAAAAAATTATGTAAACAAAATAATAATTTTCGCGTTAATTTGAGAGAATTCGACGATATATTTAATATTTTATCGAGCAGGGACTCACTCGTGAATTATCTCCGTGAGAGAATGTAAAGAGATTTAGTTTTTTTGAGGTTTTAAATTCAGAGGGCAATCCGTATCCGAGGACCTTTAAGACGCAGAGTGGTGATTTTCAGTCCATCCTATAGCCATGATGTTTCCCTCGATTGGAAATTAGTCCGCAAAATAGACGCCATCGGATTACTATCTTTAAAACTACGTCCAGTAATTTAATCTTTATTGAATATCAAACTTAAGGGTGAAAAATGTTTCGAATGCTTTGACAAGAGTCCATGTCAAAATAATTTTTACTTCAGGAGACACTTCAAACAACAATTTTTTTATCTGAACTACTAATGCTAGTTTACGATAAGAAACGTTTACAAAAACGCATTTTTTTCTTTCGGGTATTTCCGTAATAAGTTTATCATTTTAAAAGTTTCGATTCGAATTAATGAAAATGTTTCATTTTTCACTTGACGCAAATAGTTTGAACGCGCCCAACAATATGTCAGATGCTTAATCATTATGTTTTTATCGGAAAAGGAAATTAGGGATTACTGTAACTGAATCAGTCGTAGAAATAAGTTACGTACGTAATGAATGCTTTTATTGTACACTCACGGCAGTATTCTGGTCTATCCTTATATTATGAAGGAGGAAGATTATTAATTCAGATGCTTTCGGCAAACCAATCGCTGAATGATGAAAAATAAGACAAGGATCATTCAAAATAAGTAGGTTCCTCTCTCTTAAAACTCTTACATTAATTTCAACTCAGAAAATGTTGCATAACCACTGAAGCAGAATCTTGTGGAATAATATCAAAACCTTTGATCAGGATTTGACGCTGGGAAAGTAATGAACTGAATATGCTGAGTAAATGGACCTTCTGTTTCTTGTTTACACTTGGCAAGAGGGTACAGAATATTGAAGGAATAATTGGACGGCAAGGTTCGTTAATTAGTTGAAAATAATCGAAAAATTATCACATGGAAGTTTTCCTACGAGTTTTTGACATGGGTCACGTACAAAACACAAAAGAGAACTTTGATTAATGCTCAAAGGTATGAATTTTCTTTCCTTTATTGTGTCACGGAGAAGAACTTATAAATAGGTGGAGGCATCAAGGAGACTCGTATGCGGAAGGAAAAAATCGCGTTGGCATGCAAGACAAACGAGGAGGGTATGAAGTGCCTCGGTGGGAGAAAAAGAAGCATCGTAGAAGTGGTTGGGGCAGTTTCTCGATGTAGGGAGACTCGGAAGGAAGGGCGGCGGATGTAAGGGAGGAATGTTAGGCACGAGAAATAAAGCGGAGAACTATTGTGTTGGGCCACTTAAGGAGATTACCGAATAGCTACGAAATGGAACAAAAAAAGTTATATTTACTACCGTCAAAATTCAGGAGTTACCGGTTCAAACTTTACGATCGAAGCTGCCGCGAAGGACTATTATTAACGACATAATGAATAAGGAGGGAGAGGCAATTTTTCTCTCCGTCTGAAAATTTATTCGTATTAAAAACAAAAAAGAAGAAAGGCGCCGGGAGCGTATCATAAATTAGGCGCGTTTATTCTCTCGGGTGTTTTAAAGATCGAAGTTTTGATTTTTTTATCGTTATAGCTCTGGGAAAGCCACGTGATCCGATTACGGCATTACCTCAGCGGATTCTCGTAGTTTTCTAAATACCAAATTAATTAGATTCTGTGGCAGGAATGAGGGGTAGAAAATTCATTTTTACATTGGCGGTAAAACGACAGCCTTGATTGAATGAAACGATGTCATTGTCTTTTGTGTCCATATTTTAATATAAGCACATGTATTGGAAGCACTGGTTGAGTGATATGTCCAATGTATGCCATTTTCCCTTGTGTTTCAAAAAGATCCTCTATTGTAAATTAGAGTCTTCCGTGCGATACGTAAAATGCATTCGAGAATATTATGTAGCCGGTTTCTCAATAGAGATGCATCCTGTCAAAAATGCTTACGACTAAAATTGTTAATTTTGTTTTGTTATACAACAACTGTCCCCATACAGTGGCACGTGGAGTAGCGAACTGATGGGAGCAATCCTTAGTTTTTTAAATTTTGTTCAAATAAGTGTATTTTACTGCTTGTTTTATATTTAATGATTTGTTTTGTTCATTTTTATGCGTTCTTTGCACGAAGTGAACGCATTTAGGGGAGGTCGATTCCGTCCGTCCGTCCGTCCGCATGTTAAAACTCGGAAACCGTTGGACGTCTTATGATGAAATTTGGTATTGGGGAGTTTTGATAAAATTGGTCGACTGATTCCAATTTTGGCCAAAATCGGACAAAAATGATGACAACTTTACATGAAGACCTACGATGTTCCTTTGTTTCAACTCGGGAACCGCTGAACGTATTTTGATGAAATTTGGTATTGGGGAGTTTTGCTTAAATTAATTGACAGATTACAATTTTGGTTAAAATCGGACAACAATTACAACCACTTTACATGAAGACATACATGTAGTTTACAATGTCCCTTTGTTTCAACTCGAGAATCGCTGGACGTATTGTGATGAAATTTGGTATTGGGTAGTTTTGCTAAAATTGGTCGACTGATTCCAATTTCGGTCAAAATCGGACAATAACGACTACTTCACATGAAGATCTACATGTATTTTACAACGTACTTCGCTTGCTTCTCTTTAAATTCTCATCTGAGCGAAAAATATTGAGAACATTGTGAAATCTCAAAGAACGCATTTGGAAATCGTGTGTACTCCGACATGGAGTATTCCAATCTTGCTACTTTCTCCATACGTAATATAGGGGAAAGTGTTTTCATGAAAAAAATCTATTTCGAGATTTCAACGGAAATATACGTTTTGAGGTCCCCTGAACACGTTTTGACCATTTTCTCGATGATGCCTGTGTGTGTGACAGCTTTTTTGTGGGTGCTTTAACTCAAAAAATATTAATTAGGCCAACGCGAAATTTTATATTTAACATTTTTATAAAATGTGCAAAACTGATCAGTTTTTGGTAAACAGCAGTCAACCGGAAGTGGGTGTTTACTCTTGCCACTTATCCGTTATTTTGAAATATTTGCTTTAATGTTTGATACATGTAAAAATGTACTGAAATAAAGTTGTAGTAAATGTAATTTTCTACAACCTTTGTTTGAAATCATTTCCCATATAATGCATTGTTTAAGAGATATCTTATATTTTTAGCTGCCACCACAACGCCACCTACCGACGACTATTGTTAAGAATTGACGCTTAGTTACTTTGTGGCTGTATCCAATATCAGAGGGCTATGGTTTGAGTTTATTTCTGTTCTTTGTGGTCTAAAATTTTCTCGCAGTTTCTTAAAATATTTATTATTAGGTAACCTATTTGGAATTTTTAAAAATATTACTGGTATGGAGAAAGTCATGTGGTGGCCACATCAAATTTTCAATACTACCACGGTTTTTACAAGACAGTAAAAAAGATGTTCAATAAATTTCTACAACACATTTTCGAGGTAGGTGGTACAGAAAGTCTTATAAATTTTTATGAATATCACATGTAAAATAAAGTTAGAGAACCGCTGCTCTACAATATCTGAAAATAAATTACTTTCCCAGATGAATAGTTAAAAAATTGATTCAAAATTTTCACATTTTGTTTCCCGGAAAAGTAGAACTTCTCAGCGTTTTTCAACATTTTTTGTGTGGTGGAACACTTTGGAACGGAAAAGAAATTGGCGGAACACCTATATACATACGAATATCTATATATTCACCATGTCTGTGGGAACGCGCAGGCGTACTGCAGCAAGTTAAAAGTTGTAACCTGCTACTTTCTGCTTCCCCGATAGATGGACTTTTAGGGCGAGAGCAAAATTAAAATACTTTTTATTTTAAAATTCACTAAGAAATCTAAACTTACGGAAAAATTATTTTCGGTGGAATATTTCGCGGAAAAACTAGGCAATGACAGCGGAACACCGGTTGAAAAACACTGTTCTAACTCAACGATTTTACTCGATTTTTTCATTTTATTCGTCTGCTTTTATATAAATGCTCTGTATACCTTGTTTCATCGAAATACACCCTTTTGAGGATCGCACAGACACGCATACTGCCAGGACAGACAAACTAATGACAATTTAAAAAAGAACTCGTCTAAAATCACTTCTTCGCCGTAGTAATTTGTCTCGTTCATTCAAATATTCTTTCAGCAATTATGCCAACAATCTCGAAACGGTGGCATCTTCCGAGGAAGATGCATTGAAGGAGATGGTTATTAAATCCATCCGAGGACGTTCGCCTACCGTTGCGGGACGGGCGAATTGCAGGGCGGGTGCCATGGAAGTTCGTGTTGTCCTTTTCCTTTCTCTCCTCCCGCGGACATGCGTATTCATTTTCCACTAGGCCCGATCTCCGCCTCTCCTTCCCCAACCTCCCACTCGGCCCCTGCGAGTCCCGAATAAAACAACTTTTGTGAGGTGTACGAGGGCGTATTCACGAACCAACTTGTTCCACGCTTAAGTTTCCGCTTCTCCCTCCACCCCTTCCTCGACCTCCGCTCGAGCTCAGTCAGTCCATTTTAGCGCGTAAACCGTACCGAGGCATCGGACAGAGATGAATAATGGCTCTATCTCGACGAGAGATGGTACGTGGCGATTAAAAGGCCCAGGTAGTAATTTCTCTCAATATGATGTGCGTACAAACACGTTCCAAATTGAATACACGTTTACCTTAAGGTGTTATGTAATGATAAAAATTGAAAAGTGAATTGTAAGGTCAAAATCTCTATAAATTTCCACTGATAAAATAATGGACGTATTAAAAATGTATTATTTTAAAGGTTGAGTTCAAATAATTTATAGTAGGCATATCACACACACTTCGATTTTGATAATGAAAGCTGAAAGGTGAATATCTGTAAAAGTAGGACTCATGTTAGATTTTTATCAAAACATCAATCTCTCTTACTAAACTTTAGGTTTAATATTTATTCCTCTATTTAAAATCGATTTTGAGGGAAGTCATCATTTACGTCAGACGACAACTTGGCCTTTTTTTAACTCCAGGTTAAAAACGCGCAAATAATTTATGTTATGGAATATGTTCAACGAATACAAATTTCTCGTAGGAATTCTTTTGTTTTCAAAACACTTTTCGGAATGCCCATTCGCCTACTTAATACGTAATATAACTGTCTGCTCGAATGGATCACTGGCAACCCCATTTGAATAACTGCGATGCGCGTACGGGATACCAAGGCTACGAGTGTTGCGAGAGTAATAAATGTTTGTGATATTGTGACCAAAGGTCCCTTTCAGCGAGACATGCGTGTCCGGGTTGGAAATTTCCATACCTTAAACAGTCTGCGTGTGCGTGTGGTCCCCCGCGCGTTGTAACGCTCCTTAAAACCTGGCAGAGTAGTAAATCTAACTTCCATTGTTCCGCTGTAATTGGATAGTCCAAATCTCGCACTTACCCACCGGTCAGTGCCTTAAGGAAGTGTCAGTCCTGTCTTTTTTTTAACGTAGCCCCATTATTCACGCGAGAAAGGAAGTCTCGGCATTAGCCACCGATTACCAGATACGCATATAAGGTTTATCGTTACGTTCGCGATAGCAGGCGAGGCGCAAATAAAACAGTGACTCGATTCACGATTCGCGAAAACTCACTCGCAATAATTCCAGCAATGACGTGCGATCATTCCTCTTGACGATCTTGTCAGGGTTGCCACAAAAGAACGTCATCTTTTCGACAATTTATTACCGTTTTCTCTCGCGGTTCCAATGCAACCCGGGTCGATAAATTTCTTTTGGGGCGTTTGGAACGAGCCGCAACTTGGCAGTCTTAAATCGTCGTCGCTCTAGGTGGCATTTGAAATACGAGCTATCATCGAAGTATTTAAGTTTCGTTTATTTTTTATTGCGCGCGTCCATGAAAGTTGACCCAGGGGTTCCTTTCACTCTGCTCTCCCTCCGCCAAATATCTCCGCTTGGAACGCGGCCCCGATGAAAAACTGCCGTGAAAGTTGATGAACTCCGAAAAAAAATATAAAAAGACTGGGCATTCTACGGCAGTCACAAAAGGTGGAGAAAAACGACGCCAAGAGAGAGAGAGAGGGAGAGAGTGTGTACACACACTCAAACACCGTTTGGATGGGCACGTGCTGCAAGAAAATTCCTACCGTTATAAGGTTAGGTGAAAATCTACTTAGGAAAAATAAGAATATCGATGCACGATCATTTTCCTTTCACCCATATTCTCCGACCTTCGTCGAACGGGAAACTGTTCTCGGATGAATCGGCAAAAATAAAAGATGGCTGGATTGCTCTGTTACTGAAAAGAAATGTCCGGGTGACCTTTTTTTACGGCGATCCGTGACTCGCTAGATCTATTTAGATGTCGTCCGTGCTCGGAGCGGTCGTTTGAGATGGAAATGCGCCTATCGCGCGCGAAAGATCTACTCGGCGCTCTTCTGCGCGAGGAAAAGGGTCGGACACGTGGACGAAATTAATATCAAATTAAGGTCTGACCTGGCATATATTCGTTTCGAGAGTGAAAGTCGTCTGTCATTTGCGAAAAATGAAATGCAAGCACTGTCATAGTTCAAAATTACGTAATCTGACCTGGAGGTATTTTATGCCAGGAGAAATGAACTTTTCAGATTGGACAAAGTTAATCACTTAAGCAGCTGACCCGAGTTATTTCTGGATGCAAAATACCCTCTGGGTAATCCATTGCGTTCGGTAACTTGATGGCAGCCACGAAGCTTTCTGTGGAAATTCTTCGGTCACAATGATGTCTACGTTTTGGTGCAAAGATCTCTTAAGGTCGCCGTATTAAAATATATTTTAGCTTCACATCTTCTAATTCCGTAGTACCTATTGGTATCTACCGCATCAAATTGGTCTCTTAATGCCATTTTGGATAATATATAATAGTGCAGCATATTTTTCGTGCATTAGTTTGTTTATACGTATTACATGCATCAAAAATTTAATTAATTTTCAATTTTCTTTTTATGATTATTGTGAGATTTTAGTAAAATTTAAATTTGCTGTTTAAAGTATGAAGGATTGTTTTGATAAACGACGCAAAATACGATACGTTTGCTATATTACTTAGCGTTATTCGTCCAAAGTTTTAATTTAATACTCGAAGTTTATGTTTCCTGTTGCGGGAGCGAGAGTATAATTTTGCAATCTTTAATTATTTGCCAAACCGTAGAGACTGTTACTATTATGAGCATTTTAAGAATCGGTTGAAAAATCTCGCAAATTGCCTTCCAATTCGTATATTTGGTTTCAACGAATAAGGCCAACGGAAATGTCGAAAATAATCAAAATAGAGGTGTTCCTTAATCCATATTGCGTAAACTACGTCCATTTTGCATATAGCAGCATTCAATTTACGGGCCCAAATCCGGGTTTTTTGTGCGGCGACTTCGCCCGAGAATTATGCAGCGTCTCACTGGAGAGGCCATCGAGGCAAGTGGTATATTAAGATGTGCAGTTCTCTATAAACGATTCTGAATAGCTCATCGCGTAGTGTGCTTGCGAGGGTGGTTCGGCTGAGAATACGAAAGGAGCTGAAATTATCTTTGCCATCCAGATTTCGCTCACGCTTAGGATCACATCCTCTACAGGAGGCAGTCCAGAAGTCGAGAATTCCCGTTGTTAACTTTATGCGTGGTCCATAGGCAGAATGTTCGTTCGGCTGCTGGGAGATAAAGAGAGATCGCGGCGCATTGAACTGACGGAATAAAAATTGCAGCTTGTACAGAAGAATTTGCGATTCGTAAAACTTCCTGTTTTTCTGATCAAGAAATTCGCCGAGACAGCCCGAGTTTGCAGCCAACGTCCGACATATTAACGCTATGACGGAAAGGCGATCAATCGTGGATGCGTAAAGGATTTATATATTTTTCTTAAAGATAAATCGATGTGAAAAAAATTGTTGACAAGATATGATTCTCTATGTGATCAGTAACTTCCGTCCATCTACTGCGTTTAAAAATTCCTCTTATTTCCTTTCAATGTAAACTTTACCCTTATTCACGTTTAAGGGAACCACCAATCCAAATCTGACATGATGTTTCTATTGATCAAAAGTTCTTATTATTTGCTTTTTAATAGGCTGTTTTAAAAAATCTCGGTATAACATATTACTTACAGGAACAATTTATAATTGCTTGCCTATCTAAACGCATGGGAGTTCACGTCCAAGATTATCTTTACAAATAAAATCAAACAGTTCTCACAAGCTCACTAGAGATTTGTAATCACCGCGTCGTCCTTATTAGAGGTTATGGCGGTTCACTTAAATGGCATTACGCAATACAAATTAGTCTCGGAAAGAGACGAAAACGAGGCGGTTATAAATTACTCTTACGTCCATCCGTCAAAGTGAGACAGTTTTTCATTTTCGTACGTCCCTAAAATTAAAAAATGAAATTAATTATACAAATCGACGTTTAAATTCGTAAAAGGAAATCTTCCCTCGCGTGTCTTCAAGGAAAACCGCGATAATTTATCAATCTGACGAATGGGAGGCTTCAAGCATTTAAACAAACAACCATACCGATGCGGAGGCAGTGCGCCATGAGCGATTGCCGTGGAAACGCGTTCTTCAACTTGATCCTTTCTGTTTGCCATCGCCCCTCATTATCAGATTGCGGATAACGCTGCGAGCAGAGGATGTAAAGATGAGTGCCGACTGCAGAGGATGTCACGAAACGGTTTGCGAACATTCTTTTTGCCCCCGTTTTTTTCCCCCGAACCGATGCCGAAGTGATTACAGTCGGCGTGAACCGATTTGATTGATGGGGTGATTTCAATCGCCTCTCCTCTTTTAAGAGGATAAATGACCGTATCACTTCTTGTTGAAATACGATCGTGAAAGAAGTTTTTCGGAATTAAATCAGATCGATCGGATGAAAGGAAAGAGGCGGTAGATATTACAGAAATTAGCACGGAACATAGTGATCGCCCCAAGACGATATTTGATCTTCGTGATTACGACAACTCGCTTCAAAAGTGCAGAAAACATCACAGAAATTTGAAAATTCAAAACTTTCTCTTTCTCTCTCCATCTACTGCGATAAAGTCATTTTGAAATTCATTCTTTGCATGGGCGATAATTCTTGAAGCACAAAATTAACATATGAATGATGTCTTTCATGCATCGTATGATTTCTGTCATATCCTGAAATAGAATCTACGGAAAAAGAGCTGTAATATCAAGTCAAAACTATCTGTAAAAATATTAAATTTTATCCACAAGCGATAGTTTCAGGTAAGCATAAATGTAAAGCTGCTAGGTGACGTCCTATTTAAGTAACCTAATAATTTAATGCTCCAGAAAATGAAAAAAAAAAAAACAAAACGCATTAATTTCTCTTATCGTTACAACTTCAATTCTTACGTTATTGTGCATCCTTTGGACGAAGTACACGAAGTGAACGCATATAGGGGATGTCGTTTCCGTCCGTCCGTCGGTCCGCATGTTAAAACTCGGAAACCGTTGGACGTATTATGATGAAATTTGGTATTGGGGAGTTTTGCTAAAATTGGTCGACTGATTCCAATTTCGGTCAAAATCGGTCAAATATGATGATCCACTTTACATGAAGACCTACAATGTTCCTTTGTTTCAACTCGGGAACCGCTTGATGTATTTCGACGAAATATGGAATTGGGGAGTTTCGCTAAAATTGATCGACTGATTCTAATTTTGGTTAAAATCGGATAACAATGACGACCACCTTACATGAAGACCTACATGTAGTTTACAATGTTCCTTTGTTTCAACTCGGGTACCGCTGGACGTATTTTGGTGAAATTTGGTATTGGGAAATTTTGCTAAAATTAATTGACCTATTCCAATTTAGGCTATAATCGGACAACAATTACGAACACTTTACATGAAGACCTACATGTTGTTTACAATGTTCATCTGTTTCAAGTCGGGAACCGCTTGACGTATTTTATAAAATTTCGTATTGGGAAATTTTACTAACATTGGTCGAACGATTCCAATTTTGGTTATAATCGGACAACAATTACGACCACTTTACATGAAGACCTACATGTAGTTTACAATGTTCATCTGTTTCAAGTCGGGAACCGCTTGACGTATTTTAATAAAATTTCGTATTGGGAAATTTTACTAAATTTGGTCGAACGATTCCAATTTTGCTTAAAATCGGACAATAATAATTACTTTACATGAAGACCTACATATATTTTGCAATGTACCTCGTACCTTGCTTCTCGTTAAATTCTCATCTGTGCGAAAAATATTGAGAACATTGTGAAATCTCAAAGAAAGCATTTGGAAATTCTGTTTACTCCGACATGGGGTACACCTTTCCAATCTTGTTTTTTCGGAATTTTCCACAATTTACAAAGAAAAATCTAGAATTACGTTTCGTTCGATCAATATAGTGGCTCCAAGGTGGTAGTCGTTCATACAAATAGAGGTGATTCGTTTTCTCAGTACTTTTACACCAGACGTACGTTCTATTAGTCGATATCTGGGCTCGACTGCAAACTAATTAAAATGGCAACTTTTAATCCAATCCGTTGCCTCTGTGCTGTGTGCTTATGGTGAATTTCTATGCTTTAGAACCAACTGTCCCATTCAGGACGCCTTACTAGTATAATTGGAATGTACAGTTGGTTTAACCAACCCTTTTATGGCTATTGGGGACATTTATTTTAATGAGCAGTTTTTTTGACTTCTCACAAACAAAAGCAGATAGAGACTTCTTTTTTTCGCCAATCGATTCAGTATTATGTCTCGTTGTGTGCGTTTGTCCGTCTGTCCGTCTAAAATATTTTTGAAAAATCGTCATTTACTGTCTTCTTCAGCAGAACTTCCCTTACTTGTTTTTATTAATTTTTTTAGCATTACCTAGATGAGTCCTACATTTCATTTTTGGGGTATATGAATAATACAAAATGAATAGATATTGCTATTTAAGGTAATCATTTAGAGAAATGGCAGTGTCTGGAAAAATCTGAAAACCTTGAAAAATGGAATACTTCTGAATTAATTAATCTTAAAAAAATGTCCCAAAAGAAATAAATTGCGTCGCCATTTATATTCACAACCTTGCTTTTTAAATTATTTAGAATTAACATAAAATTTGAAGCTAGAGCAGCTGTACGACCGGAAGAACTAAGTGTATTTTTCTGGAAGAGATAATTCGAATACAAGCCGAATTAGCTTAAAAATTCTTTTTTCGTTAGTTTTAACAATGAGAAATTTTGACACCATGGAAACGAATCTAATGCTTTTAATGGATGCAATGTTTCTAAATGGGAAATGGGAAGGTGGAAAGAGCCTAGAAGGAAATCGCGTGGACACTCACGGCGTCTATCGAATGGCCAAAGTTTAGTACCGTTTTGTACTTCTTTTCAAGTTTTCTCAATTGTATCTGGGTTTGAGTCTAGGGTAAATTTTTCTTCGTTTAAGAAATTTGCGGTTAAGACATTTTCGTTACTCTTTCGAATTTTTATCTTAGATACTATGATTCAAGAACAACCACTTAAAAGCCGCAGTAAGGTTATGAAAACAAGATGGCCATTTCAGCTGCAAAGCAGCCGTCTTCAGTGGCAATTCAATTTCATTTTCAGCCGTAGGATGAGCTCGGTAATTATTGTTGAATCCGATATTATGACTCATATTTTCGTGCTCTTGCTGATTATTGTCACGAATGTTGTTCTCTTGTCAATTTAAAATTTTTAATCGATGCCTCACGGATCATATAAATGCTAAGGAGAGAAATGTTTTTACTTTCTACCTTCTACTTTAATATAGGGGAAAGCATTGTTTTAATAAAAAATCGATTTCGAGATTTCAACGGAAATACGTTTTGAGGTCCTCTGAACACGCTTTGACAAGTTTCTCGATGATGTCTGTGTGTGTATGTGACAGTTTTTTGTGGGTGCTCTAACTCAAAAACTATTAATCAGGTCCACGCGAAAATTTATTTTTAAAATTTTTATGTTTGTTTGAATGCCCTGCCAATTCGCCTCTCTTACAGCACAAATGGGTATCTCAGAGGTAGTGCAATGAATAGCCGGGGAAGAGAGAAGGGAAACCCGGTGTCGGAATTTGCCTGCTCTTACGAAGAACACCAGGGGGGCCAACAGCTTAACGTCCCTTCCGAAGGACGGAACAGCTAAATTTTCGCGGTCTCCTCAAACCACACAAACAGGGGGCCGGGCGACCTTGGAAAAATCCTACTTGCGCAGAATTCGTACCCGATGACTTTTTCAAGCATCGGGTGAGTAGCAGCCAGCGTCCTAACCACTACACCACCGGCACCCCCAAAATTTTTATGAAAGTCACAAGAGTTGATTAGTTATTGGTAAAAATCGATCATCCGAAAGTGGGTGTTTATTCTTGTCTCTTATCCGTTATTTTCAAATATTTGCTTTAATATTTGATATATGTAAAAATGTACTGGAATAAAGTTGTAGAAAATTTAATTTTCTACAATCTTTGTTTGAAATATTTCCCCCTATAATGCATTTTTAAAGAGATATCTTATATTTTTAGCTGCCACCAACACGCCACCTACCGACGACTATTGACGCTTAGTTAAGTCTTAGTTATGCTCCTTTTTTTTCTTAATTGTTGGAACTTTGTGGTTATATGCAATATCAGAAGGCTATGGTTTGAGTTTATTTCTCTTCTTTGTTAAGTCTAAAATTTTCTCGGAGTTTCTTAAAATATTTACTATTACGTATCCTATTTGGAATTTTTAGAAATATTACAGGTATGGAGAAAGTCATGTGGTGGCCACATCATATTTCTTTATTGTTATTCACCAACAAAACCATCTTCGCTATCAAACAAAAGAGCTGTACTCTCGAAGCATTTTTGTAGGAACATCTTTAAGTCTTTTCCATGTATTTTACTTTGCTCTCCTAGATTTCATTCTATTGTGTTTTTTCGCAACGGGCTGCCTAGTCGTTATATTAATTTTAATTTAATATCAAAAATCTTTACTTCGTTTTCCAAGTAATATTAGTAGAAATAATTTTTCTTAAATGATCTTTTAACCCATAACTATCGACCACTCGTCTGTGACTGTAAGTAGTAATTATTTGGTCTCTAGACCATCTTGTAGTAAATGTTGTTCTCCATCCGAATACATTTTTTAATTTATACCTCGCAGATCATGTAAGAGAATGAAAGAGAAATATATGGTTTTTTAATTGTTGTTTGCTGAGAAAACCGTCTTAGTGATCGATGTAAACAAAATATGCGATGTTTAGCTCGAGATTTTCTCGAATTTTTATCTCCGAAAATTAAACTCGTAATTATGTGGCCTCGCGGACTTTCTTGTAGTAAATGTTGTTCTCTATCCGAATAATCTTTTTAATCTATACCTTACAGATCACATCAGAGTTTGGGAGATAAAAGTTTGATATTTCATTGTTGCTTGACGGATGCCATTTAACGAGATACGAGTATAGGTTTATTGAAGTAATTATGTAAAGTGGAAGTTCTAATTAACAGATTTAGTTGAAAATCACAATTGGGCGACAATTTTTAATAAAGATCACTCATACATAATTAAATTAAAATCCGTCCAGCGGTTTAGGAGATGAAAGTTACGACGGACGGACCAGACGTGCCCATGGAAGGGGTACAGCCAATTGAAAGAATGAAAAGGGGACCTTAATATTGATAAGTACCTTTAAAATACGACTCAATTATTTAACTTCTTATTTCTTTTTCTTCTTAAAGTTGATCAATTTTAAATGGAACAAATCCATCCTTATATTTGTGCTGCCCTATATATAAATCATTAAAGGTACCTTTAGCGATGTTTAAGCGCATGGGTGGGGAAAACTACGGACCACGGACCACATCAGGCCCGCGAGAACATTTTATGCGACCCGCGATGAAGGTGAACGTGAACCGTGAAATCTAATACACATAATTTCGTATTAGTTGGATAAAATTATGGTCGAAAAATATTTTCTTGTGAAGTTTTGACGCTAAAATATTAGTAATTATCGATTTTCTGTGATAGAATCCTTCGCATTCTCTCAAATAACTTCTCCCTAACGCTGCCAGCCGAAGCATTTTGATATGTTAATTCGGCCCGCTTAAGCAGTCGCGTCTCGTAAAAATGTTTCCTATCCCTGCTTTAGCGTAACACGCAAATCGGGAATTAAATGTGTAACTGCCGAAACTGCCTATCAAATAAAAATAAATGATTGCTTTAGCACGCGGCAAATTGCATGATCATGTAATCAGGAATATCTGGATAAATACTTAGCATCAAATCTTACAAATTTCATTTAAATTTTCACTCAATCGCACATTTCCTTTGCGCTCATTCCATTATTACACGCGAGCATTTACGTCAAATTTAACTTCCCAGAAACAGTCACGCGTTTCTTAACACGACAAGCATCTTCATTCGCAAGATTCGTCCAGATTGCAGTAGAATAAAGTAACGAAATTTAACTTTCATCAGAACAATTATCTTCAGTCATGTTTCGCTTTCTTTTAATGCGCGGTATAGAAGCTCTTTGTCGATGAAAATGTCGTCTGTTTTACGTTGCGGCCGGAAAGTAATTGCATGTTTCATGGTTTAACGCGCGTTTTTTCCTTCTATTTTCCCCAACAATACCCACGATAAAAAAAGAAAACAATCCAGACGTCAACCTACAGACCGGAACCAAACAAGACGTCCGAATAACACGAACAGTCCACAGTCGGAAACCACGCGTCGCATGACGAAACGCCCAATACATAACTCGTGGGACGCCGCAATCGCCCGATAGATTCCGACGAGGGTTTCTCTCTCTCCCTCTCCATTAGTCAACGCCTCTCTCTCTCTCTTAAAAAGGGGAGATTTTAGGCAGATGGAAGTAGAGGGAGGCGAGAGAGAAAGAGGGAGTGGGAAAGAGGAGCGGTGGGAGGGAGGGAAAAAAACCACCCTTAAAGCGCCATTATAACCAGATCGAATCGTCTGCGACGAGGTGGCGCCGTGCGATATCATTTCGTGGAATAAGTTATGATCTCGGGAGCGCGGCGCATTTTAGGGTGGCCATTTCGGTCGATTTCGTTCCGCCCACAAAAGTGAAAGGACAGACACACACGTATAAACACGCACACACACGAACACAAAACACTCAACTCTGCGGGATGTGTGGATAATTCATGACGGGCGCCGGGAGGTGACATCACAAGCGTCCGACGGGGTGACGTATGGGTCCAGGATAAGAAAAAATGGTAGCCCGTCATCCGAATTTCGCACCGCTTTCGGCCGCGCAGTCCCAGTTCGAGGTGTCGAGGCGGATTTCGCGTCCCCTCCTGCAGAGATTTGATCCGCGCCCTCTCTCAGGGAAGGAGAGGGCGAGTAAATTAGACGTCGTATCAAAGTCATCACGAGATGCGACGCAACCGATTGCCGTGCCGACGGCTGGTTTGCTTGGTGCGAAATCTGTATCATTACTGCGCGCTTTCTCATTCTTGCCCCGAATGGAGGCTGCCGTGTACTTCCCCATTGACGCGGGATACCTGAAAATTTTTAGAATTCACCGAACAATGCGTAACTTTGTAAATATTTTTAATTTAATTTCGCGCTCCGATAACAAAATATACGTCATCGGTTACGCAGGCGACCCGATGACGCATATCGTGCGTCATTCTCTTCAAAGTTTAGTGGAAGACGCAAAATTTTCCATAAGAGGTGTTTTGTGTCCCAGGCATCGTGCAATACTTCAAGAAATTACGTGATCGTTCCAGGCATCACTTGAACATCCCAAACATCACGTGGACGTTCCAGCGTTTCATTTAATGACTGAACGAACCGAAACTACTTGCTTGGCTGTGCCTCCCTTTGTGTTTGATTTTGACCTATCAGCTCACCTGTTTTCTCTTTGCGTTTGTTGTGTGCGCGTTACGCTTATCTTGAGGTTTCCGTAAGGAATCGAACCTCACCAGTAATCCTTACAAGGAAACTGGGCGCCTTTGGAAGAAGTAAAAAAAAAAACTGAAAATATTTGTAAGCATATAAAATTTTAGATATGTTGCCTATGCTGAGTTCACTTTGGTAGGTTTTACGGTTACAACCTCGGAACGCGAAAGTGTTAATACGATCGTAAAAATCGATCCAATTTCACGGTTTCTCTGCGGTTCCATAAACGCACTTTCACATCCACGTGATTATCTTTGCGGAAAGTGTTTTAAAAAACTTCCAACTTATTTCGAGGTCTGTGGTATTTTCTCAACTACCTTGGAATATGGATATAAAATTAATCCATCTATGAAGTGATAGTTCAATTCAGTAAAGGAAGTGCAATAAAATTGTATTTTTATGATCTAATTACTCGTTAAAATGAATCGCACTTGCATGTGGTGGCGTATTTCATCATAAGCTAGACTGCTAGATGATGAAGGCTTTCCTTCGATAACTCAATGAATCGTAAAAAAATTATTTTCCTCTTTTATAAACTTAAAAAAGTTAAAACAGAAATGGCATTAATTTTGTAAACATTTGAAGCTACATTCAGCATTAACATATTTTGATTATCATATGTTTGATGAAAGCATGAAAAATACATTAGGTGTACTAGAATTATTGGATTTAAAATATTAAAAAAAAACAAAAGTAATAAATCAATAGCATCAAATATCAAATTTTACTTAAATTAACGGAAGACAACTAAGTTTTTGAAGAAAATGGTTTTGTTTACTATCGTTACAAACTAGATCCCACTATTTCTGATGAGATGACGAATAAAATATAAAATAAACATGCATGAAGATTTAATTTCATTTAACGAGAGGCAAAAATGACGCGAACTTTGTAAGAATTGGAAATATTTGTAAACGTGAAGACATGGCAATCAGACTATTCATATTCGAATCAACCAATCGATGTCTATAGATCGGTATAAAAAGTACTTAAATTCCGTAAATACTGAATATTCTACCTTTTATTTCTGAAATATTTGAGAACAACAAAGGAGATAAGATTGAAATATTCGTGCGAGTCTCGTTCATTCTGTATTATGGCTGTGTATCAATTCATAAAACTAATTCATATGATGTAAATATAACATCGATAGAGTGTACAAGAATCAACAGGATGCAATAATGTATTACATCTGTATTACAAGACCGTGTCGTGTCACTTAAGAGGTCGTATATTACAACGCTTTCAACACACCCCAAAGGATAGGTGCAGTTTTCAGCAACTAAACTATGTTAAACGAGGCGGATGATTTATAGCTCCTAGCATGTCTGGTGATAGTTTCTCGGCGTCATCTACAGCAGAAGTTTCTAAACCAGAAAGTGTACTTTGTAAATTTTTAAAAGAAAATTTCAACGTGACTAAACTACTAGAAACAAAATGGCAGACATGCAACAGAAACGCTTTGAAAACTCCAGTAAAATGACTATTTATGGAGTATTTTTGAACGTTTTCAGCTATAAATACAAAAGACGTTTACATAATAATTTCATAATAACTATAGTTTGAAAGCTATCAAATGCGTATTAGCAGCCAAAGACAATAAAAAATACAAATGGAATAACATCTGTCAATTACTAGTAAAATTAAGTGCTATATTCGAATATAACCGACAAACAAAATATAGTGTCATTGAAATCAAGTGTATCATATTAAAAACAGTCATAATTTCCATTATAGTTTAACTTCAAAGAATGTAATAAGTAGTAACAAATATTAAAACGAATTTATATTTGAAACGAAAGCTAACAGTAAATTAATTTAGATTGAATTTTCAGATAAACCAATTAATTATACATTTGTAACCTGTGGCGTTAAAATTAAATTACAAAGCAAAGCTACAAATCGTATTGTAATGTAAGACGACGTCTATGAGTAATTTAATATTTACGTAGCAATTTTGTCTACTGCTGAACAATCAAACCCCTGAATGTGGATTGGAATTGCTACACAACAAATATTAATATCTGTCTCTGATGTGGATTCTATAAATTTTTATGTAAAATCTCTAAAATTGTACGTCCAAAAGAAAATGATAATGACAGTGATGAGAAATGTTCTTCTGAAATACGCTTCTTTTCTTACTAGATACCGTTCACACCTTTTTTGGTTTGTACAGCAGACCGTATTTATGTAATTATTATCGGATAATGATTCGATTTTTCGGTTAAGGAAAATAATGTTATTATTAGTGTAGGATTTCGTTAAAAGTCGTTAAGTTGAAAATAAAGGGCCGAATTATAAATTTAATATGTAAGTGCAAATAAAAACAGATAAATTTATGAATTAAAATTACCTGTCAAATGAAATGAAAATTGAAGTGTTAAAAAAATTGACATTTTGATAGACATTACCAAATTTAAATTAAAACCTAAACCTAATAATTATTCCACAGGATTTAAAAAATTTAGGAATTGAAACATTTTGGAATGGATAGATAACCACAGTTTTTTATTTCAGGCATCGATATATTTTTATATGATCCTTAAGTGGAATTGTTTTCCGCAAATGCTTACCACAGAGGAATGCAAACAAATCATACGATATATTCAACGTATTTTAGTTTCATCACTTGAAGCACGATGAATAATTATTTCCTTCAGGTAATTCGACGTTGTAATTCATTAAATCACTTTTCCCTTTTCATCGGTATGGAAAACGGGACTTTTCCTTCGTGGAACAGATTGCTGTCCAAGCGATCGAGGGGAGTAGCCCTTTATCTTTTTTTTATTTTACGGTCCGATTAAAAGGCACATGAAAAGGGAGTTAATCACGCAAGTAGAGGAAAAACATGAGATAATCGATAATTATTAAGAAGAAATGAGTAGGATAGGAAGAGAACGGCATGGCAGTTATTAATAATCACCCAATAGTTAATGAAGTTGTCGATGCATTTAATTTACGGATAAGAAAATAATTTAGGGTCCACCCTTCAGGTTACGATACTTCCGTCTTCTCGAGGATCAGATACTTATTTTGTTCCTGGTTCGTTAATTAAACTTCAAGTAGAAGAATCTTTTGAAGCTCGATTCGGCTCCTCATTTGATTCATTCAAAAGCCAAATGTTCGTAAAATTAATCGATTGCTGATTAGTAAATATGTGAAATTGACTGCAAAGTAAAGTTTTTTTGTTCCAAAATTCACAGAGTATATTTTTATTATTTTACAACCATGCTCATCAAATTATTTACTTTCTCTGCACGCAAATCTTTATCCTGACAAAATTAAGAAGGATACAAATAATTTTTCATAGAAACGTAGGACGTATAATTACGCGTTTAATCTATGTTTTATAAACAAATGAAACGATAAAATAATTGTATTTTTTATTGCAAACTTACGATCCGGAATTCAATTAATAAAGTCAATTTTAAAAATACATTTTTAAATTCTTTTTTTTAGGAAAAATTTGTAACAAACCATTTCGATTAATCAAAATATACACTAAATACAGTCAGTGACAAATTAGGTAATAATTTTTTTTCTGTTTCGACAGTGCTAAAAAGGAGGGGTCGTCTTAGATTTGGGGTCGTCTTGTATTCGGGTATATACGTTAGTACCCGCAATGGCGGGCGATTGAAGAGTGGGAAGGTCGGATGGGGCAGGTTGCTAACAAAAAGGGAGACGGAGGTTTGTGGTAGCGCCTCTGAACCATGCAGATGAATAGCGTGTATGTGTGAGGGAGGGGAGATGCGGGAAGACCGAAGCGACTGAGAGGAATAGGAGAAGATGAAGGACGGGTGCAAAAAAAAGAAGAGGATGGGGTGATGGAGTGTGAGGAAGAAGAGGGAGAGTGGGAGGGCATGGCCTTAGGGCCCGAGTTTTTTACGACCGCAAGGAAATCACTTCCGTCCAACACGTGCCGAGGATAAAGAGAACTGCAACAACGAAACTTCTACTCATCTCTTGGAGACCTCCAATCTCCCCCTCTTCCTCCGCCGCCTTTTCTTCTCTCCCTCTTACCCCCTCTCCTCTACCTTCTCTGCTTGCCTGCGCGTTACTTCTTACTCATTTATTTCCTTACCTTTCTCTCCCATTTCTTCACGCCTATGCTTCTTCCTCCTTTTTCCTCCATCTTTCTCACGACTCCTTGACAAAGTTTCCTATCACTCGTCTCGTCGCTTCCTCTCGTAAAAAAATATTCTCTCCTCTTCTATCTCTCCATCTTTCAGCTCTTCCAAATGAATCTTCCTTTTGGTGAAAACGAGTGCTTCTTAAAGCGGCGCGAAGGCGCGAATCTGTCCATCCGATGCAATAAGAGGCAGCGATGGCGAAATTGTGTTCGGTCGAATTATTCGGACATTCCAAGGAATTTTATATCTTTTTGTCTAACTACTCGTTTCGTCGGGAAAAAGGAAGAGATTTTAACATCCGTTTTCTCTATCTCTTATTTCAACGAAATCGCGAAACTTTATATTTAACGCACTTGGTCGTTAACTATTTTAAGTAATGACATAAGCCGTATTACGAGAGAGCATAACCGGAACAAAGCGTGTTTTAGGTCTTTAGGCTACTTCGGTGATTAAAAATATAAAATGAAAATTTTCTTTGTGTGAACATGATATTCGTTAATAAATAAATAGTTCAACCAATCATAAAATACGAACAAAAATTATAAAATAGATCTGGAAAAAAATTGGAAGAAATAGCTTTGAAAATCGCGTTTTATACAAAGTTGGGGAGCAAGTTGGCGAACTGCTGGGGGTGTCTAAGAGACAACACAAACCACAAAAAGCAACACTATATATATATATATATATATACACATACATACACACACACACACGCATACCGTATATACTCGTTTCTAAATCTATCTCGTGTATAGGTCGATTCCCTTCTTTTTCATAAATTTTTATTTTTCGTATATCTCTTGTATAAGTCGACCCCGGATTTTCAGTTGTAGCAGAACGAAAGTTTTTGTATTCAATACATGTTGATCCATTATGTTCCACGTTGCTTACTGTATGAATTACACGCGGCACAGAGACTGTGCAAGTCGGGTTGCATAACCAGCCGGCGTTATCTCAATCTGTAGTCATCCACCGGATTTTGCAAAAACTCTCTGCAACAGAATTTATTTCCCGTAAGGTTTTTGCACGAATTGCTTTATCTTTCTAATCAACTCCTATGCAGTAAATATTGCAATAGTTTCCTTTTATTCCACGGCGAAAAGAATAGGACGGAAGGAATACTCGAGTAGCGAGAGATTTTTTTGTCTGAGCTCCGCTATCTGCTAACATATTTCACAATATCACAACATCTAATCTCTGTAAGTCCTAGGCTAAATTTTATACTTCACGAGTATGGACCTTGGGGACGTAAAAGGTTGGCGGAAGAGGGATAAAAATAAAAGGTAAGGAAGGAATGGAAGTGCGACGCTGCCCATGTGCAAAAAGGAGCAATTACCTTCTTTCCCTACGCTTTTCCTCCCTCCGTTACCCTCCTCGACTCTTTCATTCCTCGCCACATAGCCCCCCCATTACCGCTACGACCACCTTTCCAAAGTACCCTATCCCGGTGCGTCGGGGGGATTTCCCGATAAATTCAGAGCTCCGACACTAACCCTGGCGCCAGAAAGGCACCCTAGCGCCCCATCGGAACGACTCAGAAACTCGGGAAGAATGAAAAGAGTCGGCGATTGTTTCGTTTTTTTGGAGTACGGAAAGAGAGAGAGCCTTCCGAAATTCCGGCCGAAACAATTGAAAGCGCTTTCTTCTATTTTTGTAATATACGCAGAAATACATCGCGATTTCTTGAATTTAATGTAAGTAACGGAAGTGAATCTTAGAGAGGGAGAGAGAGAGGTTGATTTTAAAGTCGCGAGGGACATTTTAAGCCTTTCAGTCACCATGTTAATTTTTATGGATATTCAATTACATTATTTTAGTACTAGTAAGAGGTGCTTGCATTCTGAAAGCATTTCATCTCACCTTGAAAAACATTAATTTTCAGAGAGATATTTCATTATTTGACAATTTTTTTAAATCAACAGTTTACAACTCTCCACCGATATTATACTTTTTCCATTGTGGGGTACTAATTCCACACATTTCTGCCAAATTTTAAAGTTGAAGCATATCTAAAAATGAAATAATATTTATCTATTTGTTTAAATTTTAAAAATTTTTAGCGGCCGCAATAACAAATTCATACAGATTTTCAACTGTTTATTTGTGCAATTTCACTAACCTCTAAATAACTGAAAAATTTCAGCTCCCTAGATCGTCTCTATGTACCTAAACATCTATTTGTTTAAAATTGAAGAATTTTTAACAGCCAAATAACTTAAAATATAAAAAATTCTATAATCCCTATTTCGTTTTTTTACAAATTCTATACTTAAAAAAAATCAGCTTCGTAGCACATTCGGAGATACATAAACATTGAAATTTTCTTTAAACAACGGCGAATTTTTTGGCGGCCGCATTGTTGAATTTTATTTAGATTTTCGATTTTTCTAGTCGGTTTTGCACATAATCCTACCCACATAAAAAATTTAGTCTCCAGCTCATCTGGAAGTGCCTAAACATTAGTATCCTCCTGATGTTATATCATTAGTAAGAAGTGTCTATATATAATAACTTCTGATGCGCATTATATACACGATGGAGAAACAGAAAAGATACAGGAAAGTGTTTGGACTATGACCTAAAAATTTAGTATGCTAATGTACTAAGATTTAAGATACGATCGCAAAACATTTATTCCTCCAATAAAATTTGCTGCCGAAATGATTTATTTAAATGTACTGGAGAGAAGGATGCAGATGCGGGAAAAAGTAAGACGTTAATCCATCAATTTATTCACGGTCAATACTTATATTTAGGCTTGGTAGGATTCGATTTAAATCGAAAAACGTGGATAAACGTCGATTTAAAAAAAAATTCAAAATCGACGAAAATGAATAGTTGTCGATAAGCGTCGATATTCCAACAAGATGGAAAAGTATACGTCCAAAAACCTATTCTGATTTTGTAATATTTAAGTCGTTTCTGTTTACTTTTTGCAATATTATTTCCTATCTACGATTTCGTTCCTTTTCTGGATTTGCATTAACAGTGGGACTGAAAGAAGGGTATTTCCTTACGCTTCTACTCTGAACAATCAGGTGACCGTAGCCCTAGGCTAGTTTTGTGAACACGTGTATCTTAGTCCTTTTGAGGTTTTTGAGATTATATTTGCCGAACTAATGGTGGGATATTCCACGAGCCTCGCTATACAGCTGGACGTTGTTCTATGCACTTTCACCCCTTCTCCGTATGCAATGAACCCACACTTTTGCAGTCTTTCTCTAAAAGTTATCGAGGAAGGATCGTTTTGGCTTCTTAATCCTTTGCTACAGGTTAGTAAATTTCAATTTGTACGTAATGGTTTAAAAAAGGTGCACATAAATTAGCAATCGTTACTTAAAGTTGAAAAGGGGCTAAGGATTAATATTAATTTGCAATTTGTTGTAAAATATTTTGCTGATTGGAAAAACACGTTTTAATTAGGATTTAAGGTAAGACTGTTGATCTAGCGCTGAATAATAATAATGATTATTATTAAATGTTAAGTCTAATTTTTTCCCTATATATCTTATGTTAAATAAAGAGAATATTTAGTACAGTGATGAAATATATCAAATGTTACAAAGTAAAGTTCTTTTTTGACGGCTAAAATATTATTGCGATAATTATATCATTAATATTTTTCGTTAATTAATCCTTAATTGGCATCAACGAATGTCTAAAAACCTTTAAGCTGAACTGGCAAATTATTTTAAAAGAATGTTTCTCAGCAAAAGCAACAGGATATTGTTCGGATTTCAAGAGGTAAAGCAGAATTTACGGTCTACATTCGCAAAATAATATATTTGTCAATGACGCGATTGGAAAAATTACTGTACGAAATCAAAAATATCTAGATTGGGATATACCAGGTTACGATATTTGAGATTTAAAATATACTAAGTTTCAGTGTGGTAGAACAACAATAATATTCTCGTGAACGATATGCAAGGTGCTAATTTGGTTTAATCGTCAAGATTCAGTTAGTAAAAGCCGTGAATCAGCTATTAATACATGTTTTCTCATATAGGTTGGTTATAAAAATCATCACGTTTGGCGAAATTTGTAAAGGAGGTGAAAATACAAGAGCAAGAAATATCATTTCGTGTTCGCACAATGAACTTCTTTTTGCAGTAACTAGTTTTTGTTACTTAAAGAGGTAAGATTTCAAGTCAAAATATTCTTGTGTTTATATATATTATATGATTGTACGCTGTGCATACGTTGCATTAACACGTTGTGTACCGGATTTAGGTTCCCGTACTACACTCAGTTCCTTGACATTTTCTCATAAATACAAAAAAAGCACGCGAAATCTCGTGGCTGGCTCAAATGTGGTGATTTTCTTGGTTAAAAGTCACGATTTAATTAGTAAAAGATCAAATTAGCGATTTAAATATACATCTTACTTCGTATTGTATACTTTTTTACTATTAGTAAATGGTAAAGTAATATTTTAATAAATTCGTTATTGAGTGTTTTCTTCAATATTAACATTTGAAAATATAAGAATTTCGAAATTAAAAGTGAATTTCAATCATTGAATTGAAAGGCCGAAAACTGCCAGCCATATATGTAAGTAGTAATTTTAAGCGTCGATATTCGTCGAAAATTTCTCGAGAAAATAAACGACTTAAATCGTCGGTTAAAAAAAAATAAACGCCGAATTCTACCAAGCCTACTTATATTATTTCTGATTCTTCCAAGTCGCAATATTCGTGACTATAGAATTTGATGACGGATCATAATTATGGTATGGATTTTTCGGGTTTAAAAAAAATATTTCATTAGGAGGGTAAATATCGGGTTTTATTATTTTCCTTTTCATTCGGGTTAAAATCGAATATAAATAAGTTACAGATTTTTCAAGATTTTAAAAAAGTTCAATCTCGGGTAATTTTCGGGTTTTATTATTTTGTAATTCTGATTAAATTATTTTAAAATAAAAATCTTATTTAAAAATTTAAACGTTTTTTCAACAATCAAAACTTTTTACCATACCTTAAATATGGTTGAGAGTGTAATATGCTGTGTTAAACGCCTACAGGTGGAGATGAACACCTCGCAGGCTGCACAAACATCTTGCTTCCGGGTTCAACTTCTTTTGAAAACACATAAGATATAAATGAAATAATTTTTTTCGTAGTGTTTCCAACTAACCGACACACTGGCTCTTTTTTCCTTATCCTATCAAATATCTAACAGCGGCTAGCTAAGGCGCATCCTTGACTATTCGTGGCGCGAGCAAAACAAGGAGATTCAGATTGTGTTAAAAAAGTAAGCTTACGAATAAAATGTTTACAAAGAAAATAAACAGACTGATCACGAACATCTCGGACTGCACTAAAGTGCTGAGGTGCCTAAAAGCGCCAGAATAGAAATTCTGTTACCAAATCTAAAAAAATTATGTTTAAAGCAAACTAAAAATGTCGGTTTTTTCGGGTTTTACCCGAAATTTAAAAAAGGTAATCGGAGGGTAAAAATCGGGCAAAACCCGAAAAATCCATACCCTAATCATAATATGTTGCTAAATCCGGTATCAGTACGTTTCTCATTTATTAGAAAAAATCCCGCTACTCCAAGGCGTCAAAAGTTAAAAGTTTTCCGAAACTCGTACAAAATTTAACATTTAAAAATATTTTGTGAAAACTAATTTTCCCGTCTTATTTCGGGATTATAAACGATCGAATGAACAATAATGTTATCGCTACTCGATTCGACAATCGGTTGACCTCGTTTTGTGTCGTGACCCGCATCTCGAGAAGAGTATTGTCCCTCTGTCGAGAGGGAGAGAAAGAGAGAGGACTCGATAAAATTTAATGGATATAAAAATTTTTAAACTATCGATTCTTAATGTATGGAATTTTCCCTCTTTTGACATGTGTGTGAAGAGCGAATCTTTATTTTTTCCTCATCGTTCCGCTAACTAACAAGTTTTCGAGCTTTGCACGATAAAAAACGAGGACGAAAATGTATCCGTAAGGATTCTACCGCTCTCTAAATACACGCTGCCTTAATAAAGCGTCGTTTTTTACCCAAATTGGAGAAATAATGCTAATAAATTAAAAACCATCTTTGAAAGGCATAATGACTTTCTTTCACAAGAAAGATAAATCTTATTTTAATATCCTCGGCTCGGGATATAATCCGAAAAGAGGAAATCGGCGAGTGGAAATCTCGGAAAGCTAACTTGAGGCAAATAGTAAAAGCGTCGCTTCTCAGAGAATCGCTATGCATTAATATAAATTTTAAAAATGAACCCTTTTCCATATTCTAGGTTTCTTTCCGCTCTCATCCTTTCCATTGCCGCAGTTTCTTTCTGCTGAATTTCCCTTTCAATGACGTTAACTTCGGTTGCAGCGAGCGCCGAGTCCATTCATTCAGGATTTGGGTGAAATGCGATTCGGCTCTTTTGCGCGTAGGTGGTAAAAGCGTAGGAGAAGGTCAAGTGATGCGAGTAGTTGAAAGGTCAGCCGAGAGAGGTAGCGAAAGAGCGAGCGTAGATATGGATGACGGCATGGATGGGCGAAAGGAAAGGGTTTAGCAAGGAAATGGTACCGGTAAAAGAGAGCTTCCTGTCGGATAGCGCGGCCATTGGTGAGGTGATACCCCATGACTCGGCATCGTCGATGGAAGGAGGTGGGATCGCGGGAGAAAATGGCCGAGGAGATCTAGCGAGTCGAGGGAGATGACTGAGGGAACGGAGCGAGGATATTGGGAAAGTGTTGAAGTAGGGGAGGGAAAGATAGAGGGAAATAGAGTCGGATTGGAAGGAGAGGACGCGGTGAATGATAAGTGGGATCGAAGGTGCGAATGGAGGAAACATGAAGAAAAGAGGGACGATGGGCCATAGGTGTAACTTCGAAGAGATGGAAGGAAGAGGGAAAAATGGCAAGGAAAAGAGAGGGAATCGCGTGAAGAAGATTGCAAGAGAAAGCTGAAGATAACGTATTAATCTCGGAGGAATTGGGATGATATGCGAATCCAATGGGAACAGAATAAATGACAACGAGGGGAGTGAATGGATAACCGTGTTTAAGTTCAATGATAGCAGAGATAAAAAGGATGAGGCGCTATTAGAAAATGTAGCTGTGAAAAAAGAAAGATGTACAGTAAATTTATCTATATAATGGAGGACGATAATAATTTAAAAAGAGCCATTATAATCCTCGATAAAGCAAGAGAGATATAAAATTTTCCTGGAAGAAGGGCAGTAGATCCTTTCATCGAATCGTAAGATGTCTACCAGACAATATCATCGTTGCTTTTATTTTTGAGTTTATTGATTTAAAAAGTTCCCTGAAATATCATTAAGTGTTTTCAAAATTTTCCTAATCAGATTTTTCGGAGGAAAATACGAATTTTTTGGAATATCTCAATGCGTATACGTTTAATGTTTTCCAAAATCCATCCATGAAAAATATTTCCTAGTAATGAAAGACGAAAAAAAGATGATGATGGGCACGGACAGGCGAACGGAGAGAGTACAGTGATAACACGATAACGTTATTCTTTCGAATAATAAGCGCGGATAAGATGTGCTAGGATAAAATGAGTCACATGATCCTCAACAGAGCTGAACTGGATTTACGCTGCACGAAAAGAGAAAATTTGAAATAAAGAGGAAAACGTATAGTATGAAGGGTCTGAATAAAAATACGAGGTGGAAGGAGGAAAGAAGATACGATAAAAGGATTACGTAATATCAAAAAATTTCCCCCGTCGAATCCATAAGAAAGAGAAGCGCGTGCGAGTAAAGGGTGCGATATGGGAAACTTAAGTGAGAGGTGGAAGGAAAAGTTCTTAGAGAGGGGCACGAATATCCCATAGGGGATGATGCACGGGATGCAGAGAGGATAGGGAGAAAGCGGATACGTGTAAGAAGGGAGATAATGCCTTGCGAGTGAAGGGAGAGGGTAGGATGCAGAGAGATTGCGAGATAGGATAGTATATAAAAGCGTAGAGAGATTTAATGGGTGATTCGAAATTCAGAGAGAGAGAGGGCAGGCCAGATAACGACGGGATAGCAAGAGGACGAGAACGTTGTGCGGGAGATAGTGCAAAAGCTCTTCCACGGAGTAAAAGTATAATTCGAGGAGAGAGTACTGAGAAGAATCTTGCTGGAGTCGAAAGAGTGAACGAGAAAGCGGTTTAGGGCGAGAGGAAAGAGGGACGGGATTTAGGGTGTAAGTAAGAGGGATCGTGCGAGGAGAAAGGGAGAGAATGAGGTGTCATTGGAGAGAGGAGCGGCGAAAGGAAGGGAGTGAGAGATATGCGCCGAACATCAGAGAGAGAGAGAGAATAGCGAGGGGCAGAAGTAGTGGGAGAGGAGTCTTGATGCAAGAGGATGGAGTGTAGGGGAGTGAGGTTTCGGCCGGGCGGTGGGTGGAGTTGGAAAGGAGGTCCTGACCCGCATTAGCACACAGAAGGGGATGCATGAAGAGGGAAGGGGGAGGACTGTGGGTGGAAGTGCCTCCTCCTCGCCCCTCCCGACCTCTTGCTTCCTCTCCTCCTCCACACCCCCGGTGATCCTTATACTACTCCCATAGTTCCCAGCCATCCCCTCCCTTCCTCACACTCCTTCCCCGAGAAGAGAAGGGATGAAGGACGGATAATGCGTCCTCTTTCGCCCGACTGCCTGCAGCGACCTGAGACATGCGCAGTACGATGAATTCGTATACGAGGTCACTCGATGAAACGTTACGTATCTTTTGTACGGTTTCCCGTTTTTTCACATCTCCCTTCACTTCTCTGTGACTGGGGAAAGAGACCCCCTGCATCGCGGGGATTAAATATGGATCTCTGTTTGTATATTAAAAAAGAACTTAATATGCCCGACTCTCTTTAACGAGTGACATTGAAAGGATTTCATTTACCGTGTTGAAATGTCAACTTGAAGTTGTCTCATGCACGTGTTTAAAAGAGGAAGTTATGATAAACATATTACTGACGTTGGTTTTCCGCGAGAGAATTTTCTATAAGATATATATTTAAGCTTATAGCAGGATAATTACACTGCGTTAAATAAGAAATTTGATTCAGTATTGCATTCCCTAGTTTCACAAAAAATGTGGCGTTTTATATTTTCATTCTTCGAGCTCGGAGAAGTTTCCGTCCAAAATCATTCTGCTAAAGTTGGATCGGAATCGAAACGAACTTGTACTAGAGCAAGTTTTGCTTGTAATACATGTAGGACGTTAGATCGTATTTTGTATAAATCTAATCGAACGTTAATTTCAGATAGTGCCAATATTCCCAATCAACCACTCTTGAATACTAACAAACAAACGAAAACACTGCATCAAAAATTATACCTTAATTTAGAATTAAAGGGAAAAAATCTACTCCTTATATAAATCTAGAAAAAAAATTGTTTCAAAGGAAGCTCAATGAATCTATAACAGAAATAAGTGATTTGCCTCTCTAAAATGCTTCAGAACATATTTTAATCAGAATAAATCCCGAATAACAATTTTAGTATCTGAGAAAATTCGCCTAATTGCAGTTGGTGAGAGAGAATGTTTATCTGAATATGAATATATTATTTCCGAAGGTGTACTCATCATAAAGTCTGGTGTAGATATACAAGATAAGTTAGTGACTTTCTTTCAGTGAGCCTCTCCATCATTCTGGTTGTTTGCAGTAGTCAATAGTTGTAGAATATTCTCATAAGAGTTTTATTAAAAGTTCGTCGGAAGTTATTGGCGAAAACTTTGAAACTTTTAAATGATATCTGTACGAATGTTCTACGCTTGAGGCTACATTCAAGTCTTCAAAGTTAACGAAGCCATGCGTGATAGTAGATGCAATTCACCTTCTCTCATAATGAGAAGAGAAACTCAATATCCTTTGGTTTTTTGGAAATTTTAGAGAATTTTTTGTGACCATTGAAAAATCATTAGTTTTCATATCAGCTGCTTAACATACTTCTTTAAAAAGGAACTACAGTCTCCAGTTTTTACAGTAAGAATTCTAATTTTTAATTGTCTGTATATTTTTACTTTATCAGCACAGTTATCGTAGTCACGGCTACGTGGGCTTCACCCTCTTAAATAAAAATAAAAATTGCGCAAAAACGAAATTTAGTTGTCATGAGAATACACAGTTTTATCATTAATTATTTTTATATCGAAAGTTAATGATACATATTTATACTTGTTTGTGTATCTCTATGTAGCATGTTAATCGATCCCTAATATTTGGATTAGGCCATTGGCACAAATATCTCAATAATTGGTAACGGTATTGTAGTAATGTATGCCGGAGAAAATTTTTTATTAAGGGTTGAAAATTTCATTATTTAATTATTCATAAGCAGTTTATTTGCCCAATGAGTAAAACGGTGGCGAATTCTTTTAAAGATAATTATAACTTTAGGCTATCAATATCTCTTTCGCATGATAGAAAAATCCAATTCGCGGGGTTGAATCGTACGCGTATGCGCGCATAATTCTGTACCCGTGTGCTTGCACGTGATATAAAGGCGTGAGCAGAAGGCAGGGGCGTGGACGACGAGGGTGGAAACTTACGAGGGGCACGAGTAAGAGCACGAATTTTGGTAGGTGGTGCGAATCTAGTGAAGGGAGAGGGGTTGAAAGGAACGCCGTGGGTGGGGGAAGCGGGTAAAGAGGGGGAGAGAGGGAGGGAGGAAGGGGGAAGAGCGGAAGGAGAGCCAGAGAGGTGGCACGAAATGGGAGGAGCGAGCGTGGGACGAAAAAAAGGGGGAGGAGAGAGAAAAACAGAGGGAGTTTGTCCGGGAGAGCCCGGAGGGAGGAGTTTTAGAGAGGGAGGTGGCGCAAAAAAATTTCAAGAAGACAGAGGGAGAGAGGGGGGGGGGAGTTAAGCAAATGAGGATGTGGGAGGGAATGGGGAAGTGAAAGGAAGCGGGCGTTTGGGGAGGGGGTGGGGGCGAGTGGGAGGAGCGAGAGAGTGCATGGTTCAAAGAAAGGGGTGGGGAACGAATGAAAGGGCTGGAGGGAAGAAAGGAGGGTTTTCTTTTTTTATCGCTGCTATAAGGAGAGAGGGTAGGAAGCGAGGGAGAGAGGAGTCAGTGAGCGAAGTTGGGGAGAAGTGATATATGTATATATATATATATATATATATATATATATATATATATATATACACATACACACACACACACACACACACATACATACATACATATATATATATATAGGCTTGGACGGAAGGGAGGAGCTTTTTTTGGAGGGAATAAGAGGGTGAAGAGGAGGAGGGAGGAAAGGGGGAGATCGAAGTAGAATGGTGGCTCAAGGGAGAAAGGGGGAGGAGGTGAAGTGTAGGGGGTAAGGGTGGAGAGGTGGGTTGGAGTGAGAAGGGGAATCAAGTAGTGGAAGTGGGTCGACTGGAAAAAGTTCAGAGAAAGGAGAGAAAGGGGTCGAAGAGGGAGAGAGAGAGTGAGAAATTGCGCAGGAAGAATATACCCTGTAGGTCAGGGTTAGAACGAACCTTCCGGAAAGTGTGACGCAGCAGGGAAAAACAAAAAAGGGTTGATTGACACGAGAAAGGAAAAAAAGAGAATAATTACATCGGAGAGAATTTCGTTATTTTTTCCTACTGCTCGATTTGTTGGGAAATTATAATTTTTTTGCGTCCTGCTTTGTCGAGTAAAAATACTTTCCCGCTTAAACATGCATCGATATTTTCATTAGTTTTTTTACCTCGACTCTGTTGCTTGCCTTTTGAAATTTAGTGCGACGCTAATAAAAAGACGCATTAATTATATAATGCGCAATCCAAACGATTCCCGTCCGCATAGTACTTTGAAGACTCGCTCGAAAACTTCTGGAGAGGCCCCTTCACTAGCGCGGCATGGTTCCACTTATTGTTCCTCAAAACAAAAGGCTGGTTCGATCCGCTCATTATGCGCTGGCTCCACTCGATATGCATCTTTCAATCGGGTGTTATAGATGGATTCCCTTGGTACATTTCCTCAATTCTGTAGAAATCGTGACGACGTTGTTTTTCAGCGTAGTGTTTTTCTTTCGACTACGGCTCTTTTTCGTCCCATCTGACCTACCCTATTTAACCTTGGCCTCCAGTTCGATTTTTACCCGCTCGATAGTGCTTTCCTCGAACAATCTATCTCCGTCGCTTTAAACATCATGCTCTTAAAGCTAAAATAAATCATCGATCACGAGTATCAAACCAGCCATTTCCTTGATGTACATTCTCTTTTCCATTCTCATCCGAACTCGCGTTAAAAACGTTAATTAATGGTTAAAGTATTTGGATTTAGTGGCCCCCTTCTCTGAAAGATCCAACGTGAATATCAGTTCTCCAACAGCGGCAGACCATTCCTATTGCTGCAGTAAGCGTACAAAAGAGCCAGCCTGAAATTATGATTAAAACCTCTTTTCCTAGAGATTCTTTCTGAACCGAGACGCACGTGTTTAGCGCATGCCAAACTAACTTTGAAATTTAAGTAAGTATATATTCTGAGTTGAGTCACGAGCCCCCTTTTTCATTGGATCTCTGAAATTCCCTTTATTTCTGCTCTAGCTCATTCTGGTTTTCAATGGTTACTTCGTCGGTTTATTAAGGATTTCGCTGAAATAGGGTGTTTTCAGAAACACTTTTAGGCTCCTTGGCTTAATTATTTCCACGACGGTGTGTAAATTATGTATGTACTCCTGCATCTTTCATTCAGTGACTATTGGGTGTGCCGTATTTATAGAGCGGATGTAGTTAGCGACTTTTTTCGACGGGAATAATTTTATCGCGCAGCATTAGATTTCTTCCGTAACTGCTTCAGTTGAATGTCAAAGCCATTAATAATGTTGATTAAACAACGTGCACCTTTTTATTACGAGGCGGCCATCAACATCGGTAAAACTTATTGCGGTTATTGGAGTTGCACATATAATTAAGCTGATAGACCAAAAGCCGGTAATGCAAATATTGTTGTCACTTTCTTACTCAAAAAAAACTTTTCACGCTCATGTTATGGCTGCAATGCAATTAATGCAGTACGTTGCTTAAATTGCCATAAAAAGGCTATGAAAAATAAGACGTGCCTTCCAGCCGCAAAGAGGTGTGTCTGCGTGAATTCAAAATTATAAGCATTACCACTATGCATATTTTCTGACCAGGCGCAGATTGTGCAGAAAACACTCTTTTTTTAATATCTACGACTTGGTATGGGAGAGAATGAACGCCTCAAGATAATGCGACGTGGAGACGAAGAAGATCGTATCCGTCCTTGCCAGACAACATTGGACTATCGCAACTCGCTGGAATTTTGTTCTTTTTTGCGTTGGCGCCAGTGTAAGGAAAAAAAACGAACGAATAAGGCGTCAAGTAACATCCGTTCCCTTGCCATGCCATTGATCCGATTTCCACGAAAAATAAAATGTGGAAATAAAAAAGCAAACATTCGCGCTTCGTGGGAGGTTTTTTTCTTCCACTTTCCCATACGGGACCGCAAAATCTCTGTGGGGCACTCGCGAGAATGCTTTCCACAATTCCGAGCGGTTGCCTAGTTTATTCAAATCATTCCGCGCCCCAGATAATCCTAACAAAAATCGTACGACGCAATTCAATTAAAAGTCGCTCGTGGATTAAGAGGCGGCGTGTAACAAATCCAAGTGGGTATTTCCGTCGTATTTCATGCATTACACGGTGACTACAATTCTAAGTAGACGAAATTACGTTCGTGAAATCCAGCAGAAAACTTCGTTGGAGGTTCTTTTATTGTTCGTTCATAAACGAAAGGCATAATTTATTTTCGCAAAGCACTATTAAAACGGTCACTGTTAGAAAAAAACGATGGATTTGAGTGTTTCAAATCGAAATTCTAAAAAGCACAGTAACTGGATGAAATGTAAATGAATGGACGCATTCATTTCGTCTAGCCTCCCCTTGAGGATTTCGGCGTTTAGTCGTCTCAGTGGGATTTTTTTCCGCCATGGCGCAGTGAGTCATGTTGGATGGCGCGAATTCTCGGAATTAGGGGGCCACATTGGGGTCGGCCGGAAACGACGCGTTTTGACAGATGGAGAAAAGAGAAAATATATGAATATGCAAAATCAGTTTTTCAAAGAACTAAAAGATACGCGTTGCGACACGCTTTATCTATACTTACAGGCGCCGGGCAAAACTTCGATGTTATCAACACTAAAATGACTAAAAAACTTTTAGAGAAACCGAAAGGACTTAGAAAGGATTGCGAGAAATAAATTTCAAGTTTGTGATAAATTCGAATAGAACATACTTAAAGACGAAATTCTCTATACTGATGACATCTATCCTGAAGTGAGTTTAAGTTAAGGGATTTAATAATCGAATACATGATACTAGCTTTTATAAATAAATCGGTTTTACGAAAACAATCATATTGCAACACTGAGTGTAACGGACTACGCATTGAATAAGATCACAGATTGTATTAAGAATGAGACTTTACACAGCTGAACACGTGAATGTTATTACGGCCACTATCATATACATTGATCGCAGGTTACTTAGTCAAAAATAAAAATGAATGTTGGCAAGGCTTAACGGAAATTTACGAAGTTCCTCCTTGCAAGTCCAAGGCCACTACGCGATATTAATTTCGGATTATTTCTGAGTGCTGCTTAAATAATCTCAGCAACAGAAACCAAAGAAAATCAATTACTTAGTCATAACAGCCTAAATTTATTGCCTACGATATTTTTGATCGTCTACTCTCTAACTTCAACGTTATGCACTGCAACATAAGCAAACAGTCAGTTGCGCTAACCTCGCCGACTTCTTCATTCAGGCCATTATTCAGCTTTCGGTGAGAAATATCTGATAGGAGTTGGAAGAAATCGGGAGATAATCACACCATCATCAAGTACTCTCGACAAAAGAGTTTAACATATTTTTTCACTAGCACTATATAATTTCAAAATCAATGATAATGCTGATTAGATCTTAGCAAAGGAAATTAGAATGTAGCATATCCGTTCCTTATTGGAATGCCTGCGCTACAGCAGGATCCTTTCCAAACCTAAGAAATATCACCATAAATGTAACGCGTACATAAAAATAAAGAAAATATGATCTCTCTATATAATATATTTAAAATAAAATGAACAATGGCTGCAGCGAGATGGAAGATACGACAGCCAGGAAGAAAATGCTAACAAATAATTCCTTCCGATATCATATCTAAGAAAAGCACGGAGGATTGTGTTTATGATCGTGGAGGCCAGAAATTTTTATCCTTGAAAATAACAAACCGTAAAAACGAGGCGATAATTGACTTAATACATAAACATAGTAGGTGTAGTACGAAGATAAGAACGCATTCAAGGAGAGCGATAATGCGGGAAAATAATCCACTTTCCTATAAATGGAAGTTAAAAAAACGACAAATGAGGAACTGAGGGTCGAAAACAGTCTCAACTGCTAGATTAGATCGGCGATAAAATAGAACCATCTAAAATATACCAGCTGCAGATAAAGAGAAGGAAACCGAAGCGGACAAAAGTGAACCTAGGAAAAGGTATTAAAAAATGCTTTAAAAATAGTTCGAACCCTGTAGAAATTTCTCCCCCATAAGAAAGCACAACCCACCAAACTTCATTTGAACTCGCACGAATTCGTTTGAAAAATCGAAATCATCGAATCAATCGGAGTTTGGCGGTGCGCACAGCGAAGTAGAGTATTTGAACGGGTCAGGATTGGGTGGAATTATGTATTGAGCAGTATAACACCCCGTATATATAGCACATACGTGAAGTAATTCAGATCGCAAACCAAACGAGCTTGACCCCTTGGGGGTTCCTTTTTCATCATGCGTACGCAGTGATCGACATTGCGAACATAATGGGTCATCTGATTCCAATAGCAGCACGGCAATTGAGAGAGCGAGCGAGGGAGAAAGAGAGAGAGAGAGAGGGATACCCTTATTACTCGTGGTAGGAGGAGAGAACAGAAGAAACGGGGGAATGAGAAAGATAGTATAAAAGGGGAGAAGAGTAAGCTATAGTGAGTAAGCTGGTTTAAGCGGCGAGAGAGAAAGAGAGGGAGAAAGTTAGAGAAGGGGAAGTAGGAGAGTAGATGGAGGAAATAGTAAGAGATGGATGGAGGGACGACGGGGTTATTGAGAGAGGAGAAGAGGGTCGTGGGGGAGGGGATTTGTTATCCGGGAGTGGCAGCGTAGAGAGATCGAGAGTAGGAAGCGGCAGAGAGAATGAGAGGCGAAGTGGCGCGAGATGTCCTCGGAGGCCCCCAGGAGGGTTCTATGCCGCCTCCCGCATTCACCCAACGGTTTGAGGCCCCCGACGCTATACTTGGAAGGCGCAAAAAAGGCCTGTAGGGAAGGTTGGAAGCGTAAGTGCACGGTGTGGGAGGCTCCGGAGCTAGGAAGGGTTTGTAGGTTAAAACCCGCGCTTGTCTACGGTTTTTGGGGAAGCCTCTTTCAACACAGAAGGCGTTGGTAGAGAGGGTTGCATATTCTTGCTCCCTCGCGGCTTGAACGGAATTTGTGAATCTTCTATATTAATGAGACGCTTACTTTGGAAATCCGTCACGCTGCGATATGAGTGTAGCATGTTTATCATTTGCATTTTAAATTTGTTTAGAATCGTAGTAAGAGTTCGTGAATTGAAACAAAGAAAGCCCTAAAAGAACAAAATTTCATTTTGCTGCCGTCGATTTTGGAGTACGAGTTGAATCGGTCCGAAAATCAGTTTTTAACGCGGACGTTGACGTCTTTTTACGTGAAAATCTTTCAGTGTCAACGTGATTTGCATTGTTGCTGATTTCGCCTAATCGAGGATGATTGATTGGGATTATTAATTCGCGTCGAATTTGTTCACATGCAATATTTCGAGGCTATTTTGAAGTTTAAACAAAACTTGGTAACGATAAAAAATGCGACGATAATACAAGTAAATAAATATCCCATTATTCATTGACATTGTGTTTATATGTGTTTTTAAGTCAGATATAGATAGATTTAACATTTATTCGGGAGATAAAACGATTTCTGTAGATGAAAAACCGGGATATTATTATTTTTGTTTGTCACATATGCTTTAACGTAATATAAACGCTATTAAATAATTCTAACAATTTGCCAAGTACGGTTTTATAATATTTAGGCTTACCATATTTTCAAACAACCAAACCGGATATTGGGGGATGAGAGACTATCTACAGCAGGGATCTCAAACTTGCGGCTCACGAAGTAAGCTAGACGGCCAAAACTCAAATGTATTTGTTATAAAATATTTCACGTAAATCTAATAAATTTAAGAAGTATATTAAATCAGCATTTCTAAAATATACGCAGTTTATTATTCATTTCCATTTATAAAAATTCTGCACTGGTGAGGTACTAACAATAAGTATGTTCTTCCCGCTGCCAGCGTGTTTCTTGCGTGTCCGACGAACCTAACCCTCGACGTCAAATCTAATAGTTTTGTAATGAATGGGCTTAAGGCCGCATCATAGGGTTGAGGCAATTTCTTCCTTGTGGAAGGGGTGATTGAATGCCCAAAGAAAATGTAACGGCGTGAGGACTGGGAAGTATGCGGCCAGCGGACTTGGTACGGTGCCCTTAATGCGGCCCAAGGGTTCGGTGGAGAGCCTTCACGCGGCTCGTGCACCAATGTGAGTTTTAGACCCCTGATCTAAATGAAATAACCAGAAATGTTTTTAATATTACTATATTAAATTTAAAATTCATTAGTTTAACAACAAAGAAATTATTTGACTGTATGAACCACGTTATTTATTCAGAAACAGAATTTTTATCACTGCCCCTGATTTTGACTCATATTTATTTGCCGGGACATAGCAACAAAACCGCCTGGGCAAGACTTCGAAACCGGGACTTATGATAAGATATAGAGATTTAATTGGCCGAATTTTTAAAAAGATTTTGAGTACATTTCCCCCGAAAGCTGAATAAGTTTTGGCGGAGGTTCTCGTCTTTTATCGGTGTATTTTTGTTGTTTACAAATGAAATTTGTTTTCCAAATAAAATTTATTAAAATATCCGAGCCAAAATTAAAAAAGTTGGGAAAATCCAATTATGACTAATTTGGGCTAAGATTTGATATAAAATCTGTTCCAAATTTTAAAATGATAATAATATATTATGGTCTTTCTATTGATAGATACAGAACAAAAGCCTTTACTCGAAATGTTTTGTTGTATTAGTTGTTGTTTGTATATGAATTTAATTTTCCATTCAAAATTTATAATATTAATTGGATTGGGTTTGGTAAAGTTGGGTTGGGTTTTTCACCTTATTTTTTAATTTGGAAGACTTAATGTAATAAATGTGTGTAGAAATATTGATTTGATAAATAAAAAACAACAAATACAGCGAAAAATTCATAGTGGAATAATGTATCTGTTACTAAAAACAAAAAAGTTATTTGTAATAAAAAATGATAGTCTTTTATGCGCACTAAAATATAAAAATAAGTATAAAATTCCGCAAAAATATGTTCCAGTAAGTAAAAAGAAATTTTGTCACAAAATGCTGTGAGGCGTAATCTGTAACAAATAAATCATCACTAATATTTCTTTGCCAAAATATTTTACATATCCAAAACAGTTTTTACTTTCTGGTACATTCAATTAGATGAATTCTATATTTTTATTTTGATTTTTAGAGCAGATATAGGATGATTTTATTAATTTTTTATATAAATTTAATTTTTATTTGATACTTAATTCATGCATACCGTATTTTTGATGAAAAATTACATTAGTTCAAAGATGATAAGTTTAATGTTGGCCTTGTTGTGCTAGGTAACTAGTACTATTTCAACTCTTTTGTTCCCTGGGATATTCGTACACCAGTTAGTGTTGCGATTCAATAGTTGATGCGAAAATATGGATCGTTAATTGTACGTATTGGTTTCATGAATTCTAACAGCATTTTTCTATGAGATGACACGTCGATCTAAATTACAGATATACGCGTGTTAGTCCTAAATTCTATACATGCAAGCATATGCTAAGCTGTAAGAGTTTCTTGAAAGCAGGGGAAAAGGTTCTGCCATGACCGTGAGTAGTACCCGTGTCTTCCACTTTTAAGGCAGGAATTTTTGTTCTGCTTTCAAGTAACTCATGCATCAATTATGTTTAAGGTTTACTGAGATAGAAGGATAATTATGATATTCGCGTGCGTAACGTTATGCAGATGAAGTTTTGTCGACATTGTAACTGCGCAGCGGAAGCATGCAAAGATCTTTATGAGATCCTTATGTGTGTAGAGTATTTGAAAAGTAGTTTTTTTCAACTGATCCAGTCATTCGCCATATCGCAGCATCATGGCAATTTGTTCTCACGTAAACAGTTATATGATATTTATAAGGAGTTATCCAATGCATCAAGAATAGAACATTGAACAGACAACGTGAGGAAACGGCGAACGAATCGCGATCTTCTTTGACGAATTTATTCGGCTACTTTATCATTTACGATCGTCACGACGTCAGCCTTTGGATTTCACCGATGCCGACCGGAAATCGTGGCCAAAAAAACCCTAATTCTTCACGATGGCGAGATCGCGCGGAATGAGGGAGGAGGAGAGGAAGAGAGGGGGAGAAGATGGTGAGGGGAGGCAGGAATTGTTATAGTGAAGGCCTTTAAAGGCTTAGAAGTGTGAGCGACGACGCTAAAGCGTGTGAAAACACGACGGGATCTTCGAATTCTTTCGCGATACGATGCGGCACGTGACGAACCGGTTCATTACGCGGTTTCTCGGCGTTTCTTTTTTTTCGCGCCACCTCGCAGGAACAAACAATGCGAGGTTTCGTACCTTAAAGCGGGAGATTTGAGAGAAAGGACCCCACTTACAGTTACGCTCGGAAACAAAATGGTTCAAGGCATTTTTCAGAATCAGTTTGATAGAAGTTATGTTGTTATGGTCCAAAATTAAACGTCAACGAAATCAACAGAATTTTTAATATATTAAAATTCACGGAAATATCGAGAAGAATTTTATTTTTAATTCAGCATATCCTAGAACCTAGAATATCACGGATAACATTCCATGCATGTTGCACAATGCAAATGGTGGGTGACACTCAAGGCCAGTGCAAACAGTTTGGGGGGGGGGAGGGGAGAGGGCATTGCCTCAAATCATTCAACATAAGGCATTCATTCACAAATCTCGGGATAATGATTTAAACCGTAGGTAGAAATCATGCTTTGACAGGTAAATAATATTTATCGAAATTCATGGCGTGAAAGATCACCGAACATATTTGACAAATGTTTTTATTGACAAGAAGCCGATTGTTCTTTGCATAATGGGAGAAACAGGAACGCGCTACAAATATAGCACCAAGAACGAAATTAATAATGATATTTTAAGCCATTCGGGACGAGCTGGTTAAGTTATTGTATTATAATAGAATAATATATCTTATCAAAGTTGATCGATATATTTTGGAGACATCGAAGGGGAAGAATTTGTTAATATATTTATATCCAACGATAACCCACTTTTCAAACGAATATACATTAACTGCGATCACATAAATCTAAAAATTAACATTTTGTTTGCAGGCATGATAATATGAATGATTGAGGGATACTTTGAACCCTCCAATTAAAAAAAACACTTCAATCAATTATTTTAAATATTTATTCAAAATTATGGAAAATATCAAGTTTAAGAGATTCAAATACAAAAAAACGTCATTTTTATATAATTATTATTTTTTCGGCAAGCTACGGCGATTTTTTTGTTTATCTCTATAAATCGGTCATTTGCGAAATTTTCGCTGGTGATTGTTTCTCGACTGAGTCTGCCACAGGCATAGCGATGATAACGGATAAAAATTATGTTCGTCTTTTAGACTTTGTTTTATTGTTCTTTTTTGAACGGAAGATGAATGCAGGGGAGGGGTTTTCGGAGCCCACCATCATTTTGTAGCTACTGCGTATTTGAAATGATATAAACACACAAGAAAAAGACATGATCATATAACAGTACAGCCCTACCTCGCTTCACGCGATAGATAGGTTACTGAAAATTTCGCGATAAACGAAATTCGCGCAAATATCAATGAGGATGGGTTCTATGGACGCGAAAACTAAAGTGCAATATTAATAAAAATACTCCGTTAACCTGAAAAACAGCTTCCTGTTGGCTTCCATCCATCAACGCCAGATGCAAATCTTCACATTTTTTTAATAATTTATTTTCATCAGTAATTTTCAAATGGTATAGAAAACTAAAAACTTAATTATATACATACTAAGGTAAATACTTCCTGTTTGAATGAAATCCTAAATAAATCAGCGAGAAGGTTTAATTCGGAAAGTCGCCTTTCTTAAGAAATAATAACGCCGAAATAAGCGTCGATCGATTGATAAAAACGGTGTGCCGTGCTGGGGGTTTCTTTTATATCATTGGTTTGTCACATCCTGGCCTTAAATGGGGATCCTAAGAAGATTACCTATACTAAAATCCAAAAGCCCGTAAGAAGTGAAATTTCTAATTCATTTATGGTTAGACCGCCTGAACTGTCGACCGTCTTTGTTTTTTGAACACCTGGTAGGCACGGACCTACTTCGCGCTAAGACGAATCCGCTTATAACGAATTCGCGCATAGCGAGGTATGACTGACCGTATTTAAATAATTTTCACAGCATTCTATTCGCGTTGTAACGAGGCGAAAAATCGGTATTTATATGGTAGTTGCAACGTACCCCTCTTGGTGTTGCCTAGGTTAAAGAAAACTAGAGATAGAAAAAATAGAGAGAAATAGATAGATAGATATCCTACTTTATATGGGCGAAATTGAAACTAAGCTGTCTCTTCTTCCATCTATCCATTGTCAATTAAAAAATATAATAGAATGGAAGAATAGAATAAAAGATTACATAAAATGAATTAATACATAAATACAAAGCCAAGTTAGCATTTTTGGAAATGAAAATAGATGGAAATTTGTTTTTTTTTGTGGGGAAAAACAAGGGGAAAATTAAGGTATTATTCCCTAGGAAAACCCCCACTGCAGGAAAACACCCACACAAGAAGGGGGGGTGTGAAAAACGTGCGAAACCTACTGATAGCAATATTTAAATATTGAGAGGATCATATTAGAAAAGTACATAACATGAAATACGCATAAACACAGTTTACAAAAAAAACTAAGAAAACACACAAGTACACATTAAGACGTACATATATCGTACATATGCTGATATTTAAATGCTTTCGGAGACCAGTAAGGAAAAATAATTGCTTGTCAATTTAGGATAATGAAAGGGAATGGGGAGAGAGGAGGTGGGAATGGGGAGAGAGGAGACGGTACCCTTGTTCGCAGTAAGTGGCCAAGTCCACGTCAAAATGGACGAATTCCCTAGCGGCTATGCTCTTCTGCGTAGGAAATAGGTGAAGCTGGAAACGCTGCCTGAGAGAGGACAGAGATAGAGAGAAGAAGGGTTGTTCCGTGGAACGGGGCTTGCGGGCGGAGAGGGGAAAGATGAGGGAGGGAGAGGGGAAAGATGAGGTAGGGAGGGGGGTGAGGGAGGAAGGGGGAAGGAAGGGAGGAGAGAGTTAGTTGAGGAAGAGGCTGGACCGCTCTCGAAGATGAGTTCCCGAACGAGGTTATGCGGGTCGGAGCTTTCCTTCGCGGAGAATGACAATTATTTCGCCGGATAGGAATTCGTTCGGCGGATTAATTTCTCTCCGAGGTGGCGAGGCGGGAACGGGACGGGAAAGGGTCTTGTACGTTTGGGAGAGGCTCCATCGCCAGCGGATGAGGGCGTGATCGTCGAGGGTCCTGAGAAAATTAGATCTCGAATTTTCTTGCTATTCAGCCATTTTTTGTACGAAAATAGTAAATAAAAACGCGCGACAAGGGCGATAATTGTTTTTGGAACGGGAAATATTTCGAGAGAAATTCTTCGTCGGTGGAATGCACGTGACCGGATTTAAGTTCGAAGTCGTCGAATGGGAAACTCCGTAGTTTTGCGTCTCTTCTTATCGGATTATGTAACAAAAGGGTTAAAATTAGAGTCGAACCTTTTAATTTACCATTTATCACGAGCTTTACGGACGGATTCGCGAATGCACATCTTTATATGCTTATTTGAAAAATTGCTTCCTTCACTCGGCGATCGTGTGGTCCCTCGAAGAAAAGAGCGCCTTCACGAGCGAGCGTCGGTTTTGTGACGCAGAGACGTGACTCCGGATGATAAGGAAAATTAAAAATTTATGGAATATTCTTTCTATTCGCGGATTTCGACGCTTTAATTCGTGACACAAAAAAAGGTAAGGAAGTCTTATCTCACGGATGTCTCATTTAAGAACTCCAATCGAAAAAACCAAAGCTACGCTGTTTTCCGCACCAATTTGCACCTCGAGATAAGAAGAAACTAATTTATCATACTGCTTGCCTTTCCTTTTAAAGAGATTCGAAAGTTGCATTATGCAAAGTAAATCTTCAAGTTGAGAAAAAATATCCACGTGATTAGATGTTCGCGGGAGAAATTCGCGAACAAAAAGGAAACCTTCGTACGCTCACGAACCTCCCACAACTCCCGATAAGTTCTCGTTTTTTTTCGCTTGAAAAAATCGGGACGCGTAACATTCTGCGGAACGACGTCACGACCGAGAGTCCAACCACGACTCGTTTCGGATTCATCTCTCTTCTTTTTTCTTTGGATAGTTCCTTTCCGGGTCCATCTTTGGACTTCCTGTTTCTCTTCTCGCTATCTTTTATTTTTATTTCTTTTTTTATTCGCGTAAAAAAGGAGAGCGGCACGTGGAATGTCTATTTACTGCTTCCACGGAGACGCAGTGTGGGTGGCGGGGAGCGGGCGGGGAGGGGGAAAGAGAGGAGGGAGGAAGGATGGGAGGGAGGTAAAGAGGGAAGAAGAGGTCTGGGGCTCTGTTATAAGGGAACCCTGGAGAATACGGAGAGGAAGGGGGAAATAGGAACGGGAAAAGGGGAAGTAGTGGCCGGAGGGAAATGGCGCTCTTCCTATTTCCACCTAAAGTTCAATTCGGGAAAATAAAGGGCGAGGAGAAGTCTGTCCTGCGGTCGTGACGAGAAACACGTACTCGGAGAAAGGGAGAGTGAACGAGAGAAAGATAGAAGCGTGCCTTTTTTTAAAAGCTCAGAAGGGCGGGTGCTAAAGGAGAGAGAGAGGGAGTATATTGGAAACGTGGAATGGTTTTTTTATGGAAGCGCGCCTTTCTTGCACGCACGCGGGAAGATAAGATGCTAAAGAGAAGGGAAGACGCGCCTTTTTCTCCCTCCATTATTGTCCTCTCTCTTGAAGAATTCTCCGAAAAAATATGGAGAAAGAGGGTTTGGGCAAAGAGAATGAGAGTAACATGGCAAAGAATGGCAGAGAGAAGGACATTATATGCCCTTGACCTACGTCGCAGAGGAGACTGCCTCGCACGCATTCCCCGTTTCGCCGAAATAAGAGAAAGCGATGAGAAGGTTGTAAGAGGAGAGAGAAAGTGGAGAATAGGAGGGAGGAAGTAGGAAGATAACTAGAAACAAAACGGGAGAGATAAGAGAGAGAGGATAAGTAAGAGTAGAGGAAGAGAGAATAGTAGAGAGAGAGAAAAGGAGAAAGAGGAGAGAACGGAGAGGACAGACAGACAGACAGACAAACGACTTTATTAGGGCGAAATTGAGACTATGTAGTCCCTTCTTAGATTTAACCCTTTCGTCATATAAGTAATTACAATATTTACAAAATAAGAGGAATTAAATACCTACAGATTTTAACAAAATACAAATTAATTACAAGTTAATATATTTGTTAGTAGATAACAGAGCATTACCAAAGAATGTTAGTTTTGTGGGTCATAAAAAACTGTGTATCGGTTATGTTTTAACACAGAAAAATTCCCACTGCGGAAAACACCTACGAAGAGAAGAGAGGTGTAAAAAACCGCGAAAATTCCTAAATAGTTCAGGGGAAGGAAAAGAAAAAAAAATCAATTATATGAGAAACAGAGAGAAAAAAACATTCATAAATACAAACATATGTACATACATTTATTTCCATATGAGGGAGGGGGGTGAGAGGGGAACAGGGATTGTAGGGTAAGATATGCCTGGGAGATTACATCGTCATTATGATGCAGGAAAAATAAATTAAATAAAATTATAAATTTATGCCTAATAAGCGCATTCTTGTAACAACCTGAAAGAAAAGATAGAGTGTGGTTCAATGCATGGGAAGTGAGAGAAGATGCTTGTAATACAATCGTTTAAAAGTGCTTAGAGATAGAGAGTTTTTTATTAACGTTGGAAGGCCATTCCAGAGTTTACAAGCAGTGACAGTAAAGGATTTGTTGTAAATTTCTGTTCTATGAAGTGGAGTTATTGGTTAACACATCCTCTGGTATTGCAATGGTGAACTGTATTAATGGTGACAAAATTAGATGAAAGATAACAAGGGATGTTGTTATTTAGAATTTGATACAATAGAGAGAGAAGGTGAAGGTTTCTTCGGGAATCAAGTTTTAGCCAGGAGAGTCGACGGAAGTATTCTGAGACATGGTCAGATTTTTTAAGATTAAATATGAATCTGATGCAGGCGTTATGAGAACGTTGTAGCTTAATGGCGAGTTCCTTTGATAAGTCCTGGTATACAACATCACAATAATCGAAGTGAGGAAAAATTAGGGAGGTCACTAGCTGTATTTTTAGTGACGAGGAAAGAATGTTAACGAGAGGCCTTAGAGTGTGTAAGGAGGAGTTTACCTTCTTGCAGATTTTTATTATATGATTATTCCAGGTGAGCGTTTCATTAATTAGAATCCCGAGATTTTTTACGATTTTGCAATAGGGTATAACTGAGCTGTTCAAAGACAGAGGAACTGATTCTGCAAGGTTTATAGATGCCAGTAGTTTCGGATAACCGATTAAAATGGCTTGAGATTTCAAGGGGTTTATGGTGAGAAAATTATCGTAGCTCCATTCTTGAAGTTGGGCCAAGTCATGATTTATGTTAGCTATGGAAAGAGATAAGTTATTGGGTTTTGTGTCTAAGTAGATTTGGAGATCATCGGCGTACAAATGATGCTTGGAGTAAGTTAAGTATTGAGAACAATCATTTATGAATAAAGAGAACAATAGAGGACCTAAAATTGAGCCCTGCGGTACGCCTTGGTTAACATTAAGCCGAGAGGACGAGGAATCGTTGTAGATGACTTGCTGGGAACGGTTGCTAAGGTACGAAGAGAACCACTCTATTGAAGGTGAAGAGAATCTCATGCAGCGGAGTTTTGCTAGGAGTATGTCTTTATCTACTGAGTGAAACGCTTTACTAAAATCAAGCAATATTAGTACTGTGAGTTTTCTGTCATCCATGTGTCTGCGTATATCATCAGTTATTTTAATTAGCGCGGTGGTGGTGCTATGAGACTTCCGAAAGCCAGATTGATGGGGGTCAAGTAGATGATTAATGTCGAGAAAATCTGCTACCTGTTCGTGTGCAAGTCGCTCCAGGGCTTTTGATAAAGTGGGAAGAAAGATAATCGGTCGATAGTCATTGTTTGCGGTGAGAGATTTCTTAGGAATTGGGCGGACTAACGCGTGTTTCCATTGCGATGGGAATTTTCCCTGTAATAAAGAGTGGTTGAAAATGTTAGTAAGTACGGGGAGTAATAGATGTATTAATTTGTTTATAATAATTATAGGAATACCATCAGCACCCTGGGCTGTAGTTTTGATTCTGCGTATTGCTGAAAGCACGTTAAATTGCGAAACAGCTTTAAAGTGGAATTGTGGAGAACCGGATGACTCGTTCGCTTTTGCAGTAAGACTACTAATTACTTTGCGTTTTCGTTCTATGTCGATTGTTGTTGGATTCGTCGAGAAGCTCTCGTTAAGAGAATCTAGTGATATGTTTGGAGGTAAGGAAGAATCCTTGGACTTGCCAATTCCAAGGTGTCGCAGATTGTTCCATAAGGCGGATGTTGTAATATTGGAGGCGGATATAGAATAAGCGAATTTTATTTTGGCATTTATAATCTGTGTCTTGGTTTTGTTTCTAATATTTTTGTAGGTATTGAACGTATTTGGGCATTTATTTGATTTGAAGAGACGAAAAATTGAATCGCGTCGAGCCATCAATAGTTTTAAATCGGCCGTTATCCACGGGGCGCGAGGTTTAGAGACGCGTGTGGTTTTGATGGGTGCGTATTTATCGAGTAGATGTAAGAGAAAAGTGTTAAGTGCTTCAATTTTTTCGTCTATGTCGTCTGCATATTCAATAGTGTGCCACGGAAGACACGCAGCTTCGGATATTAAACTATCATAGTCAAGGTTTTTAAAATTTCGTTGGGAGATAAATTTCTGCTTAAATTTTGGAGAGTTTAGTGAGTAGGCTAGAAAAATTAAGTCATGGGAGGAAATGCCCGGGACAGGTAATTGACCATGTGTGCAAACTTTATCTGGGTTAGCAGTAACTAATATGTCAATCCAAGTGGAAGAATTTTTAGTGTTATTTGTGGGTTTTAAAGGTAGTATGCTGAGGTTGTGCGATGTAAAAGAGTTTTTAAAAAAGACAGCATCGGAGGAAGGCAAAATTTGCATTAAAGTCACCAGATATAATTAAGTGCTCATAATCGTGTCTTAAGTTGGCAATGATCTCGTCAATGTCAGATAGATAACCAATTTTTGGAGGACGATAAACGATTCCTAACAATATTTTTTTTGAATTGACGACTACTTCAAGGAAGAGATATTCAGGTCTGCGGGAGTATTGTGCGTCGCTGGTGGCGATTACTTTACAAGCAAGGTCTTTACGGACGTAGATTCCTACTCCCCCTCCTCCTTTCCCTATCCTATCATTGCCTTCCGGAATGAGGTATTAAATACAAAATTGAAGGAGGATCCAAAAGCGTTCTGGTCCTACGTAAGAGAAGTCAAGGGAGTGGGTCCTTCAATACCCTCCCTGCGATGTGATTCCGGAGACATCCTTCACGATGGGGAGGATAAAGCTAATCTACTAAACGTTTACTTCGCGAAGGCGTTCACGGCAGGTGGAAATATACTTAAAGACAATCTTATTCCCGATGGATGTACTCGGATGGATAATATTAAAATCTCTGAGGCAGGAATAGCGAAGCAACTGAGTGCGATAAAGCCCAACAAAAATCCTGGACCAGAAGGAATTCCCGCGCGTGTATTAAAAGAACTAGCAGAAGATATAGCTCCCTTCCTTCGGATAGTTTTCGAGAAATCTCTTACCCTCTGTGAGGTTCCTGATGATTGGAAACTAGCACACGTCACACCCATTCATAAGGGAGGTGACAAAGAAAACCCCGAAAATTATAGGCCGATTTCTCTAACATCATTATCATGTAAGATTTTGGAGCACATTATTGTTAGCAACACAATGCGTTATCTTGAGAGTAGATCGCTCTTAGTCAGCTGTCAACATGGCTTCAGAAAAGGTAGATCCTGTGACACCCAACTCGGTCTGTTTGTGAATGATGTTTTATCATGCGGCGAAAATAATAAGCAGGTCGATGCAGTGTTCCTTGATTTTAGAAAAGCTTTTGACAAGGTTCCCCACCGTAAGTTGTTATTAAAATTGGGAAATCTTGGCGTTAATGTTAAAGTCATTAACTGGGTTCGCGCTTTCCTTAGGAATAGAAAACAAAAAGTAGTCATCGATGGTAAGTCCTCGAGTGTGGCAGATGTAGTCTCTGGAGTGCCGCAGGGTAGTGTGATCGGACCTATGCTTTTCTTGCTTTATGTAAACGACATCAGCTCAGTTGTAAAAAGTAATATCAGGCTTTTTGCGGATGACACCGTAGTCTATAGAGAAATTAGTGGTCCTAGCGACCATCGTCAGCTTCAGGATGATCTGGATGCGTTATCTGTTTGGTGCAAGGAATGGCAGCTAGAAATCAATCAGAAAAAGAGTAACGTTCTAAACTTTTGGAAATCTAGAAGCCCATCGTCCGTGTTTACCTACTCGATAGATGGTGAGATCATTCCTGTTTCGGAATCCGTGAAATACCTCGGGGTAACCTTGAATCGTGACCTGTCTTGGGACACCCACATAAGACGAGTGATAGGTGCGGCAAATAAGAAGTTGGCTTTTGTGCGTAGGATAGTCAGGAAAAGCACGGAAAAGGTAAGGGAATCCTGTTATTTATCCTTGGTTAGACCTCAAATGGAATATGCAGCAGCGGTTTGGGATCCATATCAGAGGGGACTCATAAAGGATTTAGAAAAATACAGCGGCGAGCAGCTAGATTCGTGAAAAAGAATTACGATAAAAAACAGAGCGTTACGTTACTCATTGATGAGTTGAGTTGGCCATCGTTGAATCGTAGATTACAGGCGAGACTTAAACTTCTAGATAAATATAGGTCGGAGATATTCGTAAATGAAATGAAGGATATTATTCAACAACCAACGTATATCGGACGGAGGGATAATGACGACAAGATTCGCGAAATAGATAGTAGGACGGAGAGGTATAAGGAGTCCTTTTTCCCTAGGACAATACGTGACCACAATAGATAACTGTGAATAATAATTAGTTAGGAACTTGGTGCGCGGCACCCCCTGCCATCCACCGTCAAGGTGACTTGCAGGGTAATATGTAGATGTAGATGTGCGTCCACACATTACCGAAGCCAGCTGATTTTTTTGCTTCGATGAGGAGCTTGAGTCTGGTGGTGGTGAGAGACTCGGTGATCGTGAAACCGGAGCTTTTTAGGGATTTTTTGTTTCGCCAAACATTATCCCTATCCTGGTAGCTGAGGAACCTCACAATCATGGGTCGAGGCCTGGAGTAGTTCTTCTTCCCGATACGGTGGGCACGGGACATCATGAACGGACTGACACTTACTTTTAATTTGGTCTTTAAAAATTCGTCGACGATTGCCAGTCCGTTTTCTCCATCCTTCTCGGGGATCCCATGGATGAGGAGACAGTTTCGTCGGCTATATTGTTCCAGATCATCGAGTCTCTCGTCGACGTTTAAAACACGGTCCTCGATCTGGCAGACTTTAAATTCCAAGGCCGAGATCTCCTTCATAAGCTGTTCCCGGAAATTTTTGAAATTCGTTTCCAGCTTGGCGAGACTATCAATCCGTTGTGGACCGGATAATTGCTTGGCTTCGGCAAGATCATTGCTGAAACAGTCCATCTTAGACAAAACTTCAACTAATTTGTCTGAGATGGACTTGTTCTCAGCCATGAGCTGGGTGTTTTGCTCCTGAAGGGCTGCCTTGGTGGTCATGACGGGCGAAGGATGTTAATTATTGCGTGAGGGTAGGAGGAGGGAGGAAGCGCTAGCTAATGACGTCCGTCTCCTAGGAGGGACAATGACTGAAGGAGAGAGAGGGAGAGGAAAGAAGAAAGAGGAGAAAAATAGGGGAGGAGAGAGAAGTAGAAAGAAAGGAAAAGAGAAAGAGAGAGAGATAAGGAGAAAGAAGATAGAGGGAAGAGGAGAGAGGGAAATGGAGAGAGGGAAAAGGAAAGAGGGGAGAGAAGAGAGAAGAGAGGGGTGAGAAGGTAGAGGAAAGAGGAAGTAGGAGAGGATAGGAGAGAAGATATAGTAGATAGGGGAGAAGAGAGTGAAGACGAGGGAAAAAGATAGGAAGGAGAAGAGAACTGGAGGAGAGGGAAGAGAGGAGAGGGAGTAGAGGGGTGATATTGAGGAAGGAGATATGAGATAAAAGGGATCGAGGGCGGAAGAAAAAGTGAAGAGGAAAATAGAAGAGGGTAAGTTAGGAGGATAAGGAAGAAAGAAGACGGAGCAGAGAGATGGGAGTAGTGAGGAATCGAAATGAGCGAGATAGGAAAGAAGAGAACGAAAGAGGAGGAAGAGGGGGGGAATAGATAGGGACACGGGGAGTGCGTCTGTGACTCGTTTTTTTAAGAAAAAGTTTTCATATTGCGTGCGGGGCATTTTCCTTCTCACTTTCTTTATCCTCGCTCGCGAAAAGGAAGGTGCTGGACACGAGGAAGGAGGGTAAAGGGAAGCGTTTGATTCCGTGAAGGAAATTGAGGAGTAAAAGCATTTCGGGGAAAAGAGACCTTCCCGCGTGCGTGTTGCGCGCCACAGGGCAGTTTGTGCGTGGCGTGACGCAAGGACTTCCGATTCGCGCATCTGGCCCTGTTCGGAATTTCCGATTGGGCGCAGAGAGGTATCTCGATGACTCCTTTCCCCCACCGACTCCTTCCTCTCTTCCTCTTCTCTATCTCTTTCATTCCGTTGGCCAATAAATCATTCGGTTGCCGCGTCTCCTTGTTGGGAGGTACACACGATTCCTTTCGGCTGCGACGCAATAACTGGAGCAAGCGATCGGTCGATGAATGAAGATGGTTTTGATTCTCTTTTTGAGACTTTAGCTCGAGACTTTACCGTCGTCCATTCATCGCAAAAAGAATGGAGTAGTATTTTCGGGAGACTCCAGTCTTTTTTATTTTTTTTCACGTTAAAGTGCGGCGAATATAGTTTTTTCTTGTTGAATTCCAATGATCGCGAATGTCTACTTCGTATTTTATGCCAGCTAATGAACGAGTCAATAATTGACGAAAAGTAATTACCAAGTATCGGCTGCTTGGCTTAATTGTTTGTTCTCCTTATACGCCATGCTGGAGTTGTTTTGAAATAGATTACAATAAATTCTTCAATAAATAAATTAAAAGGTTTATTTCTAGCGTTAATATATCTCCGAAAGCTTAAACTTGACATGAGCTCTTGATTGTGTTTTGGAAGCTGTAGTACGTCTAGTGAGGTTCACGTATAATTTAATAACAAGAGAGGAAATATGCGCACATCATGCGCGCATACATGCATGGCAAAGGCGTTCTTTACGATTTATGCAATCATGTCAAAAAAGATAAATATTGATGGCTTTGTATAATGTCTCAGAACTGAAAAACGCTATGCCAGTAGTGATGTCAAGGAAATATCGAACTTTTGATTAACTGATTCATTTCCTAATCAATTGTAATTAATAAAACAATCGAAAATTATTTAAACCGTACCTCATTCAAATAGCAGTAATATAATCTTTATGTTCACGTTCATTCCTTTGTCGTAAATTACTTACTTATTTTCTGTTACGAACGCTAAAGAAAATAGACGTATTTATGTTCATTTCTTCGTCGTACATTATCCAATTTGCAAATATAGCGTGCGCACGAAAGAAAATTAAATTAATTAGGTATTTACAGCAGATATTGTTTACATCAGTTGTCACGAAGATTGCTTTAGTTAACCACAATTAAAAAACGCAAAAATTTGCGAACATTTTTGTCCCAAGTAAATTACGACTTTAAAGTTTGATTTTCTTGAAATTGGCTACTCCCTCAATAAAAATGTACCGAACAAAACATATGCTATTTGATTAGTTCTACTAAGTCTTTTAAATACTTTTTTATTATAAGTGATATTGTACGAGATATAAAGAAAAGTTCATTTTTTGTCATTAGTGAAGTGGCACTCCCGATTAGGTCACGTACACTATTTATATCATTTTCTTAGTTTATTTGCCCCTATGTCCTTAAATACCAAATTTCATCCACATCCGCACAGTAGTTTCTGAGATGAAACATACGGACGGACGGACACGACCTGACTATAAAGCGTTCTTTTTTTAATTATTGTAAATAACGTTTAAAATCAGTACCGTTTAACAATGGTAAATTGATTTATTTTGTTTGATCAACATTTTAATAGCTTTTCCCGACTCAATCTTAAATTTAATCGACTGTTTACCTAAGAAATATATCTCTAAAAGGAGTCGCTGAAGTTTATCAAAACGTTAATTGCATGTAGGTAACAGCTTCAACTAATGTTATAGTTTATGATTTGGTTTTAGGACTATTAAAATTATGAAACGAAAAAAGATAAATATCCCTACTAAATTAAAACGCGTACTCTCTTTATAACTGATAAACTCTCACGTTTTGTAGTGGATCATTAAGAGGTTAGAAATTATTAATTAAAACTGATTTTCAACAGTAAAAATAACAACAACTAGAGAGCCTGTGATGCTTCGCTGTCACATTAAGTTGATTTCGATTTTTTTAAATAATTAATTTGATCAGACACACTTATTTTACATAAGATGTAAACTTCTTTCTTCGTAAATAGAACAGAAGATTCTATTTATTATTAAACTGTATTAGATGTTTTAGTAGCGTGAACTCCTTTAGCCAAAAATCGAAAGGATTGTAAAACCCAATGCATTTCGCCCACTAAGTAGGCGTCTTCAGGGGCGACCTGTGATCGACAGCGACTAGAAGTCAGTTGACTTCCAGTCGCTGTCGATCACAGGTCGCCCCTGAAGACGCCTACTTAGTGGGCGAAATGCATTGGGTTTTACAATCCTTTCGTTTTTTGGCTAAAGGAGTTCACGCTACTAAAACATTGACTTAGCCAAAAGTTTTTGAGCTACCACATAACAACCTGTATTAGGATTAAGTATAAGTATAATTTAATTTTTATTTAATTTAATTTTTTAATTTTCCAAGTGATGTGATAAATAAAATAACTGACCTTGCTAAGTTCTTTTGAACTTCTTTCTTCGTAAAAATTACAGAATAAACAGGCTCAACCAGGCTCAATATAAAGACATAAATCAACATAAATGTAAACAAACAAAATGACGTAAAATCTTCAAGAACTATTTTAATTTTATACTTTTTAAAATGTTTTCGCATAGTTTAAATAAATTAATTTCATTAATTTTTAAACGATGCTACAATGACAAATAAAATGGTTCGTTAATTCAAAGGGGAAAGGTTCACTTATTCTTAAAAAATGTTCGAAATCCCTGTAAACAAACAAAATGACGTAATATCGTCAAGGGGCTCGCGAGTATACACCCAATATTATCACTCACTCAAATGTGGCGGCCATGGTAACTGACAATTCTAATTGTTTAAAATTCACGTTTTTTCGTATTAAAAACAGATTTTCCGGGAAATTCGGAACGTAATTGAATTTTCACGGTAACCAAAATGAACCTCTTTCTTTTTCCAACACATCCGTTTAATTCCAGACTTTGTATTTTGATCCTAATTAATTTTAAAATGCGATTTTATAATGCCCGAAACTGATTCCAATGTTTTTCTTATGGAGTGCAGGGGTGTCGGAAAACCCTCTTTAAAAAAGAAAGTGTTTAACATTTCCGGTTAAATTTAGCATCGTTAAAGAAAAGGAGATTTCTGCATCTTTACAAATTTTTAGATGACGAAAATAGCCCAAACAGCGGCGGAGATATAAGCTTCCAAATAGGCTATAACCAACCTACCGAAAAGCTCGCCTATGACGATTACGGTAATATAATATAAGATTTGATACAGATGGAAAATTATTTCTCGACGGAGTTTCTCCTGGAAGAAAAACGTATCACAACATTTTTAACGTGGTGTACTCTTCCCTCAGCTTCTTTCCTGACGCATGGCACTTTATTTCCTTTTTCAAATCGTCCTTACCCTTCTCAGAAATATTTTGAGTGATTCATGATGATTTCGACCGAATCTGAGCTCAATATTCATAAGTGCAGCTTCCCTATTAGCATCCTCCTGCGTAACATGTGAATTATGTTGCCAACGTAGCTCCAGGCCTTATTTATGTTACCATGACTACCAAATGAGACGAACATAGTTTGTGCGTAGGAAATTACTTGCCGAAGCGTAATAGTTTATCTTCCAAGTTTAGTAAACACGTGCACACGTCACACAACGGTCGGAGTAATTTAATCGTCGCTACATTATGCTGCATCTGGACCGTCGGAGTCTCGTTTGTAATTTGTGGTTGGATCAAGAGGAGGCAACGGTAACATAAACCATCAAACTCATGTGGGAGAGGTGTTAAAAAAGTTTGGAGAAAAAGAGTTTAAGAAATGTTTAATGAGTTCCACGTAAAAATTAGTACGGAATATCATCACAGAAAACATACACAATGAGAATGGATGATATAAAACTATATTTCTCATATATTAAAACAAAGCATTAAAAGTTCAAAAGAATAAGGAGAAGATTGGATGAATTTTAATGGAAGAAGTCAATGACATTGAAGCTCCTCAAAGTATAAGAAGCGGGCTTCGACCGTAGTTGACTAAGCACATTTCGATTGAGGTCCATTCTTTTAAAAACATTTTGACCTTTCTCCACACCGGTAGCAAAGAAAAGGTTTCTGCTGTTTCCATAATGATCCTTCTCCGGAGCCTCACTTAACTGCTCTTTTCAAATATCCGCGAGAAGCCAGTAATCTCACCGCTCATCCATTATTGCCCGCTCTCTCGACTCCACGCGGTAGTGCGTTTGATCTCACGTTGATGGCTCCAGGCCATCTTCCACGCTAACTTTCCACATTTCATCCGCCACTGCTCCAGTAATTTTCCTTAAATCAATTTTAACCATCCCACGCCAACAATGGCTCTGGATATACACGTTTCAACCTTCTTCCTCTTTCAGTACCAACCCAGATAAATCACAACCTATCATAATCGGCTAACCTGAAGTATTAACTGATTTTAATCGGTCCCAAAGAAACCCGATCATTATAGCCAATTCATATGTACCCTGTTGTAAAGTTGTGAAGAATGTAGGAATGCTAATAGATGAAACACTCTCATGGTCCCCACACATTTTAAAAGTGTGTAGAACAGTCAAATTATCCATTAATTTATCAAGATAGTTATGTAGTAACACTCTTCTGGCTTTAAAGAAACATCTTGTAACTTATCTACTTATTCCTCATTTTGACTATGTTGTTATGTTATGGTTTATCTCAAGCTTTCGTTAAAGATTTAGGAAACCAATAACGCATGCATAGCTATATTTTGTACCTTAAGAAATCCGATCATATTTCTGAGTCACTCCAAACCGAACTGACTAAACCTTGAGTTACGGAGATGCCTACACTTGCTTTCCTTGCTTTGCCAATTACTTACTTCCAACAATCCGCAATATCTAGTCGCTGAATTCAGAAGTATTAATATTGTACTTAGTCATAATACTAGAGGGAGCCATAAACTCCTAATTCCTCATCACAGAACAGTAATCTTCAACATGTCCCTCTCTCTAACAGCGTGTAGATTGTGGGACGAACTTCCAAAAACAATAAAAAACCCGCAACCGTTCGCATCATTCAAATAACACTGCTATCAATAATGTAAATGGGTGCAAATAACAGTTAAAGAAAACGGAAGATTTGTCCCCAGCCCTGCGCCCCTCTGAGAGCGGACCTGCTCCTTTACGTTTTCATTGTCAGTCTTCCGGAAATTGCCGCATAATGACCAAGAGGCTCCGCCTCAAACTTTTGTTCATTATTCAACGGAGCTTTCTCATGCTTCCTTCAATAAAAATCGTTCGCTGGAGAGATTATTGATCTCTTCCTCGTGGAATTTACTTCTATTTCCACTCTTCTGCTTACAGGCTAGCCTTATGGTGCTGATTAACCAGTACTTTCATGAAATTTCACGGTGTTGAATTTAGTCTTCTCAGGATCTGTGTAGGCCCCTTAGTTAAGTTCGTTTAGGTTGCTTGCAGCCAATAAATGTCATTCACAAAGAACATAGTATTCTCATATCCTTCCTGAGAAATAGTTAATCAAATAATCTCGCTATCATCACTACGAAGTACGTTTGATTATCTATGGCAGTGTTTCTCAAAATAGGGGCCGTGCAACGTTATTTTTGGTATAAGATGGAGTACCAAAATATAAAAATTTCACGGATAATAAAATTTTACCTGGGAATTTTAGGAAATAAAATGTTATAAAAATGATTAATAATTATAAAATGAAGAAATATGCATTAAAGTTTCTTATTTTCAGTATTTTTAACTCAAAATTTCCCGCATGTGATTCAAATTTTAGGACCACCCATCTATGGTAGCTCATTCACCGATTAATTTTATATCTAGAATATTCGCTTCTGAGCGTTTATCTGGAAAGAAAAACGCATGCGTGAACGATTCTGTTATATTTAGCTCACGTGTTAAATATCGGCAGAAATTTTCAACACCGTTGGCCGAATCTCGTTTTATTTCTCGAGAAACGATCCATCGATTTTTTCCATCTCGTTTTTCAGAAGGTAAGCCCCTCGAAAAGGTCACGGAGAGGAATTTGGGTCTTCCTTCCTCTCGAACAGTTTCTCTCTCTCTCTCTCTCTCTCGTGGCGCCCATCGTAAATGCTTTCGACAATCCTTTCCTTCCTTCCTCCTCGAGAGAGACGAATAATTTCTCTCCCATCGGCCACGCCTGCTCCGCCAACGAAAACCAAAACTCCCCCATCGCCCAGCCACGACCAGAAACCATCCCACCCGCCCGTCTATCCCTTCTCCTCCTCGCTTCCAAATACATACAACCTCCAACAATCTTCACCCACGCTTTAGACTTCCGGTGGTCAGCAAAAAAAAGAAGTTAGAGTGAGAGGAGGGAGCGACCGACCGCACAGTGAAGAAGGTTAGGCAGAGAGTGAGAGGGAAAAAGAGATAGAAGGGGGATATTAAAGATAGCAGGGGAGATAGATAGTAGAATAACAGGAGGAGAGCGAGAGGGTTTGATGTAGGTGGCGGTAGCATGAGAATGACGAATACATCAAGACGAGCGTCTTTATTAGAAAAGCAGCTGAGAATGAGAAACAGGGAGAACGAGATATGGACAGAAGAAAGAAAGGGAAGAAGAGATAGAGCGAACTAAAGAGAGATCGTAGAGGTGGTAATAGTGTGATAAGTACAGCAATTCCCCGCTATACGTCGCTTCGTTATACGTCGTTTCGTATATACGTCGTCAATGAATTAAGGTGGCGGTTTCCAAACATTACAGAGCCGCTCCCCTTCCTCCACCACCTCAGTTTACATCACCTAAGAGAACTGTCATTATGACCCCCCCCCCTGTATATCATGTTCAATAATAGTCCATAAACAATGCTTGCGTTAAATAGACAGTAAATATATGTCAAATCATTTTTAAGTGTAAATTTGTTAGAGCAGAAAGAGAGAAATGGGGGTGCCGGTGGTGTACGCTGGCTGCTACTCGCCCGATGCTTGAAAAAGTCATCGGGTACGAATCCTGCGCGAGTAGGATTTTTCTCAAGGTCACCCGGCCCCCTGTTTGCGTAGTTTGAGGAGACCGCGCAAATTCAGCTGCTCCGTCCTTCGGAAGGGACGTTAAGCTGTTGGCCCCCCTGGTGTTCTTCGTAAGAGCAGGCAAATGCCGGCACCGGGTTTCCCTCCTCTCTCCCCGGTTATTCATTGCACTACCTCTGAGATACCCATTTGTGCTGTAAGAGAGGCGAATTGACTGGGCATACCTACATACATACAGAAAGAGAGAAATAAAAGATGGGGATTAAATTTAACAAAAAGAACGTGCTGCTAAGGAGATAAAAATGTCTTGATAGATATATAAAGAGAGAAAGAGAGGGGATAGGTATGGGTGAGCGTCCTCATTTAGTTTCTGGCACGTGGAGAGAGAGAGAGAAAGAGAGAACGGAGAAACGGCGATGGAGAGAAAAAAAGATGGCAAGGTTGAAAGGTGAGCCGAAGGACGTAGAGGCGATGTGGAGATGAAAAATGGCAGAAGTGAAGCATAGAGAGAGAGGGAGAATGATGGATCGTGAGTGAGAAAAAACAAATCGTGGAGGACGATGACTGTAAACTGCGCAGTTAAATATTAGTGGATTGTGTTTATGTTTTTAATGTGAAATATAGTCTATGTGTCTTTAGCATTTTCTGTGGTAATATGTAGTTTAATGTTTCCCGAGTTTCAACAAGATTTAATTACGTGTAAATGTATCACCTAGTTGTATTTAGGTTGTAATAGTATACGATTCAGTTCGATTCGAAACTCGGATAATATTTTAATTAAAGCAGGCAAAGAGAATTCCAATTCAAAGAGTAGCCTTTTTAAAGAAAAATCATATTTACTCACGAGCGGTGAAACGTTGCGTCATGAATTATGTAATGGGATCTGTGTTTCCGTTAGTTTATAATTATTAAAATTTAATAAAATGATTTTATTTGAGTATTTATTACAGGCAAGTAATGAAAATGCGTAATCACAGGAAACAAAATTTAAAATTCAAGCTGAGGCCTTGGACTGTAATTGAACTTGACGCTACAGTTTTTCCTTTTCATACCAATAAAACCTATATCCTTAAAGGATAAAATATTGACTTTTAATTTTTTAATATCAGAATTCGAATGTTATGAATGCCAGGAAAAAAACAAAGAAATAGCAAATAAATTTCGCTGCCATCTCAGTTATCTAGATTACTTACTTAGCACCGAGTAAAACTGAGAAAATAAATCCAGTTCAGTTTATTCTGGTGCAGTGGAAATTTGAAAGGATTTTTCAAAGTTTGGTATTGTTAGACGAAGCGTACAATGTCGTAAATGAAATGAAAACAGCAGAAGTTACGTTCCTGACAACCCGTGGTGGGCAATCCACGATTGGCGAGGGGATGGGAAATTAGGGGTCAGGAGGAGTGAGCCCTGAGAGATATGTATATCTAAAGTCCTATAATATACACTTCATTGTTAAAAATGAGTATTCTAAAATAAAAGAGGAAAGAATCGCCGAGCAAATTAAATGAGGCGCTTTTTTTGCCGACTACTATCTTTCCTTCAGAATAAAGAATAGCAGATACGAAGTGTTGCTGGTTGCCTACGCCGACTACTATCTTTCCTTCAGAATAAAGAATAGCAGATACGAAGTGTTGCTGGTTGCCTACATATGTGGCACACTATTTTTAGCGAATTTTTTCCGATAACTCCCGAGCAGCTAATCCTAGATCCACCAAATTTATATAATATTTATCTCTAATATAGAACTATTTATTTTGATATTATGACATTTATAACTTACGTCATTTTAAAGTTATTTTGTAAACGGTCAGACGGATGTTTGAACCAAATACATAAGCGATTTGCTTAGAATTAAAGCAAGAAAAAAATATTGCTTAAAAATACAAAATACAGCGTTTAAAGCAAAAAAGTACTGTACGTTAATAATATAATGGCTGCCTGCCTGAACTTACCTTACAAATTCCTCAAATAAAATTCCGCGAAACTCCTCTCGACTAATTCGTGATCTTATCGGTAGCTAAGAATCCGCTTTCCTATGCATATCTTTCTTGTAAAGATTAGTTAGTGCGTATATTCTTCAATAACATGCATATTAATATTAGCGAAATCAACCAACTAGACACGGCCACGTGGAGAACTTGAGACTGGATACCGCGTTTGTTAAAACCAGGTACAATTTTTCAATCAACGATACTCAAAACCGCGATTGGCGAGTGACTACTGCATATGAGCTTCCCGAATTTCTCAATTTTGAAGCTAATGTATTGTCTACTTTTGCTTATTTAGAATAAAATCAGTTGAAACTATCCGAAAAGCGAATCGCACAAAAATTGGTACTTGAACCATAGCTACCTGATGCTCACTTTGCATCCTCTCTTGGACGCTATGAGGCGTTGAAAATATTTTGACCATCAATGAACGACATTAAGAACAGCTCTACAAGGCGAGCACGTAAGGAAAATTTAAGTTACTATTATGGAGTAAGGAACACGCTCTAACTTTCTTAGATATTATAGGAAGAAAATCTTAATGCCGGAGTGGCGAGAATCAAAAGAGGAATAAAAAATATCGCCCTTTTAAGCAAGCGTAAACAACAGATAAAGGACTTTTTAAAGAAATCGCTCGATAATTCCGAACACGAATGGTAGGATAGATTAGATTTTCAAGTCAGTTAACCTGTCATTTCTCGTGGGCACCTAATAAAAACCCTCCCGCGACCGCCTTGGTGCTCGTGGGCATACGTTTGGCGTCCACCTACCATAGAGAAAGGAGGGTTGAAAAATGAAAGTCGGCGGGATTTTTGCGTAGGCGCTGGTGGGCGTGCGGGATTTCGGGGAAGCACGGGAACGCGGGGCAAAAGTGGATGACGTATAGGGGCGAAAGGAGAAAAAGAGGAGTGGTCAAGGAAGAGGCCTTTTCACATCGCCAACAGATAGCGCCATTGTTCCCCATCCCCCCACCCCCCTCGAGATGGCAAAACGGAAAAATGGCGAGCATTCGAGGAGGAGGAATAGGCGGAGTAAAAAGTAAAATGGAAAAAATTAAATATAGGCGAAAGTTCTCTCGTGGAGAACGAGCGAGGAGGATCTTGGATAATTGGTCCCGTACAGTTATATAGGGAGATAGGATCATCTAATTTATCTCGAATTTTATCACCGATACTATCTCCCGCGCGCTGCAATTGGTGGAAAAACCTGAGGGTCTAATACCTTTTCCAGCCAATCCCAAAATCGTGGGGTCACCTCAGATAACACTGTACCAATGTTGGAAGATCTTAGCAAAGGATATTTTCTTTATAATTAGTCACCGAGACTTAACGAGAAGCTTTGTTCGTGGGTTATTTAAGTTCGCTTTTGTCTGTATCATATGACCCGATTGACGTTAGAATAACCGGATCCCACTATGACCACGCGTGCACATCAATAAATAATAAAGTATCGCGAAAATATGAAACGGGTACACATGGAGTAAAAGAGTTTCTTCTACGGGCAAGCACTAGACAAATTTATTTCAACATTCTATTGATTATAAGACGTGAAGCAACTTTGAGTAAGCTGTGTTGATTTGAGAATTGTTCCACAAAAATTAGTCTGATTTTCACCCTCAATCACATCATCTTTTTTTGTACCCCCCTGATATCAGAGCGCTAAATACGTATTTCGAGAGTCAGGCTCTCATTATCAATAGCGCTGTTCTTCTTTCTAAATTCCTTTCTTTGTTTACGGTCGGAGTTGAATCTTCAATTCATGCATAGTTATTTGGACGAATGATGCATTCTCGTGACAAAGGGTTATAAAGACAATGTTACTGTGTTAATTTGATAAAATATAATTTTATTTAAAAAACCGGGGTCCGAATGAAATGCTTTCGCGGACCGAATGCGGCCCGCGGGACGCCAGTTGATCATCACTGCTCTAGTATCTTTTCTGGGGATTGTTCCATTTTTACTTTCTCCATATACGAATTATATAGAGAAAGTATTGTTCATGAAAAAATCGAATTCGAGATTTCAACGAAAATACACGTTTTAAGGTCTCCTGAACACGTTTAACTATTTTCTCGATGATGTTTGTGTGTGTATGTGGCCGGAATTTTGTGGGCGCTCTAGCTCAAAGACTAATAATCCGATCAGCATAAAATTTCATATTAAGCAATTGCATTAGAAGGTCAAGAAATGATCGATCAACCGGAAGTGGATGTTTATTCTTGTCATTTTTCCGTTTGTGTCAAATATCTCCAGTAATTCTTCATTAGCGTAATCATATTTAATAACCTAAGTTATAGATAATTTTATTCTCTACCACTTTTGTATTTAATAATCTTTTGTAGAGCCAATTGTCAAGGAGATATTTCAGTTCAATTTTGACAGCGATACCAGCGCCGCCAATTCGTAAATTCCCCACTATATGGAGCAAGTCCTGTGTTGGCCACATCAGATTTTTCTTTATTAAATTACAACAATACTGTTGTTTTTTTACCTAAGTATATACTGTTAGGCAACTATGTAAAGCGGGTGGGAGGGGGGTTGTCCTAATCAAAGAACCAATTAGGGCGTTAAAACTTCTACTATAGAGATTATTTCTGATTTAATTTATTTAATATGTATTTCGAAAACATGTATTAATTATATTTTAGCTTATGTTAGTTTAACTCTGGGATTTTCATGTCAAACCATGTCATTTTAGAAAGTTCCAAATTTACACTCAATGCAAAACAGGCAGAGGCAGTCCGGGGAAATTTTCCGCCCCGGTCGAGATAACACTTCAGCGACCTCCTCCGTTAATGTTTGTTGAGATATTTACAAAGTAAATGTTAATTTATTCATCGCTTTGTAAAAATTATTGGTCATGAAAAATTAAAAGGAATGCCATCAAGATTCTAGCCTGTACGTCGATATAAATTGGTATCCAATATTTGGTCACTTGCAAGTAATGCATAGATAAATGATTGGGATAGCGCCCCGGACAGCCGCCCGGCTCGCTCTTAGCTCGGGCCGACCCTGACAACAGGATATCGAAAATCCCCTTGCATTGAATTCGTAATCCTAAATAAGCAGCGCTATGCATTCAAATTTGCTGTAGCCAATTTTTTCAAAATTGATGGCAAAAATGTTCATTATATAGTATTTATTTGCATATATTAAAATGTGAATTAGGTAGTAAAGAAAATACATAATGTTATTGTTTATTGAAATCATAGTACTTTGCCCAGATATTGCCTTACCCCAAAATTTCCTGATTTTTTTTCTTTTACTTCGCAAAGGATGGCCAGAAATTTTGCTCCCAAAAATAAATCAAAACAGAAAAAACAAAGTCTAAAAGCAAATTTAGTGGATCCTTTTGGTAAACATCGTATTTTGAAAAAATTCTCGATGATCTACACTGTATTTTACGAATTTATTTATTAAATAAATAGAAAATTCTCAAGGTACAATGTAGGTCATCAGGTATTTCTTTTTGTCGCCTTCCCGTGATATGGGAATAACTAGCCATATCCCGCTGAACTTCAAAAGGAGTATATAGCGGTAAATTGATGCTCAAGCAGTTCATTGAGCAAGAATGAAATAAATCAATGAGTGAATCATATATCATATATTTCCTTCGGGAAGAAATTAAAATTTGAGACTATTGACGCAATTAAGAATGTGATACTTCCATTTTTGAGTGATGTGTTCGAATGACTGTGAGAATATGCTAATAATGCATTTACCTTGATGGCAATAAAAAAGAAATCAATTAAACTTGACCCATGATCGAGTTTAGGTTTTTAATAAACTTGGAAAAAACTATGAGAAACTGATAATTAAATGTTTTTATTGGCACTAAAATCTCACAATAATAAAATTCTTTCTGAAAATCGTACCGAGAATTCTATAAATATACACTACAGCTCAGAATACCGATTAAAGCGCGATTCAAAAATGAGAGGAATTTCACAGTAATGCGCGACGAAATTTAACACCGTTTTTTTATTGGGTCTTTAGGAGCAATTTCATCCTCGTAGGATGAGCTTGTATTTTCCTCTTCCCTCCCAAATACGTCGGACTGAGACCGAACTTCCATCTTTAGAAAGTAACACCCCTCCGGACTTAGTCCCGCACTATATTACCCAACGCACGGCCAGGCTTCACGATTCTAATAGGGACGAAGTTTTACGCTTTAAAATCCCTCGGCGTAAGCGCGAAGGTGAGAAAAACCCGAGTTAAAAGGATTACGGCGAGAAATAAAAACGCTTTCTCCCTTTTCCTTCCATAAAAATGAGCGCAGGTCCAATAACACTGGCTTCTTAATTCTCCCCCCCCCTCTCTCTCTTTCTACCTCTCTCCTTTTCGATCTCCTCCTTTACGATTCTCTCTTCCCTCTCTCTCCCTTTCTTCTGAAACCCCTCCTATTATATTTCTCCAGCTTCCCCTCTCTCTACCACTCTCTCACACACATTTCCCACCTTTCTATCCAACCCCTCCTATTCTCTCCTTTCTTCCTCACATCTCCTCTCTCTTTCTCTTATCTATCTTCTATCTCTATCTCCTCTCTCTCTTCCCTCTCTCTCTTCACTTTCTCTATCATTTCAACTTTCTCTATCATTTCAACTTTCTCTATCATTTCAACTTTCTCCCCTTTCCTCTCACTCCCTTTTCTCTCCTTTCTCTCTTCTCCTAACTTCCCACTCTTTATCTTCGCATATTTTTCATCGCTCCTCTGTTCCTCACTCCTACGTCACCCATCTTTCTCATCATACTCTTCTGTCTCCCTCCCTCTATTATCTCTCCCCTTCTCTTGCACTTCTTATCTTCCTCCATTCAAACCTCTTTCTTCCTCTTTTTCCTCGCTCTTACTCTGCCTTGCTCCAAACAAAATTGAGACGAAAGTTAATGAATCGCGCACACCGAGAGACGAGGAGAGGGAAATAATGCATAAAGTGAAGCCGCTTTTCCGTGAATAACGCCCGCTAAACGACATTTTACGCGGCGCAATAATGCGAATTTCTGGAAAAATAAAGATCTTCACGAGGAAGGAATAAAAGGCGGACACGTGGGAGGGAGGAAGCGAGGGACAGGCGAGCGGTAGAGGAAACGCGAGCTTGTTAAGAGGTGGGAAATTGGCGAATATGGGTTGTTATGAATAGAAGATCGGCGAGAAATAGGAGGAAGGGAAGACGGGTTAAGGAGCTATGCGTGGAGGGGAGGGAGGGGGGGGGGGAGAACTGAATTGAATGGTGGAATTGATGCGAGATTTGAGACTTAGGCAATCTCTTCTTCCACCTAGCTCCTTGTAATTTATGAATACAATATAATTGTCACATAGATAATAATTTTAATACAGACGCATACAGTGCACCCTCGATATAGCGCGTGTATCGGGGAAATAGTTACCCCGCGTTATATCGAGGTAACCAAACTTAGATATTAGTTTTACTTGCATGCATATTGATGTAAAACAGTGGAAGGAAAGAGAAGAAAACAAATAAAGTACAACAGCTTTATTTATATTCGATGATTACAAAACATTTATAGCCTTTTGACCATAAACTTACGGTTCTAATAAAAATTTTGTTCAATAAAGGAACTATAAATTAAAAAAGCGTTTTTTTCATAAAAGGGACAATTAATTTAAAAACTCCAATAATTATAATAGTAATTATTTTTTTATGAGGTAATCTTTTGTTTCTTGGTTTACTTTGTTCTTTTATTTGAAGGTTTGAATAAGACCCTCGTTATATCCGATACTGCGCAATAACGAGCCGCGTTATAACTAGGGTGCACTGTACATACATACATACAAACAAATATAAACACATGCGTACAAATATATACGTACATACGAGGTGACGAAAAAGAATGAGAGAGAGAGGAAAGATAAGAAGGGCGTGTTGCTATGAAAGCGTAGCTGGGAAGCCCCCCCCCCCCCCCCCCGAAGCCCCTGTCACGAGGGCATCACGCCCTAGGTGTCCGAAAACCAACGAAGCGTCCCTACCACAAGTCCACAAGCGAAAGGGTAGGAGAAAGAGAGAGAGCGGGAGAATGAGAGAAGGCAAGAGGCAGGGAGGTGGGGAAGAAGAAGAATATAAAAGATGGGAGGGAGGGAGTGGCCTGCTTGTGTTCCCATCTCCCTCCTTCCTTCGCCACTGCTACCACCTCGCTCCCTCCGCCTCCTCTTGTATTACCCCACGTTCCTCCATCACCTCCTACTCTCCTTTTTTGTCCTACCGAAACAAGAGGGAGGTGATGAGAGGTGGGCGGAAAAGGGGGGAGGGAATATGAGGTTTGTGTGAGTGAGGAGTGAGAGGAGAAGGGCGAGGTAGGATGGGAAGGAGAGAGGGGAAAAAAGGGGCCGCGTCTCAACCCTCATAACCACATCCCATCACATCTCTCGGAGTGTAAAGTGTGAGAAGTTTTTGAGGGAGGTGAGAAGGGAGAGGAGGGGTTGGGAGAGGAGGGGGTGAAGCGGGAGAATGGAGCGGAGGAAGCCCAAAGTTCCCTCTCTTTTTTGTTTTTGGTAGAACGGTGTAAAAGGAGGAGGAGGAAAGGAGTAGGAGGAAGTTTAGCTTCTCTCTTTCCCTCTTTCTCTCTCTCTCGCACCTGGGACGGATGCCGATTACCATTAACTAACAGGAGGTTGCGAAAGGAAATGAGGGAAGAAGGGGGGAGAGAGAAGAGAAAGAGGAAAAGGACAGAAAGGAAGAAAATCCGATAAGTGGAGATGAAAGAGGAAGAGGAGAGGAAGATATGGGCGGTGGTGTAAAAGGGGAGAGAATGAAGATTTGATGAATGGATTTATGAAGGTGAAATGGATTAATGGATCGTGTGCGAAAGGGAGAGAGAGGGAAGCGAAGAATCGCAGAAAAAAATTAAGGAAAAAGGAGAAAACGACAAGTCAAAAAAGGGCGCGGAAATGAGGAGAAAATGGAGGATAAAAAGAGGGGCAAAAAGAAACAACGGGGAGGGTAAAATGGAGGAAAAGGGAGACCGATGGTGGACATTATTAGGCGGTGCTATATAGCGAGGAGGGAATGAAGATAGGAAAGGAGAGGGGGAAAGAAGGGGAGAACAGAGGAGCTGGAGAGATGGGTGAGCTTTATGTTTTAGGAGGGAAAGCGTGAGGCGGGAAGTTCAGGGGGAAATAAAAGGATAGACGAATGGGGCGAACGGGGAAAGAGAGAAAGGGGAGGAAAGAGGGAGGGAGAGAAGAGGTGGAGGGGGATGAGAGAGGGAGGGGGAAGAAATAAAGGAGAGAGGAAGGAGGGAGAGGTAGCGGGATGGGGAGGGGAAGGGTGGACATAGTCACGGCCGTAGCGCGGTTCTCCACGTGGAACTCATCACGCGATGACGGATTGTGAGGGACATTGGGTCGGAAACGCGCTTCTCCTCTCGTTTTCACGCCTGGGTTTAGGTCAAAGGAATTTTTAGGCCTAGAGACCGAGAGGGAGAGAAAATGGAGATGGGAGAAATATTAATAAATGCGGAAGAAGCAGGAAGGTATGCGTTGGCGCCTCGGAACCTCTTATAGCCACATAGGGCAGGTTCGATTCTTTGTCGCTTTCCTTCCTCGGATTGATCATTATGACACATATGTCATATTGAATGTTGGAGTTACTTAGTTTCATGGAAAGTGAGGAGAATGCGATTGAGTTTTGTGATATCAAACTTACTTAGCTATAGAAGTCCATAGTTAAAACATGCATACGTGGCATATTGATATCCGGCCTTAGCACGTCTGCCTCTCAATGGTAGGGTCGTCGATCCGATTCATGCCTTGAACACGGTCGTAGTTGGTGATCTGTGTCACTTTTATTTTCCAACTCAAAAAGATCCTGACGTAGGTATTGTTTATGATATATCATATCCTTTCGTTACCTAACATATCTGCACTTTCTATTGCAAAAACTGAAAAACTGGTAAGCATGATGAAATTGCCTGTCATGACCGGTATGCAAAAACTTAATGTCCATACACATATACTGGGCTAATTCTAGATACTGGTGGGTCAGGTGGCTACTCGGGGAGCCAAAATTTAGGAGGGGGCGCTTCCTCGACCAGTTCTCTGTACTTTATTTGTAAGAAAATATATGTAAAACATTGTAGGGCGTTGAACAAACAGCAATCTTTACTGGCAATTATTATATTTTATTCTAATTTTTATGGCTGTTTTAAAGAAGAGATATTTATATTTTTAACTGTCTCATTAAACAGCGGAGCTAGATACACTAACTGCCCTCTACCAAGATCAGAAATGGGGATAATAATTAGGAAGACGATCAAATACGACCACGCTCACGGCAGGATTCGAACCCGTAACATTATAATTGAGAGTCAGACGCACTAATACTAACCATTCTTCTACCGACTCCAAAATGAATTTTCCAGAACAAGGAATCGAGGCCGGGCCTCCCGCGTGAGACCGGGTATCATAACCAACAGACAGTACCGGACCACAATAAATTCATTAAGCCGATTTTGTAACAATTTTTTTATGTAGAGATGGCGCTGGAATAGCTCCCACTAAGTTGCAAACGATGATTTTGCTCTTTCTCATTCAACTGATTTTACGCGTTTCCTAGAAGATTAGCCTTTTGGACTGTTGTCGCCGTAACTTTACTTAAACGACTCCACACAGAAGGTTGAAGGGAAACCCGATACCTGCATTAGCCTACTCTTACGAAGAGCACCAAGGGTGGTTGGGGTGCCGGTGGTGTAGTGCTTAAGACGCTGGCTGCTACTCGCCCACTGCTCGAAAAGGCAGCGTACACGAATCCTGTGAACGAAGGCTATTTTCCAAGGTCGCCCGGCCTCCTGTTTGTGTGGTTTGAGGAGACCGCCCAAAGTCAGCGTTCCATCCTTCGGAAGGGACGTTAAGCCTTTGGCCACCTTAGTGGTCTTAGTTAAGAGCAGGATAAAAGCCAGCACCAGGTTTATCTTCTGCCTTGCTATCCGGCTATTCATTGTACTACCTCTTAGATGCCCATTGCGCGTAGGCAAGAGGTGAATCAGCAGGAAACATAACATAACACCATGGGGGCCTTAACATTCCTTCCGAAGGACGGAGCGTTGACTTGCACGTTCTCGTCAAACCTTCAGGTAGGGTACGGGGTAAACCCAGGTTGAAAAATCCGACCTCCGCCACTACAACCCCCTATAAGTATTCGCCTGTCATCAACGAAAGTAATTGTTACTGAACATTTCCCCATAATTTCATGCTTAGTCTGAATCCATCGCCTGACATAGTAAAAAGTCGAAGCTGATTGCCATATGTGTTTAACAACATTTAATATAAGTGATATTCTCAACTGGAGCACGTCTTCGTCCCACCGCTTTAACTGTTTTCTTCCCATGGAAAATATGTCCCATTCAACTGAAATTGAAGTTCCAATTATCTGTGACAACCAAACAAAGCAAAAGTACATATACATAAATAGTTGAACTTCTGTAACAGCTGCCAGTGTTTTCTTTTCATTAGGCCAATTCCACGTCGGCATGTCGAGATTTGGATATCAGCAATATCTGCTGATGATGACAGGATGCAAAAATTAGATCATTGGCAGTGGAGTTTACTTAAAATTTCTGGTACAATATAATTTTCGATAACAACGTTAATTTATTTATTTTTAGTTCTTTGTTGAGAAATATATTCTAAAAGTATCTAAGGTTTAGAAAACACAAATATTTGTTCTATGCTCGTTTAAGTTCAAACCTCCATTATGTGTGATTCTCAAATACTTCGTATATATTTGCTCTACATGATAATGATCGTTTTGAGAATGTGGATTATTTTTAACTGTAATATTTAATTCAAGAAAGAGTTATAGGGCTCATCTTTATAGCTGAAAGCAAATTGAAAACCTATGTTTTCTCCAAGAGTCATCAAAATGTCGGGAAACCCAGATGCGCATATCGGAAATAAACCAGCTGCGTTCGGGGGTGATTCATCGGCAGTGGAATTAAAAAAATAACTCTTTTAGAATCTAATCGGCGAATCAACTCTGGTGACGGCTGCCTTTTAGCCGAAATGCACATTTGGTTTTTCCAACCTCTTTTTTGGCCTCCGTATAAAAATACTTTTTCAGCGCCAAATTTATTAAATCTACAACACACACACGCAACAATAAACGTAACAAACCAATTGCATAGGCGTCTTTCATTGTCACTGCTCAACTCATATTATAGTTTAGTTTCTGACGGGAGTAGACAAATTAAACGAAGAAAAAGCTATCTCCTGGAACAAGCCGATCAACAACTGAGGGCGGAATGAAACACAAACATAAACCGGTATTCAATGATAGCGTACAATGATGGACCAAACATCAACGTACCTACCAATTTCCGAATAATCCAATTGCAACATCACGGTTCCCAATATTTGCATTTTTACATCGCAGAACATGCATGAAAACGTTGTCCGTACATTGAAATTCGCGAGTTATATAGCGTCTGCGGCCATTGCTACATGAACCGTACGTAGCTGCGGACAAATAATTCCCCCCACCTCCGCTACTACTTCGATCCCGTCCTAGAGAGTAGTGGGCAAAAAAGGACCAAGGTGGAAACCAAAAGCGGTGGGGTCGGAGGGGGCGGGGGCAGGGGATGACAGCGAAGGGTGACGCGAGAGAGGGAAGAGGTGTGTCGTGTCGAGTCACCTCCGCGTCCCCCTCACCACCCCCGTTTAACCCTCCCTCCCCCTGTTTACCTCCCCCAAGGACCGAATCCCGCCCACCGCTCTCTCCCATAGGATGGCGAAAAGAGGCGGCGGGGTGCCATGGTGACTTCGGCGGCGGCGGCTTCGGGTGTGGCGTGGATCGCAGCGCGGCGGCGTAGACCCGAATTTCCGGCAACATTCGCGCGCGTCGAATCGATTGCCCCGCCGTCTGGCGTCCGTGACCCACTAGGCCCTCGCAAAAATGGGACATCGATCCGTCTCCAAACACCTCCCCCCCGTCCCCTTCACGCCCCTGCGATCCCCTTCACGCCCCTGCGATCCTCTCTCCGGAGCGATGAGGAGGAGAGAAGGGGTCCGGGATAGGGGGAGGGCGGTGTGGGGGGTGGGATATTGCTCTCGTCTCCTATTTCGGGTGCGGTCGTCCTCAAAACCACGCCCTCGCGGGCACTCCGTCGTGCCCGTTTTGCGTCACTGTGCGAGCTCCCGAGCTGCCCCACCCTCCTCCCCCGCCCCACCTCGCCCCGCCTCCGACGCCTACTCCAACGGGGAACGAGAGGAAAAGTCAGGTGGTCACACGAAGAGGGAGGAGGGTATCGAACCCGCGACCAATAAAAGAAGGCCTCTCTCTAGCCGCATGGAGTACTCCTTTGTTGACTCGCCGTACGCGAGGCATTTGTTTACGTGCTACGTTTTTTTTACGGCGCGGTCTCGGTACGTACCTATTGTGCCTAAAAACGGAGCTCTGGCGGGAGAAGATAGTACTCGCTCGCTCAGATACTTTTTCCTTGGGCTGCGGAGTAGTTATTAATGGCGAGTACGGCGAGAGCTTCCAATGACGGCCTCCTCGGAAGCCATGGTTACGGAGAGTATTGTCGAGTCGCCTTACACGTAGTGTGCCCCGTTGATAACGGATGGGCGAGTGATGCACGTGAATAAAGGTCATTATTCCCAATCGCCCGCCTCGCTTCTATGTAGGTATACAGTGAGGAAAACTTGCAGGGAGCATATCCCGCCGCAACAATGACCTGGATAGGTGTCGCTCCTGTTCTCTGGCAAACCCTTTTTTCACTTCCGGTGGACACAACGGTCGACGCCCGCAACAGAACCGCGGTATATATATTTTAAACAATACATTTCCTCACACGGCACTAAAAATAATACCGCTTTCTTTCATTTCGGCTTTCGAAATGTCCCCATTTCACTTATTCTTCGGCGGAGGTCTTTAAAAAAATAATCGTGTCTGTTTAACACGCGCCTTTTACGCGGGAGAGCGTAAGACGAGAAATAGTAAAAATCGGATTTTATAAGGAGGGGATGATACGCTCGTAATATCGACGTTTATTGACTCTAAATCTTTTTGGAATTTTTTTCCTAATTCTGCTTTTTCGAGCCTTATTTCGTCAGTTTTCTCTCTTCCTCTCTCCCACTCTATTTCTCTTTCTCCATTTTTTTATACCAATCCACATTATGAAATGACCCCGGCGGAATAATAAAACGCGGAGACCTTTTGGTCGTTTTTTTTAATGTTCGAATGTTTTGGAGAGGAGGGGAGTAGGAGGTTGTTTGTCATTGTTTGACTCCTGCGTGGGGGAGAAGAGAACAGACGGTGGAAGGAAGGGAGGCAGGAGAAGGGCGCGATATAATAAAAAAAGGAGTGAAGCAAGCGTACCGGAAAGCGCCGTCGAGGGCATCTAAAATGGCGGCGGGTTGTCACGAGGGAGCAAGGGACGGAGGAGTTGGAGGGGGAAGGTGAGGAGGAAAAGGGGTGGTCATGGGGGTACTCGCGAGGAAATGCGGGGCGCGGGTACGAGAGGCGATTATTTTTTTATGCTAGTGAAAAAAAGAGGAGTAGGGGGCCATTTGTTTTTCTCGCGTATTCTGCGTCGAAATCGATGAAGGCTTGAGAATACAACATGACAAACTGCACGCTTTTCCTAGCTCGATCCCAATTATAGCAGACAGTTTCAAGCTATTTTTAATGATACTTTAAATCAAGCGACGTGTGTGTGTATTATATATATATATATATATATATATATATATATATATATATATATAAGCAACGAGAGGTTGAAAGGGATAGAAAGGAGCCAGTGAGCACTTACACAAAGTTGTAGACGTCCACAGCGATAGAGGAAAGCTTTTAGGTTGAAGCTTTTGGGATTCCGCTCTTCGTCGGCGAGAGAATAACATAAATATATATAAATAACTAATAATAAATATATATATAAACTTGAGGAAAAGGAAAGGTGATGACGGTGGCAACAAGGTGTTGGAGGGAGCCCAGTGGACACTGGAGTTGGCGAGCCACTGGAGGTGTCGAAGAAACACATGAAAGTACAGGAGCACAAAAACTTGAGAGCTTTTTGGGCGTAAGCCATTCTTAAGCGATGGAGAGAGAGTCATATATATATATATATATATATATATATATATATATATATGTGTGTGTGTGTGTGTGTGTGTGTGTGTGTGTGTATGTGTGTGTATGTGTGTGTGTGTATGAATATATATATATATATATATATATATATATATATATATATATATATATATATATAAGGGTGGTCCTTATAATAGGGGGGAAAACAAACGTTTTATTTTGAATAGAGGCACCAACCTATCTTGTTCCAATATTTAAAAAAATAATATTCCCAAAATTTGGTAAATTTTAGATGAAATTTAGAGGTTGCTACCAAAGTTTGAAACATTAAGTTTTCTTCATTTTAAACAAAATGGAATACAGTACAAAGCATATAAAATTTAGAGTTGGCAATTTCCATGCTACATTGTTACATGATGAACATAACAATACTGACACAGTGGTATTGTTTGTGGCAAGTGTTCCCTTCGCAAAGTCTGGATATCTCCTCCGATGATCGCTGACAACCTGCAGAAGAAATTGCTTTTGCTGTTCACACTAGGTGTGTAATCGATTGCATTCCTCGATCAGGGCTCTGCGTTCTGCCGTATCGTTAATGTAATTGATGGACCTGATGCCCTTTTCTGTGGCAATGTAGTTCCCATCAGAAGCCCAGAGTTCGGGATCCAATGCTGTCAATTTCGAGTCAAGACCAAGTATTTCGAAAAACCTCAGTGTTGGCTGACACAAAATATTCCAAATTTTTCTCCAAGATGCTATCCAGATCGACAGTCACTCTCTTTGAGTGGTCCTCATTACCATCATTTTGGAGAGCTTGAATCAATTTGGCTTTTGTATCTATTGTTACTTATTTATCAAAGAAAGCAAGGGCAACCAGCTCTTCGCTGAGGTACCACAGATGACGAGCAAGCTTCTTCAGAGCAGCGTTGGCAACTATTGAGTTTGTAGTCTTGTACTGTTGGAGGTTCTTCAACAGCATCAGATCATTTAAAGGCGCAGCAGTAGGAAGTGCAGCTTGAAACCACGCCTTTAAATAGAATCACACAACAAAAATTGCTGTCCCTTATCCCAGCTTCCTCTTTTGTCTTCAATGGAAACTGTCCTTTGAACATCCACAGTTTGATAGCATAAATGTCTTTGGCCATCCAACGAGCCTTATGCATTGCACCAAGAAATCTTATTCCACGAGAAGGTTCACTTCCAAGAAAGGTGATAGAGATTTCCAGGAATTCTCTGTAATCGTCACGAGGTTGCTGCTGGTTCAGTTGGTCTGTAGCAAAAGTGATTATTTCGTCTTTAATATCGGCAATAGCACTGGCAGTGAACTCATCATCAAGTGCAGTTGTGTATTCGGACTTATCCAGTGACACCCAATGAGCTTGAAATCAATTGAATATTAGTATTTCTGGGCTCGCTGATGGACTTACGATAACAGAGAAGATAGCTTCCAGTACCAGCTCCAATATGTGGTGCCTGCAGGGAATGTAGAGAAGGTTCTTGTCTAATTTCTCTTCAATCCAAAGACATGCTCCATTTTTTCGTCCAGTATTTGACGCAGTAGTGTCAAAACACATTTCTTTCACTTTCTCTGCTAGATTCCACAGTTCCAAAGTTTCAACAACTGCCTTGCCTATTTCCAATCCAGTTACAGCCGCAATTTTTGGAACACCGAGCAGTTGTTCTACTCCATCACCTGTGACTAAAATAGGAAGACGATCAACTACTTCCTTTCCAGTAAGATCTGGCAGCAGCTTGCCATCCCAATGCACAACTAGCGGAACTGTTGGACTAAATTGAGAGATTATTTGTTTAGCTGTTGCTTCCCTTTGCTGAATGAGACTTACACAAATTGAGGAACGATTTACTGCGAATTTGGACATGTCTTGCCCCAGACTTTCTCCAGCAGCATAAAGCAACGCAGTGGCTTTTCTGTCACTAACCTTTGTACGATCCAGTACAGCTGCCAAGCCTGGTGTAATAAATTGCTTCCTTCCTCTTTTTCGAGAAGGCTCTCTAAGAGATGCGTGTTCCAGTTCAGTAGGTTCATTACTTTGATGACTATCCCGTTTCACCTCCTCAGAATCACTGCTGGAGGATGAGGAGCACAAGGTTACAGGTTTGGTTTCTGTTTCCTTTCTACTCTTCTCAAGGCGGTCTTGATATTTCTTGGCTCGCTCCCTTCTTCTAGCTTCTTGCTGTTCTAGAGCCTTGTCAACTCCAGCAATCTTTCCTCGCCGCCCTTTTTCCCTCTGTGCCAGAAGAAACTCTTGATCTTCTATTTTGATCATGGATAGCGCCTCTGCATGTGCAATATCAAAAAGCTCATCGAGGCTGTTACTGGAAGCAGTTTCTTTTTCAAACAGTGTTTTGGATCTTTTCTTCTTGTTTTTTTCTTCAGCTTCTGCCAGTCATGGAAGATTTTTTCAACAGCTGCAATTACGTGTTTTCGAAGCGGAGTAGGGATCCGTGCTATATTCCAAATCCCAATGGCAGCTTCGGCAGCTACAGTCGCACTTTCTCGAACAGTTTTCGTTCCAGTCAGATGCAAATGAAAAAAATAAGCCATTACCTTTCGCTTCGAAGGTAGCTTATTTCCAGGTATTTCACGTCATTGTAGTCCAATTAGCCAAACATTCGTCATTTTACGGGTAGTAGGACTAACAGTAGCCATTTCTTCATAAAAGTAAACCTGAAAGTAAAGTGAAAAAATTAGCTAACTTACTTCTGTTGTCATTAGTTTATTTTTTGGTGTTCAGCTGAACACAGTACAAAACTTACAAACTGGGAGTGCACTGTATTGTAATCTCCTACGATTCAGGTTCACTTGAATCTCTACACAACAACTTTATGGGAGAAAACCCTTGGCTGAACTGCACTCTTTGGCTGTCTGAGGACAACTGAACTCACTGCACTAGGTGGGCTGCTTATATATTTTAGGCCATAGATTGTTCCAGAAGGTTCTAGAACGTACTGGAAGGTTCTATATCATTACAGAAGATTCTAGAACTATCCGGAAAGTTCCAAATTGTTCCGCAAGGTTCTAGAACGTTTCAGATTGTTTATGAAGGTTCTATAACGTTCTGGACAGTTCTAGATAGTTCCAAAAGACCTGATATGGACTATTACATAACACAAAAAGTGCTCCTGCAAGTGGACTTACGCAGGATTTCTGAGGGGTACATCTGAAAGGTTATATCTATTGCAGTATTGCGTAACATTGAGCAATGGGTGCTGAATCACAATTTTCAATACTAAGTATCTACAATTCACAATTCAATTCAAATAAGTTTAAAATTTAAACTAATTTTAAAATGAGTGCACCTATGTTTAGCATTATGATATATTGCGATTTTTCAGATCTTGGTAGCGACCCCTAAATATTATTCAAATCTAACCTAACTTTACCAAAATTATTTTTTTTCATAATGGAACAGATTCAAAACGTGCCCCCTCCAGTTTTACAAAACTTAAAAATAAGGACCACCCTAATATATATACGAGTATATATATATATATATATATATATATATATATATATATATATATATATATATATATATATATATATATATATATATATATATGGATGTCAACAAGGTGTTGGGATGAGGAAACCCAGTAAACACTCACCAATCAGACGACTTCAGGTTGGCGAGGCCCCGGGGATGTCGAAGCGACACACGTAAAAGAACACTAAAACACAGAAACATCACAAACGTAGAAGCTTTCGGAATTGTTCCTTCATCAGCTACAGAGAGAGAGTTCTCTATATCCATTTTACCTTTCCTTTTCCGTAAGCTGTTATATATATATATATATATATATTCAATCACTCGTGTTCTGTGTTACGACAGGTCCTACCAATTCATTGATTGGTTTTGGCCAGGGAATATACATACACGGTGTGGTGGCTTCCCGTTGCCTTCCACACCGGACACACACACAGAAGGGAGGAGGGAAACCCGGTGCCGGCATTTGCCTAATTTTTGCGAAGAGCACCAAGGCGGCCACTGCTTAACGTACCTTCCGAAGGACGGAACGCTGAATTTGCGCGGTCTCCTCAACCCACACAAACGGGGCCGGGCGACCTTGGAAAAAATCCTGCTTGCGCAGGATTCGTGCTGCCTTTTCAAGCAGCAGGCGAGTAGCAGCCAGCGTCCTAACCACTAGACCACTATATATATATATATATATATATATATATATATATATATATATATATATATATATATATAATATATACAGGGTGTTTCAAAACACTACTACATAAATTCACCCAAGTGTGGGAAATGTCATTCCGAGCAAAAACGTTCCTATAAACATGTGTCCGAATCTCAATGGTTACGGAGCTATGGCAATCGAAAGATATTTTTCGGAACTCCACGTGGTATCCTAGTTACTTAGCCATAGCGTCTTTCCCTTTCTATGAGAGGAGATGAAACTTTGGACGAAGTTGCATTAGATTTGTACCCATGCTTGGCTGTAGTTACATCAACCATATTTGGCGCTGTCTCCTTGGTAACGCCACTAATTCAACGTAAATTCTCCCATGAAAATTGATTTTTCGACAGTATCTTGTTTATTTATCGAGATACGCGAAAACAAGCGGTTAGTAAAAGTCTTCTACACCAATTACTACTAGTAGTATGCACTCAATGGGCTACATGCGACTTCTGAGCCGCAGATTGCCGACCCCTGTATTATACCTATTGCGAGACCCGGCTTGTTCTCTGGGTTGGGCGAAATCAAGATGGCTTTAAAGGCGCATAGTGAGTAATTTGGTGAATATTTTGTAGACTGTTTGGAGCAGACTGATCATTCTGTAGTTATTCCAATCTTCCTTGCAAATTTCTTGTGCAGAAGGATGATGCTTACGTGATTTCACGTTTCTAGTATCCTCTTCTTCCTCAGGCACGATGTAAAAATCTTCGCGAGGATCTTGTCCATACAGTTTACCGTTGCCTTGAATACTTCTCCTGTGATATAAAAAAATCCTGACGCTTTTCCATTCTTCATACTTGTGAAGTTCTGACTGCGTGCCTCACCTCTTCTGGAAGAATATCTGGAACCTCTTCGATGGGCGTATTTCTTTCTTCATTTACTTCATAATTTACTAGTGGATCTTCATACAGTTTGGTGTAGTGTTCTTGTAGCCGTTTTAGAATTAATTTACTGCTATGTGTTTTCGAGATGTCTTTAAGCATTAATGCCACCAGCTGTCTCTTACCAACCAAGAGATTATGCTTCATTTTCTTTTAACTTCTATTGTTTTCTATAGTTTTCTCGGTTAGTTCATAATTGCATTTCTTCATATCTTCTTTGATGGACGCCCTTATAGTTTTGTTTAATTCTACAAAGTAGATCATTTCTTTAGCCTCATTAGTCGTTTTTGTTTCCCTTCTATTCTTCATCAGCAGTCTAACTTTTCCAGATAAGTTTTTATTTGGCTTAACTTAAATGTTCCGCCTATTTCATGAGCGATTTGCTTGAGTACCCCTATTAATCTTGATTCGGCTTCTTGGCTTCCAGTACACTGGATCGATTTTGAAGTTCAAGCTGGAATTCTTCCTTTCGTTCTTTTACCACTTGTGTGTTGATAATAGACTTCTTCGGCTTCTTTACAAACATCTGTCTTTCCAACTTTGATTTGAGCATTATTCTGCATCGCACCAATCGGTGGTCGCATATAGTCTTAAATGTACTCTCTTCAGTTCCAACAAGCTTTCTTCTTTTCTTCTTACCTCACTAAGTCATAAAATGCCCCACTTGATGTTCTCCATATCTCCATGAATCTCTTGAAGTTTATCTTCGTTGGACAACGTCCGGCAATTGAAGGTAGTTAGGTTGATGTTAAAGGAATTGGCTAAGGATGAGAAAGAGTGGCAGTGTGGGTTTAACCTCCGATGATTCTTAGCACCCTCTGTGCCTTCATGCCTTGTTCCTGACCACTGCCACGGTCAGAGGCAATCCAGCCTCCGGAGAATGAGGGCCATTTTTTATGCTTGTACATATCATCATCAATTGGGGTCATAAAACACCACGCCGTCACAGAACGGATCGGTGAATTCCTCTTTTACTTTAGCAGAAAGACTTCACAGAATGACTGGACCTGCCGGTGTCCGAGAACACCACTGTGCTTCGCCCTTCAGACATTGAGCCAGTGAACTGAGGAAGGTGGATAAATATATAACTTAAACGAGGTTATAAAAAGTCTTTTTTCTTGAAAAAAATCCTAACGAGAATCTGTTGACATCCTTTTTTCTATAATTAAAATATAGACAACTCACTGATTTCAAGAAAATATTGCAGATCACGGGGAAGAAGTATAATGTGCGTAACCAACCGACAAAACATTTTTTATGTGGCGTCTATTCGTGTCTTTTCAAATATTATATCCTCAGCTCGCCTTAAGCCTGGAATCGAATTATTGTTCAATATTAAACCAATGGCTACAAAATGGAAGCAGCCATTCTCAGTGAGGGCTTCCTGCATGTTTTGGTTTTCAATACCGTTTTCTGACTACTGAGGTAATCTTAATCCTCAGTATTTTTTATATTAGCTCCAACCTCACGCGTTTCAAAATTTTAAATGTCCTTTGAAAACTTTTGTAGTTTACGTGGAACAAAAAATCTGAATCGTCAATACGATGATGGAATAATAAATTATTTACTACATCCAATTAGGGCATTGCGCAATTGCAGTGCGATCACTCACTACACGTGCAGCTTTAATACATCAACACTTATTATTTTGAGTTCACAAAGACGCTATTCTCTTCTTATCGTGATTGGATCAAAGGGATTAACGCCTTTCCTTCACTTGGTGCCGAGACAAAAAAATAACTGATCCAAAAGGTGCCTGCCTTCTTCCCTAAGGAAGGGAAGTTGCTGAATTTCCGCCGCTTTAAAACTGCCCCTGTTCCGATCAATCTCGTATCGATCCAGACATCAAGATAAATTAAAACTAGTGTGTGTGTGAGAGAGAGAGAGAGAGAAGTAGAGTATGTAAGAGAGGAAGTTGGCTAGGAAGAGAGAGAGAGAGAGAGAGGAGAAGCATCTCCCATTCACGAAAAGGAAGCAGACAAGGAGTTGGAGGAATTCAGTCGACCTCAAAAGATTTACGTCACCGTGGTTCCGAGAAGAAGTTGAAGAGACATAGAAAAGGGAGATATATTGAGTCATAGGAAAGTAGAGAGAGGGAGAGAGAGTGAGGGAGGAGGAGATAGAGAGAGAAATAAGACTGTCGTAGAGAAAGAGAGAGAGAAGGAACCCCTTCGAAACTCATCAAAGGAAATTTCCCTCCATTTTTCCCCTTTTTTCCTCCTTTCTTTACCCAGAATTCCAAAGGGTAAATACCGCCAACCGTGAGAGGACTTCCATAATAAATCTCAACTTCCCCTCTCTCTCTCTCTCTCCATCGCACCCCATCCCCCTTCCCAGCCCCTCCAGACCTCAACACTCCTTCGTCCTCTCTTGAATCTCGTTAAAGGTAGGGGGTTTTAACAGAGAAGGAAAGAGGGGATCATCACGAATGTGTCTGGTACCTTTTTGGCTCCCGAAATAATGGCTGTGGAGAAACGGACGGGAGTGAGAGATAAGGGGGGAAGAGAGAGATAAGTAGTGAGAGAGGGAGAAAGAGTGAGATGGAATATATGAGAGAGAGAAAGAGATGGAGAACGGCAGCGATAGATAGCGGGAGGGATCAGGAATAATACCTTTTTTCTCTATTAATGGAGATAAAGGCCACTCTTTTTGAAAAAATAGCATTATGGGGATCCTCATGTACTTATATTTATATGAAAGATTTTTTCCAAAGGGTGGAGTCCCTGTCCGTGAATAGCGAATGTTTTTTTCTCTCACGGAATAAATGAGTTTAGACTCTCGTGAGATGGATATGAAGTGAGGGAGGACGCACTGCACGAACGGCGGGAGGGTGTTTTGTAATATTTTGGGCGTTGTTTTTGGTGCGGCGAGCAGGATAACCTGCAATTTTTCTCTCGAGGTCTCTCGAGGAGAGTCGGAGAGAAAAAAAATGTCTCGGTAAAGAAAGCACTCGACATCTCGTGACGTTCTGAAGATGGATGCACTCACGACTCCCTGCGTTTACGCGCATATTTAAGTACGCAAGTTAGGATAGGAGGGTTCCGAGGACATTTTTTTATTTGCATTTTATCTCATTTATGTGGACAAATATCCTTAATAACGTAGAGCGATCGACAAATTTGTACATTAATTTCGAGTTTTGTTTTTAATTTGATGAATTTTAAGGTAATATAACTTGTAAATAAATTAATTAAATATTTTCAGCATTTCGGCTATATTAAAGATACATTTAAAACAAATATAGCTAAACGAATGATGACACAAAACACAACTAACACGTTCGATTTTATCAGGCGAGGAAATATTATCTGAAACTGTTTATATTTCAGTTATTGCATTGACTTCATGATATTTTTCAACATGTAATGTTTGTTTAAAAAATAAAATTTGTGGACCGACCATGTAAATGAAACTGATGATAATTTGATGATCTCTTGAAGAAGATTACCCCGCGAGCAACAAAACGGTGTTGTGTGGCCTGCAGTGCAGAAAAGATTGCCGACAAACGATTCCCATTCCAAAATTTCCCATTTATAATAGGTAAATACATCACAATCGTTAACTATACTGCATCTCTTAGTTTACCTTAATATGATTTTGCAAATATATCAGTTATCTCTCTTCCAGAGGCGGACTGAGGGTTATAAAACGGCTCGGTAATTTGTGAAGAATATGCGGTCAGCCCCCCTCCCATCGCAGTATTAGCGGAGAGTGGATCAAACCTTATTTAAAATCAAGTAATGTAATGGACAGAAAATTTTATCGTGGAAAAGAATGACTTATTGATTAAAATTAATATATAAATTTCGGCACACCAGGATTCCACCGGAAGGTTATATGGCCAGTCCGCCCCTGCTCTCTACTATTCAAAACTAGATCCAGATATACTGCGGCGCACGCTAACTGAACTTATTACAGCATTTCTCACTGCATCAGAATCAGCCCCTTCCTTTAATTTCAGAGAGTAATAGGGCCAGGTTAAGTTACTACACCTTCAAAAATACAGTGTATGGCACGTTATATTACACATTTGTTTCCGTCTTGCAATGAAGACGATGGTTTTAAATAGACAAAAACATATGGAAGTCACTAAGTCCAGAAAAGTCAAGTCGTTGACCTTCCGTATTCCAAGCGTTATCAGTTTTAGCTACTCCATCCGGTATGAATGTGCCAGCGTGTAGTGTATGAGTCCTGGTTCTGACAACATATGCCTCACCCTGGGATCAAGACGACTCGTGCAAAATAGTATTCACGCCTGGACGATTACGATCATCACCGCTTTATGTCGACAAGAATGGTATTGGTAAACAATAGCTCTCGATGCGAACCCTACATTTTGGATTTCTTATCTTTCCCTAGGTCACAACAGTAATCAGTCACAGGATATCAACAGTACAATCTAGAATGTATTACCATTATTATCATCAACTCACGTTTAGAAGTTTAAATATGAAGATGGGTGAAAGAATGCAATGTAAGCATAAGTGAAAATGCACTTTTTCACCGTGACTGGCCAATATGCATACAGCGAGTATTCGTGTTTATGCATAAATAATTCCCTGCGAATAGTTGATACGTAATATGTAATTCTCAAAAACGGCATTTTTCGATTTCAGCGAAGAAAAGCGACGCCTACTCCTACGAAATCGATGTCTACAATCGATGGGATTGTATTTTACAAAGGATTGAGCGCCGTGCTGTAAAGGAGTGACGTAGGTTTCCGAGGCGAGAGCACGCATCACCACAGCGCAATCGCGAACATCTTTCTTCAATTTCGTTTCTTCGTCGCGCAGTATAATATCCCGCACCTGTGCGGAGCAATTAGCATTAAGGCCATCGCACGACCTTCTCGCGGGCTCAGAGAGGTGCGCCTATGTCCGATAGTGGTCGGAGGGGTCGTGATTTACGCGGAGCTGAAGGTAGAATGAGATCTGAATCTGGAGCCGTGCCGCACATTGTCGCCCACATCTCTCCCCCTATCTCCCCACCCGCAGCGTTCCGACGTACCCCGATATCTAGCTGAGGTCCGGAGATATAACGCTGCAGAGCGCGCAGTTAAAGAGAGCTTCATTCTTCCGTCGTCGTAGCTTTAGGTGGCGCTGACCGCTCCGCGTGGGAATCCGCCAGTCACTTTCGCCGCTATTCGTTTAGACAATTAAATATAAGATAAGAGAATGCCTGATAACACAAATCATCCAGAATAAATTTTGCATGAGAGATAAGTTTCATGATATGCACTAAAACACGTTATCTAATGTCTTATGAATTTATGAACGGGATTACGATATTCATTTATATCTGTTGAGAAATAAATTATTGCATAACATAAAAGCATAAATAATTACTGATATTTCTCCATGCAACTCTGCAGTATATACACGTAAAATGGGTTAGAACAATATTTCTGTATTTTTAATTCAAGAGATCGCGCGAAATAAAATAAAACAACCACTGCGTTCGCTTCCTCTTCTCCATATTATCGATTGGAATGTACGCTTAAGAAAAGGAAGCAAATTAAGCAACCTATTACTGTAGGGTGTTTGGCAATTGTGAGACCTTCAAACGGAAAGAGAAAACTGAATAAAAAAACTGACATTTTCCGCGGAACCTTCCTAAAGCGAATCATTGGCGAAAGTCCTTCTTGTCCCTCTCAATGAGAAACCCAACAAAGGTTCTCTCTCGTCGATTTTGAAAGGGTGACTTTGAAAAAAATACTCCCTATTCCTTTCGTTCTTTTCGATAATAAACATGATGTAGCGAAAAGGAAGATGCTATAAAAGATAGTCAATGATATGATCCTTCAAAAGTCTTTCACTTTCCGCACTGTGGAATACTCTTAGGGAGAGACACGTTTTGCTGTTCCAATGTCGGCGAAAAACAGACTAGCTTTAGATTTTTTTATTTTCCAACAAAGAGACACGTTTGTTTTTTATAGGCATCAGATTTAATTATATCTTAAAATAGGAAGACATTGTTGCCACCTGTTATATGTTTTCTTTCGATTAATTAAATTTCTTGTTAATATTCTATTTTTTATAATTTTGCTTCTTTTTCTCTGGCAATTTTATGTATTTGAAATTTTATAAGTAATCTTAAATTCCTTTCCTCTGATATTTCTTCTTTCAACTCATTCATTTCAGCTAATATTTCTGCGTAAATAATTTGACCATTCAGGTGTGAGATGTGACCGACTCGAGTATAATAAATTCCGTCATGGGCATTGTTGTTAAGGTAATTTTCAAAAGAATTTCAGGTGAGAATGTATGAGGAGTCACCATATCATTGTAAATGTCCAGAAAATTCCAAAAGCATTAGGAAATTATTGACAAATGTAACGTACAATTTATATCCTATAATACTTTTTAAAATTTTCTCTTCTGCAGAATGTTCGCCTCATCGATTGCTTTTGTCGTTTTCATAGGTTATTTTTCACTTATATGCAAAACACTTCCATAATGTTTAGCGCAATTGGTAATCAATCAATCGTTGAATCATTACCGAATTGTGTCATATATTTAAATGCTTGAGATTCATCACGAGAGATTTTAAAACACCATTTCTCATTAGGAACGCGAAATATCGATTCCTAAATACCGACTTTTTAATACGTCCCGAGAGTATCACTCCACACACTCCCATCCCTCCCCAAAAAAAACGAAACTACGCTCACGTGATTACCGACACGATTTTTTAGCGACCCCCTCCTTGGGGGAGGAGACAATTACTAACCGGATGCGCGCAGTATGTTATCAGTCACGTGGGACGGTATTCTTGTCAACGATAACCCGCCACCATCCCTTTAACGCCCCCGCACGGCTACGCCCACTGCCTCCCACTCGCGAACCGACTTAGGATGGAGGGACGCTGAAGTAATTTGAACAGCGCGGGGGTGTTCGGGATGAGAAGAAAGGTCTGAGACGGGAGAGGAGGGAGGGGAGGCGTCCGGGAGAAAAGAGAGCCTTCAATTATCTCTGCAAGGGCGCGAGCAGATCTTCTCCGACTAAGTAATTGCCAAGATGGAAAGAGCTTCGCACAGTTTCCGTTTCTTTCCCGCTTTATTAACTCCCTTCGAATCCTCCTCTTCCCCATCTCTTCTCCTTCCTTTTTACGCCGCCTCTTTTGATGTCTTTTTCGTCGAAAACAGATCCGCGACTCGAGACGCCTTTTTGGTGAAGTTAGAACGGACGGCTTTTGCGAGACCTTGCCGGAGAAATGGTAGCATTACTAGCGGGGATATATACTGCAGAGCGGCGGGTGCTTCGAAGAGAAAAATTAAACGCTAAAAATGAATCGAGTAATTGGATGGGACTAATTAATGAAGGAATTGACGCCCCCGCGCTCTCGGTGTAATTGGGAAAAAAGCGGAGCTTACTTTCAGAGGATTTAATGATGTCTTTGAGATGTAAAGTTGGACGGAAGAGGAGAAAATTATTTTAAAAATATTTTTAGCAAAGGAAGTACCTCTTATACTGGCACGTCTGAACCGTCTTTCGTAGCGGAATAGAGAAAGTAGGAAAATGGAAAGAAATTATCTTCGGGCAAGGATATTTAATCACATAAATGTGTGTCGTATTATGTATTTCACATTAACTTCTTCAGAAGGTTAGCGCATATTCTTTATCCAGCAACTCCGCATCTCTGACATTAAAATTAAGCCAGTTAAAACTCTAAAGAAGTCGTGCCCATTCGAAGGATTTCAAAATATTTTATAAGTGATATGCAATTAAGAATTTATCTTTTGTCGAGTATTACTTAAAGTCAGGTTATCCTTCAAAAGTACGATTATTACACAAGTAATTTATCTACTAGCATGGTGAAGGTCTCTTCTCTGCCCGACATGTTATTAGTTATTTTAAAAACTTCAAGCACGAAAGCATCCGCCATACAGATTATTCCTGTGCGATTAATTATTTACAAAGAAAAATGCCTCAACTGCTGACAAGAAAAGAGATAAATAGTAGGCAACAACTTTTATATAGCTATATTACGTAATGTTGTACCTACCTCTCACTCGTGTATCATGTAACTTTCAACTATGGCTTTACAGGAATCTCATTTCACCGCTGATTGTTTGCGTGGCCGTACTCAGAAGCTCGTCATCAAGTATTCTCCAATCGAAATCAGTCGAATTATCGCGTTGGGAGAACTTGGATCCGAATATGCAACACAGGGAGTAACTGTGTCTTCCAACACACAATGTATGTCATTAAAAAATCATGACCCTAATCGCCTTAAATTTTGAAGATTTTCCGCACTTTAGAACCCTGAGTAGTTCGACGCCACCTAAAAAAAACGAACAATAATCGAAAAAAATAAATATTTACCGAAACCAGTGGGCCGTCGTTCAGTTTTTATTATTGCGGTCCGTCGCGAACTGCGCACAAAAGAATAATCTCTTCCGTAGAAAGAGAGAGACAGAAAATAAAAGTACAACGCAACCGCATTCGGAATGGACGTAGATGGATGAAAGGAATAATCTTATTTTTTTATCCAGCCGCGTCCCTTTCATTCGTATGGACACATTTCGAGCGGCGCGCAGAGATAAGGATCTTAAGGGGAGGGAAAGAAAAAGAGGTAGATGGACGAGGAGGAGAAGGGGGTCTAAAACCAGATGCATTCACACTGGAGCGCACGGGTCCTCGTAAAAAATACTATATTTTTTTGTCCAACTCTCTCAAGTCAAATTACTCTCTCTCTCTCTTTCTAACTCTCGTTCTCTGCTCAATTTAGTCAGTCATTGCCTTTTTTCCCACCTCCCGGAGCAATGCGTCTCAGCTGTCCTCCGCACAATCGCTCCCGAATCAAAGGCACTTTATTGAGGACAAATGTTCGTGTCCAGTACCTCTCTCCGTCTTTTTTTCTTTTTATTTTCTCTTTGCTCCGCTCGCGCACGCCTCTGTGTGTGTGTGCGTGCGTGCGTGCATGTGTGTGACAACTCGGAGACGGGGGCAGTCGAGTAATGAAAAGAGACGACCCAAATCATGGCCACACGTTGTGATTCAAGGATGTGTGCAATGATAGGAGGTGAAGCTCGTTCGGTCGCTTGCTTGCCGCCTAGTTAAATCGCCTCCCTTTCTCTCTCTCTCGTATCGCCCGTCTTCTTTTTTCCGCTTGGAAGAAGCCTTTCAAAGAGATTATCTCGTACACGGAGAGTAGGACGTCGTAATAAATGTTAGCATGTAAGAGGTTTGGAGAGTGGCGGAATGTAACAAACCATTGAAGAGGTCATAGAAGTAAGGGGGCATCACGTACTCTATTTTCAAGCTGCTGCTACTACTGCTGATGCTGTTACTACTATTACCCTTCCATTTGCATCTTCAACTCTTCGTCCGGTCACAAAGAGTGAAATGGTCTAGAAATGCCGGTATGCTTACGAATTTATGTGTTCCCGCATTTCCATGTATACAGCCTTGCCATCAAATTTATCCGAGTTAACGAATGCAGGTGATAATATGATATGTTGGGAGCAGGAATAAGGACGTCTAGATTTGAGAAATGCCTTGTCTGATGCACAATGAATGCGTCAGGTTACTTTACTGGTGATCATCATAACTTCCCTTCCATCGCGTTACAATCTTGTCAAGTGTTAGCGCCTACCCGTTGGATGACTGCATTCTGATACTTATATCCTTTCATAATTTTAAACTTGCAATTATGATATTCGCTGCTTCGATGAAGGACAAATGATCCAGTGCCATCTGTTGAGAGTCGTTAATTATTCCACAATTTTAATAAATTTTAAACGATCTCAAAGTTTGTCGGGTGGTCCCTCCGAGCTTGAGCGGCTCTTCATCGTCGGAGAAAAATGAACATCACATTTATAAGAGTCATAACATATATCGCCTCGAGAATGAGTTGGGAGAGTATAAGATGACCAAAACATTCCGGTTTAATGTTTCTTAAGCGTTAACCTGGCAGTACTCGCGCGGGGTGCTGTGGACACCCCATGCTACGGTTTATGCTAGGGGTTCCTCCGCCTTATCTTTTATGAACCCTCCTTTTCAGTAGCTGGCATGACACGTGTTTGGAACGTATTCTGCTAAAAAATTTCAGCTTTCTGTGGTAATCCTTTGAGTTGGGACGCTTTTTATCAAGGCTGGTTCACACTGGAGGGACGGTCGCGGTTGGGACATTTTAGACCAAAATATAAAAATCCTATTTTCAATGGGGTTTCTATGGTGAAGTCCCAGATGCGTTCACACTTGTAGGGGAGGACACGGTTATGCCTCGGTACGAACCCCATGGGTCGCTCGAGGAGGCAACTTTTGTCCCCAGCCCCTTCGAATCCTTGCCTCTTCGGTTATTATCGGCAATCCTCGGGCGGATTAAATAAGGACAGGTGTAAGTGTGATGCAGAACAGCCTCAGTATCTTACGTCTAAAGATAGTAACACCCCCAGCGGGCAAATAATGTACTCCATAGTCACTGAAATGAACAAAAAAGTGACAATAAAAAAACAAAAGAGTAATTGGCAGTTTAATCACAGTAAATACTGAAATATGTTACAAAAGATATGTAACAAAACAGAACATTCCAAAAAAGTATTTGAAGAAAAAAAGATTACCGTTGCATACGTGTTTAAAGAACATTTGAAAAAATAGATCGCATAACTTACTGTTAGATTATGTCCAAAGATAGTTTTCGCTAAAATTTGTAATAAAAGAATTATATAAAAACATTGTTTAATTGTATTCTAACAGTTCTGCTTACATTGTATCAACACGATTGATTCCAGAAGTTGACGCAACACTTTCTTGTAAATTAGTAAAAATCATTTCTTTAAAAAACTTTCTTATATCACCTTGTTTGGAGCATGCTTGTTTTTTGTTAATCATTACGTTTTGCAGCATGTGAGCCTGCATAACTTCTTGTGCACTAAAGTTTGGCTTTTGTTCCATAAACGATAGCACAGTTTCCATACATTTTTCGGCCACAGCCCAAGATATCTTCTTTTTCGGAACATTTTCATCTTCATCGGAACCATCAGAATCATCATTTACCTTCGCAGGATTAATAACACTATCGGTGATTTGTTGATCCGAGAAAGATTGTGTTATATCTGCTTCTTCATCAACAGCAATCCACTCTTCGATGTCTTCAGCATTTAGATTTTTTATAGGGATATCATTAAAACCTGTAAACTCTTCATCATCAGATGATAAATCGGGCGAAATCACATTTGGCCACAAAATCTGCCAAGCTCTCATCAGAGTTATGGGGTTTACTGGATTCCAAGCTATCGCTATTGAAAACAGAGCATCTTTAATTGTAAAGCTTCGCTGAAAGTCCAGAATAGGGGTGTCTTTGTTGATCATATTTTCATGAAATCGTTTCTGTAATGGCATTTAAGATTTTTTATAACTCCCTGATCCATCGGCTGCATTAAAGACGTTACATTAGGTGGATAATAACAGCAAAAGATATTCCCACAATCGGATACCAATTGTGATTCATGTGGGTGAGCCCTACAGTTATCCAATAGTAAAACACACTTTGAGTTTACAGGTTTTTTCAAATTTCGAAAGTTCTCTCTAACTGATGGAATAAAATTGTGAGTGAACCAATCAAGAAATGTCTTTAACCATCCATGCATTTTTTTGAGATTTATAAATAACTGGTAAATGAATAAGTCCCTTCAAATGCAGAGGACGAGCGAATTTGCCAATTACTAAAATCTTAACCCTGTGTTGGCCAGAAACATTAGCGCACGCAAGAACAGTTACTCGTTCTTTATTCTGCTTGAAACCACTAGCACTTTTCTCAGTCCCATCAGCCAGAGTTTTTGTTGGTAAACACTTCCAGTAAAGCCCAGTTTCGTTCGCATTGTATATTTGATCAGCTGCCAGGTTATTATCCTCAATAAGCTGCTCAAAAGTAATACTAAATTGTTTGGCTGCCCCACATCAGCAGATTGTTTCTCACCAGCAATATCCAAGTTTCTAATTCCATGATGGCTCTTAAAATTAGTTAACCATCCATCAGAAAATGTACATTCGGTATTTATTCCCATTTGTACTTTAAAATCGTTTGCCTTGGCAACAATTATTGATCCTGAAATAGCAATACCTTGTGAGCATTGTAATAAAAAGCACTCGTGCAAAACTTTATCAACTTTTTCTAACTTTGGCTTATGAAGACTTTTTTATCAGCAATCATATTGTTAGGCTCAGAAGACTTAGTAAATTCTAAAAAATTTTCCTTCGTATCCTTAATATCATACAGTGTTGACGATCCAATATTATAACCTCTCATTAAAACACTCCTACTTACACCCCGTTCTAGTTTCTTAACTGTTTCAAGTTTATCATTTCGTTTTAATGTTGTTCTTTTCTTCTGCGTAGAATCAAGTTTATCATGTTTAGGAGACATACTTAAGGGGTAAATAACTTGTTTTTAAATATTTAAAACAATAAAGCAACTGTGAATCAGCAAGTAACGCACATTCCGTACGGAACGGCAGTGAAAACTTAACTGTCACTTATAGCACTTATATGCACTTACAATAGCAATTGTAAAAAATGAGTCGAGTGTCCGTTTCCGGCCGCTTTTCCGGCGCTTTTTTAAGTGGTGGGAGAAGTGCCGTTATCTCGAATGTGCCGTTCTTCCGAGTGCCGTTCTTTCAAAAGTTTACTGTAATAAGTATGTTCCTAAAAACTGTCAACTGACTAATAAATTGATATCCGAAAATATTCATGAAAGTGTACCTATTCCTTTCGGAATAGATTAATAATAATATTATTATTAATAATAAATAAATGAATCGTTTGAAACTTCTCGAAATTAACTTATAAATGATTACAAATAGAACAAATAAGGAACTAATTGAATGATAGTGATGTTCTTTTCATAACAAAAAATCTGTGGGGTGTCAGGAACACCCCTCGCTAGTAATGACGTTACAAAAATTCGCCGGGTTAAAAAATCCATTATACTCCATAACATGAGAAATGAAATCTGGTTAAATAAAATATTTTAGACTAAAAAATCAAGCTGAATAATTGAATGTGTACTGTATTTTGATGTTTGATCATCTTATGCTTTGAAATACCACATTGAATATTATATACGTTTTATAAAGCTTCAAAGAAAAAAGAGATCTGTTAAACCATTCGAAAAACATTGCTATGTGAACCGCCAACCCTGCAAACTCAAAAGCGATAGAAACAAATTTGCAGGTTTACACATAAAAATATACACAATATATTTCACACAGATTGCTCATTGAGATGTTAATTACAGTCAAACCCCGATTTAGCGCCATCACTGACATTGGCGTTAAAGCGGGGTTGGCGGTTAATCGAGGTATAGGTTTGCTCTATATAATCATAAGATCGAATTCTGTTCACAACGATTCATGGGCGATATGCGAGGGTGGCATTCTACAGGGGGCGCTAAATAGGGGTTTAACTGTAGTCGCAAATCATTTTGAACGATTTTCTTGAAATTACCGACTCTTAAACGGTGATATTTCAAAAATAATTTTTCAGAGCAGATTTCAGGTTTAATTATAAAGCGAGACGGAAGTATGAAAATCTAGGTTAAACGAATAGCAATAATTACTTATGAAAAATTTCTTTTGATGTGCTAACAAACTAAAAAGGCGGAGATAATTGGTACCAACTTCCCTTACGATGTTAAATAGCCAAAAATACAGTAATTCGTATTATATCAAAAGTTACGCAGCGGGTGAATTTATTTCAACAAAGGGTAAGTTTCCCACTCAAAATTTCACGAAAATGCTTTTAATCCTGTCCTTTCCTAAAATATAACGAGAGAAAGTTTCTTCTATAAAAGACAGCTCTTTGGAGCTCTCTTCGTGCAATAGCATTAAGATTGAAGAGGAGATTAAGTTGCGATTTTTTTGTTAGTTTAAACTTTTAGGACAACTTTCTGCTAGATTATGTGGTCGAAAAGGCGAGAATCGACGAAAGCGATAGGATAAAAGGAGAACGAGTTAATAAAATAAAATATATGGAGACTTAGTTTAAGGGTATATCTTGATAAAAATTGACAAATGCCGCTTTCCGTAGTCAGCATTCACCGATTTATTAAGACAACATTGCGACCGTGTTTCGACGCAGGGCGTCATCGTTAGTTAGACTACATTTAGTTAGTCTTACTGTGGATTGCTCAAAATTACGGTTCCGTTGATTAACCCTTTCTGTATGAATAAGAGCAAAAAGTTGATATTTCTGGACTAAAAATCCTAAAATACGAATAGAGAGATATTTAAGTCAAAGAAATGTATTAGCCAACACCAACGAGTAGAATCGTCATCTAACAATTTTCGCTATTGAAATTTATGGTGAATAATTTTTTTGCATTATTTATATTTTAATTTATTTTAACTAGATTATAAACAGCCGTTATCAGCCTTTTGATATGAGCGTAATAACGATTACAAGGACGATCACATACAACCATGCCCTCGGCAAGACTTGAACTCTAGCTAGCACGCTAATCACCCTAAAACCAAGAGATTTTTAAAAAAATTCTCATTAAAGATTGTTTTTATTCACTCTAAGCATTCGTCTGATGAATGAGAAATACGCTTTAACTTATTGTTCGTCAAAAGTCTCGTTAATAGATGCAACATCATGAAAGATAACCTTACCTAAGTGTTTTGGACACTTGGTTGATAAAAATGTATCTTCCGAACCGTCCGAATAAATAACAGCGACAGTCATGTTAACTTATTCTCTGATGCAGTGGTTCCCAAAGTGTGATCCGCGGATCCCAGGGGATCCGTGAGAGTTCCTCAGGGGATCCGTAAACAAATTTCCTTAATGGCGGATACTAGCGCCCGGGACCATAAAGAATGAAGATGCCCTGAAACAGACTGGGGAGAAGTTGTTCCCCAAATAATTTTTTATTAGCTGCTTAGTGCAGCGTTCCTTGCAGCATCAATTAGACATGTGCTTACTTTCACCCGGCATGGTAAATTAATGCAATGGGTGGGTTTATTTTTAGAAATATATTCCAAAATACTACAGAGCCCCCTGGTGGAGAACTTTTCAACTATTTCCGACGGTCCCGCAATTAAGGTTATTCCAGTCCCATGTTCGACCCTGAGATGGCAGTAATAGAAAGATCCACGACATAAATATTTTCTACTAAAACTTTCTGTTCAAATTATGTTTTGCGACAAATGCTGCTATTCGCACTTTTTAATTTTAATGTTTTTTACGACATTAATGTAATGCAATGAAAATCAAGAATGTGATTGGATATAATTTTAAAAAATGCATGTCAAAATACTAGAGTGCCACCTGGTGGAGAATACTTAAACTATCTCCTACGGTCCAGCATTTAAGGTATTGCTAAGAGATGGTACCATGGTAAAATTGCACGACATAATATTTTCTATCAAAATCTTCTTTTTAAAAGTCTCAAAGGTTTTCCAAAACGTTCTTATATTAGATGCTCGTTGTTTTTTAGTTTTAATGTTTTAGGCGATATTTGCAACCAAAAAAGAAGCATGAATACTTGGAATGAATTTTCAAAAACGTAGTTAACATGCCATTGACCAGTGTTGTCCAATAACCATTCGGGGACCAAATATAATGGTAAATTAGATTCTTAGTCGTAAGAGAACATCCTGCTTTTTTACTACGCATATATCGTGATTATCGCTTGAGGAGACGACGACTCCGACCAGCGCCCGCCCAATTCCCAGGAGTAGCGGCGAGTGCTCTCTTTCCCATGGGGAAGTCTACTTTCGCAGGTTGTAAGGGGACGACGACGCCTAAGGACCAGTCGAGCCATCGCGTAGACCAGCCCGATGACCAGCACGGTTCTCCTCATGACACCCATCTATCTACTGCGGGCGAAGGAGCAAGCCTTTTTCAGGGCCTAAAAGGCGCGAACCAGCAGATTGCTCCTGCGTCTACTGTCAGCCAACTTGGACTATCCACCTACCCGGACAACTATCAGAATAAGGCATTCTTCACAGTTGAATCCATAGAGGTGACGCGGCCAGTGTACGGTCCCATGCTAAGGGTCTTATGAAATTAGAACCATACACTATGTTCAGTATAACAGAATTTTACATAATTAACACAATAAGCAAATAAAAATTTAACTATATGATAAACAATTCGAGACGGAAACTTGTCTCTTGGTCAAAGTCAGTTATATTACACCAGATATAATTACAATAATCTCTTCACGTTGCTGGTATATCAATGTCCACTCCAACACAGAATAATGTCTTCAGCTGCTTGGTATATCACTGCCCACTAAAAGAACGAAGTCGGCGATCTCGTGGAATGCTTGTACTCAGGTGAATCAGTACTCGATGCGGCTACTAATCCGCGCGCGATGGTCTTGACTCCTGGCCTCCTCACGAGGCATTGAAGATCACGTGACGCCGGAGGGAGGAACTTTCAGCGGAGGGGAGGGGAATGACGCCAGGCTGGCCTTTTGAAATGGTGGTTTAGTAACCGTTGATTGGTCACTTCTTTGTTGTCCTTACATAACCGAAGAAAAGAGGAAGCGTTAGGAAGGTGAGGGGTACTTTGAGTATATAAGGCGGGCAGGTACTCACAGGGTGTGTCGTCTGTGACTCTGTGATTGGTGCAGATGACTAGCGAGTCTAGCCTATCCAACACACTGGATTCTGACTCCGGATTGGATGACTGGCGATCCAATAGCTAATCAGAGACGGTTCATACCCTCCACGTCGCGGATCATTCTTTTAACATTCGTTTATCATTCACTTTTAGTTACTAATGTGGGAGTCCGTCTGCCTGGTGCGGGAAAACCCCCTCACGGGGGGAAGTACGTAAGTCGCTGCGGGACTCCCTAGGGTTTTCCGGGACACGGCCAGGTACCATTCGGGAGTTGGCAGCACGTCTTGTTGCGAGCGGGTCAATCCCGGGTGGCCGCCACTGCACGGTCGGCCCCACTTCTTCCGCGGGGGGTGGCTAACTTGTCCCACCTTCTTACCCACTCGTCCTTTTTCTATCTCGACAGTTGATAGGATTAACACCCCCAGAATGATCCGCTCACCGCCCCCCAAAAGGGACGCTGCTCCAAGGAGCGAAGTAGGCACCTCAACCCAAGTAACGGAAACAATACCGATCCCTCCTAGTATTAGGAACGTTCTATTTTAAAGAGAGAATAACAAGGGAGACCAGACAAAAGGACAGGACGACGCGGCGCCAGCCAAAGCCAGCGAGGACGGTCAGAATGAAGTAGGGCTTGACCCGGCCAGCAATATTTATAGTGAAGACGCGGCCATCTTCACAACTGCGGAGAGGGCAAAGAAAAGACGACGACGACTACGAGCCGCTGGTCTTTACGGCAACGACAGCGGAAACTAATAATAGGTACGACCCGCTGATAGACGCACCGGAAGATAACCAAAGGTCGAGCACTAAAGAAAAGAGGCCATCGGCCATAGTTATATACGATATTTTAAACTATACTGCCTTTGTGAAGTCAATTAGACAAAAAGTAGGTAATAATGACTTCACTATTATAAAGACAATGGACGGGTCAAGACTACAACTGACCACTCAGAGCGAATATGATATTGTTAAGCAATACCTAATAGAGGCTGGCGCCCAGATGCATACTTGGGCAGGCAAGGCAAATACAACTGTCAGGTACCTTATTAAAGGGCTGGATGAGGGGATGAACCTAGGATTCATCAGAGAAGAACTGACAGAGTTAGGAATACCGTGCGTTGTAGTACGTGAACTGGCGCCTACAAGAAAAGATCTATACGTTGCGACCATTGAAAAAACGAATACTTTAAGATCACTGCTACGGCAGGAATAAAAAAGATATGCAGCCATAGAGTGAATTTGGAACCGTATAAGTACCAGAGGCCGCAGATGTGCTTCCGCTGCAATAGGTATGGACACGGGTCCCAGAACTGCACCGCATCTCCTAGATGCTACAAATGCGCTGGGCCCCACGAAGGTAGAGATTGCCCTAATAACAAGGCCCAAACTAAGGCAAAATGTTGTAACTGGGGAGGGGAGCACGTATCTTTTTCACGTAGGTGTCCAGTTTACGCAAAACACGAAGAAGCGCTAAAAATTAAAGAAAAGAAATATGACAAGACGCACAAACCGATCCAGGTCCCCCCCCCCCCCCACCGCCATTAGTCGGGACTCTCCCAGGGAAAAAAGCTGACAAAGGAATCGAAGAAAAAGAATTTCCGCCGCTAAAAGAGAAAGAAACCCAGGAACAGCCCAAAAAGGAAGAAAAAACCCCTAATAATAACGACAGAGATATGAAAGCACTAGTCGCGACTATGGCCCAATTTACAGCAACAATCCAGCCGCAAATGACGGCCATGATGACGCTTATACAGACCCTGGTAGCCGCCATAACGACGCAACGGAAATGGACGCTAGGGTCACACAGGCGACAGCGATCATCATGGCCCATTGGAATGCGAATGGGGCCGTAAGAAACAAAACGCCGGAACTCACTGAGTTCCTAAGGAAACATTCTGTTAATTTTATTTTAGTACAATAGACGCACCTCCATCCGAATGAGGAGTGGGCTGTTCCTGGCTTCCAGATATTCAGTAGGGACCGAAGAAGCAAGACGCGAGGGGGTGGAGTGGCGATCCATGTCCGTGAAGGGATTGCATGCACAACAACTAGCGACAGATGCTCTGGCTCAATAGAAGTAGTAGGAGTCAGAGCTGATACCAACATGGGGCCGATAATCTTCATTAGCATCTATATCCCACCAAGGAAAGAATTGCGCAGGCAAGACCTAAACGGGCTTCTTAGCATGGACGATGGAATGATAATCGCGGGAGATTTTAATGCTATGCATTGGGCGTGGAACTGTAGTAAAGATTGCAGGCGTGGAAATATTTTAAAGACATAGGCACTGGATAACCAGTTTAGGGTAGTGGCTCCAGTGGCAATGACACGACCAGGGCCAAGTAACACAGGAAGTGTACTTGACTTCCCACTGGTCAAGAATATTGATCGACGGACGGTGTCTAAAATGGTCCCAGAACTTACAAGTGATCATTACCCGGTTATTCTGAGGATCGGGACACAAATAACCTTTTATCAGCAAGACAACCACCGCATGTGCTACGGGCTTGCGGATTGGGCTAATTTTAGGAAAATAATTACGGAGTCACTACCAAGCGATGTGCCCACGATATCCACCAGGGAGGGAATTGAGGAAGCGGCAGAATTGTTGGGGAACGCAATCAACAACGCAGCGGAAAAAGCTATTCCGCGCAGAGTAAGAAAAGAAAACCTGGAGATCCCTGACGAAATTAAAACCCTAATACGGAAAAGGAACTGGGTGAGGCGGCAATACAACCGCTACGGCACCGCCGAATAAAAAAGGGATCTCCGGGACCTGAACAGAGAAATCAGGAACCAACTGAGGCGCCTGAGGAGGTACCAATGGTCCATCCGACTGGCAGCACTAAACATAAACGACAATTTTATTTGGAAGTACACGCGTTCCCTAACAAATTCTGCAAGGAGTGACCCCCCGGTGGAATGCCCAAGAGGCAAACTTACCACGCCTGCTGACAAAGAAGAATATCTTGCGGCTCATTTAGAACAGGTTTTCACGCCCAATGATGCGACAGAATACACTCCAGATATAAAAATGGAGGAGATCGAGTCCATGCTAAGGGTACAACACAACGAGGATCAAGCCACTCTGGTGTTCTCCATCAGAGAATTGGCAGAAATCATAGCACGTCTACCAAAGGGGAAGGCGACAGGAAAAGATAATGTCCCCTACGAATTAATAAAACGACTGCCAATCTCTGCGGGAGAATACCTTATCTCGATTCTCAATGCAGCGGTAAGGATAGGACATTTCCCTGCCGGCTGGAAGCATGCAAACGCCATATGCATACCCAAGGTAGGAAGGAGGGTGTTAAAAGCCTCTTATTTCAGACCAATATCCCTCCTCTCCTGCCTTGGGAAGGTATGCGAAAAAATGATCTACCCATATATATTGACACACGCGGAAGGGCATGGTGTGATCCACCAAATGCAGTTCGGTTTCAAGGCAGGACACTACACAACACATCAGCTGCAAAGGGTGGTAGATTTTATTACGGACGCCTTCAACAGGAACAATGTTTCGGTTGGAGTAGCATTTGATATAAGCAAAGTATTCGACAAAGTATGGCACTTAGGCCTACTGCAAAAACTTCTGATAGCTAAATTTCCCCCTTGGCAGGTGAAATTTATAAAGTCTCACATCAATGACAGGCCATTCACTGTTAAATGGAATGGTGCCGAAAGCTCAATAAGGAAGATAGCAGTTGGTGTTCCACAAGGGAGTGTCCTAGGGCCACTATTATTTTCTATTTACACGGGTGACATTCCGACAGGTGAGGGGGATTGGATTCTCCGCGATCTCGCAAAAACAATGTGTCGGTCTGGGACAAGTATAAGAGAGCACTGGCATCCACAGGTGAAGAGGATAGGATCCCTCCTAAAAAGTGGCGATAATAACCATTATATTACACGGGTGAGGTGCCTGTATTAAACCATCCAATTTTATATTTCGACGTTGAGTAAAGCCACATTGGAAGGCAACTCAGAAATAACAGATACCACGGGAGGGTATGAACCACGGACGGACGAGGGTGTGTCGTCCTGGGGTGGGGCGTAATGAATGTGAGACCGTTATTACCGGCGATAATACGAATATCGGCGATCGTATAAGTGCGATAGGAAAGAGGTGGAATCGTCACACTGCGTAGAAAAAACGCACGGAGGAACTTGAGGCTGTTCCTAATGTCGCCGTGCAGAACCGATACACTCCGCTCCTGCAGGATGCTGCCTTCACTCCTGATCCTGATCTAGGCTCCCCCTCCCCCCGAGCCCATGGAAACGACTGCAGCTCCTCCGATCAGGAAGGCGCCTATGACCCTGAGCCTCATAGTCTATGAGATTTGTTCCCTTAGGACTCTTCGCTCCTACATCAAGGACATCTTAGCGGACCAATCCTTCTCCCTGTGCTAGAAACAAACACAGCCCGCATCCAGCTGAACAACATAGTGGACTACACACGGGTCCGAGAGGCGCTGCTTTCCTCAAAGGCTCAGTTCTCCTCCTGGAGACATCAGTCGGAGAAGACGGCGAATTACGTCGTTCACGGGTTCCAGGCCACTGAAGCCCCTCAGGATATCTTCGCCAATATGGACGCCATGGGCATAACTGTACGGATGGCTCGGAACCTGCGTGGGAACGACAAGAAGTAGACACCAGCTGACCTTTTTATTGCCACCATCGCACTTACTCCCGAATGGCCTCCCTTCAAGATCTGCGCCCTGAGACACCTGGGGAACGTGCGGGTCCGCCTCAGGCCCTACCAGTACGACGCACCGTGGATGTGCTACAACTGTAGCAGGTTCGGACATTCTTCAGCAAACTGCTCAGCTGCATTACGATGCTACAAGTGTGCAGGTAAACACGCTGGCTCTGTTTGCACTCTTCTGGATAGCGCCCTCCCCCCCAACTGCTGCAACTGCGGTGAGGCGCACACTTTTTTCTCCATAAATTGCGCCGTCTACAAAGAAGGGTTGCAGAAACTCCAAAGCAAGAGCAGCGGGAAGCCGCTGTCCTCCTCGTTAGCCACCTTGATCACCAAGAAATATCCGCACCCTTCTCTAAGTGTACAGAATGCCTGGGGAAGGGGCAACGCCCCGCGGTTCATCCCCGTGCAGCATTCTGCTCCAAGGCTTCGTCTCCAGCTCACGCCTGTCCAGGCTCGTATCGAAGGCGCTTTTACATCACTTCTGCCTGCGCAACCAATCCACCGGGAGACCGTGGAGGAGCTCTCAATCTCGCTTCGGTAACGGAGACGGAGCCGTCCAGCTGCACATCCACTTGCGGACCTGCCGTCCTCGGCAGAACAAGGAATATAACCTGGCCTTCTGGCGGCCATCCAGACGCTGACAGCAGCAACAATGGTTCTGCAACAGCAGATCCAACAGCAAACCAGCGCCTTCAATGGCATACTAGTGCAGCTTTTCTCCCTCTTGCAAACCCGCCCCTAGACAGGGGACTGTGGCCGTCGCAATCGCCTCCTGAGCGCCCTCCGTCATCGGCGGGCAACACCGAAGACTTCTCTCCTCCGAAACATTGAAGGACCTAGAGCCGAAGTGGGCCCTTATATCTATATCTAAGACCATCGCAGCTGTTTAGGAACTTTAGTTGGATAGCAGCACCCACATCCCGCGTCCTATAAGCAGGTGTGCAAATACGCAAGATGGTAAATTATCACCGTGCTGTGACCCGAGACCTTTGCATATGACAGATGTGAAGTGTTATCGGTCTTTTCTGACACACTGACAAAACGTACTTAATATATACAGATGAATTTCCTTCCTACAGCGCTCAGAATATCAACATTTCGGTGGTTTCTATCAAAGGATAGTGGTTTATATAGGCTAAGTTTATGAAATTTTAATTCACCACTTCCTGAAATTTCTCTATTTTAGCTATTTGTTAATATCCCATAAAGAATCTGTACTGTTACCGACGCTTTTTCTTTACTGTCGGGAATGCCTCGGAATACCGGTTGCGGAGCACTATGCTAGATTTCCGTACAAAAAAAATGCCACAGAAAGTGGAAGCAAACGAAATACATCAATTGAATAATAGGAAATACCTGCCTGTGTGCGGTAAGCGTTCTAGCTTATCTCCCCGAAAAGGCTTGCTGTGAAACGATTGCCACAGACATTGAAATGTTAGGAGCCTTAATTGCAGATTATTAAAATCCTCTGTGAGAAAAATGTGAGTGGTACTACGACATTGTCGCTGCACACAAAAATGAGGTTGCTGTCACGAGGAAAGGTCTCGTAAGTATGTTTGAACTTTACAACAAAATAGCTCTGTTATTTGTTTATCGTCCTTTTTATTTATTCCTTCTGCTAACAAAAATTTCATGGCTGCAGAAGCTAGCATACTTGGCAGATATTTTCTCAAATTCCAATGAGGTAAAACCCCCATGCAAGGCAAAAATGCCATAATTTTCACTGCAAGAGACAAAATAGATTCGATGCTACAAAATTCCACTTCTAGGATAAATGCGTGAAGGAGAAGTACTTAGTGCTCTTCAACTCTCAGGAAGTCACTACAGAAGACAAAGTGCAAATTTGATTGCCATGTACTTGGTGACATTCTCAGAATCTGCGTCATTTAAGTCGTACTTTTTTTTTGCTGTTTCAGCCCACCAGTCGAGGATATCATTTGGGATCGAAAGCAGTTTTTATTGGTAAGTAAACCAGAACATTCTCTGTGAAGGTTTAAAAGAGCCTAATTGACATTGTGACGAATTTTAAACTGAAGGTTTAACGTAATCCCGCTGATAAACCTTGGGCAGTCTCATCCGTAAATATCCAAAATGGCGTTTTTCAAACTTCTGTCCTTCTCAACTAAATTTTCTAGATACACGGCCACCAAAAATAAGTACCGCAATCGTTTGAATGCCGTTTCAGATATGAGAATTCATCTCTCTAACATTACCTCCAATATTCTACACCTTTGCAACAAGAAAAAGCAGAAACACTCGGCCTATTGACGTTCACTTTGAGATTCCTTACGTTTTCGTTTTTTGTCAGAGGAACCGCGAAATTTTTTCGGAGCGAAAAGAGATCCGCGCCAGAGAAAGTTTTAGAAATACTGCAGTCTGATGAACTCTTTCGCAATTAGATGCACTAGTTGTCGATCCTAACGTATATTTATGGAGCTTTTCTGTCACAATTCTTTGTAACAGCAAGAATATAAACGGATGGTTTAGATCCGTAGTTCTCAACCTTTTTGCCCCATACACCCTTTTCACCATATGTCAGAATGTCATTCCCCCTTTCCAAGATTGTCCGACTCAAAAGGTGCATTCCAAATAATATGCATATAATATTGAAAATCTTTTATTTTTTCTATATCGGTACATATACATTTACTTGGATTATTTTTATAGTGGAGTTTTACAAATTTAATAGCAATAGAAAATGTTGATGGATTTTAAAACTGAAATAAAAGTAGTTTTTTATATTCATAACTAATTACTTAACAGACTAATCTGAAGCATACTCCAATAAAAAAGTTCAATAGAATGCCAGGGTATTGTAATTCAGTTTATTCAGATGAAGATTACAGTCAATGAGAAACCTGTGATTGTTTTTTCTTCGCCAATTCTTAGATACGCAGAGGAGTGCTTGAAAGGGTACAACGCAGGTCATTTTCAACCTCCAATCTACTTCGTTGCTTCGTTTTCACTTGAAACAGAGTTGAAAAGCCTGACTAACAAAGATATATCTACACAAATGGAAGCAATGCATGGACAGCTCTTTCTGCCACTTTGGGTAGGAATCGCACATAAAGGGCCAAAATTCTGTGATTGATTTCTTATCGAACATATCTCTTGCTCCGGAATCAGTCTTCAGCTCCAGAAATTCATCTTGACATCAGGAACATTTTCAACTGACAATTTGAATGGATTTCGCACTAAATCCAACTCCTCATCACTGACTTCAGGAAAATATCGGCTGAATTCACTTTCCAGTGCTGTAAAATGCTGCAAAATTTCATTTTTTGCAAATTCTGGAAGCACTTGGTGATCACCACCAGCAACAAGAACTGATGACAGTTTCTCAAACATTGCAACATTTTTTATCTTGACCTTTCTCTTCCAATTTTCCAGCTTACTCATGAAAGCTTTCAAGGAATCAATGAATTTTATGATGTTGGTATTCCTTCCTTGCATCTGAAGATTCAGTTTATTCAGCTGCTCAAAAATGTCAGCCAAATAGGCATTCCTCATCATCCAACCAGGCAATAAATTCTATCTTACCCTGAACTTCAAAAAATAATTTGAGCTCATCTATAAGCTCAAATACTCTCTCAGTTACATTTCCTCTTGAAAGCCATCAAATATTTGTGTGGAAAAGAAGCAAATGATGGCCTGAATCCATGTCAATACATAACTGCTTGAAAAGTCGTGAGTTGAGAGCTCCTCCTTTGACAGAATTCACAATTTGAATAGTTTGATCCATAACCTTCCCTAGTGGAGCTGGAAGTGTTTTTGAGGCCAGTGCCTGATGATGGATCATACAATGAATGCCTTTCACTTTTGGAGCTCGCTTTTTCACACTAACTTGAAATCCAGATTTTGTCCCAACATAGCTGGTGCTCCATCTGTACAGCACCCACAGACATTATCCCACAAAAGATTTTCTGATTCAAAGAAATATGAAACCTTTTCCTAAATATCTGAGGCCTTGGTAGTTGTTTCAAGAGGAGAACAAAAGAGAAACTCCTCTTTAAATGAACCTGAGTGAACATATCTTGCAAACACCAGCAACTGGGAACACGATGCCACATCAGTCGATTCATCAAGTTGAATTGAAAATAAACCAAATGCTGCAGACTTGATCTCCTGCACAACTTGATCCTTGATGTCAATGGCCATGTCGCTGATTCTCCTTTGGACAGTACTGTTTGATAATGAAACTGCTCCAAGTTTTTTCTCCAATCCATTTCCCAACACAATTTCCAGCATTTTGAGAGCGCAAGGTTTGATCAAAGTTTCTCCAATTGTATGTGGTTTTTTCTGCTTTGCTATCTCCAGTGTTACGACATAAGAAGCTTCAGTAACCTTGTGGTTCATTTCTTGGAATGCCCCTGTTGAATTTTATAAGAAATGTTATTTTGTCATTATAGCATACTTCTTTCTAACATTGAATTTAGGAATATCTCTCAGGGATCACTCCCCTTAACTCAGGGGTCGGCAACCTCTTTCACAAGAAGAGACACTTTTTCAAACTATCTATAACGTGCAGCATAACAAGTGCCGCAGTCGTTAACGGATCTCCGGAGGATAATGAGGGCGATGGTCCCCTCTTTTACCTAGCCGCTGTTATACTTTTTGCGATTATCTCTGTAAAGCAAACGTTTCTCTAATAATATGGTCATAAATAAGTAAAGATGGAGAGTACGGTGAAATTGATGTTAAATATAAATTAACTCCTTAACCTTAAAATTCAAAATTAGAGACACACAAAGAAAAGGGGGGAGGAAAGGCAAAAGAAAATAAAATTATATGGTCATACTTTTATTTTTCTGCAATTTATATTAAAATGATTTGCGAAGCCAGTTTCGTTCGAGGAGGTTTTAGGTGTTTTATCGGTGAGAGTTGCTGTCGGGAGCCGCATGCAAGTCCTGAAATAGCTGCAAGTTGCTGATACTTGCCTTAACCCACGACCACCCATAAGACCTGGCCCTCGCCAACCACGGTTTTGCCAACCGTGGGTTAGGCAGTAATCCAGACCCGGAATATTATAATGTTTCTATTAAGAAACTAAAGAAAACAGCACGGAGACTTTATCATAAGAGGCATAGATCATCACCTCTTTTAGAAAAGTATAAGGCTACCTGTAGAGACCTATTGAAAGAAAAGAAAAAAGCGAAAGATAAGTTTTTAGAAAACTCTATAATAAATAATGGTTGGGGAAATCTTCATAAATATATACGAAGAAGACGTAAAGGCCGGGATGAGTTAGACAATGTAAATTTGGATTTAAATGGCATAGTACTCAAAGATGACATAGCAAAAGCTGAAGCCTTCAACGTTTGGTTTACGAATCAGTTTAGCAATGACGAGAGTGACAACAACGTGCTTTCGATAGCCAGAAACGAGTTTGAATATATAAAAATAAGAGACAGCGACATCTTAAAGAGCATACTCAGCATTAGGAAGCATAAATCTTGTGGTCCAGACGGAATTTTGGGAGAAGTTCTGAAACTGGGGGGCGAAGCTATCGTACCGTATCTGCGAGTATTATTCACAGTATCATTGAATACCTTGGAAATACCGAAAGAGTGGAAGAGCGCAATTGTAGTCCCTATTTATAATGGAGGTTCTCGTTCCAATTTGAATAATTATCGTCCGATAAGCTTAACAAGTGTAGTTTGCAAGCAAATGGAGCACTTACTGTCTCACTATATTAGAGAATTTTGGAAGGCGAAGAACTGGCTAAGTAAAGCACAGCACGGTTTTCGTAGAATACTCGTGTGACAGCCAGACGACCGCGCTAGTACAGGATATCGCAGAGACGCTAGATAAGGGGAAACAGATAGATGCAATCCTCATAGATTTTTCCAAGGCCTTTGACAGAGTAAACCATAGGTTACTTATGGATAAAATATCTGGAATAGGAATGGACAAAAGAGTGGTTAGATGAATTGGGGAATTTTTATCAAGGTTCGAGTAGGCGGTGAACTTTCGAATGATGCGGATATCACTTCGGGCGTTCCTCAGGGAAGTGTCCTCGGAGCGTTGTTGTTTTTGATATTCATAAACGACCTGAGTCTTTGGGGTGTAACGTTATGTTATTTGCGGATGACAGTTTAATTTACAGATTAATCGAGAACATTGAAGATTGCGGATCATTACAAACTAACTTAGATGAACTTTTACGTTGGGTAGAAGTAAATAAAATTATAATAAATGCAGAAAAAACAAAACTAATACGTTTCTGTAGAGGAAGAAGTGCATTTAACTGGGAGTACGTTTTAGAGGGTAGCGTCCTAATGGAGGACGATGAGTGTAAGTATCTCGGGGTAACTTTCACGAAGGACCTTTAGTGGGGACCGCAGATAGAGTTGTAGCCAAAGCTTACGGAGCACTGCATTTTATAATTAGGGTCTTAGGAAAGAGTAGTCCCGCCACAAAGGAAATGGCTTATAAATCGTTAGTTAGGCCTATTCTGGAATATGTTGCAATAGTGTGGGATCCTCACTCAGTGGGTCAGATAAAGCAGCTTGAGATGGTTCAGAGAACTGCAGCGCGCTATGTCTTAGGAGATTTTAGAAGAACCGAACCGAGCGTAACAGAAACGTTAAAAAAACTAGAGTGGGAATCGCTAGAACATAGAAGAAGCATAGCAAGGCTAGGGGGACTTTTTAATGCATATACGGAAAAGCCAGCTTGGGCAGATATTTGTGATAGGATTAAAAAACCTTCTTATCATGGACGCTGGGATCATGAGCACAAGATGGAGCCTCCTCCACAAAAAACAAACTGGGGAAAATTCTCGTTTCTTAATAGAGGGATTGAGCATTGGAACGCATTACCTGCAGAGGTCTTCAAGCCATTCCCTTCCCGCGTAGGTCTCTTTAAAGCGAAGTTAAATAGCATTCAAAATGCATAATAATTATGGGTAATTCTAAAGACGAGCTTTTGAGTGATACGTGATGTTTCCATTTGTGTACCCTTCCCTAGAACTGTTAAAACCTTTAAATCAAGAGTAAAAAATATCACTGGGAACGATATTCATTACTTTTAGTTAATTTATTGTTAAATAATATTGTAAGATGAATTAATTTACGAAGGAGCTCGAACTCGAAGCTCCTAACAGGAAAAATATATGGATAGAATATTGTATGTGAAAAATTGTAAACTGAATCTTCTTAATATGTTTTTATATGTTTTAAATATGTTTTTATATGTTAATTTTGTAACCTTGCCACCGGGCCAGGCGTACACTTGAATTGTATATTGAAATAATAATAATAATAAATATCAGGGCCGTAATCCCCGTGGTTGGTGAGAGGGACTACTGTTTTCCTATTAATCTCAAGATAAGTACAGAACGCATTCATTTTGTAGAAACGTTTTTATTTTTCTTGCATGGGCTACAATATGCCACCACAAGAATGTAGAGGGAACGATCTAACTTGGTTATACCGAAAATGGCTAGGAGAGATGAAAATACAATTGCACCGTTTGCCAGCGCAGAGCGAGACGACATCTCCCTTGGGACGGGTGTTGGCAGCATTTCATCACACCTATTCACTTTCATTTATCGTGCGACAGACTATGATATTTAGGAGCTTCATGATACACTCTGAGGAAATGTTTTTTTCTCCCAAATTGATCGCCGCCTTAAGAGAACCTTTATGATATAATCTATGGGAATTTTTAGAACATCGGCGCCAGGCAGTGGTGCATTAGTTTTCTTAATTCGCGTGGAAGAAAGGACATTTTAAAAGGAAAAGCCGATAACTTATCCGCAGAAAATGGTTATAATAAATCTTCCTGTCGGAGAAGCCGAAAAAAAATTCCCTTCGCTTCCCTTTTCGCTCTTATTTTCAACCGTAAAGCGAAGTGAAGCGAAGCAAAATTTCATCGATCGCTCAGAAATACATTGACGCCCATATATATGTATCCTAACTTTTCCAACGTGTCGGATCATATTGGAATTACCATTCAAAATCGCGATATTTTTTTCGGTCGAACGTTTTGGCCCGCTCGCAATTGGAAAGGGATTCAGACGCGGTCCAGACGCCATAACTTTATCGAACTCGATTTCCTGCCGAAATACGAGACGATGGAAATAACTTGTCGTAAATTTAAGCCTCGGTTAAAATGTCTTTTTTATTTTTGAAAACTCGAATGATTTTATCGCTCTAGTTTTCTCTAATTAAAAACACGCTCAGTGGTAGTGGTGCCGCAGAAAATCGGACGAAATACTGATGCGATACCTGAACGTAATTTATATACAGTAAAATGCTAGATCTATGTAGAGAGTTATAAAGAAATTCCCCAGCTTTATTTGAAAATGCGACTCGGGTTCCGACGTTACCGCGTCTGGTAGAAATATTCGCGATAGCAAAAGTCGTGTTGAGCTTGGTAATTCCAGTTAAAAGTGGTTGACGTGCATAATATGAATCGAAATTTGATTACATTTCCTTGTTTGCTCCTATAGCGTTGCAGGTTTTATCGGAAAATTTTTGCCTTTCATTAACAAAAAATCTATCACTTGGAATGAGGTTTTTTTCTGCCGTTATATCCGATGGCGTCATTTTGCGTTGGAAATAGTTCAAGCTACTCAAAATGCTCAACCGTTACCACTAAAATGCATCGGATAAATACTGTAAACAAGTATTAAATCAGTAGCTAATTCAAAGGGTCTTGTCTATCTACATGAATGCGTCTGCCGTTTCAAAAAATTATAAATTGTTAAAGGAACCCTAAAGAAAAACATAGGCGAGTTTTCTAGTTCTACTCGCGATCGCTGGGAATATTTTGGCTTCTGAATTTAAAGTTTGCTAGTTTTATTCCAAAATAGCAGTATTTATGAAAAGTTCCTAAAACGTCAAAGCTTAATCTTCTCACGAGCTTCAAAATTTCTATAATCGTATATACTGTAAAACACCGAATATCTACGTGCGATTTAACAGGACAACCAATGATCTTAATCATTTATCCTTTTCAAGTTCATTTTATGTTGAAATAGAGTGGACTTTAACCTCTCCTATCTGGAACTATGAGGTCCAGAAACATCCCTTGTTCAGAATACTTCCGAAATTCTGACCAATCGGGGAAAACATCTTCACTTCGGAAATATGGCGTGGATGGCCTTTTCATATTTCTGTTCTTAAAAAAATAAGTCAAAAAACACCGAAAACTTCTGTAAACGTAAAACTGTCCATTTCATCAATGATCTCAACCGGATCGGGTAAATGAAACTTTTCATATGAGATACTTCATGCATAGACATCCAAATTTTATATTACTTTGTCATGCCATAAAATTATGGCTTAAGGTAGTGTGCGCAATAACAGTACAGTCAGTATATACTAAACACGCGTGGTTCAGATTTTTCTTTATAACGAAAAACCTCTGCTCCAGAGCTAAGAGAGGTCCAACTCTAACTACTTTTTGTGCGTAGGCCTTTTCATTCGGGTGAATAAGCAGCTTAAACTTTTTATTTACCTAAATAAATATTTTACCAAATTGTGTCTTTAAAAATGTATACTGCGGATTGTCCATGTTATTCAATTATCTGTGTCTATCTCAGTCCAGAAAAAACAGAAGATAGAGTCTAAGTATGTGTTTGAGCGCATGTCTGATCACCAGATACCAATCATAATTTAAGGAAGTGGTTCTCAAACATTTTTTAGCCGCAGCACCCCAGTCTTGCGACAAGCTTTATATATTTTTATATACGGACATTACAACCTTGGGACACATTCAATTATTGATACTACTACATAATTTATCAGAAGAAAAATTATTGTCCTAATTACCCACCAACACAAATCGCTGATTTTTTTACTAAACAAAGTTTTTCGCGGCATTTGTAAATATCTACTGTGGCACACCATGTGCCGCGGCACACAGTTTAAGAACCACTGACTTAAGAAACATCAATATCCGAGATTTTTCAGAGGTTCAATTTGACACAATTTAAAAATGTTATTATACATAGATAACACCGTCGGATTCGATTATTCCTCCTCCCGATTCAAGCGTTTTTTTTAAACCTTCCTGCCGTTCCAGTATTCGGAGGCGCCACCGTCGCTTAAGTCCACAACTCGTCGTCACTTAGTTATCAAAATAAGACCAAACACATGATAACAAAAAAGAAATGACAGAGAGAGAGAGAGAAAAAGACGAAGCTGTTGAGGAGAACGATCCTTCTTCCAAAAGGTTGACGACCCCTTTGAGGATGTCTGGTGCAACCGACCCTCCCAACCGGTGAAGCGGAAGAAGGGATGAGGGGGAGTGGGGTACTACCCTTCCGGAATATTCCTTACGACCCTTCAACCTTACGTAGTCCTTTGAATTGAGGAGCCGCCGTGCCGTAGGGAGTGCACTCTCTGAAATTGAGGGTCAGGGAAGGGGGAAGGAGAGACTGGGAGACAAGAGTTAAGAGATGGGGTGAGAGAGAGAGAAGGAAGAATGAGATGGGTTAAGGGGTAAAAGGAGGAGGAGGGGGGGAGGGGGAGGAGAAGAAACAAAAAGGCAAGACATGGTGGCTTGGGCGCCGGACCGATTTAACGCCGAGACGTTTTCGCTTTGTCACCCGTCGCGGTCCGCGGCGCCATGGCAGCGAAGGAGGAAGAGATCAAAGGGTCGCCGTCACTCCCGCATCCTCAGGAGTCCTCTATATCTCTCTCTTCTTCTCCTTCTCTTTCTCTAAGTAGTTACACATTGCCAATCACTTGTGTCCAAATGAGTCCTCACCCTCTTCTCCGATTCATTTCTCCTCAGGTTGCGGTGTTCCGTTTCGGTTTGTTTTCATAAGAAGCATGTGAATACTGCGACAATAAGAGCGGCAGTAAACTTCTGGAGCTCTCGAGAATTTTGATAGCCATCTAAACTCCTTCTGATTGGTGAGAATAGCCTTGTGGAGTAAATGGTGCAATCCCCTTGCCAACCAAATAACCCAAAAATTTTTACATGCGTCCTTCCTTCTTGTCTGCTTGATAGTGATGATATGCGTCAAAACCCAGGAGCAATTCTGTCTGTATGTGTATGTATAGCTAAAACGCTTTAACTTAGCAGTGCGCAGTAGGCACATTTATAGTAGGACGAGTCCATCCTCGAGACGGGACCTCCTATAGGGGAGGTGGTGTTTAGGTGTGGGCATTTGATGCGCAAACTTGGACTCGTGCGAACCAAAATTGTGTTACTGTGCATAGGCTCTGACGTCGGCTCCCCCTTAAAGTTTCTCTTTTCCATTCCTTCCCTTCCCCTCTCACGCGTCTCCGACTGCCATCTTAAAACGCGCAAGCTATATGTGGTGATTCTATAAATGCGAAGTTATCCGACTCCTCAATCGGTGAATCTCCTTCGATAAATGCTCCCTGGTAGAAAAAATTCACATTTTAGGCTATTGAAGATATTTATTCTGTAAATTTATATGCTAAGTTTTTGCGTATCCTTTTGAGGAAACAATTTTTGACTTTCCCTTTGTCAATTCACCCGTCAGAATGACAAACGGAAATCTCCCTTTGTTCTTTCCGGCAATTTCGATCACATTCATGCGGCCCGCGAAGTAAGTTATGTATTGACGCGACCGCAAACTCAAATGTAGCTCTCCAAATATTTCTTATAAAGTACTTCAATTAAATTTTAAAAAGTAGTATTCGAAAAACCAGAAGAGATGCATTAAGACAACTCTTTCAAAATATCCGCAGTTTACTGTTCGTTCCCACGTAAAAAGCATACACAGTTGGAGTACAGGAGAATGTTCATCAAGTTGTCAATATTTCTTTGCCAATGTCTGAAGGACCTAAACTGCGACAACAAATCTAGTATTTTCGTAGTGAATGGGATTAAAAGCGCGTCACCGCCTCTAGTGAAATGAGAGATAGAATGTTCATAGAAGATTAAACGGCACGAAGAGTGGGAAAGCAGGTAAAATGGGATGCGGATTTAGTAAGGTGCTTTAATGCGGCCCGCGGATTTGATGCAGCGCCTCCATACGGCCCACGCGCCGATGCGAGTTTGACACCTCGGAGTTTAGCTTTTTCCAAACTTCCTCTCAGTTTAGCGTCACAATCTAGTTCCTCCTTATTTTCTTGGGGTATATTTTTTCTCTCAACCGCAGATCTTCGTAACCGTCCCCTTTTTTGTTCCTCGACGTCGATAGCCAGGTGCAACGAAACGCAATAAATGCGGCTCTCCCATCCGGAAATAATAATGCTGCTCCCATAAAAAAAGACGGTTCCGTGTTTGGTCGGTCGTGCTGGCGAGGATTCTTGGAGCCCCATCTAAAGTAGATTCGCTTGGAACGAGGTACGCGTGTGAGGAGAAGGGGTAGGGGTGTAGGTGGCGTGATTGAGAGATAGAGACAATGAGATTGTTTTTCTCTTTAAGGACCAAAAACTTTAACTAGATAGTGGCGAACGTTTTAGAGAAGGTTTCGTGATTGTTGGGGAAACGTATAAAGGGCACGCACCCCGTGGCACTATCGTTTCGTATCGCAAACTCGAACAACATTGTCTCATTTTTTTAGGTGTCGGAAACTCGTTAAGAGATTTTGCGCATATTAAGGGCTGTCGACTCTTCATTGAGATCGTTAACTGTCGCGGAGTGCGTTCCTTTGTTTCATTCCTACTGGAGAAAACCCTGTCGCTGTTATTATTTCGGGCTCAGATAGCAGCGTGAATTATCGGGTTGGATCGAAGTCTTTTCTCAGATGGCGTTAATATATTTTATCAGGTAAATGATATTACTGATTGTGCCTCGTTGGTTTTCTTTGGGCAGGAGGCGGAAGTGAAAGAACTGTCGTTAATAAGGTTATGGAACTATCGCATGGCGGAGATATGGAAGGGTGGATTTCAACTACTGGTTATTTTTTTGCATCTGGCTGTCAGTACTGGTGAAATATTAACCTTACCCCTTTTCCCCTTTATTCCCAGCGCAGACTAAGGAAACTACTCGAACGACACAATATTATTAAATAAATAAAGGACACGAAGTTCCGATTTTTTAAAAGTACTCTCAGTATCGTCGAAATTTCCCACAAATTTTAAATTTCATACCTATTCTGCTATTCTTCGGCAATTGCTCCTTCTTTTGAAAACATTCCAGTGAAAGTACAGTGTTTTGACGATCGGGACATAATGCAAACTTTACGAAGAAAGGGGAGATATACGCCGTGTGTAATTTCTACGATAATCTACCATTATTACGGAACTTAAATCGGAAAACGTGGATTCATGCCGACGTATCAAAGATTAAAAATACTCCATTGGGGTTAATTAACTTGAACGCAGGAGAACGCATCGGGTCAATACTGCTAACGTATACGTTATTTCTTCCAGCGGATCTCCGTCCGCCGCCCTTGATTTATTGGGAGATACATCTCCCAAACAGTCAACAATATCCGAATATATATGGAGGATACTCACGCGACTCCGAGGACCGGCTCGGAAATCCGGAGAAAAACCTTGGAATGCAAGTTGATTAAGGATTTAAGGCAGAGAGGGGGGGGGAGGGAGATACAAAAATAAAAGACGCCGGAGTAATTTTAGTAAATCGATACCAATTTGCGAAATTCACTCCGCGGCGATGCAAACAAGACGGGAACGCGCAGCCATAGACTTTCGCGGAAATGATAATTGTCTATTCGCCGAAGTCCTCCCACATTTAGGCAGCAGGGAAATATTTTCCTATTTTGTTTTAAATTAGGAGAGCTTCAATTTTTAAAATAATAACTGATGGAATTGATGGAATTATATGATCCGAAGATCCTATGCAGACAGGCATAAGCTGTGAAAGTTGGAACAATTTTTGAAACGAGAAAAAAGTCTGCTATGACCGGGAATTGAACCCGGGTCTTCCACTTGCCGGGCGGATATTCTACCTCTGAACTATCGTAGCAGAACATTTTCTCTCGTTTCTGAAAACGGATGTTTTCCTTGGTGGGACGGGAACTAGCCAAGCTAGTATCAAACTGCCCCAACAGATGTCCTCGTGTTCTCGTTTCAAAAATTGTTCCAAATAACTGATGGGTTAAATACGGGAGATGGGGAGCAGAAAATTCTTCCTATTCTTTTACCATTTTTGCTGTTTACCGTAAAATTCACGAGGGTATATATAAACCAGCAGGTATCGTTCGATTATTGTTCAATAAGCCTGTTTCATTTTTTTAAATTACGGTCAACATAGTACCGCAGCTTTTAATCGCAATATTTTCTCTGCATACTACGTACCTATATGAGAGAGTAAGAAAAAACACTCGTGCGACGCCTTATGAAAAAGATGTGATCGTTTTACGTATTGCGAGGGCGGCACTTCGTTTTTATTTCTCCTATCTCTCCGTCCTAGAAAATACAGTGCAGAAAACGTAAAAACGTTTTGTGTTTGAAGAAAAATCATAGAGAGAGAGAGATATATAGCGCATCAAGGAGACGGCGAATGAATATGGATCGAAAGGAAAAGGCGGAATGATGCGTAAAAGGAACCGCCGCTACGTTATGCATGGAAATCGGAATCGAAGCCATCGAGAAGCAACCTAGAAGAAAAAACGTCGGATAAAGAATTGCCGGATTTATGGAGAAAGAAATGCCAAGTCCGGGAATCGCGTAAGCGATAAAAAGTTTAAGAAATATGGAATCGGAGAATAATGGAGAGGGTGGAGTGGGAGGAAGCAGGGGAGAGGGAGAGTTGAGGGGACCGTGGAAGAGCAGAAGAATATAAGCGAAGTTGCACGAAGCTAGCGACAGCTATCTTTGGAAGTTGTTAAGAAACGGAATCTTTATGTGTGAAAGCTGGGATAGAAACCTTGACGTTCAATTTGTACCTTTATTTTTTTCGCTTTACCTTTAGCGAGAAGCTAAAGTGTCATTTATACGCATGGTAAATTTAAGTTGCCTGTAAAGCTGTCGAATTTTTAGCAAAAAACCATAGTTAATAATAGGAAATAGAGAATGAGATTTTCCCACAATGTGAAGTGAAACTAACGATAAATGTTTATTGAGTTAGATAAAATGAAATTCTTTTGAAAATAAATTTCTTCTGTATTTTTTCTCCCTATTACGATTATAATCTATTTCTCTTGTAAAGGTTAGCCAAGATGAAAATAATAGCGACTGGTCTGCTAACGGAAAACAAAATCCTAATCACCACCATTTGCCCGCATAAAAAATTTGGATGTTTCCATTCTCGACTTTTATACGCGTCAACTTTTGTACTCATCTGCTGATCTACGTTGTGCATAATTTCATTAATTTAAAAGCAATTATCGAGTCCGCCTCGTAACTGGAATACAATTGACAAAGTAGTTAAAAATATCCCTCTGGGTATGAAAACGCCGAGTCATCCCTGGTTTCCTATCAAATTTGCAAAAAGCATTAAATGAATGAAAGGGAGGGAGATGTCCGCGTTGAAAAAAGGAGATTTTTTTCTCTTCCTGAATAACGTGAGCAAACACACGCTTGCACGCCATGCGCCCATCAAGGTTACAGCGCTCGCTCCATTGATAAAGTTCGCTTCACCGGCGCGGCGTTAAGAATAACAAGCGGACGTGCTCTTGTCCGTGGAATAGCTGACTCCACCCTCAAATACGTCTCGTTTCCATTAATCTTTTAAATTAAACACCAAGAGATACTTTTTGCAAGACACGACTCTTTTTTCCGGATTTATTTGCATCGCTTCGCTTTTGTCTATGCATATAATTAACGTCCACTTGTACCACGAGGTGCATAACACTCAGGGGAAGACACGTTATGATGTTGTTTGATTGAACAGAGAAACTAAATTATGAATCGAGTGCTGCATGAAGCGCGAAGTAAATGTCATTTAGGCGATAAGGTTACTTGCGAGACGTCAGTCGTTGTTTATAACTCCGTCATTATTTTTATGCATGAATTGCAATGAGAGAAATGATGAATTTTATTTATTTTATTTACCAACTTGTACTAAGTAACCACGAAAATATTTCTTAAACGCAGGAAATAATAATTATTAATACAATAAAGCCTATCGAAAGATACAATTTTACTCTTATGTGCATGACTCTGCATGGGCATGAAAATTCATGGCGACAGACGTCGTCGGCAGGCTCTTTTATAAAGATCGATCATATGTAGTAAATTTTACATGCAGTCGGACCTGACAACTCGAAACTAAAGGGAAAACGGAAAAAGTTGGAGTTGCCTAAACATTGATTCGTACAACTTCATCTCAACGTACAGACATGAATACGAAGAGGAAATACATCCATTTCTACACGGAGGAAATTCGAGTTATCGAGGATCCGCTGCATACGGTGTCCGCTACTTATTATTTTTTAAACGGCGGGTCGAGGCGTTGAACGATCGAACGAATAGGCGTTTACCTCGTAAAAATGAACCTCGCCTCTCTCGCGCGTTCCGCACGAGCGCAGTTTTACTGAGTATCGACTCTCGCGCGTCCCGATGCAACGCCCTGGGATTTAAAGAGAAACAAAAAGAGATCTGCGCTCTTACGCGAAAGCCATTGAACTCGCCGCACGTTCGCGCGCACGCAACGGTCGTACGGCTAAAAAAAAATAGAAGCGAAGGAAAAGGTAGTGAGATGACAGACGTGCGACTTTAAGAATGAAAAATAAATACTCTCGCAGCCATCCTCCTCTCCCAAGGAACATCTGTCACTCGAAAAAAATTATAAATATATCTCCCTCTCAAAAAAAGAGACTACGCAAGAATTGAAACGGTGGTAGCGCTTTACAGTCACGTCGATATGTTGCCGTTTTCTCTCTGCATCGCAGCATTCAAATTAATGAGGTGATTTTTGTGGGGAATTCGTCCTTTCTTTCGCCAGTTGGCATTTTGAATCCCATGACGCTCTGATTGCGGTGGCGAAGTATTTAGGCCTTCAACGCAGCGGTCCCAAATTCGAATCCGGCAGAGGTCGGATTGTTCAACCTGGGATCGTCCTGCCTTGAGGAGACCGCGCAAGTCAGTGCCCCGTCCTTCGGAAGGGACGTTAAGCAGTTGCCCCACTTGGTGTTCTTCGTTAAGAGTAGGCTAATGCCGGCACCGGGTTTCCCTCATCCCTTGTGATTGTGTCTGCTGTGTAAGGAGTTATGGCTATAATAATCCAAGAGGTTGATTAGCCAGGATTACACACAGACAAACAAACAATCGCTCTGATTGCGCTTTGAAGTTATAATATTTCCCGTCGCTCACGAAGCCTTCGACGATTTACAAGCAGAATAAGTACGGTGGCAAAAAACGCATAAACAGGGAAGTTATCAAATACACACTAGCGTGATTGCCCTTCAAAATGATAGGTGAACATGAGTGAAGTATTAAATTAACATTGAATGTATTCCAGATGGAAATATTTGCTTATCGTCAAATCAAAATAGCAACTTAAATAAAAAATCCAAGGATCATTGTCAGCATTTAATGTCATAAATTACAGGTAAAAATAAACGACGTCTTAGTTAGAAATTAAAAGATGTTTAACCATCGCTATGATATATATTTCATTTTCTAAACTTACATCCACGACGATGTTCTAATATAAATTATTTCAGTTTCGATAGTGAATCACATAAAATTAATAAGTTCGCAAAACATTTATTTCCAAGCAAAAGGAAAATTTAAATCAATCAGTTAAAGATAAAAAAATCTCTAATCCTCTGTCAAATTACCCCTTACTTCTTACAATGCAAATAAAAAAATTTCACTTTCGTTTTTATTAGAGGGAGAAAAGACTCCTGCCGTCTAATCCGTGCTACTAAACCTGGTTAAGGTCGAATAGACCTTCTTTCAGATTTGAGTTTTTTAAGCTAATTCAGAAATTGCTCAAGAAAAGTCAGGAAACATATAGTTCGTTTAATTTTAGGTCGATACATTGAAGTCCCGAGTTCATGTCCCGATTCTGTTTTTAAAATGTAAATAATATCTCACACTCATTCACATCTTAGTCAAATAAAGAACATAAACTTCTGGAATCGAACCCTTATATTTATTTATCGGATGACTCGTCTCAAACCTGCAAGGGGCTCCGAATATCTGGCGAAAGATTAATCGAAATCGAACCGTTCGTTATTGAGTCATTCGCGTTGATTACTAAATGTTTACACACACACACAATGACAGAATGAGATTGGCTTTGATTATAACAGAGATAATTATAGCACGACACTATCCTAACAAAAATCCCTAGGTATTACCCTCACTTAAGGAGACAATTTTCTATGTATCTCCATGATTTAATGCGTTTATTCTATTTTATTTATGCTACATATCTTTGTGTGTATCTTGAATACGGTTTGGTGGCAGAAGAGTTTGCCTGGCCTCAACCTGACCGCTTAAAGAATGCCGTGCTATTATAATCAATGAAACGAATTCACTTAGAATAAAATTACCGTGGCCATAACTAAATAATCACTCGGTTGAAATTAAAATCCTCTCACGTGGATCATTGTAACTCGAGGAGATCATATTAAAAAACACGAAACTATTAAAAATATTAAATTAAATCCGACAGAAAATTGCGTCCTCATTAAAACGCCGACTTTTAATTCCTGGCAAAAACGCATTTAAATGCAAATTTATTCAAATTAACTCCTTAAAATAAGCAAAACGTTATCCTTAATTGTTTAACGCCACGGAAAAACGGCATCGAACCACCAATTTAAACGCATCCGCGATTCGTGTTTGGGAAGAGGAGAAAACAAATGAGATCAGACGGACCAAAAAAAGCAAAGAACCGGTATTTCATGACTCGCAAAAATAAACCGAGATATGAACTCCGGCGGAGTTTTCCCGTTTTCCTCCTCTAACTTCTTCCCACGAGATGTGGGTGGCGCGGGCGGAGAATTTAGGGAGGAGCTCGAGAAGAATAGTAGGGAGGAATTTTCGGTAACCCCTCCACCCACGCATTTCAGGTCCTAAAACCCATTCTCCTCCGATCGTCTTCCCACCTCCTCCTCCCCTTCTGCCTCTTTCTAGCCTCTCTTTTGGCCTCTTCGTCTCTCTCTCTCTATCTCCCGTTCATCGTTATTTCTCCCTTTGAATTCAATTAAAAATTTTCATCCCTCGTATTCACTGCCGGTATAAAAATCAGCCTACGTGCGTAATCGTAGTCCATTTACATACATGATAATTAGAATCGAGTTTCTCGCGATTCTCTTATGGGACGTATACCTTAAGCCGTTTCCCTGTAATATTATGGCTCTCGGCCTTTTCCTAAGACAAATAATATTTATTGGCATCCACTCTGTAAAAATATCAGTTATGGTAAGCATTCACGACAAGCATTGAACCTTCAATGCCATCTACTATCATTATTCATCGCCGCTTTCGTGCACGAAGAACAGGACTTGACCGTCTCGGTATCACCCTGAATTAAGACGGATTATGTCTTTATCGTTTTCGATAGATCTTTCAATCTATTAATTCTATTCCTTTTCTTTCTCCTCCCTCTCTGACATTTTTCCCTCTCGGTATTTTCCTCCTCTCCTTTCCTCCTCATTTTCATCCCCTTCATATCGCGTTAACTCTTTCCTTCGAATTCTCCCTATCTCTCTCGGAATCCAATTTTGGCCTACCCTACCCATTCTAACCCCACCTCTCTCTCCCTCCCCCTTTCTCCCGCCCAATCCGCGGCCCAGGGAGTTCAATAGCACCCCATTAAAGGCGGCGGATTGGAAATGGGGGAGTTTGAGAGAGATCCCGCGGGGGGCGGGAGGAGTTGTGGGAGGAGGGCGAAATGTTGGGTGGAAGTTGTGCGGGGAAGGGAGCGAGTGGGAGGGGGCAAGAGGCCAGACGGAACAATGGTCGTTGGGGGCCGTTGCTCCACGCAAGAGGGAACCGGAGTGGGTGGGAGAGAGCGATGTTGGAGAAGGGAAAGTTGGGGGAGGGAAAGGTGGAGGAGGGAAGGGAGGGAGGGAAGGAAGGTTCTCTCCATTGACGTCACGCACGCGGGCGACGGTGGCATCGACGCGGGGGAGTTGGGGGAGGTGGGAGGAGGTAGTGGGCGCGGCGGCTGGAAGAGGGGGGAGAGAGGGAGCTGGAAGAGGGAGGAGGAGGAGGAGTGGAGAGAGGGCTAAAGCGTATGTCCGGCGGCGAGCGGCTTCCCACGGACGGCGGTCGCTCTTGTCGTTTGCCCGCGAGTCTCGAAGCAGATCGAGAGAGGGGAGATGGGGTGGGGGTGAGGGGAAGAGAGGAAAGGGGCACCCTTGACCTCTTAAAAAGAGTTGGAGGGTAAGGAGGGCGTCTTAGAATGGCCATGGGTGTGGGTTAATATGCATTCTATGGGATGGAGAAGGCGGCAGACACCCCCGACCTTGCCCTCGGGAAGAGGTCGATATAAGACATCCTCTTTCCTACCTCCCTCCCTCTCTCTTTTTCTCAGCCTTTCCCGCCAACCCTAACCTCTTCTCCCACCTCCCTCCCTCCTATAGGATCTTACAACACAGTCACTGTCTTCCTCTCACTCACTCCTACGTCTCGACTTAACGACCTCCAGATACCTCTCCACGTACGGAACGCAACAATTGAGCTCTAAAAAAAATCGTCTGGAGGGCTACTAGAGGAAATATCGGCTGGCTACCAATTGCAGCTCGCTGAAATAAATAAATGCTTCTTAAAAGCGCCAAGCTCTGCTTGTTTCTTTATTTATTTCACAACTGACGCTCAATAAATATAAGGAGATTAATTCGGGTGACATCGTCGCGGTACTTTTATTCCGGTTATGATTTAGAAGCACTGCAGGTAAATAAAGGTGTGTTCTTGTGGGGTTAAGGTTTCTGAACCCTAATTTTCGATTCCTGGACGCAAACTCTGACATGATCTGATCAATTGACATTAAATGTCGCCATTTACTAATTATTTTGAATGATTACATCAAGTTCGATATATGTTTAGAATATAGTCAGTGGAAATTTAGTGTACATATAAAATCCCTTAAGTTACTCAAAGGAATTGATCGCAAATCCATTATGAACGTGCTTCAATTCTAGTGTTTGCCAATTAGGATAATTTTATTTATATTCTTTAAACAATGGAAGACGATTATGGAGTTATATGAAACGTATGGCGCGTAAACTTACTTTAGGATCGAAGAATTAAGAAAAACTATATTTGCGCATAAAGAAAAATAGTCCTCGGCAAACTGTTTTGCACTTCACTCAGAAGTGTTACACACAAATATACACAAACACAGATATACGTATTGACACATTTTATCTGTACAATTGGTAAATTCATTATTAGAATTTACGTAACTACTATCGGTGAATCATCATCGATGCAGTCACTGTAGCCGAGGCTCACGTTTTTATTCCTAACTTTTTTTATGGCTATCGAAGAGACCCGTGGTGTAAATATGATTTAAGCAATAAAGCGAGCACGATATTTCTCTATAAAATGCAAACTAATGATTGAAAAACGTCCTAATATTTTTTCTATCCTATATTCCGCGGTATTATTTCAATGATGGTTATGGATAACTCGTAGAAAATTTCAAAAAACGAAACTTTTCTTGGCTCACTTTGTAAGCTGCATATATATTTTTATACAGGTTCTTAAACTGTTTAACTTATCTATCTCGGCCCCAAACTAACTTCAGCTGTCGGAAGGAAGTATTCCAGACGAAAGAGAGGCGAATACTTCTCCTTAGTTGTTATCGGATGGAAAGTATCGATTTGAAAACCACCAACCGTAGAAATATGTATATCAATAATCTTCACGTTTATCAGGCTATTTTTGGCAGAAACATTCCAACAATAAACAGTAAGAAAGTATCCGATTCTCAGATATACGAGAAATCTAAGGTAACAAGTAAGGGAGGAATAATGAACGATAAAAATTTTAAAGTCATATGTATTGAGTAATTAATCTATGAATAAATGTATGAATATATACTTCAAAATTCTTAATTATTAATAAGAAGTTATTTTCATCCTGAAATAAACTATTATATGTAGGAGGTAAATTAAATTACCCACTCCCGATAAAATTTTAAAATAACAGCCAATTTAAAATGTAAGCTATACGATAGCTTTACTTTCAATTTTTTAGCATGATCCGTTTGATAGGCCCCACAATGCTAATAAATCGAGGAAATTATTTACTTTGTATATTCCTTCACGATAAGTCTCTAATAAAAACGCTTACTTCGTAATTTTTATCTCTAATGTAGGAAGTTGAATGGATTATTCCAACGTTTCCCTTACAAGGAATTAATGCTTATACAGTATCAGTTCCAGATACGATCGGAGAACATTTTAATTTATGCCGTATGCTATTTCGTAATGGGTCAAAATCTACTTAATGAATGCGATCTGACAAGATTGTAGACAGTGTACATAGGAAATTTCTGCATAATTATTTTCGGCTCCGTTTGTGCAATGCTATAAATAATTGTCGCTATTTAATATCGATTGAAATTCATTAAGGTACAATAAAAAGAATAATAAATATAATAGAATCAAGTTATAAACATGTAGGACAAAATGTTATCTAAAATGGTCTATTTTATGGTAGAAAATGAGGGTAAAATTTTAAAAAGACCAAACGATTAATTACTTATTCTCGCATTATCTTCTCGGCGTGGAAAACGTTAAATATTAATAAGAATTAAAGTGAACACTTCCGGAAGCGTGAAGCACCGAAAAACTAGAGTGTTGGATATGGGTCACTCATGATAACTTTTGTATGCCACATTCCACTAGTTATCAAAATAAAAAATAGGGCAATTGATTAACTCATGATTGGAAAAGGAAACAATGATGTCGACCAGATGATTCCAAACATAAAAAAACGTTTTCAGGGGACCCCAAACATGTATTTCCGTTGAGATCTCGAAGTCGATTTTTTAATGAATACAATACTTTCCCCTATACTACGTATATGGAGAAAGTAAAAAGATGACTCGCGTAAATCCTTCGCATCGCTGAACAGCCACTATCATACTTCGATGCATGCCAGTATCATGAAACCAAGCCTTTTCCTTTCACACCTCTTAAAACTACCGTTTCATTTCACACGCACTCACGCGCACATACGCATGCGTACGCACGCACGCTCACGCGCTGTAGTGTTCGAAGCGTGCGGACGTGTCTCGGATTGCTCCCGCTTTTTGTCTTACTGTGGCTTTCTCTCTACTGTTTCTACAGTTTTTATTCATTGTGTCTTTCGCAGTGCCTTTTCTTTTACTTTTAAAGTCATTGGTTTTGTTTTAAGTTTTGTGCAGTAAGTGTTTTATTGCGTTTATTTGTTCGCCGGTCCCCGGGAGAAGCTCTCCCGGCGACCCGGGGCCTTCGGGAGGCTCCCCCGCCTTTCTGCCGCCGAGACCGGCGCATCCGGCCGGCTCTTCGAATGCCTCTGCGATCGGGCTATCTCTTCCCGACCGTAAGGTCGCAACTGGGGGAGGGAAGCCACCGCACGCGTCCATGGCTGAGATAGCCGGCAGCTCAGGTTCAAGATCGCCATCCTCAATATCCGGTGCAGATGGACCACAAGGGAAACTCTCTTCAGGGCCGCAATGTCTCTACAGGTGGGGGGAAGTTGAGTCATCTAAGTGCCGGTTTATTGAACCGAAGGGATTTGTTTCAAGAGAAATCGTATCCATTCGTCTTCCGTAAAGAAAACGGATTACTAAGAGTCCAATCGGTTGATAGAATCGCCTGTCTTCGTCAATCTACAGTTGAGAAGTCGGTGTCTCTTGGCGATGTACGCCTCAGCATGCCCTCTTCGACGAACGCCCCAGATGCGTCCTACTCATTCTCAGATAAACCACTGCGTCACTCCCACTCTTCTGCATCATCTCCCATGACTTCTACGGATCATGCCACCACAAGCACCTCCCTTCCTCGACCGATGACCCACGCCAGGTAGGGATACGAAATCGAAACGAAAGTATCGATACCTTACTCATATGATGTATCGAATGAAAAGTATCGATACCACAAAAGTATCGGTCCCAAAGTACCGATATCACTAGAAAATCGAAAGAAAAGAATCGAGTACAAAAGTACTTGGTATCAAAAGAAAATTACCGGTATGAGTAAAGTATCGATACTTACCCGTATCCCTAACGCCAGGATGGCTGGGGGAACGCCCCCTCCCATTGCTGCGGCCGGAGGTACACACCCAGCGGCGACTACCGTTGTGGCCTTAAAGCCAAAGAAAATTACGTCCTCACCGACCGGATCATCGAAGAAAAAGGGAGTCCTTCTACCCGCCAAACAAGCAATTCCTGTATTAGAATATGTCTACGCGGTGGGGGACGCCTTGGGAGAAGGAGAAAACATAACCCATACGTCCAGGCTGCCAAACGGAAGAATTTGCATCTACCGAGAGACCGAGACTCTAGCTGACAGTTTTATGATCTAACATGGAGGGATCGCCATTCACGACGAGTTCGTTTCTGCGAGTCGCATGGCTACGAAGGTCGAACGGCTCAGGATCTCGAACGCCCCTTCGGAACTTCCCGACTCCGACTTGGTGGAGTTATTGAGCCAGGTAGTTACGTTGGTGAGCCCAATCAGGACTCTTACAATAGGCGCGAAAAGAGAAGGGTATCAACATAAAGGTTGCTTCTGAAGACAGGTGCATGCCCTGAAGCGAGAGGGGCCATCATGCCGAGCTCCATAATGACGGAAGTCGGGGACACGCCACGCATCTTCAGATGCTTTCACGGCAATGAGGAAGGACATCAGGCGAAAGCCTGTCCTCGACGCCAACCTGCTGTTCCCTCAAACGCCATTAACAGACAACAGAACGGAACTCCTCTTCCCTCTCCGAGCCCCCTTCCCTTCCTTCGACGGCGATGCCTGACCCATCCTTCCACCATCCCTCCCAACCTTCCCCCACCGCCTCCTCCCATAACCCTCCTACCTCCACCCCAGCACCCGCTCTTAAGGCCGGAATAAACTGGTGATTAAAGTGGCGCGAGTAGCTGTCTGATAGCAATCTCGCTAGTGTAGACAGCGCCGCGAGCAGTCTCTCAGACAGTGTTATCAACTTGCAGCGGAAACAACGACAGTTGACTCACTATCAGTGTAGACAGCTATCGGTTTGGTCATGAAAGCTTTTCGCGCAGTTCCAGCCAGGCTGGAATTTCTTGCTACTGTCTGAGAGCTGGGTGGGGAGCAAACATGGGCGACAAGAAAGAAAACATGGTCAAAGAAAGAGACCATTGAACTCATTCAAATGTATGCAGGCAATGTGGAGTTATGCGATGTGAAATCCGCAGAGTACAATAATCGCTTTAAAAAAATAAGCGCAACAAAGACTTTAGCAGAACATTTTCAGACAACTAATGAAGAAATTATCGTAAGCACCGAAATTGATCTTCTGAGAATCAATTATCTGACCCATCATATTCTCTATGTATTTTATTTTTTCTCTTTTTAATAATACTATCAGCGACAAATACAGCGGCACATAGAACCTTCCTTTCCAAACTCATACCGCACTGGACTCATCACAGAACACAGTGTACGCACAAGCGCGAGAGTTGCTGTGACAACACCAAGGACAAGTAGCGTTGAGCTGCTCGCAGACAGTAAGTCGCGCAAGATTTGTCTCCAGTTCAAATACATCGGTGATTTCCTCGCGCGACAATTGTCAGGACTTAATCACCAGTGTATTCCGGCCGTTACTCCTCCGGTTACACCCGCAACCACTGACCAGACAACAATGCTAATGAATCGCTGAGGCGTCGATGTGCGACGTAAGCCAATCTCTCGCAGGCAGCGAGTTGGACTCCGACTCGCCGTATCAATTGAGGACCGCAACGAGGAGAGTGAAAAGGAGGAAGGAGGAGGCTACACTATCCTCATCAACTCCGCCAAAAAAACAGTCGACCTCGAGGAATGGAACGAGGACCGAGGGGAACGAAAATTGGTCGCCATCAGAGGAGGATGCCGCGGCCATAAGAGCGGCGTTGGCAGGAGAAGACATCACCTGCCCCATCGAATGGGAGTCTCTCACCTCCTTCTTAGCGGAGGCCCTGGGGCATAACTCCGCAATCTAAGTGGTAAGGTGATATACTAAAACGATTAATGACCTGGCCGCCTCCTTGCATTTCCTTAAGGGTCGGTGAAGGAGAGGTCGATGAAAGCAAGGATGCAGCGCCTCGCAGTGGCCCTCCAAAGGGGCGACGAGATTTAACCGAGCGGTTAACGAAGGCGGGAACAAAACCGAACAATGGGGGACATAACAACAATAACTTTAAATGTCCGCTCTGTCGAAGCGAAGCAAAATGGGGCCAAATGACAATTTTCCTTATAAGATGGGGCCCTAGCATATGCCTGCTCCAAGATACAAATACCGGCGATTCTCCGTCATCTCTCCTTAGCCGAGAATATGAATTCCGTTTAAGCCCGCCTACGGCTCTACAGTCCGAAACTGCCATCGGTTGGAGAAAGAATTCCTTTACCGTGCCGAGGGAAGACATTCTTTTCTCCCCTTATGCGCAAGCGTTGACCATCTCCCCTCATTCTCCGCAGAAGGGCGTCCGTTGCCGCGTGATAAATGTGTACATTCCACATGATGCGCGCAGGGCGGAAGCGGTAGTTAGGACGTTAGAGGATTTTCTCCGGTCGGCACCACCCTCCGGAGATATCATCGTTATGGGGAAGATTTTAACACCACGCTTTCTCTCGCCATCTACCGTTCGTGTGGCGCCGAAAAATACCTGCGGATCGCTCGCACGTTGAGGAAAATAATAGGAGACTATGATCTGACCCATGTTTGGAGGGAGGTGCATGGCAACAAACCCGGCTACACGAATACGGACAACGCTCCGTATTTCACAAAAGCACGGTTAGACGGGATATACCTGTCGGGGCAAGAGATCAACAGCATAAACTCCTTCTCCAACCACCTCGGTGTTGTACTGAGAGCTAAAACGGGAGATCAACGCTGCCCAGGGCGACCGCAATGGAGGCTAAACATTGCACTATTGGAATCTTCCATATTTTCAAACCATATGCGAGCTCTTCTCACGCACCTCACAGGCGATGGACCGTGACCTACTGGAGTGGTGGGACCTCCTGAAGATAGAGGTAAAAGAAAGGGCCGTGTGCCTTTCGAGATCGATCGGGAGAGCGGCAGATGAGGAGATAGAAACCCTGGAGGAGCGAACGAAAAGAACTTTGGCAAAGGAGGCGACAAAGCTGGGCTCGAGGCAGGAAAAAATGTTGCCCGCTGGTACGTCAGGGAGAGCGAGGCTGCACTCGCCATTGACAGGATGGAGAACCAGCTGGCATACGACGCTCCGGCAGGGTTTACTCTAGCACATGCGGCTCGAAGAGGATACTACGCCCCCCTCACCCGCATGAGAATTGGGAACCGCACATTAAACCGCACAAGTGAACTCTGTGAATACGTGGGGAACATTCCCAGAACGGATAAGATAGGAGCTATACGAAGGAGTAACGAAGGTAAACAACGAGAAAAGGGCCCACAGCGATGAATACTTAAGTCACAAAGATCTCTCCCTCGCGGTTAATTACATAAATAAAAAGAAAGCGCCAGGTCCCGACGGGCTACCCGCTGAATTGTATGTATAATTTTGGATCTTATTAGGACATCCCTTTCTGGAGGTGGTGAACGAGAGCTTCAAAAGGGGATCCCTCCCTCATTCGATGAGAAGAGGCACGTTGTGCCTACTCCCGAAGAAAGGTGACCGCCTGGATATAAAAACTGGAGGCCGGTGACCCTCTGCAACAGCGATTGTAAAATTGTTGCAAAGGCAATATCAATGAGTCAAAGCAACATCATGGCAGATTCATCGGCGGCGAACACAACTTCTGCATCCCGGGGAGGTCAATTTTCGAGAGCATCAGCCTGATTAGAGATGCGATTCAGGTTGCGAACGAGTTTTAAACCGGGGCAGTCATCGTATCTCTGGACTAGGAAGGAGTTTTCGACAAAATCGACCACCATTATCGTCTGACGACCAAGGAGGCTCTCAGGTTCGGAGACTTGTTTATAAACCGCATTATAACCTTGTACAAAGGAGCCAACTTCGTGGTCAAAGTCTTCTTTTCCTTGACTCCACCCGTAGCTTTTGCCAGAGGAATCCGGGCAACTTTACAGCATGGCGATAGAGCCTTTCATTGCCCTCTGCCGCCGGAAATTTACCGGCCTCCCGATTCCCGGGATCACGGAACCCCAGCTAAAAATAACAGAATACGCCGACGGCGTCACTCTCTTCGTAACCAAGGGAGAGGATTTTGCGGAGATAGACGAGATCTCCTCAACGTACTCTAGAGCAGCGGGGACAAAGATCAACAGGAGCAAGTCGACCGGTCTCTGGTGCGGTTCATGGACCAAACGCAACGACACCCCGCCGCACATCAGCTGGGGAAAGGATAGCGCCGTCTTCCTAGGCATGTATCTTGATAGAGACAGGAAGAGATAGAGGGAGAGGAACGGAAATAGAATACAGGAACTCCTCGAAGACGGTATGCGGAAATGGCAACACATCGGCCCCAGGTTGTCGTTGAGGAGAAGGGTCGCGATAGCCAATCGATTCATCGCCCCACGACTATGGCATACGCTGCAAGTTTGGTCGCCACCGAGGACGACTACGGTCAAAATACAGAAGAATCTGACGGATTTCGTATGGGGAAAAGGGCATCACTGGGTGAATGTTACCTCGCTATGTGAGCCCATTACTGATGGAGGGCTCCGGCTGGTAAACGTGGAGGGAAGGATCAACACATTCAAGGTGCTATAAGCGCAAAAGGTGATATCGGGCAATCTCACCGAGCCGTGGAAGATCATAGGGGCATATATCCAGAGCACGTCCACAATCTAGGGGAATCAGCCGGACTATTCCTGAATGCACCGCCGAACCTAAACGTGAGGAAGTTTTCTCTCTTCCACCTTTCAGTGCTCAAATCCTGGAAACAGCTTAACACGCAAAATGCGGAAGAAACAGCGGACGAAGACCCGTTCCCGTTGGGATGGACCCTCCCGCGCATATACCGTAGCAGAAGTACACCAGTGCCAGAACAAAACAAGATTGGAAGTTGGAGTACACCCAAATTTCCAAATGCGTTCTTTGAGATTTCACAATGTTATCAATATTTTTTTCGCTCAGATGAGAATTAAACGAGAAGCAAGCGAGGTAAGTTGTAAAATACATGTAGGTTTTCATGTAAAGTAGTCATAATTATTTTCCGATTTTAACCAAAATGTGAATCGTTCAATTAATTTTACTAAAACTCCTCAATACCAAATTTCGTCACAATGTTCCAAGCAGTTGCCGAGTTGAAACAAAGTAACATTGTAAACTTCATGTAGGTCTTCATGTAAAGTGGTCATTTTTGTCCGATTTTAACCAGAATTGGAATCGGTCGACCACTTTAATAAAACTCTCCATTACACAATTTTATTAAAATAGGTCAAGCGATTCCCGAGTTTAAACAGGAATATTGTAAACTACATGTAGGTCTTCATGTAAAGTGGTCGTCATTTTTGTCCGATTGTAACCAAAATTGGAAGCGATCTACCGATTTTAGCAAAACTCCCCAATACCAAATTTCATCAAAATGCATAAAGCGGTTCCCGATTTGAAACAAAGGAACATTGTCAACTACTTGTAGGTCTTCATGCAAAGTGGTCGTAATTGTTGCCTGATTTTAACCAGAATTGGAATCGGTTGACCACTTTAATAAAACTCCCCATTACACAATTTTATTAAAATTCGTCAAGCGGTTCCTGAGTTGAAACAGGAACATTTTAAACTACATGTAGGTCTTCATGTAAAGTGGTCCTAATTGTTGTACGATTTTAACCAAAATTGGAATCGGTCAATTAATTTTAGCAAAACTCCCCAATAACAAATTTCATCAAAATACGTCCAGCGGTTCACAAGTTGAAACAAAGGGACATTGTAAACTACATGTAGGTCTTCTTGTAAAGTAATCTTCACGCACGCGCACACACAAAGGACGTTAAATCGATCCGAAAATGTTATCTGCCATTTCACATCGACAAATCGAGTCGCTGAATAGATTCAACGACCGGAATAGACTCGGTTTTCCCCATTCATCTATCTCTCCTCCTTTTTTCCTTTTCCCATCGCCGTTTTAGGGAGGATGAGTATCTTGTCGACCTTCTTCCCCATTGAAAATCATCCCCTTCGCGTCGCATCGCTTTTCCCTAACGCACGCAATTACCCACTCCCCCCACACCCTCACTTTCATCTTCCTTCCCTACGCCCAATCCCAATCCTCTCTCCCTCCGCTCTTCTGATCATAAGCGACTACTTCCTTCGCCTTGGTCCGAGGAATGAAAAAGAGGGAAAGAGAGAGGTGTGCGTGTGTATGTGCCACCACTTCCAACCACTACCTCAAGTCTCCTTCCCTTGGCTAAGTCAACTCCTGTATATATAACTTAACCCTTTCTCTTTCACTCTCTTACCTTCCAAAAGGCAGAGAAGAGTTTTTCCCTCTCGATAACGGAACGTGAATTCGGTTTTTATTTGGACCATTGTGGCATTCTGTCCCCCACCCCCCTCTCCCTACCCCTCCCCCCTCTCCCTACCCCTGCCCCTCTCTCCTCCTCCCCACACCCCTTCGAACCTCCTACTACCTTCTTCTCCTCCTCTCTCATTGCCCGCACCAGCCGAACATAAATTATGGAAACGAGTCCACGGGGAGAGAGTGAAGTTCCCCCTCCCCAGTCCTTTCCCATTCCATTCCTTAACCTCTCTTCATTTTTTCCTCGTTTGCGTCCGGCCATTTTCGATCGTCTTTTTTTTACGCGCACGCACACACACACATAAGTACGAACCCCACACCAACAACCTTACTCCCATTTTTTCCTTCCGCGGCCTTCCTAAAACCTTTGTCTCCCCTTCCCTTCCCAATCCTCCCTTCGGCCATAATTTCATTTTACAGCGTGTGAGCAAAGGTCGATAGCGATCTGTCACGTATGCTACCACACTGGTGGCGGGGAAGGAACGGTTTAAGGAGGAGAAAGGGTATGAGAGGAAGGGCAGCTTGGAGGTGCATACAAAACCACTCGTTCTCTTTCTCTCTCTTCTGCTTCTCTTTGGCGGGCAAGAGAATTCAAGGTTGCGCGAGACGGGTTGCAGTGTTCCGAGGGTAGGAGGTGGAGTGGAAGAGTTGGAGTTAAAGTCGACGGCGGCGAAAGGAGAGAAAGAATGATCTCCCATATGCCGTGGTTACAAGGACCCACGATGAAGTAAAGTTGTTTGCCTTTTGTAAGACTTCCACTTTACGGCAGTTTAGATCTAATCTGAAAGATGAGCACGTAAAATGTAAAGATCGCTTCGATAAACGGATTCACGTGGCTCGAAAGGTCAACGGCTTCGTACTGGAAATTTCCCCCTGACAGCGGCCGGTGACGAATTGTGTTCGAACGACGGAGGAGGTGGAATCACGGGGTGCGTCCGGAGCCAGCTCGGAGCGGTGGTGAGGAATTGGTAAGGAAAGAGAAGGGGAGGGGAAGGGAGTACCGAGTCGGACTTGACAAGTACGCGAAACTCGTGAAAAGTAAAGTTTTTCGGTGCCATGACTTCTTCCTACCCCATCGACGGAAGTCTAAACTGCGCGACTAGTACACATGCTATCCGTTCCAGGACATTTAGTTCCACGACATTTCGTCCAACGACATATTCGTTGGACGGAGTAGAGATTCCAGTTTCAGACTCGATTAAATATCTCGGAGTCACGATCCATCGTGATCTCTCGTGGGACACCCACATTCGCCGATTGATAGGTGCCGCTAACAAAAAGCTGGCCTTTATAGGAAGAATAGTTCGAAATAGCACCGAAAAAGTGAAAGAATTATGTTACTTATCCTTGGTTCGACCGCAGGTCGAATATGCTTCAGCTGTGTGGGATCCCTACGAAAAGGGACTCACTAAGGAGATAGAAAAGGTTCAGCGCAGGGCAGCTAGATTTGTAAAGAGGAATTACCATAGTAAACAAAGCGTAACATCATTAATAGAAAATCTGAAATGGACATCGTTAGAGGAACGTAGGCTGCAGGCTAGATTTAAACTATTGGAAAAATTTATGTTGGAGGGACTAGCAAATGAGGTAGCAGGGCTTATCAGAAGCCCGACGTATCTCGGAAGGCAGGACAGTGAAGATAAGACTGGAGAGATCGACTGTAGAACGGAGCGATATAGAGGATCGTTTTTCCCTAGGACGATAAGAGACCATAATAGGAAAAGATAACGTAGGAAAACTATGGACCCTTGGTGCACTGCACCCCCTGCCATCCACCAAAAAGGTGACTTGCAGGGTATAATGTAGATGTAGACATTACGTCCAACGACATTACGCCCAACGACATGTCTTCCACAGACATTTCGTCCAATGAATATTTCGTTTCTCAAACTTTTTAATAGCACGACCCACATAGGCTTTGAGAGTTTACCTGGGGCCAACCTATCACATATATACTAATTTCTTCAAGCAGTATATAGTACTTATGAGTCTACAGAAGGCGCACGCTGTACTATCATGAGTTCTTTAATTATCTTATCACAAAGTCATTAAAAATGGAATAATTTGTTAAAATAAACTAGGTATTCAGAAATCTTGCCCCAACCCACCTCAGTTACTTTGCGACCCACCGGTTGAGAAACTCTGGATATTTCATCCAAAGACAAATCGTTCAGTTGTAAATCGACAAAATATTGTAAATATGCAAGAATAAATACTTAAAGAAAATGGGAGGAAAGGGTTGAGGACATGGGGGAGGGTGCAATAAATATTGAATAATCATTGCATATATTTGTTGAAGATTTTTTGTGTCGATTGACACTCATATTGTCTATATTTGGGCAAGTATATTTAATCTATAAGACTTTTCCAACCTTAGTAAGAATAAAATTTTTTGTCGAAAATGCAATTGGACAAATTGTCTTGGGACAAAAATACCTTGGGAATAATTATCTTTGGACGAAATATCCATTGGATGAAAAAACTTTGGACCAAATATCGTTGGACGTAATGTTGTTAGACGTAATGTCGTGGACGAAATGTCTATGAACTAGGCTGTTTCATCTAAGTACGCAGCATATAGCTGTAATCTATAACGATCGACATTGCTGAAAGAATTTCAAATTTTAGGGACATTTCTTTGTGTTACATTCATTGATTTTCGGAAATGCACTTCATTAAAATTAGTTTATGAATCCGGGTTGTATTTTGCGTCAGGAGTTCTTTATAGATGCGAGGCATATGTTAATCAAATTTTTCGGAACCGGAATCGCCAAAAAAAACTTATGCTAATTTGATCGGGAAATTTTATTGAATGCGCCACATAGCTCCTAACTCCCGAAGAGATATCTAGCGGGATCTGCTCCTCCGATTGATCATGTCTGCTGCTACTAATGGTCAGAATAAAAATGATCGTAGAGACTAATGTTCAGGAGAATGTATTTTTTGTAATCTTAGTTAACGTCAGGGTGACTGAAAACTGGTTCAGTAGTACAAAGGAGGCCGCTAAGTCGTTCGGAAAAATGCGCCTAAAAGATAAATACAATAATGGTATAATAAAGGAGATAATTTGCTCAGTGATGATTTAAATCTACAGGGAATTAATCACGTGATCAATTGCAAGGTCGCGCTCCGAAGAATGACGAAGGCATGAGGTAACAATTCGTTTCATCTGATAGATGTGCATGTTATTACGAAAATGATAGTTTCTTGTTAAGCTTTTTTTATTTTTCATTATAATATAAGGAGTCGAATTATAATTAGGTTAAATAGTCTTTTATATTACAATATAATAAACTTATGATGACCTACCGACCACGCTAAGTCATAGGTGGAGTTTAATGGCTCTTGAGATACAACATCCCGTTGCTATGTGTAGATACTATTTCACACCCTTAAGAATTAAACGCACATGTACTTATTATTTACTTATATTATTATTATTTATATTATTAACTTATATGTTATATCTATATAATCTTTAAAAAAATTAATACAATCGCATGGAAATTATATATGTGTATGGTGTGCAGTCAGCAAATTATCTGCTTAAGAAACCCGAATTGTGCTCGGGATAAACAAATTAATCCGATTTATATTTGCACATTTTACGGCTGTTGCAATTCGTATAATGTAAAAATTGTCGGTCCATGCAAATTCAAATAAGATCATAGTTATATGCGAGTAGTGCTAGGATTCCAGAGGCTAATGAAGAGAAATAGGTCCGCTTCTTAGGATGTGACATCATAAAAGACGAGAAAAGGACTTACGAGACAATTAACAAGAAGACAATGCCAACAAAATATTGGAAATGATAGCCAATTTAAGGTTCCAACACTCGCAACAGGCATACACATTCTAGATATTTATTGCCTTGCATTGATACTTGGACGCAATTGCCGTTCACATCGAAATTCCTATCCATGCTTTGATTTACGACACAACGACCGCAAAGAAAGAAAAGCTAAAATTAATTTCGCGAAAAGAGAAAGATATTTACTGCCCTGGGTGACGGAAGACAATCCATCGTCCATATGACGAAAATAAATTCTTGGAAAAAAGATCTCCTTCTTTCCGATCTCCCAACGTAAGTTCGAATTATACACTCTCACAAAGAAAAACTCACTCGCGATGACAAATAACGGCGAGATTAAATTGTTAAATGGCATCGTTAAATGAGGAGACTGCTCCCATAAATAGATGGACGTTCTAATATGCTACTGAGACCCTTGCGAGTTGGAACTGGTCCTTTAAATCACAAACGCAATGACACTGCGGTTTCTCTCTCTCTCTCCTCTACCGCTCAGTGTCGTAGTTTATGGCTATGCATTCGTGTGTGTGTGTGTCTGCGTGCGTTTTGTGCATTTAAGTGCGTGCAAGCGGATGCGTGGGCTCGCCGTTCGATGAATCCACGCTAGGAAAGGAAGGGATGTTGAAAAACGCGCCCCCAGAAACCCTTCCTCTCCGTCCAATTAGGAGACGGCAGGAATCGAAAAAAAAAAACAGCTGCACATCGACCGACTGTGACGCGATCCGACGAGAGAGCGGCGCGGAAATCGGTTGGCTGGAGGGGTTGGGATGATAAAAAATTGCCGCTCGGAAGTGATGGTGGCGGATTGAAATAATAACGGAGCGCGACATTTTTTCTCCATCGATCTCTCGAGCCCCCCCCCCCCCTCTTTCCCTTTTATCCTCACCCCTCCTCCTCCCCCTCCTCCACTCTCTCCTCCTCTCCGGAGCAACTCCTCACAACGACTTCCTCTCGCGGAAAAAGAACCTTCCCTATAAATTCCGACGTCTTTGCGCCAATATGATACGTCGAGTCGTGTCACTTTTTTTCTTTCCAAAAGTCAAGAAATGCGATAAATAATTATGTTCTCCGCAGACGCGCATCTCTCGTTGATTTGAGGACGCCCGAGAGTTATTAGACCTTTTTTGCAATTAATCCCGTTCGAATCCATAACATTACCACCGGTTATTTTATTGCACTTGTTTTTAATTGAGTTTTACGCTAAAGAAGTACCTGTTCTTTTGATTAATGCGAGTGACTTTCTTCAATCGAGGAACACATTTACATGACTAGCGTCCGCAGGAAAAAATGGTCGTTATTTCTCGCTCTAATAACATGATTGGTAGAAAGTTTTTATTGAATAAATATAACAAAGAGTGCTAATCAAATTGCAAAAAAGAAAAAGGGTCGGAATAGTGAAAGCCTACCCTGCCTTCAGAAACAAGAATTTGTGTCAAGGAGTTGGTAATATATATTAAGGTATAAAAAAATAAATTCCATGGCTGGCAAACAAATGGTGATAAGTCCAAAAAATCAAGAATCATTACCATAAAATCAATTAATTTCGTAGAAAATATACCTCTAAGAATGAGTAAAAATTTAATTTGATTCAGCATTCATTTCAGCACAGCACTCCAGGACTTGTTACTTTTTGCCCGTCTGTAGTGAAATTGGTGAAATGCTTAGTGTGGTACTTCGGCGTGAATGAGTTTAGAGTATGGGCGTTTAGGTAAACATTATCAAATAATTTTGAAACTGTATCGGTTTACAATTTTTCAGGAATCTATACAAATTTGAATAATAATACATGAATGCACTGAATTAGCAAATATATGGAAGAGGACATATCAAATTGACTAAAATGTATGATATTTTTATTATCTACTTTAGAATATTTTGATTTATTCTAGCACTTTACAGTTTGAAAACTTTTTAAAGTCTCAGAAGAATATTACCTTCTGACATAATAACCGTATGAAATCAAGGTAAAAATAAAACAGAGTAAAGATCCTCGCAATAATCTTTATTAATACCGTCGAACCAAGATAATTTAAAATATAGATTAAATGGATTTTTCGTTAGTTCGACCAAGATAAATTTTCCAAACTGTTTAAAAGTAAGTAACAAATAATGTCGACGACTTCGGGTTGAAGTTTCGATAATACATTTTTTTTACTTTCCTTGAGTTTCTAAATATCTAAGCTCGGATAGCTTATTTTTAGGAGAAGCATATACAGCTTTTCGCGATGTTTCCTAATTATACTGCTTTCAATTAATCAAATCTCTCCGTTTTTGGGTGTTGTATCAACTTAAGAATGTTTACAGTTAATAAATTTACCAACGTAAATGGTGTGTCGATATTACCGCCGACAGATACATATCAAATATATAAGACGCATTTTTAGTTTTAAAACATTCCGCATGGTTACTTACATTACTTCTATTAACTTTTACATTTAAAAAATATGAAATTTACTCGCTTTGAAATAATTCTTCAAATGAAATCGAATATTTGCGATCCATGTAATTAATTTTGATAACAATTTTGAGACGTCATAAATTTTTGCCATTGTTAAGTTCAGCATGTGTTCTTGTTGAATATTAAAAATGAGACAAGAAATGACTGAATTAATTATTTGCAATAAACTTAAGAATTTCATAACTATCTTACAATATTAATTTTTTTGGTATTACCTTTAAACTTAGTCATTTTAAACGGATTATAAATGGCAAATAAAAGGCGTCCAGATAGAAAAACAATTCAATTAATCTCAGCTTCTTTTAAGATGATAAAAAAGTTACGATGAATAATTCCTATCTTATATTGAACGGAGATTGAGAGCTGTAGGACGTCTCATCTCAAAGCAATGAGTTTGACGTATGTCCTGCATTTATGACTTAATGAATAAAATGCCAACAACGAAACTTGATAAACCGCTACACAATGTTTTTATGTCGATTTCTCATCAACGACCTAACCGAAGGGAGAGTATGAAAGTGTCTTCATTATCAGAGGACGGAAACAATGCAATTGGTTAGGTGCGGAGGCAGTGTGCCGCAGAACATCCGCCACGTTATTTTAGTGGCGGTGCAATTACGTCATACAAAATTCGACACAGAAGCAACATAAATTACAGTTTACAATGGATGCACATAATAACTCCACTGGAAATTCATTGAAAAATTCAATTGTGTCAGATGCATAAATGAGAATGTTTTAAAAGGGCTGGAAATGTATGTCCTTACGGTAGGATTTCTTCACGAAGAACGAGAAAAAGAGAATGGAGAGAACAAAAAAGAAAGCACAAACAGAAAGCTGTGAGTATGAAATTTCCCATGAAGCGAATATATTTACGTCCTTCAGCATTCCCACCAACGGACCGAAATCAACGAAGTTATTTTTTCCATTCAGAGAAAGTGACAAACAGCATCGACTATTTGGCATCGTAATTCTCCATTCGCAATTTTTCTAATGCATCAAGGCTATGTTATTATATAAAACCTTCATTACCTATTGTAACGTTTTAAATATTTCTAGTGAGGGCAAACAATCAAAATTCAAGTTCTTGTATCTGCTTCGAGGTTTAAAAATAAATCATTCTCTCTCTCTGATGATATGCAAACAATATCGTCAATTGCGTATTTTGTGGAAATTCGGCGATTGTTTGTTTTACTTTCACAAGATTTTGTTTCGAATAAATAACACAAACTATACCCACCCTCGACTTTTGTATTCTTTGATTATGACTCCCACGCTCAAAGTAAAATGTCAGATATTCCATTAGACACAAAAATGATTAATTGTTATGAAGATTTTTCTGACCCAAGCCTACGAATAAAACCCGTCATTAAAAAAAACGGCTAGATCATGAAAATAGGAATCGTGATCGCAAATCTAGCGTAGCAGGGTGGCCCGCGGCAAAGTTGGCCCAATATCGAGGAATATGTCTCGCAGTCAGTGATGGGAGTCTCAGAAAATAATTTTTCTCCGAAAAATAACTCGAACACTTCTTATATATAATGACTCATTTTGATTCATATTTAACCTAAATTTTAATTTGATAATCTCAAAAATACTAAAATTTAGGTCGCAGTTTTGGTCCTTCGGACAATGGTAAAAAACATGCTGACGGCGGGAAGAAGATTCGCCTGTACTCCAGCTCTGTTTAAAATGGGAATGAACCGTAAATTTCGGATATTTTGGAAGCGTTGATTTAATCATTGCTGTTTTTGTTTGTACTGTTTGTCGGTAAATTTTTAAAAATTTTATATTTATTATATTTTTCTGTACATATTATATTGTTATATTATTATGTTGCTGTTATACGTTTCAATGTAATTTGGCCTGTGTGCTGTTTCTGGAACTAATAAATAAATACGTCCCTTAAGCTATTATCAGTAACGAAAGAGGGAAATAATTTATAATAAATACATTTTTGTTTGGGCCGGATCATGTTATATGGTAACTTACTTCGCGGGCCGAATGAGGCTTGCGGGCAGCGCGTTTGAGACCCCTGATAATTCGATTCGGCGCAAAAAAACATCTCGAGTGGCACATTTGTAGCGGTAAAAGAAGAGCGACTTGCGATGCGCAGTGTGAGAACTTTTTCCCTCGATGCGGGAGAATTGCATCGCCGTGGGGAGGCCGCGAGGCAGTTAAGGATGGGCAACGCGAGCGAAAAGGACCGAGGACGAGTTGGAGTGGGAGAAGCGGCACCATGACATCCGCTCCGTGTCGTCACAGGATAAAGAGACCCGGGTGCAGACGTACGGGGAGCAGATAACTGAGCGAGGGAGAAAGGAGAGGCAGGTAGAGAGGGAGAGAGAGAGAGAGAGAGATAGGAGAAACATAAAGAAGAGCGAGAGAGAGAGGAATGGAATGGTAGTGAGAGGTGTACATAAAAGGTGTGGAGGAGGAGAGGGAGGAGGTAAGGGTACAGAGGAGTGGGGGAGGGTTCCATGTTTGCATACAGACCTCCTCCCCTCCGCTACCTCCGTCGACCCCTCCCGCTCCCCTCCCCTGCCGCTCCTAGCCGCAGTCGGCCTGGGATTCGGGGTTATGAATCGCTTCCATCTTCCCCGCCGTCGCACACTCCCCCCCCCCTCTCTCTCTCTCTTCCCCTCCCCGCCGCGGCGAATCCCGACCCGCCTCTCTGCCTCCTCGCCCTGAGCTCGCAGCCACGCCGAGCGCGGCCTAACCTCACCCTCCCACCCACTACTCCCTCCCTTCGAATGCCTTCCCCCTCCCCGCCCCCGGCCGTAGTAGTACTCACTGTTGTGACGGGGAGAGAGAGCTGGGAGAAACCTTCCCTCTCTCTCTCTCTTTACGCGGGGAGTAAAAGGGGTCTCCAGATCGATATGGCCGCTTCCCTCACGGCCTCTCTCTCTTTTTCCCTTCCCCTACATCCGTCCGTACCCCCGACGATCCCTCTCCACCTTTCCCGGCGGCATCACTCACTCGCTGGGCTCCCTCCTCCCTCTTTCTCCTCCGCTCTCCTCTCCCACCGCTCAGACCTTACCCGGCTCATTCTTACCCCATCCGCCGTCTATCCACTTCCCCTTCTCCTTTTCCCCCCCCCCCCCTCTCTCTCTCTCTCATCCCATCCGCGGAAAAAAACCTCATTTCCCCCCTTCTTTCCCTCGCTTTTCCCCCTTCGCGGGAAAAAATACTTCTCTCCCATCTCCTCTGCGCCTCTCCTACGTCACACTCCCTGCGTCTCTCAAAACTTCTCTCCCCATCTCTTCGTCTCTATCCCTCACCCTCTCCTTCCCTTTCTCCTCTTTCCATTCTCTTATTTCCTATCTCTTCTTTTCTTTCTCTTTTTCCTTTCTCTTATTTTCTTTCTCTTCTTTCCTATCTCTTCTTTCCTCTCTCTTATTTCCTTTCCTTTCTCTTCTTTCCTTTCTCTCCTTACCTCTCTATTTATCTCCGTCATTTCATCTTAATCCCCCCCTCCTCTATTTCCCGTTCCTTTTTCTCCCTCTCTCTCTTAATCCCTCTCTTTATCTATCTCGTGCTATATCTCCTCCTTTACCCTGGGCTCTCTCTCACACAGACGTTCTGTAGGCTGGCTAGGGTACTCATCGATCCCGGAGAGTGGGAGTGGTGCGGGTGGAGGTTGCGAAGTAGGGGAGGTAGTCCCTCACTCCCTTTTCTCTCCTCCCTCTTTCCCTTTTCCTCCCTTCCTCCTCTTCGTCCGACCAACACAAATTCGCGTAACCACAGGCGTACTCCTTCCAACAGAGGAAAGACCTCCAACAGACGGGGTTAGAGCGCTATCACCCACACACCCCCCCTCCTCTCTCTCTCTCCCCCCCTCTTCATCTTTCCCTTACTCTTTCTCCTCTACGTAGCGTAACCGCGGAATGATACCTAGCCCCGCCCGCCGTAATAAAAACAACCGTTGCAAGGGGAGAAGAGAGGTCGGCGATGGAAAAAATGCGAAAAAGAGGAAATATTTCGCGAGAGAGAGGGAGAGAGAGAGGATGGTAGAACAGGGGGGATGATGACGAAACGGATGGTCTTCCTTCCCCCAACCCCATCCTCTCGGTTCGATTTGTCTCGTTGTCTCCAATTTACGGATCCATATTTTCTCCTCCTTAGAATACACGTGTGTATGTACTTATATGTAGTATAATGTATATGTATATACTGTGTATGTATGTTTGTTTGTATATGTCAGTGGTTCTCAGAGAAAAATTCGTCGTGGCCGCAGACGCTGCCACGTGCCATGTTGTGGTGACCTGAATGTTAAATTAAAGGTCTAACATAAGTGATATCTGGTATTCTAAGTAAGGCACCTATGAAATATAACGAGATAAAATAGCGATGCACTGAAATGTTTATGAATTTTTATGTTGATATCTTCATATCACGTTTCAAAACATCATAATGGCAGTAACTAAATATATGCGAAACAATACGAAAAAAACAAATATATTTACAAATTAAAGCAACTTTTTAAAAGGAAAATTGCCTACACTTCTTTCTTCCAAACCAAGTCGCATTGCCACCTCAAGGTTTCGATTAGCGAGTGTTTCAAAACCCGTTTTTAATGAAATGTTACAAAATGTAATTTTGCTGGCGGCTGCATTAAAATTCTCTGGTGGCGGCAGTTGAGACTCACTGGTATATGTGTGTGTGTGTGTGTGTATATATATATATCATAGGTAGTCTGTCCGTAGACAGGTCCGTGATTATTCTTGGTTAAACCTGGTTCTCCATATACTCCTGTTTTCCGCTGTCCTCTTTATATATATATATATATATATATATATATATAGAATGAAGACGAGTAACAATATCGGTCGCGGCGGATTTTTGTTATCGTCACCGAAATTTTCTTTCTCTCTATCTCTCGCAGTCCAAAAAAACGCGCGCCGTAGGGGAGCAATACGCCTTGCCGGCTGCTTGAGCCCTTCCAATAGTCGGCCATTTCAAAGGGTGCACTTTTATCCGCGACGACGGCTGCTGGGAGAGAAAACAAGAAGTCCAAACCAGGACTAATGCAGACTGGTTTCCTAAAGTTGACGTCCCGAATTGATTACTTATAGTGACAGGAAATGTTTCAGTATGTGTTAGTCATTCCAAGGAATTCTCATTCCATAAATACCACTTGTAGTTCATAGTTTGATAATAGAGAAAAATTGGAAAAACAAATTAATAAAGCATTATCAGGTTTAAAATACCAAAAACAATGTCAAAATCTCTTTCTGATATTATCTTTTGCATGCATTTTTTAAAATAGACGAATTTAATAAATGTTACTGTTTATACGCTAATGTATCTCGATCAAGTGTTCATTGCTGAAGAGTAGTCGAGCGGAAAAGAAAACAAATGAAGATATAACAATGAATTTTTATAACCAACTTTTATATAGTTAATACTTTAATATGAATAAACTCTATAATATAATTATGATAACCAAATTTGCGAAAGTGTCTACCAGCTCTTGAGTGATGTGGGGGTCTCTGTATTGAAACTTTAATATTTTTTCAGTGGTGAGAATGATAGACAGAAGTAGAGAACTCAGTGACAAACGTAAGAATGTTTGGTATATAAGTAGTAAGAAGTTTGATAGTATCTTTTGTTTCATTAATGAAAATACTGACTTATCCATTCATATTGCTTAAAATTAACGAAAATATATTACTAGTTCAGGGTAATTCAGCTTTAGATACTAGTAGGAGTGAAACTTGAATATTTCATATTTTAGTCACCTAACTTAAATGACAAAAATAATAAATTGTTCTTTTCCTAACATCACATCAACCATCCATATAAAACCACTGTATAAGTATAGTTAGCTGAAGAAATGCTAAGCTACAACACAACGCTTTAAAATGTTTTATTTAAATTTGTTCAAATTAACATCCTTTACAACAGTATTACCTATCTTAAATACTGGAAAAAGGAATGTGATACATAAATGTGAGGGCTTTTAGAAAAATGCAAGAACAACTGGTCTTAAAGGCCTATAATTAGAAAATATGTATTGTCTCCATGGCAACAATCCGATATAATGTAATTTAAAACGCTAAGTTTTAGTAAATTCAGGAAAATACGATCAAAATTCGGTGATAAGAATTAGAATCTACATTCTTTTCCCCTTATAACAGTACAAACCTCGCTCCGATATCACAATTTAAAGATATTTTAAAATATAAAAGAAAACATCTCTGCACGATGCATTTGGGATTTATTATGTAAATCAAATAGGGAAAAAACGTTCCTGGAATCGAACCTGGAACTTCAATCTTCGCGAATTAAAATATAGCCCGGATGTGGGCCCTGACAGCACAAGCCTCATACCAGGTTTCATGAAAATCGGTCCTTTGGTGCAAAAGTTGTTAGTAGGGGACACACGCACATGCACACGCATGCACACACATGCACGCGCACACACACACACAGACAGGACCATTTCATAAGGCTATGTTTCCTTTGGAAACCAGCCTAAAAAGGGGGAGGAGAAGGAGAGATTGAAGATTGGGAGAGGTCGCGGAGAGGAGGGATAAAGGGCAGGAGTGGAGGGAAAAGGGTGGGGATAACGATTTTCTTCGCGGAGCCAACGAGAAAAGACTCGAGGCGCCAAAATAAAAGGGAAAAGGATGACGGACAAGAAGAAGAAACAAAGAGAGAGAGAGAGAGATCTTCCCGGCGTAAAGTAGCTCAGTGCGATTCTCTTTTGTCTCTTTTTTTATTCCTTAAGCAAATCTCCTTATTCTCTCCCACCCGGTATCCCTCTCCTCTCTTTTTTCTCTGCTCTCTCTCCTCCTCTTTCTCTCTCTACTTTTCTCACTCTCTCTCTTCCTCTCCTCTCTCCCTCCACTTCTCTCATCTCTCTCTCCACACTCTCTCCCTACAAGACTCTCAGTCCTTCGCGTGTTCCGTTCTCCAGGATGACTTTCACGTTATCTTACACGAAGGTTGGAATTAAAATTGAAAAAAAAAAAACAATTCCATCTCTACCGGTAATTAGACGCAAACGAAGAACACGGCGCATAAGCCGGAAAAATTAAGCTCGACTCGGATCTACAGGTGTAAAATCCGATTTCATTTCTTAAAAATAATCTGCGGGTTTTTTAATGGCGAAGGAAAGGGAGGAAGGCGAATCTTGGGTTCTTGGATTTTTTTCTTCACATCAACGGCCGAGCAGTGTATGTACATAAGGCGCGAGGGCGGTGGCAGCGACGTAAACAGATAACGTTTTTTTGGAGAGGGGGTAGGGAAAAGTGGGAGAGAAGGGTTTATGTCGAGGGAATGTCTGCTGGTGCTCTCCTCCTCCGTCTCGCCCTTTTTCCCTTCCACTCCCTCTCTATCCCCAGCTCTCCCTTTTCCTCCCGTCTCCTCTCTCCCCTCTCCCTATCTGTCTGTCTGTCTCTCTTCCTCTCTCTCCATATCTCTCTTTCCAGACCTTTCACGAGAAAATGCGCAGTTCCTCCTCTCTATCCTCCGTCTGCTCCAAACCCGGTCCTTCAAATCCGCCTCGCCAAATCGCAAATCCGCAAGTATTCCGTCGAGGGTGGAGGTGGGAGGGGAGGGAAGGGTGGAGGTGGGAGGATAGCGGAGAGGGGTCCAATGCCCACGGATCTATTAGCGGAATGCGATGTGGGGCAGGGGAGGATGTGTGCGCAAAAGCGGTGGGGTTTTTCGGCGGGGATATTTGGGCGCTCTTTATTTCAATGATCTCGGAACATCCTTCTAACAGCGAGTCACGCTCGACACGTCATCGCGGCAGATTTGGTTTCTCGATATATATATATATATATATATATATATATATATATATATATATATATATATATATATATATATAAGGTGTATATATTATATTGGCTTACTTGAGCTTAAAGGAGACTTATTTGCTTCTGCGTCTCACGAGAAATTGTGAGACGTAGAAGTTCGCCTATGTTGTCCCGTTGTCTCCAGAGATTATTTTGTTGTTCCAATTTGCTTTTCTCGACAGATCTTCAAAAACAGAAGAAAGTGGCCCTTTTTTCAAGCAAATAACCGGATAACCACAGGACGCATATCATGAGGTCTATGTCGTTACTTTTATTCCTGTTTTCCTAATGTTACCTCGCTTAATGTTTCACTGGATATCTTCTCTCATTTGGTTTGGGACCATGTTCAAATCTTATTTAGATGCATTAATACCTTTAATCGATATGGGCAAATCTCAAGTTTTCGCCGATGACGACACTTTTCTCCTCGCTATTTTGAATCAGTTTTCACTTTCATCTTATTAATTTCGCGGTTTCAAGCCTACCGAGATACGCAGCTGAAATATGTCCACAATTATTTGCGCCATTTAATTAAACTGATAAAAATCTATATCATATCTCTCCTCGGCCTTGATAAATTGTCTCACTTAACCAAAGGAATTCTATCTGAAAACTTTAAGAACGTTTTCGCCGCTACTCATACTCCATCTGCTATTTATATATTTTTTGAAAATGAGAAACAAAGAATTTGACGGACGACGCTATGAAAATAAGCACGGCCGCATGAGAAATTAAAAAAAAAACACACACAAGGTGAAGGGAAAATTTTTCACGAAAATAACTTTCAGCGTCGACAACAATATCACATTTTTACAGACCATGAAAAGAGACGGGAGGAAAAAAATGAACTACTCACCTTCGCTCCATAACGCATAAGTTCTCTCTGATTGTTACGTGTGTAATCTCAAGGTTTAAATATTTACCGCTTATCATCCAACTCATTTCCGATTTCTTTGCTTATTTTTACTTATACCTCCCGCTGCCAGGTAGCGGGATCGAGGAAGAAGTGCGGGTCAACACGCAAACCCGCAAGACTCAGTAACCGAACAATGAACGGAGAATCTCTCTCACACACACACACGTAGTTAATTCATACTCGAGACGAAAAATGAGTCAAGTTAATCTTCGCAATGGAGGAGATTTAAAATTTTTAACGCGAGAAAAAGGGGGAAGGAAAAATATAAATAAGAAAAAATAAACAAAAGTGCGATTTTTTAAATCCGACGTTGACGGATACGTGCGGAATACAAATAAAAGATCTCGCGGAAAGATGTAATATAATCCGCGTTAATGTTTTGATAAATAGCGGAAATTATTACGTGGCGGTTGCGATCCCGCGTGCCGCGCGCGGGAGAGCGGGACCACTTCTATATCATAATCTCTCGCCATCACCGTTCTAATCTGTTCTTTTGTTTCCGAACCTTCGTCTTTTCGCGCGTAGGAGGTTGGCAAAAATGGCTCGCGTGTTTCTCTCCCCGTTAATTTTGACGAATGGATTAGTAAGCGAGGCGTATTCCGCACGGCGACGGAAGGCGTGAAAAACAAATATTCCCCTCGCGTCTTCAATTAAAATGAAAACAACGCTACCGTTTAATCAGTCTGGCGTTTTTGGCGACGTTTTCGACGACGGATTTTCTTGATATAGTTTTTCATCCTTTATCCAAATTGCATCGTTAATGAAGATATGGGGGTGTGTGAAAGGAGGGGAGGTTGGAGGATGTTTGCCTCCGAGGAGGTTAAAAAACCTAATATTTATTCCGAAATCCGATGAAGCTGCGGCGTTTTGTTTTCAAAGGATTCGAGTCCTTTAGCTGGACAAATTCCGTCCGAAGCTGGGACCTTGAAAACAGCGGACGATTGATGATGGGCTCTCACCCGAAGCATCAGCTACTTAACTGTCCTTCCAAAAAGTCTAGACACCCGAGTTTGAGACCGTATATATCGAAAACTACCGCAACGATTTTAGCGGGGTGAAAAGCAGCGGTTAGAGAATTTATTGTTACGTTAACTGATGTAAATTTAAATTTTTAGTCTATGTTTAAATATTTTATATTGGGCTGTGTTTGAAAACACGGTTTTTGGACCTGTAAATCCGATAAGACAATTTGAATGTTAACATTTCAGAAACCCTTCTATTTATAAACTTGAAATTTTAGTGGCATTTACCTAAAACTATCAAAAATAAGTAACTTGAAGCGTTATTTTATAACTGTAACATTAATACCCCATTTTGTTACATTTCTGAAATTCGGCTATTTTCGTTATTCCTGGGTTGTTTTCAAAGTTAGAGGTACCGTTGTTACCAGAAAAATGCCTGTATCATTAATATGTAAAAAATAATATAGCCTTTTGAAAGGGCGGGATTTATCGAAAATGGTAGCCGTGAAAATAAATGCACGCGCGTGCGTGAAAAAGCTACGTACGCACTTATTCGCCAATGAGTCGATTGTATGGGCGCGCGATGATTGTTAAAAGATTTGATGGAATTCGATCTATTTTCTTTATTAAAATGCATATTTAAAGAAATTAATATCTCGCTATTAGATAGATGTTATAGGGCAGTGGTGCACAACCTACGGACCACGAACGGTTTTTGTGTATCCCGCGAAGCTGAGATGAAAAAGCAATTCGAAAACTTTAACACACATTTTTCATACGCTTTTATGAAAATTTTGATGATAAAATATTTAATATTGAAATCTTAACCATGAAAACGTTTATTTAAAATAATTTTTTATTTATATGTCACCTCAGAATGCATAGGTAACTTCCAATTAAACTCCGGCCTACCGACGAATTGGCAACTTCCAATGCGACCCGCCGAAGGATTCAAAACCACCGATACCGCCCGCCATGTAAAAAGCTTGGGCGTCACTGTTACCTATAGGGCAAGGATCTGCAACTCAGAAGATCCATACGGTGGAACTCGAAGGTATTTTACATATAACGCTAATCCAAAGAAAAAATACAATGGTAGTATATATGTCACGGTAAATGTGCGTAGTCCGGTAAATGTGTACATTTCTAGGTAAATGCGCACATTTACCACCAACTCCGGTAAATGTAAGTATAACATACTTTTACCGATTGGATTGGGGAAAAATGCACACATTTACCTAGAGACACCGGTAAATGTGGATAAATGTCGCAACACAGGCCACAACATGGCGGCGTCGCGAACATCTGTTACAGTTTAGAAGTACGGTAAATGTGCGTTGTCCGATAAATGTGTAAATTTCCTGGTAAATGTGCACAACTAAATTTGAACATGAAGGAAAATTTTACTCGGACCCACCGGGTTGGGTAAGTTAGTCGAAGTGTTTTTGGTTCCTCCTCACGTTCACTGTGTTCCTCCCTCGGGTTGGGAAGTATTCATCTTATTATATACCAGTGGAGTCGAACCTTCGATGATTTTTGTTATAATTAACATGATTATTAAAGTGTAGCATTTCTCATTCTCACTTATTTTTACATTTACCAAGTCACATCGGTGCACATTTACCGGGAAATGTACGGATAATACCTATTTCTGGAAACTTAAACTTACATTTACCGAGCTTGGTGGTAAATCTGCACATTTACGGGTAAATGTACACATTTCCCGATTATGTACCTTTACTGTAACATATATATATATATATTAAATTTTATAAAAAACCTTAAGCTTCCATTATTGTGCTTTTTAATGTAAACACCCCACATCACGTTGTGAATCACTCATACCATAAAAATATCATCATTTTAAATTCAAAGTACTATTGGGCCAATTTAATGGTGGCATGAGAGGAAACCGAAAAACATTACAGACCGAAGCTAAAGTGTGTTAGGTTACAGGAGTTTGAATTTGGTCATAAATGCAGATGCATGCTAAAGCTTGAGGAATTAGTGGAAGATAAGATTAATGATATCAGTAAATGAGAAAATGAAGGATAAATTAGCAGTAGAAGACTTTACACTGAAGTCGGTTAAGGGTAATACCTAACGTTGCTAAGATCAACAGCGGACATTGGATGCTTTAAAAGAACCTAATCTATGACGCATAGAAATTTTTTAGGTCAGGGATACTCAACCTATGGCGCATGCGTCACTTCTGACGCGTCCGCGTCTCGTAAGTGGCGCGTTGTGCTTCACACAATTTAAATAAACATTTCATTTTTCCACAATTGAAATATATCTGGGGTTGAAAACGATGATCATAAAATTTAATTACGGTTTACATCACTATATCGGATTTGTTGGTAAGTAAAAGATAGTATTTATCATTATTACATATACATTTATTGCGCGCCAAAATTAAGTGACGCATCGACACTCGGCCACAGAGATAATGCCGCACGACAGGTAAACTGTTGAGCACCACAGTGTTAGATGCAAGTAATTTTCTACGCTGTATTAAGAATGTATTATTAAGAATTAAGAATACAAAATTAAAATGACATATATAAAATAAGAACCAGTTATTAAAGCTTCCTCCTCTCATTACTTCAACGGAATTTCAGACGAACCTTTGATTTTCCTATCTCTCATTTTATGATCGACAATTTTTTAAATCAAGAAAATACCATGTTTATCTTTCCAGTTCAGCATTTAAATGCGTCAACCTTCGGTTTGAGAATAGATCCACCTTTTGTAATCATAGATATATTAAAGGTTCGCCCTATAAAAACGGGGCGAAGAACGTGTAATACTAGTGCTGCCACCTGTGAGTTGAAGACGAAAGCCCCTCGTGCCCTTACCACGGTCTCATTCTGCGCAGTTGATATTTACGACGCAAATTATCTTAAAGCCTTCAAAACAAAGCAATTTCACTCAATAGAACGTCAAAGTCACTCCCTTTCTCATTCAACTCCTCAAGGTAATGGCTCTCAATTTATATAATCACTATTTTTTGCATCTCTTATAGCATTCCGCGCAGATTTTAAGGATAAATTGGCGGGAAATTGTTTTTTCCAGGCATAGCGATTATCCTGTCGCAAGCGCGAACTGATTTCAGCTACAGTTACATTCAAGCTCATTAATCTCGTCCTTCGAAAGGAAATCTCCACTCTTTGTCGCTGGAAGCATCGAATGAAGATGCTCGGTCGCGGTTCAGCACATTTTTCATCATCCCTGTTATAAAACAAAATTGGGACAAAACGTGAAGACGTCCTTCCACCTATAATAGTAACCAATAGAGGAAACCTATGGAGAGAGAACTTCGATTGAAACATTGGGAGTTTGTGTATTCGAATTTCTCTCTTTGACCGCAGCGTGGCGCATACGTGAGGTTACGCGGCATTTGTATGAAGAGGGCTGGGAAGAAAGCGACGCCTTGTATTTTGGATGTTAAAAACCTTGGAAGCAACATAGTAATACCAACCAATCTCTAGAGCGAGTCACAAAACAATAGCTAGCATCCAAGATCTACGAAGCTATTTGGACGTCACTTAAGTCTTACCAAGAATTATTGCAGTGCATTAATAGATTAGGATCAAAATTACGGATCGCAAAAACAGTCATAAACAAGAAAATGTGTAGAAAAGTACTCGCTTAATTGGATACCTGCTGTCTCGAATGCGAGAAGAGAGCGGTTATCAAACCTTCTGACAGTTGAAAAAACGATTGAATGTCAGAGAAAATATTAGCGATGGATCGGAACGTTAATGCTTCGAACCTTTCAATTACGAAAATAACCAATGGCTGTAGTTATTTCCGCAAGGGATACGGAGGAGATTCGTGCAAGATTGAAGGTCATCGGAGAAATAACACGCAGAGAAACTAACCGCACACACACACACATACATATATATATATATATATATATATATATATATATATATATATATATATATTAAAGAAGTCTGTAGTATACACGCTAGGAAATTCCGATTTAGATGCTCCTTCAAAGCATCAACAATTTTTAATTGGTCTGATAATTACATAGTTGAATTAACAAACCCTCGCTTTTGTGGAGGATTCATTTTGGCAATATTATACATAGACACAACACTTTTAGCTATCGAAACTTCATCTAAAACAAAATCAGTAGCTGGAATTAACGAAAAAAATACTTTTGGTGAAATAATCGCTGCGTAACGCAATTAATTGCAATTTTCTCGCGTCGAAGGAAATTTAAAGACGATACGTTCGTCAGGTTCGTGTTTTTGAATGAGATCAAAACTCAAATTGCTATCCGATTGAAAGTAGGTAACAAACGTTTTTCGATAGAATACGTTTTTTTTTAATCCGACCGACATTTGTATCTATTCCTCGTCTGAGTGCGTCGAACCTCTCATTCAGCACGATAGACGCGGAGAAGTCCCTCTTTCCAGCCCAATCAATTACTACCAATTCTACGAAGAGATTGATACAACAAAAATATACGGGCAGAGAGGGGACAAGTGTTGAGGCGGCTCGCATTCCCCGGATTCCAGAGGCAGACCGCCCTTGACGTCATTACGGTCAACACTTCCCCTCCATCTTCTCCCCCTTCCTCTCTCTCCCCTTTTCCAACGCTCTCCCTCCCTCCCCTCCCCCTCTCTCTCCATCACACCTTATATATACATCCTTACTCCAGCTACCACTAAAAAACCCATAACGATGCCTCGCTAAAACGTTCATAATATTAAAACGAAGATAGTTAGCCAGGATAATTTTTTTCGCTAGAATTAGTATTTGCTTCCAGATAAGCTCTAATGCCTCTTCATCGTCGTTGCGCATCTTTAATGCGACGGCCGAAACAGATTCGTATCGGAGTTGAAGGGAGGACTTCTACATTTTCTTCCTTTCCTCGCGTACGTAAAAATGAATAGCATAGGAATATCGGCGCTAATAATTTATATGATTAAATTCGCGTCAGTTGGAAACTCGTACAGAGAGACACGGCTTGTGTTTTCATGATCAATGCCGACTATACCTCTCATCCGAAATCCTCATTAACATGCGCCAAGTCACGGTGGAATCTCACTCGTGATTTTCCTCCTGCCGTGTTCATGACCACATTTGCGGTCGCCTTGACAACGGATATTCGCCAGTGAATGGAACATTCCCTAGAACTACGTGCGTGCCAAAATTCAATGAACGAAGGAAAGTATGGTGAGTGGCATTTATAAAAAGAAACGGAATCAATCGATTAGTTTTGCAGAAAATCGTTACCATAGAAAAGGAAATATGATTTCGGATGGAAATCACACGATCCCATCTACTATCTTGGGATTCGATATAAATTTCCAATTAAAGAATTCTTAATTTAGGGTTTGCTCAGAGTAATTTCATTCGGTACCTTTTACTGGGACTGGAAAACCTGTTTGTTTATCCATTTTGGTTTTGCACCGACTCTCACCAAAATAACAACGGCGACTGCCATTAAAATGGTTGCTGTCACCTTATGATTCTCTGCGAGTAGGATAAGCGGAGTTAATTAAACAAATTCGTAATTTACGTCGCTCAGAGTCGACCATTAATTTTTTCAGATACAGTGCTATTGCAGGGTGGTGAATACGCGGCACGCTCGCCAGAAGTGGCACGCGTGCGATTTTGCTTGGTACAGCTTGTATTTTCCGTATAAAATATGAAGTTTCTTTGAGAAAGGAGTAAGATGGTGGCACGGGAAAAAATTCTGATGATTCACACTATATTCTTGGCACGAGACACTTCGCCTCCGCGCATTTTATGTGAGTATATGTCGGAGAGCCAAGAGTCAAGATTATGTTTCAAATGTCGACGTTAATATGTTTTTTTTTAGAAACGCCCGCCTTCCTCCGTAATTCCACTGGCATATCCTAAAGCCAAACGCTTTATATATTCCCTAATTTTTCCCGCATTCGAAGATAACGCCGAAGAATCATCGCAAAGAAAGTAGGTAAAATTAAACTTTCGTCCTCTCGCACATTGGTAAGAAGGAATTAAGGTGGGCAACGTGAATAACAAGATCCGCGATAATCGAACCGCGAATAAATTAGAACAGCGGTGGGCGATCTTCTCGACATTGCGGGTCACATTTGCGGTTGCGAATACTTCGTCGGGTCGCATTGGAAGTTGCCAATACATCGGCAGGCCTTATAAAGAGTTTAAATCGGAAGATACATAGAGAGTCTGAGGCATGATATATGCGAAAATAACCTCTAAATGTATTTTAGGGTTGAAAATTTCAAAATTTACGGTTTAATTATCACAGTTTTACCAACATGATACGAATGTTTGTGCTAAATTTTACGGATCACTCTCACGTCATATCTTCGCGGGCCGTAGATTGACCACCTCTGGCCTATGTTAGATCGCAAATTCGAACTCGGACAATTTCTTAAACATTTTAAAATATATGTATCATCAAACACTTACTGTTCGTGTTTTAATTTCACGATACCTACGACATTTAACATTCATGATTTTAGATTTTACATTTCATGAAGTAAAATTTAATTCGAGCCACTTACAATTTATTCGTTGAAATATAGAGTGATTTTTTTATTCGAGAACCGTGAAAAATAGTTATAACTTGAGACAGAAAATTGAAAATTTTTCGAACAAAATTTTCATGACACTCAAAAATGTTTATTTAAAAAAATAGAATAAAATACTGAAAGTGACCAGCACCAAGCCTCCGCAGCATGTTTTCCGTCACACTACACTTTGGGTATGTTCTTAATGATATATCTGACTTTTGCATTTAGTTGATCAAGTATGTATGGAGATTAGCCACCACTACCTTCTCTCTCCTTCTCTACCTCCATCCCTCTACCACCCCCTCTCTACCTTCTCCTTCCTTCTCCCTCACCTCCCATCCTCCATCTTCCTCTCCATCTTCTATCCACCTCTCCCTTAAAGGTAACATATGTGGGATCGCTACAATGCTGTCATGAAAATAAATATGTATGTAATAGTATACTTACTGAGGATGAAATTCACCGAGGTTGGTTTCAACAAGATGGAGCCACGAGTCACACAACACGTCACAGTATTGGAAAACTTTCCTACACTTGGGGACCGTTTTGTTTCCACCTCGATCTACTGATTGTTTCATTAGGTGATACACTAAAAAGTAAACATTACATATTTCCACATTCTTGGTGAACGGCGATGTCATTGAGAGTGTCTTTCAAGAAATTCCGAATCTGCGTAGGAAAACATTTAGCGGAGAGCACGTTTATGTCTTTCAGCACTATATTCGAGATATTTTTGGATACTCATATTTGTCACCAGTGAGACAACTCCTTCAGCCATAGAAAATTTATTAAAAAACCCGGGTTTTAGTCAATTTTTATGGCTGAACCCGGGTTTTTAGTAAATTTTTATGGCTGAAGGAGTTGTCTCACTGATGAAAATTGAGCCATAAGTTAACCAAACCACCAACCTTTACAATCATATTTATATATCATCAAAATTTAGTCACAAAAATGTTCAAGTTTCTATCTGAAAAGGGAAGGTTGCGAGACACGGTGAAACAATACAATAGTAAATAAACAGAATCTCCTTCACCGTAAAAACGAAGAGAATACACTCACGATGCAGGCTGCTGGTAAACATCGACGCAGGACCTAAGTCAAAAGGAGACACGCACACAGTAAACTCGAACAAAAAATTAAAACTAGACACCGATGTTTCGACAGTACTGTCATCCGAAACATCGGTATCTAGTTTTAATTTTTGGTTTGAGTATAATGTGTGAGTGGATTTTGTTGTTTCTGCGTGCGCGTGCGTCTCCTTTTGACTTAGGTCCTGCGTCGGTGTTTACCAGCAACCTGCAGCGTGAGTGTGATCATTCTCTTCCTTTTTAGAGATATAGAGGTTTTTTAGGGTTCTTGAATACAAAATCACCCTCTACACTGCACTTGGTTTTACGTTTTTTTAAAAACTATAGATGCATACGAGAAACCTTTTAAAAATCGTCGATATCTTTATAGGATGCAAATTTTCGTATACCAATCAAGAACGTCCACGTGGTATAAAATCCTCTTCAGGTTTTTGGAGGTTTCCCCATACTTCACGTCCAACCGATGCGGTGGAATTATACACGTCTCCCCTCTTTATCAACCCGTGACGTCGTCGTCAACCGATCTCCCCCTACCCCCCCCCCCCCTTCGAATCGTTTCGAAAGCAGCCCTTTAAAAACAAAAGAACCTCGCTCGCCTTCGCTGCGTGTGCATGTATGTGTACCACGTCGTTCGCTGCTAATGGCCGGATGAAAAAAAATATAGAGGAAGAGGGGACGGAAAAAATACGAAAACAAAAAAGTCACGAAAGGAAGGGGGAGGAGAAAAAACAAATCAGCATCGTTGTTCCCGGCCATTAAGTGCACGGCGTTATTGGCCTCAACCGCTTCGGCGCCACCATGCCATCCCCAGCAGACTCGCTAGCTGTTCCGAAAACCTCGCCCCTCCGGGACTTACTCTCTCTCCTCTCCATCCCTTTCCCTCCTTATTCACCCACATTCTTTCCATCCTCCCCCCGCCACCCACCACTTATTCCTCCGGAAAAAGCCTCCCTTTGCGTCCCCCCTAGGAAATCCAGAGAATGCAACCCGTATGGCACGTATGAGACTGGCGGCCCGTTGTCGATGGGGAGAAATCGTCGAAGATAAAAACAATATGGCGTTACGGGGGAATAAATTGAGAGTTTATTTTGCGTGCATGTGTTTCTCTCCTCGAGTAATTTTCTCGCGATATTGCTTTCGCCAATTAACATGGCGTGTTCTAAAAGTGGAGAAGCAAATGATAAATAGGTAAAAAAAATCTCCAAACAAGCGTGTCTTAGAGGTTATAATTGTTTTCTATAAATTTGGGATTGGAAATCAGACTTTTGAAAAACTTTAATCGGTATGTATTTAAACCGCACGCCCGTTTTCGCCGCCGTACAATTTTTTAAAATTTATATAAATATGTACTCTCTCTTTAGGGCTTGAAAAATATGCGGGGTTGCTCCCATCGAATACATTTCTGCGCATTTTAAAAAAGTATTTGGCATCTTATGCTACTGAATTTATTCCATCTCCCCATTATCCTACATTAATACGCCCCGAATCTTCACCCCCAACTCCAACTTGGCTCGAAAGTCTGCCCGAACGAAAACACTTCACTCGGAATATTAAAGGTTGAAGATAACCGAATGCAACATGCAACTGAAAGGGAGGGAAAACAAGCGAGGGAAGAATTGTAAAACAAATTATATCTGGCGCTTTTTCTTGTTTTGGGATTATGACGTCATCATAAGATTACATCTTTGGTTGAGATTGACTGCCTCGTAATATAACCTACCACTCGTATTTAAAAGCTGTGCAATGCTGTGTAATAATATTTTCCCATTTAAAAGCAGTGGACTCGTTGCTATGGCAGTTTTTTTTCCCATTGTTAAAAATCGGAAATTTCCCCCTCTTTTTGGTTAACGCTCTCATTCGGCACGGATTTGAATTTTGTTTTCAGGGACTATAAACCTCAGTCTCTCAGCTACAGTACTGTTTATGTCCCGGGCTTCTATCTTAGTTTTAACTAATTTTAAAATGCAAATTTATAATGCCCTGCACCGATATCATGCTTTTCTTATGGGGGTAGAATTGAAACAAAGGGTTGGAAATATACATCGACTACTCCTCAGCAGCTCATCCTAGATCCATAAAATTTGTACCACGTGAAGCCCTCATATAGAACGCCCTATTCTGAAAATTCGGCTTCTCAAAGTTGCAGTATTTTAGAGATATTGCCCGGACGGACAGAGAGACAAACCGAATACATAAGCGATTGGAAAAAAGCGTCAATTAGGGGATTTGGAATTTAGAATAGGATGAGCTGGAGTTGCCTCCAACCACGTATGTAAAGACTATGGCAAACGCGCTCTTTGTACCTGCGGTTTTAGATTCTGCTGTTTGAAGGGGGCAGGAAGAAAGTCGAGCGTAGTGTAAACTTTATTTTTGAGGCTCTGCCGTAATATGGAAACTGCAGTGCAGTGCTACGTTCGTCACCAGTCATACTCCTTAAGCATTCACTTAAATGGAATTTGTTGTTGGTGAATCCTCGGCCTCAAAAATTCGATCTCCCTCCCTCTATGCTCACCATCATCGATATGATCACTACGAACGAATCATCGTCACTCTTTGGCGAGTACAGTACGATAAAAACATGTTTAGTAAATATTTTTACTTCGTATTTTAGTTCAGACTTTACTGTCGATGTATTTCAAGCTCATATTTCATTGTTTGATTTGGATATTCCATATAGTATATGTACAGTGATTTACTCTTATGCATTATTTTAAAATATCCTATCGGTTCTTTCTGCCATATACTTCCCCATTTTAATTTTTTCCCATGAGCTATTCTTATTACATAGCATTTTGTTATGCTATATTCCAAGGTTGTATCTCCATTTAAATTTTTTCTCCATAAGTTGTTGAGTTTTTGCTACACGGTTTTACCCAACGAGGCCTTTTCCAAGAAGGCAACCCCCGCACTGCGTAATGAACTACTTTTATACTTACACACTGCCGAATTCAAACGGAAGATGATAATAATTCGAATGATAGAGGATCCAGTGTAAACTTAGAAGAGAGAGAGGAAAGAAGGGATGAGAGAGCTAGGGAGAAGGAAAATGATCGCAGAAAGGGTAGGTAAGAGTGAGAGAGACAAAAAGATGGGTAAGAGAAGGGTTTAAAATGGTAACCGAGTCAGGAGAAAAGAGGAAGAGAGAGGAATAAGAGGAGAGAAAAAAGGCATGGGAAGAAGCGGTAGAGGAGACGGAAGAATAGAAGGGGTGCATCCGGGTGCGTCCAGGCCCATCAGAGCTTGCGTGCGTACGTTTCCCTTTACGAAGGGGCGGCAGGAGGAGAGATGGAGAATATAGGGAGAGGGTGCGAGGGAGAGCACGGCCGGACACGCAACGCGTTCGGTTCAACGAACTATGGGGGACGGAGTGGGAAAGATTGACCGGGGTTGAGGTAGAGGGTCCGGGGGGGAGGGAAAGAGGGGGGGGAGGGAAAGAGGGGTGGGAGGGAGAGAGGGGAGGGAGGAGAGGAAGGGGACGGGTGGAGGGAGGGTGGAATAAGAAAAAAGAGGATATGGGGGCGAGGCTAAAGAGAAGAGAGAAGCGCGTGTATAGAAGGATTGCGGAGCGAGGAGGAGATTCCAAGAGTTGGAGGAAGGAAGGGAAGATGGTGCAGGGGCGGCGTTAGAAACGGTGTCCGTGGTTCCCCCCTTGTCAGGATCGATATTCATCAACTGCCGATCGGTTTTTTTTCCCCCTTTGTTGCCCCAGATTTTTACTCTCTTATTTGCAACGTTGTGGGCGCCTTTCTACCGAATACATATTTTTTTCGGAGAGGTTCTCCCTGCTTCTTTTTTGTTCCTACCCCCTCCCCTCCCCGTTTTTCCTTCTCTTATTTCCCCTCCCACTTCCCTCATAATCCCTTCCTTGGCCAAACTGTGCCCAAGAAACAGTCTGTGCGGGAAGGGAGAGCCGCGATCCTTTTGTGAGCCTGGACGACCAGTCGTGTTTCTGGAGCGAAGAACAGTTTCCTCTGTGGGTGGGCGGCTCCTGGGAAGGTCCATAAGGGAGGCGGACAGACGGTGGTATACGATATTCAAAGACAACGCAAAGGGAGAAGGGCAGTTTTTTATGGTCCACGGAGATATTGGGTGTGTTTTTTAACAAGTGCACGGGGAATATGTTCTTGACCCGTTTTCATCAGCATAAGGGAGTTATTATTTTATACATCTCTAAACACATCTCTGTCTCTCCGTCTCTCTCTCTCTCTCTCTCTCTCTCTCTATATATATATATATATATATATATATATATATATATATATATATATATATATATATTTGTTTATTTATTCTCCCAAAGAAAGTATATTGTGAGGAAACATAATTAATTTATATTGTAGTCTACTCGCTGAAATTCAGTTTTGGTATTAAATAAATCAATTCCCCCAAGATATTTACCAGCATATTTTCGGATCTACTTCTATGAGCAGCAATTACATTAAATATACTTTGTAGTTAGCTCTTCATAACGTGTTAAAACCTCTCATTATAGTTTCCTACGTACTGTCATATTGCACATAAAAAAATCGAAATTGCGGAAACCGGGTGTATAGTGATGAAAACTTCAGAGCATACGGTGGCAGTTTTGCTATTAATTGAATCGTGAATGAAACGCGTTTACGACGTGTTTTTCAACAGGGAAATTTTGTTAAAATCTGTAATTTTGCGCAATTTGCCGATAAACATACCCCTAGTTATGTGCATGTATCAGTTATACCTCGCTGTTCGCGGGTTTGCGTTCTTGGATACCCGCAAAATCGTGATTAGTAAGTAAATAATGTGGAAAATTGAAGTCGGTTTCTGCATCTTCGAGAATCGACTGTAGAGCGCATTTATTTCATCGCTATGTCCATCGTTGTACAAAGAAAGAAAGTAACAAAGAACGAGAAAAATGACCCTAAGAGAATGAAGAAGCAAGAAAAAGAAAATTTTATTTAAGTTACCATGAATCTTTTTGGGGATGGAGTTGTCTGAGAAGTTAGCGAGGAGAGATGAAGAAACTGACTTTAGGAATCCTCTGATCTCTCGTGTTTATGTTTGTAGTTTTATTTTATAAATGTCTTCATTGGGAGCGACCATAGAGACAATTCTTGAAATTGATGGCCTTTTTTACGAATCGGTCCACCTCCATTAATTATCGATCTCCATTTGTATTTTCTGTGCTTTCTTTGACTCTATGCCAGTGATTTTCAAACTGTGTCTCGCGACACATTAGTGTGCCGCTATCTGCAATGAAATGTGTCGCGAGAGATACTTAAAATGTGCACAAGAAAATTTTAATACAAACGTAAATTCTTCCGGTAAATACAAAGCGAAACTGCGTAAAGATATGTAAAGATCGATGGCTACAATTAACACTAAAATTAAACAAAGAAAAAATATACACAACCCAATAAGAATATAAACGAAAGAGTTTGGAAATAATGCTAACTTTATATTAATACGCTTTAACCCAAATAGTCGGCAACCTTCGGCACTTTAATCAGTTAAGTGATCGCAAGCTCACCATGCACTGCAGAATACCTTGTCGGTCTCTCCTGGTACGTGAATTTAACACATTTTTAAATGCATGTGTATTATATTTGCACATGTACAAAATAGAAAACTGATGGAGGACGGGAGGTGTCACGTTAATTTTGGTACGTGGCCTAGGGTGTAGGAAAAAGATTGGAAGACACTGCTCTATGCATTCACCTTCGCGCTGTGATCGCCAAAATATTCTCTCGGCAGATTCTCGTCCAAACACTGGCTGTCTAAGGAAGACAGACCCATTCGTATAAACGGAAGGAATGCTTTTCGTCAACCTCCTTGCTCTGATTTCCTTTTTAGTGTTGATAGTCCTAGAAAAGCTTCCTCTGCGATATTTTAACGAGAAAAGTTGAAAAATATTGCCGGGTAAGGGCGAAGCTAGTCACTATTGCTCGCTTGCTCTAAGGTGGCAGGGGAAGGGAAGGAATGGGATGGAGAAACTTTAAGGGGGAACCGACGTCAGACCCAATGCGCAGTAATACAATTTTGATTCTCATGGGTCCAAGTTCGCGCATCAAATGCCCACACCTAAACACCACCTTCTCTATAGGCGGTCCCGCCTCGAGGTTGGACTCTTCCCTCCTATTGCGCACGGCCACGTTAGAGCGTTTTTACTATACTCAAGTGTTTCAGAAGTCCGTTAACTTACATGTTATATTTATTTTTATATTTTTGTTGTATGTATGAATCATTAACCCTCATAATCATTTACTAGCTTTACCCGCGCAGAGCATCTGCGCGCTAGTACTTTCTTTATTGCTCAGTATCATAAATTTCTTTATACACAAAATTTTCGATCTCTTGATTTGCTGATACAATAGTTAGATAGTCAAATGATCTCGCCATCCCTCTCTCCCTCCCTTGCTCTCCCTCTTTCTCCCTCCCTTCGTCTCCTCCTCCCTTCCTCTCCCACCCTTCCTCTCTCCCTCTCTCTCTCTCCTCTCTCTGTCTCCCACCCTCTCTCCCTCCCTAAATAAAGTCGTTTGTCTGTCTGTCTGTCCCTCTCTACCTCTGTCTCCCCTTCTTCGTTCTTCTTTGATTTGCTTCATCAACAGATTGATTGGCTCGTTCCGCTCTTCTTCTCGCATTATGATCAGCGTAACGTGTTGCTCTTGAAGCCATTACTTTTATTTTCAACTAACAATTTAAATATTAATTTAATTAATTAATATATAGTTGCATATAAACATTATCTAAATTGTATTTCAATGCGATATAAAGAAGCTGTTTATCACGTTTCTAGAGAAATTGAGTAAATAAACATTAGACACTTTTTATTTGGTTGCGATATTAATACGGAAAAGTAATACCATGTATTACTTCTAAAGTGGTAAATATTTTGTTTTTATTTAAATTGACGTAGTTCTACTTGGTTGTTATGCATCTATATAGAATGATATGCATTTAAAAATTTGCCTATTACGCACCGCCGCGTTAGAGCGTTTTTACTATACACAGAGTGTTCCAGAAGTCCGTTTACCTCGAGGTGGAGAGGAAAAAATAAAACTTACGTTATATTTATTTTAATATTTGTTGTAATATTTATTGCTATATTTATTTTTATATTTTTGTTATATGTATGAATCATTTACCCTCATAATCATCTATGTCAAGAGCATCAACATGGGAGGCATTGTTTTAATCACAGAGGATGATGAGGCGGGCCACATTGGTCGTTGAGGATTCTATGGCGGGCAGCATAGGAAGTTGCCTATTCTCTGGTGGATCGGATTAGAGTCAAAGTCGGAAGCTACCCATAGATTCCCAGATGCCGTGTAGATGAAAATCGCCTTAAAAAGTTCTTTTAGCGATTACATTTAAATATTTAGGATTTTACGACCATCATTTGAATTCAAAATTACGTGTTTCTAAGTTTAATCTTACAGATAGCATTTTCGTTAGGACTTCGTGGTCCGCACAAAACGCTCTCAAAGGCCGCATATGGCACGCGAGCCGTAGGTTGCCGACCTCCTATGCTGTCCAAGGAGAATGGCACGGCTAACGAGGAAAAGGAAGGGAAACGTTTCAGCTGTTAGGCGACTCGAAAGAGAATTATCAAGAGATGGAGAAGGCATCGCTGGAGAGGACGAAGTGGAGAACTCGGTTTCAACTATCGTCACGGACCCACCCGTCTGGAAACCCTGCTATTCTTATTTCTTACAGGACTCAAGATACAGAACGTGTTGTAGCATAAGAATATGACTGGTATGTATATCTGCAGTTCCGTCTTCTTCGGAGCGCGTGCGTTGATGCAATGTACGCGAACGACAATGCAAAAAATTCGTTCGAGGGCGAAGTATGGCGAGGTGGAAATGTGAAATAACTGGTCCACGGTCATGGAGACCTGGCGATCGAAGCTTGATTTATTTTTTCCCTTCCTCTCCGTTCGATCTCTCTGCGGGGATCTTATCCGCTTGCTTGAAGAGTTTTGTGGGTCTGGAAAAAGAGTGAGTGCGTGCGTGCGTGTGTATGTGTGAGAAAGAGATGTGAAGAGAGAGGGAGTGGCAGAGTGTATCTATGCAAAAAGAGGCGGTGGAGATTCGCGGCACCGTTGTTGTGCCAAATCGTTTCACGGCCGGTTGCCTCGGAGACCCATTGTCAAAACTCAGGTTTTTAAGGTATCGTAAGAGAGACAGATAAAAAGACGGAGAGAGAGAGAGAAAGGGGGCGGGAGAGGAAGATAGTAGAATCGGCGAGAGAAGGAAAAGAGGCGAGACGGGGTCGGTTTTCATTCTTTCAAAATGGCGACGGAGATGGACGCAAGGTGCAGCCCATGGACAGAGTGACGAGGATGAAGTTCCCACGTCGATCCTGCAGATAAAATATTCGAACGGGTTCCACATTGCGAGGCGTCACGTATTTTTTTTCCTAAGAGGAGGCTTTAGGTGATTTTTTTTACTTCGTGCATGCTCGGTTTCGCCATTCAAATACGTTAGATCACAACGTAACTTGTCGAGTTGCTTTTAATCTTCTGGCTATTGGAATCATCAAAATGATGCGTGTTACCATGTGGTAATGAAGGTTAATCTTTCTTACGATGGAACCGTGGTACTTTTCTTATTTCTGCACTTTTTCTTATCTCAATTTATCTTCAACTGAATGACTTTGGACAAAATAAATAAAATCCACAATTAACAATTAAACGATTCAAGCAGTCCGTTTCTCTTTTGCTTAATGTTGTGTGTTTCATATGGCAACTATTTTTTCAAAACAGTGTAATCAACGGGAAAAAATCAAACTGGTTAACGGTCACATATTAAATTTAATACCATATATATATATATATATATATATATATATATATATATAGATAGTGTTTTTTATATAAAAGGTGTCGGAACGCTAAAGATTTAAGCGGGGAAAAAAATAGAAACGAAATGTAATTTGTCATTGGAGGAATATTTTGTACAATATGAGTAAAATGTTATTGCATTGCAATTTCCAAATGATATGAGAATAATTCCTATGATTCAATACGAAAAGAAAGGCCCATCTCACGGAATATGGGAATAAAATTTTTCGACGCCGTTAAGGAGATCGAATGCGGCCGTATCAGAGCTAGATTTCGTCGAAAAATTGGGCCATTAAGCTGGAGAGTGTAAAAAAGAACGGGCCCGCGTAAATATTTGGTGGTGAAAATGTCCCGGGTGAATTGAATAAATTGCGTCCCAATCTTTTCGGCGCTCATTCATGTCTGGCCTTCATGTCTTGCCTCCCGTTTTATTCCTCGCGTGAACGTTACCCTTCGCCCAAATATCAGCGCTCGCGAGCTTTGAACCCGAGAGAGAGGCAGTTATGAAAGAAAAGAGAGGGAGAGAACGACTCTTTTCACTACTCCGCCATCTTTTCTGCTTCCCCGCCGCCGTCGCTATGACCCAATTCTGGCGCTCGATTACGGGTTCATTTCCCCAGTGCTCACGGAGGGAGGGTGGGACCCCTAGGTGCAAACAGGGACACTATATGGTTTCTCCACGACTACGAGAGCATTCGGAACCGCTGTCGTGGGAAAATGAGGTAAACGTTAATGTCTCCTATCTTTATTATTCGGACGTCGATATTTCGGGTTAAACCAAGTATTTATTTTCTTTGGGAGAGGAGGTCCATTTAACCCAACGTTTGATACGAATATGTTGCGATCGTCACGCGTCATCCGTTGTTTCATTTTCCGTCGCCATGACGCCGCGATTTTGTTTCGCTTGTGTCAGAAATATGTATACGTCAACTACAGTACTACATGTTCTTCTGTCTGGTGACGTGTACTTTGTAGGTATAATGATGATTCGATTAGTTGTTTTTATTATTTTTGAGGCTTGTTCGCCAAGTTTTAATGATGTCTATTTGTGCTATTCATATTATTAACACCTCAAGTTGTCACGGCTTTTTACTCATAAACATTACCTCGTTTGGAGCTATATTTCACTTAATGTATTTAATCTCAATGATCTTGCTGTTACTTTTAAGATTATTTGGGAATGGATGTCGGGTTACGTTTTTCACATAAACAATCGGGTGTCGTTGAACCGGTGTTGCTATTTCTGACGTTAGTGGAATGTCGGAAAATTTAAAAAATATGCTTGATTCTCTTGACGCATTACCGGAGAAGGAAGGAAGGGTTTACAAGGAGAAAATATGGACGAAAAAAATTAAGGCTATCAATCAATAATAACTAAGAAAGCAAAGCAAAGAGGCTACACTACCTACAACAAAAAGAACACGAACCAATTACTTAATGAAAACAATATCGCAGCGACTCGTTGTTTTTAGAGGCAAAGAAAGCTTCCTTTCGGGGAAAATTTTCTATTTTTTTAACATCACGGAGGAATAGACCTACTTCTAAAATGTAAATATATTCGCATTTAACACGCGGTTTTTCCTCTCCATCCCCCTCCTTTCTCGATCCCGATACATTCCTGTTAAATTTCATCCCAAACTCATTAACAGCCTCTGGGCATCCGACCGGAAAAGCTATTTATGTTATAAAAACGGGAGAAAGAACGAGTATAATCCCCCAAAAACGAAAATTTAATCATCAAAATGGAAAGACCAACCAACCCTCTTCAACTCTCTCTCTCTTTTCTCATCCTTCCTGCTGTAAAAAGGGGTGAAAATGCCATGTCTATCTATATAGGTAGTAGTCGGGTGTGGCATACGGTCTATAGGATTCTAATAAACGATATGATTTTAAAAAAAGTGGAAGGACAGAGGTAGAGAGATAAATGTGGCGGTGATGATGAAGGGATGAAAAAGAGGTGAAATGGAGGAAAGGGGAAGAGAGACAGAGAGAAGGGAAGGCAGAAAGAGGTAGAGTGGGTATTTTGGTAAAGAATAGAGAGTATGGAGAGAGAGAGAGAAATAGAGAACCCGGTGAGATGAAACAGAAGTGGAGGCGAAGGAGACGGAAAATAAATTTCATAAAGATAAATTAGAATCGGGGATAGAGAGAAAATGGTGGAGATATGATAATATAAAATGCAATATGCTAATGCCTGAGAGAAGGAGGGAGAAAGAGAGAGAGAAAAAGAGAAGTGTGCTTTTGTGCATGTACGAGTGTATGTGAAGGGAGAAGAGATGGAAAGTGAAATGCTATGAGGAAAAGTGCCCGTGGATGACAGAGGCATAAAAAAGAGATGCGAGCTTCGGATGGAAAACGGAAATAGAGAAGAGAGAGAGAGAGAAAATTCCTTGAATGGAGACATTAAAAATTTAGAGGCGCATGAGAAGATGGAAGGCCTGTCCGTCTACGAGGAAAGAAAGGAGATTTCGCGGAGACCGCAAAACACACACACACACATCATCATCATCATCATAGGTAGTCTGTCCGTAGACAGGTCCGTGGTTATTCATGGTTGAACCTGGTTCTCCATATACTCCTATTTTCCACTGTCCTCTTCATATCTTGATAACTCTCATTCCCTTTCAAATCGTCTATCAGCTGAAACCTTTTCCTACCTCTTTCCCTTCTCCCATCTAGTTTTCCTTCTAACACGTCTTTAATCATACTCTCTCTCTCCTCAGGTAATGTCCAATCCAGTTTGCCTTCCTGTTTCTAATAGTCTGTATAATCATTCGCTTCTCTCCTACTCTTCATAGTACTTCATTGTTTTTCATTCTATCTGTCCATTTTATCTTCAGCATTCTCCTCCAAGTCCACATTTCAAAGCTTTCCAAGTATTTGATGTCATTTTTCCTTAGCGTCCATGTTTCTGCCCCATACAATGCTATACTCCATACGTAGCATTTTACCAACTTCTTGCGGATATCTTCCCTTATATTCCCTGTAAGTAGTTGTTTCTTTCTCCTGAAAGCCGCTTTTGCTTTTCCTATTCTAGTTCTGATCCCATCCGTGCATTTTGCTTCTCGTGTTATCATGCTTCCAAGGTATTTATATTATGAAACTTGTTCTAAAGGCTTTCCTCCAATACTTATATTCAGATTCGCTTCTTTACCCGATATTCGAATGACCTTGGATTTTTCTGAATTTATTTCCATAGCGTATTTTATACCTGTTATTACTAGTCTATTTATCATTTTCTGGAGTTCCTCTTCCTTTCTTGCTAGAAGTACTTGATCATCCCCGTATTTTACTGTTCTTATAATCCTTCCTCCAATTTTTAAATCTCCTGTGCCTTCTAACGCTTCTTGCATCAGACTTTCTCCATATATATTGAATAAGGTCGGCGATAGGCAGCAGCCCTGTCTTACTCCTCTACCGATATTTACTCCGTTGGTGTCCTCATTCGCCAACCTGACCTTTACAACTTGATTCACATATAGATTCCTGATCAGTCTCCTGTCTCTCCAGTCTACACCTATATCCTTTAATATGTGCATCAGCATTACCCAATTTACTCTATCAAAGGCCTTCTGCTAGTCTACGAAACATACGCAGATATCTTGACTGTACTCTATTGCCCTTTCTGATATGATTCTAACTACTCCTATAGCATCTCTAGTTCGTCGTCCTTTTCTGAAATCGAATTGATCTTCCCCTAGTATTTCTTCTGCCTTTTTCTCCATCCTTTTATTAAGAATCCTCGTGATGATCTTCGAAGTGTGTGACAGAAGGCTTATCGTTCTGTAATCTTTACGCTGCATTGCCTTTGGCTTCTTCTCATTGTTACTTCTAGGAAATCCCGAGGCCACTCTCCCGTGTAGTAAAGCTTATTAATGAATTTCGTGATCGCTTTTCGTACTTATGATTCCATCACTTTAAATACCTCAGCCGGTATTCCATCGCTGCCCGTGGCTTTCCCTTTCTTTATTTCCACTATCGCTTTTTCTACTTTGCTCTCCATAATACTTGGTTCTAAGTTGTCTTCTTCAATGTTTTCCTCATCTTCCAGTTCTATTTTTGCCGATCCTGCCTGCTTGCTGTATAGTTCCTTAATGTATTCTTCCAATACCTGTGCTACACCCTTTGTTTTTGAGACTATCTTCCCATCAGTATTCATAATTCCTTTACCACAAATTCCATTAGACTTCTTTTCTTCTAATTCCAGTGCCTTAGCGCACATCATATCGTACCGTCCTAACTTCTCCATTTACTTTATTTCATCACATTTTTCTTATATATATATATATATATATATATATATATATCGTATATGAAAACAAACAATGCCAAAATGATTAGGAAAGACAGTAGGAGGATATTAATAAGAATAAAGAGCAGATCGAAAGACAAAGACGAGAGGTATATGGAAAGAAGGAAAGAAAGTGGAAGAGATAAAGAGAGGGAGATACCGAGGCAGGAGATGAAAGGAAACGGGATATTGGTTTAAAGGGAGAGGAACAGGGGTGGTTTTTATGAGCTGTTGAAGAGTATAATAATTAAAGGAATGGAAGTTGTTTTATTTGAGGTTGAGCGGGGAAAGAGAGAGTAGAGAAAGGAGGGAGATAAACTCGAGAAGAAGAGATGGAGTTTTCTTAAACGAGGAGATAGGTGGAGAAAGAGAGAGAGAAAGAGGAGTGAGAGAGCTTAGGAAGCCGGCATGGACAGGAGGAGGAGAAAGGACAAGGGTGACAGAGGGAAAATGTTTCGGATTGAGAAAGAATTAGCCGGCGTATCAACACTTAAACCATCGACTTTTGTTTTTTGATATACGATTCGATGAGGAATTCTTGAACATTTACTGCCCCAGAATGCATTGGCGTATTCAGAAATTATTAAATGGGAGAGGGGTTTAAAAATTCATAATTCTATTTCAAAAAGGTCTATGGTCAAGGACGCCAGTAGAGGTTGAAAAAATTAAAAGTGAAGGATAGAGATACACGAGGTGCGCATTACTACTGTCAATTTTTAGTTCTTCGTTCGTTGATTCCATGGAAACGGCCAACGCTCTTAACGCATACATGGGAACGTATCTTTAGCCTGGCGCGCGCATGGTTCAAGTGATTAAAAATGTAATTGGACATTAAAAATAATGAATTCTTGATCGCTTTTTTTTAAATAAAGGAATAAATCATTAAACGAAAACTTAACCAGAGTAAAAGAGAAAAATTTTGACTCATGGGTAGGTCTCAACCCCCAAAACTTCCCTCCCCTATAAGTATACGCCACTGCCAGGATGCGAATCTGGGACGTCCCGTTCCTCAAGGCGGTGGGGATGAAATAGTAAGGAAGCCGGGAAAGAATTAATGAGCTACAAAGTAGGTAGAAGTGGGGCGGAGGATGGGGGGAGTGGAAGGATTTTGAGTTGAGTGTTTGATGGAAAATGGGAGAGAGAGAGGGAGAAGGTTAGCGAGTGGGAGATATAATGTCACCCATTCAATGGATCCTTTGCAAGAACATTCGGAAAGGCAGTAGAAACTGAGTTAACTCCTCGAGGCAAAAATCTCTCCTCTTTATTTCCATTCTAAGTCGAGGCTTTTTGGCGGGAAGGGGTGAAAAACAAGGGGATGGGGTTGCAAGGAGTTGGGTGCGGGGGAGTGGAGAGGGGAAAACATAGATGGAGAGAAAGAGAGGGAAGCGGTGATGGTGGATACGGGAAAAAAGAAGGCTGTTGAAAAAAATTCTCATACGAGAAAGTGAAAGGGGAAAAGCCGCTGAGGCTTAATTTAAGAGGGAGCTGGAGTCTAGTGGAAAGGGTACGTGGGAGGGAGAAAGGGAATAGGAGTGGAGGGGAAAATTTTTCTTCGAGGAGAGGATCAGTGTTTTTTAATAAAGGGACTAAGAAACTGTTGTACGCTCGCGAAAACTTATCCGAGGGAAAACTGCAGAACGGAGTAAACACAGCGGTTGGATTTTCTACGTGCTTTGTGACTTCTTTTGCATCAAAATAAGAATAAACCTTGTGATATTTATGCGAATATTTGTTTTCAGCGAGTCTGGGCAACGAATTACATTTTTGTTTCTATAAAACGATGTGCATAAGTTGCGCAGAATGTGATATTTATTCTGTCTCGGAGGAAACTTCGACGCAAACAAAACACTTAAATTATTTGCATATATTGATATATGTTGTAATAATGGAGCCATGTAATCGGTCTTTTGTAAATGATTTAATGTGGTGCTTCTCAACAATTTTGGCTACACGGCACCCTTTCAAACTAGAGCAGCATCTCATTGCACAAAAACATCTCGGTAAATATTTTAATAACAATATGAACGATCTATCCATACAAACATAATAATGCGAATCAAAAATTAAAAAATTCCCAAGCATTACAAAAATATTATTCTACTGTAATTGATAATTACTGATTTGCCGGAGCTATAGGTATAAGAGGTTGATTAGCCAAAAATAAACACACTCTCTCTCACACACACACTGGCTTGCTGCTGCTTTTCTATAATCATGACCCCAAAGTTTTACAGAAAAAATATTAACAAATTAGTATCAGAACTCTCAGAGGATTACAAACCAATTTTAAGGGGTAAGGATGTCTTCATATTCTATATAAATTTATATCTGCAAGCGTTAATTAACATTTGAAAACCATAATAAAACAAGGAGATTATAAGTGGATAGCTTCTGTTGACTTATTGTACTAAGGCGATAAAAGCATGTGTTAATTTTTGTTTATTTTATAATCAGCCTTTAATGGTCTTTTACGATGAATGCAATAACGAATTACATAGGCGGATTCCTAAAACCACCCTCTGGCAGTGGCGTAGCGAGGGAGGAGCAGAGGAGGGCAGTTAGCCAGGGCGCAGGGCTGAAGGGGCGCAAACTCATGAACCGAAAATTAAAGTTTCTGTTTATAAACAATAATAATATTATAATATATGCCGAATTAAAGCACTTGAGTTTCCATCATATTCTCTACATTACATTTGTCTGGAAAAGGGGGGTGCATCTCTGTGACTTGCCCTCGGGCGAAGGAGATCCTAGCTACGCCACTGCCCTCTGGGCAGGATTCGAGCCCGCGACCCTGGTATTGAGATACAGACACTCTTAATCATCCCTCTACGAAGGCCGGCATATTCATTATTTTTCATATATGCATAGTACATTTTCGTGGAACCCTTGCGGATCCCCTGTCTTCCCCAGATCCTCCTCTTCCATGGAACCCTAAGGGTTCGCGGAACTCCAACTGAGAAGCACTGATCTAATCCAATGAAAATATTTACAAAATTAATCGACTGCGCAAAAATTTCGCAGGTTATTCTTCATTTGATTCAAGTTAACATTTATATGTATACTTATTACTGAATCTCTTCCATTATTTAATTATATTTGATAACGAATATAAATTCGCCGCCAGCAAATATCACGCTGAAAAGAATTGATATCGCGTCTTCAGAAAAAAGAAAAATCCGAAAAATATTTGTTTGAATATAGCAGTCGGCGTTAAAACCTAAACACATAGGTAATCCAGTGGTTCTCAAACTTTCAATTGTCGCGGCTCCTATGATTATCATTCGACCCCCTTTGAATTGAAAATAGTAAAAATGAGAAACTTTATTGAAAATTTCTTCATTTAATGTAACTATTTATAATTTTCTTCATATCGTCTTTCCAAAAATTCCCTGATAACATTTAAATTATTCGTGAAAACTATATTTGTCGACATTTCACCATGGATCCAAAATAACTCTGCGTCCCTCTGGGGGACCGCGGCCCACAGTTTGAGAAACACTGACATAATCGACCAAACCAATGGTAGAGCTAACCCTAAGACGGCTGACGTCAACCCACCGCCGTGTCATGAGACCGGATGCAAAACTACGTCGCAGCCGCCCATTAGTAAACAAGGAACGTCGTAAAAATAGAATAGACTGGAAACTTCAAGATGCTACATCACTTTTACACGGCATCTTGAGGAAAAACTTTTCGACGAGCCTCTCTCCTCTCATTCACGAAAGTCATGCATTGGCAGGGTTGCTTTGATCCCGCCAATGAATAAAGTAGATCGGTCAATAATTCCCCAGCGTGCAACCCGAGACGTCAACAGCCGCTTTCCCGCATGCTGCGCGAGCACTCTTTGCTTCCAGACCGCAGAGACTAAGTGAGAATGAGAATCGCGCATGAAAATCATTCTAAAGGAAATACATCAATGACAATCTTCATCACAATGTTTTGGATCATGGACCCACTTACACGGATATCATTCACTTGCCTACACGTGCGCTCAGCGATGCACGCCGTGGGTTTGTTGACAGCGCGTCGTCTGATCAACAAAAGTGTGGTTCAAAAGAGACCGATGGCTATCTGAGGGTGAAGGGATACGATAGTCCATAATAATGGAAACGATTATCTCCTCGTTAAAATCTTAAAGAAATAATTCCTCACGGAGAAAAGAAAGTAAAAAGAGAACAACTATAAAAACAACAACAGGAGACAGCCACTCCACGGGAAAGAGTTCGGACGGTCGATGGTAGGTGGCAGCAGAATGCAAAGGAGTTCCTACTTATAGCAATGACGGTTTTTCGGTGTTTATTTACGTTTTTATATGTTTAAGAGTCACAGTGTCAAATATCAGTCACGAAGATAATTCTTATGCTATCAAAGTTGATGAATTTTTAAAACAGAAATGTAGATATGAAAATAACTTCATGTAGATATAAACGTTGACAATATTTTGTTTTTCATTAAAGTTAATTTGTAATACCATTTTAAGGAACATTGGACTAGAAAAATGATATCATGCTGCAATTTTTAATATGATTTTATATCTTTACAAAAATGCCACGATAATAAACACAGGACGCATCGACCAGACGCCAAAACAAGCCTTGGACTGCAAGGTCCTTGAACCCAGCCTGCACTGCGAGGCACTCTTGCGGAAGAACGGAAAATCTCCAGAGTGAGAAAAACATTCTCGTGACCAATCAAAGTAGAGGCGGCAAAACGATATATTTTAAATCAAATAAAAACATTTTTTTTTATTTTAGCACATTACAACTTATCGAAGCCTAGTAAGATATGTAAGGTCAAAATTTTCCAATTTGTAAATTACATGCATATATTATCGATATAAATACATATTTGGAAGAAAATCCTCGGCCATGATCTTAAATTTTTAGTTTCGAGTATTTTCTAGGTAATTCCATTGTTTAGTTTTGAATTTGAAAACAAATCACTTAATTGAAATTGTGTAAAATATTTAGTTACAGAAATTTTAATTCTTTGGGAGTAGATGTAGAATTTGAGCAATTTCTTCTAAGCATCATCCATGTTGATTAAATTAGAAAGGATTTTAAGAATGAGCTGACGCATACACATACAGACTAAAGTAAGACAAAAGAATAATGGATATGATCGACTTATGGGAAGTTTCAGGGCAATTTCTTCTTTGTAGGTTACGGAGTGTGGACACCCACAGCAAGTGAAAACATTGAAGGAAAAGAGATAAAAGTGGGAGGATGCGTAGGAAGTCGGTGGGTGTAGCGTGGAGAAATTATCTTCCACAAGACAATGAGTGAGCGGCTTCGAACTCCACTCCATTCTCCAAGCAACCATAGTAAAAGTACCGCAAACATGAACATGGCGCCCCTAATTTCGTGAAAATTATCTTTTGGCAGCAGTACATTCTGTCACATTAGCTTCTAAAGCAAATTCATGCTTTTACCAGTAATTAATATATCAGGTCATAAAATTGCTATTCGATTTCCAGACTATGACACCTTGCGTGATTCAGTAAACTACTTAATTTCCTGTTATACGTTTAATATACATTTGTTTTCTTTTTTATCATTAAGCAAAAATATTATTCTTCAAGGAAATTAAATCTTGCATTGCCTAAAACAATCGATGAAAAATATCAAATATTTATTATTTTAAAGGCTTTATGAAAATACCATAGAAATGTATTATTAGTAAGCTTACTGAAAAATTGTATTATACATATTTTGATACACAGATGATAGATGGGTGCCTTTATTTGGGTGAATTAGAGGCTTACACATAAACCCAATTGCCATTTAAAACAAGAAGAAACATTATAGATAATGATACAAGATTGGAAAGGTGCACTTCATGTCGGAGTACACAGAGTTTCCAAATGCGTGCGTGTATTTTTGGCTAATAAACATCTTGGATTGTTATAGCCATAATTCTTCCACACCGAACAAAATCACAAGGGAGGAGAGAAACCCGGTGCCGGTGTTAGCCTACTCTTAACGAAGAGCAACAAGGGGACCAACTGCTTAACGTCCCTTCCGAAGGACGGAACGCTGAATTTGCGCGGTCTCCTCAAACCACACAAACAAGGAGCCGGGCGACCTTGGAAAAAATCCTACTTTCGCAGGATACTTGCCCGCTGCCCTTTCGAGCAGCAGGCGAGTAGCAGCCAGCGTCCTAACACCACCGGCACCCCCAGTTTCTAAATGCGTTCTTTGGGATTTCACAATGTTCTCAATTTTTTTCGCCCAGATGAGTATTTAACGAAAAGCTAGCGAGGTACGTTGTAAAATACATGTAAGTCCTTATATAAAATTGTCCGATTTTAACCAAAATTGGAATCGGTAATTGGAATTTTAGTAAAACTTCTTAATGTCAAATTTCATCAAAATACTCCCAGCGGTTTCCGAGTTTTAACTTGCGGACGGACGGAAACGACCTCCCCTATACACGTTCACTTCGTGCAAAGAACGTATAATAATGAAATTAGGATAAACACGAATTAAAAGCATAATACTTTTAAATAGAAGACAACATATCATGAAGATAAATAATGTGGAAATCAACTCCTCATTATAATTTAACATAGTGCAGTTGATGTTATATAGGGAAGGATATTCAGTTCATTACGTGGGGAAAGTAAATTACGACAATGATACATTTTTTGGTAAAAATACACATGCGGAAATACGTCCACAGGAAAGAGAGAAGGAAAATCCGCGAAATATAACTTAGATTAACTAAAAATACACTATACATTTTACTAGAACCACACTATTAAAATGCGTTTGACCAAACGATAAGTAAACTTTCATAATGTGAACACGAACGACAAAAAAATGTGTCCACTAGAACGTCAATGGTTATATCAAAGCATATATACTCATATTTGTACGAATATATATATATATAATAACTAAAGGAAAAGAAAAGGTAGTGATGAGGGTGGCAACAAGGTGTTGAGGGAAGCCCAGCGGACACTTACCAAGTTGAGGACCAAGCTGGCAGGCTGCTGGGGGCGTCGAAGAGACACGTAAAACACACGAACACAAAAACACACGCAAGCTTATCGGGCCTATGCCCTTCTTCAGCGAAAGAGTAACGTAAAGTGACAGACTGGGCGGGGAATGACAGGGTGATGTGGGAAGTTTGATGATTGGAGGAGGTGGGGAGTAGGAGGGGTGGATAGCCAATAAAGAGGGAGTGTGGTAAGGGAAAGTGCGAATAACTACAATGTAACAAGGAGACATTGTAAGGGGGCTAATAGGGTTAGCGGAGGTTGAGGCCAGGCGGAGAGAAAGAGTCGAGAAGATGGATATGTGCTAGTTCCCAGTGTGGGAGAAGGGGGGCAGGAGTGTCATAGGGTAAAGCGCGAATAATCCTAACATTGTAGCAACTATTGAAGGGGACATTGTGGGTATTAGCATGTAATGCAACTGGGAGGGGGCGTCTGAGAGAAACGCTATTCCGGTGACCGTTCATTCGGGTGTTTAACGGATTGCTGGTGAGGCCTACGTAAAACGCGGGACAAAGGGTGCAGGTAAGGAGGTAAATGACGTTACGGGTGGTGCAGTTGCTTCTGGAGGTGATGGGGTAGGTGATGTTGGTGGAGGGACTCGAGAAAGAAGATGATGGAGGGTGGATAGGGCAAGTGAGGCAGCGAGGTTTTCCGCAGGGGTGGGAGCCTATTGCAAGAAGCGTGGTAGAAGTGGGAAGTTCCTTCCTCCACAAGATATTTCCCAAATTTGGGGGCCGGCGGAAGGAGAGGAGCGGAGGATTGGCAAAAAGGTTGATAAAGAGGGACTGATGGGAGGAAGAGGTAAGAATTGGGTGGGCAGCATGAAGGATTGTTTTGAGAGCTTCGTGGATACCAGGAAGGAAAAGTGTCGTAAGAGTGAGTGGAGGGGTAGATGCAGGAATAGTGGGTGTGTGAGGATGAGATCCATTGTGGGTAGGCGTCATCGCCCTATGGATCTGTTCGCGGACCAAGACTGGAGAGTAACCACGTTTGAGAAGAGCATCCTCGAGGACAGAGTAATACTCTAGAAGGGATGCTCTATCGGAACAAAGCCTCCATCCATATATATATATATATATATATATATATATATATATATATATATATATATATATATATATATATATAACGATACGGAAAAAGAAATAATATGATAAAATAAATGCAACGAGAGGTTGAGAGGGATAGGAAGGAGCCAGTGAACACTTACCATACGGTGGTGGACGTCCACAGCGATAGAGGAAGGCTTGTAATTTGGAGCTTTCGGGCAACACACGCCCTTCTTCAGCGAGAGAAAAACGAAGACTAAAATAAGCGTAACACTGGAGGTAGGGGTTCGGGAAAAGAGGGGGAAGGGGAAAGAGGGGTAAGAGGAAAGGAAAAAAGGGGTGATTGGAGTGGGAGTGTTAGCGAAGGTTTAAACCTGGTAAGGAGAGGGAGCGGAGGATGTCAATATGGGCTAGTTCCCATTGACGGAGTTGTGGCGCGGGGAAACTACTTGGAAGAGCACGAATAGTTTTTACTGTGAAGCAGCTATTGAAGGGAAGGGAGTGGGTTGACGCATGGTCGGCCACCGGAAGGGGGCGCCTAAGAGAGACGCTATTCCGATGGCCGTTCATGCGGATGTTAAGGGGTGTGGTTGTGAGGCCTACATAGAACGCAGGGCATTGTGTGCAGGTAAGAAGATATATTACGTTTTTGGAGGTACAAGTGCTGCGGGATAAGATAGGATAGGAGATTTGGGTAACGGGGCTGGTAAATGAGGAAGAAGTATCTAAGATGGGGCATGTGAGGCAACGTGGTCTTTTACAAGGGGAGGAACCTGCGGGGGAAGGTGGAAGACCGGTGGGGAGTTCCTTGCGCCATAGCAGGTCGCCAAGACTCCTAGGTCGGCGGAAGGATATCATAGGGGGCTTAGGGAAGAGTAGTGTAGTTGTGGGTGTGTTAAGGAGAATTGGATGGGCGGCAGCGAGGATGTTATTTAGGGCTTCGTGCAGCCCCGGGTGAAAGGTTGTGGTGAGAGTCAGAGGGACTTCTGTCTTCGAGGGCGGGTTCAAGATTGGTGGGTGTCTGGAGGGGATGGAGATGGCGCGATATATTTCATTGCGGACAAAGTCGGCAGGGTATCCTCGATTGAGGAAAGCCTTAAGGAGTAAGGCGCAATAATCGGATAGCGAGGTGCTATCCGAGCAGATTCTAAGGCCACGCCTGGCGAGGGAGTACGGAAGAGATTTCTTTGTGTGCTGTGGGTGGCAGCTGGTGTAGTGGAGGTATTGTAGGTGGTTGGTATCTTTAATGTGCACCGAGGTGCCAATGCGTCCATTACGGAGAAGGAGGTTAACGTCGAGGAACGTGGAGTGTGTTGTAGAAGAGTGATGAGTGAAAGAGAGGATGGGATGGGTGGAAACTGTCTGAAGGAAGGAATTGAGGTCCACAGAAAAAATATGTCTTCGATGAAGCGGAGCTAGAGGAGGGGCTTTTGGGGGAGAAGATTCAAGGAGCTAGGATTCCCATTCACCCAGGAAGCAGTTGGCGTAGGAGGGAGCCATCCGAGTGCCCATTGCGGTTCCTTAAATTTGGATGAAATGGTGCCCTATATATATATATATATATATATATATATATATATATATATATATATATATATATATATATATTATGCAATCATGTAAAAAAAAATATTATTGGCTTGTTGTTAGTATAATGTCTACGAACTGAAATTCTAGTAGTGATGCCAAGGAAATATCGAATTTTTGATTCGCCGATTTATTTCCCAATCGGTTGTAATTAATAAAAGAATCGACAATTATTTAAAACTTAACCTCACTCGAATAGTAGTAATATAATATGTATGTTCAAGTTCATTCCTTCGTCGTAAATTGAAATATTGAAATTGGAATATTGGACCGAAATCCGAGTTTGTGGTTTTGCTAAACATGTAGAAGTTTTGGAGATGCCATTGCATTCTCCAAAGATATCAGTATGATGTGGACTCAGCGCCAAAAGGATTTATGGACCATATTTCTTCGAGAACTCTGAATATGAGGAAACAGTAACAGTAAATGTAAATGATAAGTCCACTTGGGGGTTATTTATGGAGATGTGCACAGAGTTAAAGAGGCATGTGGTTCCAGCAAGATGGAGCCGCAGTAAACACACCCCACCTGGCAATACAATGGCTTAATGAACATTTTCCAGAACGTTTAATTTCCAATAGGTCTCCATTTCAATGGCCTCCAAGCTCTGTTCCATTTAGATTTTTTCTGTGGGGGCACCTTAAAGTAATGGTATCTCAGGTAAAGCCAAGAATAATAAGTGATCTGAAGGACTTTGTGATTACAGCTATCACCAATATTGGGAATGAGAAACTGCAGGGTGTAATCAGCAACTGTCCTGCGCATATTCGCATGTGCTCAGAATGATGTAAAACGTTTTAAAAGTCTGTATTTATGAAAATAAACTTGAAAGAACCATCTGGTATTTGGTATTTGTTTCCTACTCATCAGTATTTTTTATTTGTATTAAAATTTTAAATTGGGTACATTTTTTGGCCCACCCTGTATCATGGTCAGACAAAGATTTAGGGATAACGTATTAAACTCGTATAATTTTCTGGGGGCCGATGAAGATTCTGATAACAGTTTGGTGGTCATGAAGTCTGAATTAAAAAAAATTGAAAATTGAATAGAGTACAGAAATGGTATTTATAAGTGCTCAAGGAAAAAAAGAGGAAAGGTTATCAGGAGACTGTTACGCAAGTCTTATAAAATGCCGGTAGACAAACAACGGTTGAGGACAGCTGGGAGACTATGATAACGTGTATCGTAGAAAGCGCTAATAAAACGTTAGAGAAAATAACGTCAACGAAGGTAAGGAAACTGTGGGTAACAAAGGAGATGATCAAAAAGATGGAAGAGAGGAGGAGGTGGAAGCAGGTAAATACAGAATATGGAAAACGAATGTTTAGAGAGTTAAACAATAAAATTATGAGGGAAACTATAAAAGCAAGAGGGCTAGAGTGGGAAGGACAATGTGAGGATATTGAGAAGCTTCAGAGACGAGGGAGAATAAACTTTTTGTAAGTGAAAGTGAAGGAGTTAACGGGAAACAAGGAAGGAAATACGCTGGCCGCAATTAAAGAAAAAAGGAAAATTGTCCTTTGAGCCAGAGGATGTGAGGAATAGATGGAAAGAGTATATTGGAGAGTTATATGCTCAAGTTATGAAGCCAGAATCTATTGAGATAGAGAGGGAGAAAGATGTAGACTACGACTATGTAGGGCCGGATATATTGAATAGTGAGATTGAAAAGCCTCTCAGATATATTAAGTCAAAGAAAGCAGTAGGAATTGATAACCTTCCCGTATAAATGTTAAAGGAAATTAGAAAAGAGGGAAAAGGGAGTTTTTATAAATCGTGCCATAAGATATACGTTAAGAAAGACTGGCCAAAGGATTTCACTAGATCAATTTCGATTCCCTTGAAGAAACAGTATAAATCGAACGAGTTTGTATAACAGTCAGCTGAATTGAAAATAGTAAAAATAAGAAACTTTATTTATATATTTCATTTTATGTAACTATTAATAATTTCTGTCACGTCGTGTTTCCAAAACATCCCTGATAAAATTTTATTATTCGTGAAAACTTAGTTTTTCGACATTTCACCTGGCGGCCCCCTGGGGGTCCGCAGCACACAGTTTGAGGAACACTGACCTAAGTTAATGGAGGGGTTGAGAAAAATAGGGATGAATTGAATAAATAAACGTTTAATCAGAACTCTGCGTGTGAACCAGACTGAGAAGAGAACGGTAGTGGAGGAAGTATCAGATTGGGCAACGCTAAGAAGAGAGAAAGTACTACCCAATGTCACCAGTATAGTTCAATATTTATGCCGAAGAAATGATAAGTGAGGCATGGGAAGATGTAGAAACAGGGATAAAAGTGGGAGGGAGCCTGATTAGCTATGGAGATGACGAAGCATTTGGTGAGTTTTTTGTTTGTATAGAGAGGCGTAACTTCAGTTTTGAGGCCCCAAGGCAAATGATTAAAATGAGGCCCTCTATAACAAGATTAAATAAAAATAAATACATGTGATATAAATTTTTATTTAACATTTTAAATACATAACAACAAAATATACTATATTCTAATTTCATATTTATTTACATTGCGCATACATAATAGAAAAAAAGGATTTTTTAAATTAATAATATCAATAAAGTAAAAGAATTTTCATTTTTTATATTGAAAACAGGAATTATATTTTTACATGATATTAAAAAAATTAAAAATTATTGTATTTATATTGTAGGTATTACGTAAAATTTAAATCACACTTCTCGATTTTATGCTAGCAAATTTGTCGATTACTGCATTCAAATTTGACAATATTTTCTTAGATTCTGAGCTTTCTAGCGAAAAATTGCTAGATTTTAAAAATCTTTTTGTCGTCATACAACTACGCAGGTAATTGTTAATTAATTTCATCTTTGAAAACTTATTTCATTGGATGCTATCGAAATAGCGAGAGTCAAATAAATCATAAGTGCTGTGCAATCGTTGCAATAATTAGATGCTAGCCCCATTTAATAATCAGAAGTTCCAAGAATTCCTTAACATCCTTGCACTCGTTCTATTCCATCCTCATATTTGAATTTGTTGTTAGTGCTATTAATTCATCTTGCAAACTTGGAGTCAAATTTAAAAAAATATTTATCGTGAAATAATTTTGTGTGTTCACAAATTTCAGATGCGCTTGACATTAACAGCTTCTTTGGTTCAATAAAACTGAAAAAATGTCTTAGTTTTATTGTTTTCTTGAACCGCTTACCGATTTGTTATATCACCAAATCAAAAGTTTTACAAAAAATATTAATTTAATCATTTCTGCTTTACTTCTAGCAAATTATTCCTCAACACTAAGTTCATCGAAGTACTTCTTTTTAATTTGAATTCGTTTTGTTTTGAACTCGACTGATATATCATATTTTATAGCCATTTGATTTGCTTCATTTTTAAATCCATCAAAGTCATTTATTAGAGACAAAAGTGTTTCGGTGCATTTTTCAATTGCTGTTATGGCCATCATTAAATTTGTCTCCTTCTTTTTGTAGAAGTAAACTAACGATAACCGAATCGTGTCAAGTTCTGAATTGAATTCGATATTAGAATTGAATTCAATATATAATATTAGGATTATTTTCTCGGCACTGAGTTCAGTACTGATTTCAGTGACTGAAGTGTCGTACTAAACAGTCTTAGCATTACTAATATTGCTACATTACAATAATTATAATTTAACCAATATACCTTGATTAGAGTACAGAATAAGGAACTGACAGAAGAAATAGGTTGGGCAAAATTTGAAAGAAAACGGTCTATTGAAAGATGTCATAGAAGAAAGAATGTTAGGGAAGAGGCAAAGAGGTAGGGAGAGGAAAGGTATATTAGGGGCATTAAAAGATGGAAGTGGATATGAGAACTTAAAGAGAAAAGCTTTGGATAGCACAGATTGGATTGGGTGTGCCTAAAATCTACCGGAAGGTAGAATTACTATGATGATGAGCGACGTTCAAGGTGTTTACATACTTTTTGGGACACACTGTATGTAGGCTCGAGTGTGCGTATTTGTATACCTATATGATACATATGTTACATAGCAGGAAGGATATCTTAATGGCTGCAAAAAATGCATCTGTAACATTCTTTCTGGTTTTGAACTAGCGGCGTCTTAGTCATGGAACAAACGCTTCCACACTCGGGGCGTTGAATCGGAAAGGTTATCGTCCTCTCAGCGCTGATGACACCTTGGCTATGCGCGACGCCGCATCTCTTGCGGGGTTCCCACAGTGAAACACTCCCGTTACGGACTTCTCGGGTTCATCTATTTAATAAAAGCCTAACCGTCAAGGTCGATTGATCGTGAAGGTCAGTCCGCGTCTCGAACATATGTTCTTCGCGTATGATAAGTTTTTCTTGTGAATTTTGAAGTATTGACAATTTATTCACCGATCTTGATATCCATCTTCACCTTCTCACGTTTTACGGCCGCGAAGTTTCGAACTTCAATAATTTTCCACTCGATATAAATTACTTGGTAACGTCTGTCGGATATTTTACTGTTGGAAAAAGTTTTTCCTTCCGTTACGGTACTGGAGAAGATCGATGGGAAAAAATGAACGATCAAATTTAGTTTTTTAGCCAAGACTCATGGCCATCACCAGAATTTCTTTGCCTTATTGCGGTAAACAACTTAAAAGAACATCATTGCACCTCTTACCAATGTTACCTCACCTTCGCAATGACTACAATCCCATTTTTTTCGTATTTAACCTTTTCCGCGAGTCATTTCTTTTCCTTGAGATGAATATAATACGAAATAAATTAATTAGACGTTTCCTTTAAATTAGGGTTAGTAACCATTGTAAATCCAAACAATGCTCAATTATCCTTGCCTTAATTTTGTCGGAAATCGTCGTTTTTACCTCGTCTCTTGTAAATAAAATACTAGGTATTTTTTATATTATTTTCACAAGGATAGATGGTGATAAAACAGTACCTTTTTCTCGTAAATTTGGTTTCATATTGAAGAACTAAAGGTCAACTTTTTTACAATTTTTAAGCCTTAACTTTAAGAATACTCTTTTGTTATTTGGTTTACATTAATTATGTAGATTGTTCAATGATACATAAGATATATAACCGATCTAAGGCCATTCTTACAGGAGGATTGCTCCGACCAAATAAATCATGAAAAATAGAAACCCACTGTAGTAGATTATTTCTTTCTTAAATATTTTATAACTGATATATTTTTATTGGAGGAGATAATATGTATAAATTTGTGCTTTTGTAAATTCGATAACTCTGTACTGACAAAGTACCACGATGATAAAATTACCTAATTTCTATATTTATCTATAAGTTAATCGGCATTTTTGTAAATCTAGAGAAATTCATCTATTTTCTTAAGAAAGTGAATGTTATTCGATTAATCATATTTGTTTTCCCTCTAGACTACAAAATGAGAAACTTGCTTAAATAAATGATTAAAACAATCATGTAAATTTTTTTAAATACTGTTAAATTGAAGATTTTCAGAGAAAAAATGAACTCCTTATAGGGTAGAATTTTACTTAGCCTAGGAGAAGCACTGTTTGTAAAAAAAACCGCCGAAATTGTTTCCCGCACGTAAATAGCATTAATATATTGATAACCTCTTATATGTGAAAACCGAATTAGACAAATAGTTATACAACGCAAAGTATTATGTAGTCGTATAGGCGCTAAAGTATTATTACTGGACGGATTGTCGCATGACGACAGGGGACTGGGAGAAAACTGGACGCTAGCTGATATACAGAACAACTTCCATAAGTCGAACTTCAAGAGAAACAAAAAATATACGAGTTATATAAAATTATACTTATGGAAATACGTTTTTCTCATTTCTATATTGCCTGGTAAAATTAATTCACTTCGAGTTCTGGAAAATTCGAGTATTAGATGTTAGATTTATGGGAGTTCCACCGTATTATATTGTCGCTGGAAGCTATATAGTTATTTTTGAGATATATGGCTTTACTAGTAATATTAAATACACCTCTATAACTGAATTAATTTTAAACAGTCGTTAGACACATTTTTTAATACATCGACATTTTGTGAAAATCGAGATGAATGAACTTACCCTTTATTGTAGCGCTATACCGTTCATCTCTTCAGATGGTCTATTATGGATGATAGTGGTCATAAATACGAGATATCATTCGATTTTTTTAAACCGTTTAGGCCCTGGAACCGCGCATAGACAGGCGGCATGGTGAAAACGTTTTTTTTACTCAGGGGCAGCTAAAACGTGCATTTTCATCAAAATCTCGAAGTCGGGTTTTTTCGCGAATAAAATACTTTCTCTGTATACTAGTTATATGAGAAAGTTATAAAAATATATAAAAGCCTTACATTTTGTCCTGGCATTTTTGCATCGCACTTCCAAATTTACTTTTATGCGGTATTTGATACTCGGATAGGCGTTCTTAGTGTGACTCTATGTTATCTTATTTTCATTCTTACGAGGGGTTTGACATACGAGTAATCCGTGGTTGTCATGCGTATTAAGAATACTGGCAAACTCCTATGGGGCACTTACGCTTAAGGGAGTGTATGCAAACAACTGCCAACAGAAGTTCCGTGCTTTATTCAGGAAGTTGAATAAACCGAATTATGTCCGGATTATAAGCAGAAACATCTTCTGCAGAAGACATAATGACAACATTAGGACCGCATAATTGTGTTCAGGGTAGAGATAAGCTGTTTAACATATATTTTACGTCAAACGTATGTAAGCAAAGATAATAACGTCAACGTTAAAATTTGTATAAATTTGTTTCAATGTAGTAGGTAAAACTCTTTACGATGCAAAAATAACCTCTGTCTCTACCTATATTTATATATATATGCTACGAAGAATAGGAGAGAAGCGAATGATTATACACACTATCAGAAAGAGGAAGGCTAACTGGGTTGGACATTACCTGAGGAGAGAGAGTATGATTAAAGACGTGTTAGAAGGAAAACTAGATGGGAAAAGGGAAAGAGGTAAGAAAAGGTTCCAGCTGATAGACGATTTGAAAGGGAAAGAGAGTTATCAAGATATAAAGAGGATAGCGGAAAATAGGAGTATATGGAGAACCAGGTTTAACCAAGAATAATCACGGACCTGTCTATGGGCAGACTACCTATGATGATGATGATATATATATATATATATATATATATATATATATATATATATATATATATATGATTGGCTTATCCATATTATAATTTGTCGTACAGTTAATCTCCGGAGAGCGATATCTCACAGTATTTTCACCAATGGTATCAAAATTCCATTTATTTCACCTCTCTGAAACTGAACGGGTTTTAACCCAGGAATGAATTTTTTTCACATAAGAAATACGCCAGTCACCCGGAATAACGCTGCCCGCTTTATCGCGGAACTCAAAAATTATCATGCACGATGGATTCCAGATTTCCTATGTAAATCAAATGGGAAGGATAGTTTCTGGAATCGAACCCGGGACTTTCAATCTTCGCAGCAAAAACTATCCTCGGGAGCTCGATCCCAGTAGCAATATATTTCCACCAAGTGTCATGAAAATCGGTCTATTGGTTCAAAGATTAATTGGGGGGAAAGAGAGGCAGACAAACACAACGACGAAACTATAAGCCTATTTCCATTCTGGAAAATAGAATAAAAATCGCGCCGAACTAACGACAGCGTTGGATACGTAAATGCGGCGATAATGCGATTGTCGTTATAGTTGCAATTTTTCCTCGTTAAAAAAAATCTGAAAAATTCTGCGTCTTAAAAACATTTCACGCAAATTTGTCACGGATAGAAATAAATTTTGTTAATTTACGCGTAGAAACTTGTCTCAATTTCGTTGTTTAATTTAAGAAATCTTAAAATGAAAATCAAATATATTCTACACTCAATCCTATGTTAAACAAATGTATGAAAGAAATAGTCTTTGAACTGAACCAGTCCCATCACTACGGACAATAATGAATATAAACCGTGAATTTACATACGCTGTGCAACCACAGTTTGGGAACCTCTGATCTAGTATAAACGGAAAAGTTTAAATTACGAAAAAATACGCTAAAGCAGCACCGTTTCGACGGCTACATGTGTCGGAAATCTCATATTTATCCGCGTAAACAACTTTATTGCTCGAAGTTTAAGCGGTATAACTATGAAAAAAACTTTAACTGATAATAATTTTCTTCATTTTTACGGAAATTACTTTTCTTAACACTATATCAGGTGGTTTATATGCTTATAATGCCGTTTTCGTCAGTTTATCTCATTATTATGGCTAATATTATGGCGAATTTGCAGTTTTGATAGTCTCATTATTAAGCGGTAGAAAGACATTGACCGCGGATACCGCGATATAGCGAAGCCATAGTATTCAAAGGCATCGGTACAACATTTTACATTTGAATGCTTGGTACTTGGAAGAGTGCAAACAATACGAATAATTATTAACGATATAATTGAAATACGCGCAGAATAGCTCAAGTAAAAAATGGAAGTATATCTGTTAAAGTTTTAAATACCATATCAACCGAATTTTTTTTAAATTTTTATATATTATCCATGCATGGATCATGTGCTCTTGTCACTCGTTCGTTTGGTGGTCATTTGAAGAGAAATAGTCCGTCGCAGATGTCTATGCAGCAGCTCGAAACGACTTTTCCGGACCAATACATCGCTACCATTTGCAGTGGTGGAAACGTCACGGATGAGAGAGCATAACATTGACACTGTAAACTGGCTCAGGATTCGGACTTCATTTTCAATGAGGTGAGAAAAAGGAAAGCCTTGGATAGTAAAGCGTATTTTCATTTGACCGATTCAAAGACAGTTTGAGAAAAGAGAGTGATGGAGGTTACTCATTCCAAAATGTCATACAAATGCAAATGACTCAAAATACTTTTAATTGTATGTACATTAGTGTGTATTTTGTTTATGATGAAATCAAATCACTCGTTCACATAAGTGATGGCTAAGTGGTTTAAAAACAAGACAAAACGTGTGTTATTCTTACCCGAAATTAACGGCAGAAATCCTTCAGTGAGATCTACATTACTCTGACAGTGAGATAAAACATGACATTTTCTACATTCATTTATTTCCTTAGGAAAACCGCATTTATCCGAGAAAATATTAAGTGTTATTTTTCAATTTTACTAAGAAATTTTAGAAAGTTTTTATTTAATAATCTAGTTTTGGACATCTTTAAGTTATTAAAATTATTAGACTTGCTTTTCCGCAATTTTGGTATTTAATTGGAATTTCATATAAGTTATAACATTAGATTTGCCCGTCTATTTATATACCTAACAAAATGATACGCATAGTTAGGCATGGGAGATACGAAAAAATTAGCCAGATCGTTCCGATTTTTTTAAGTTCTCACAACTAATCCGTTGAGATTGATTTACAGCCGAAAATTTAATACTGAAGGCATAAAGAAATATGAGAAAGGAAAACATCGGTGCAACATGCATTTCGCAAACTTTCTAATAATCAGAGTGTTCTAGTCCATATGTCTATATGTTGTCTGATTTCCTTAATACGTGTTCACGAGCGGAAATATTTTCGTGCAGTTTGTCTCACGGCAGCAGTGCTGCTTCAGGGCGATCATTACTCAATGAGCCGATGACAGACAGGAGTGGAGAAGCAGACGTCTTTTTACTCTTAAAACATTTTGTTCGAAAAAATCTCACGGAAGTTTTTGTCTACCCTACCTAAAGACACGTATCATTTTGTTTGGCACGTATATTGATAGATACAGAAATATCTCGCTTTACGCGACAGATAGGTTCCTGAAAATTTCGCGCTAAGCGAAATTCGCGCAAAACGGGGCCCTTATGTCATTGAGAATATCTTCCACGGACGCGAAATCTAAAGTGTAATGTTAATAAAAATACGCCGTTAACCTCAACAATCAGCTTCTTGTCGACTTGCATCCATCAACGCCAGATGCAAATCTTTACATTTTTCAATAACTTATTTAATCAGTTCAAATGGTATAGAAAACTAAATGATATTCAGACAAAAATGTAAATATTTCCTGTATGAATGAATTCGTAAATAAACCAGTGAGTAATTTTTATTCGGATTGTCACGTTTCTTTAGAAATAATAACGCCGAAATAAGAGTGGATAGAGTGATAAAAACTGTTTCCCATCCTGGAGTTTTCTTTTATAGCATGCGTGTGCCACATTCTGACCCTAAATGAGGATCCAAATACGGTTATACTACAATCCACAAGTCGGTAAAAAATAGAATTTCCAATACATTTATAGTTAGACCGCCTAAATTGTTGGCCGCCTTGTTTTTTGAATACCTGGTAGGCGCGGGACTGCTTCGCGCTATAACGAATCCGCTTAAAACGGGGTCGCGCAAAACGAGGTAAGATTGTATAAGCATAGAAAATCTCTATTGCTAACGAGTTTTTGAAAATTTAGACTGCTCGAAGAAGGCCGCCGTCGATAATTCGACGTTTTTGATAACCTTTTTATTTCCCTATCAATTAACGGTAACAGGAGTAGGAAGTGACGAAATTTATTTATTTACGTTTTACTAGGAAAGAACCCACCGCAGAGGTCAATTATAACAGACTGGGTCCAACAAGGAATTAACGCACAACAAATGATAAAAATGTGAAGATGTAATTTCCTAATATTTCCAATGGCACTTCATTTATGGAAATACAATTTCAATGAGGGTAATAAGTCAGCTGGCTACCATTAATTTGTCCCATGGAATGTAGTAAATTGATGGAATTCAAAAGAATCGCGCGATCCACTTCCTTCGGAATTAATTTCTATTAAAATTTGCCCAAACTAAAACAAAACAACATCGCAATTATTCGCCCCTTTAACAGGCAAGTCTCCTTCGATGATTGCTAACGGAAATGCTCAGCAGACCCTCCCCCAGATGCCGTTGCGATTGCGTCGTCCCGCGAGCTCATCCTTCTCCCAAGGTGAGCATTAATAAACCTTCCGTTTTATTTTTTTTTCGACCGCCACCATCAATTCTTCAGCAGCTCATGGGCGCTATACAGCGCCGCGCAGGTGAGCGAAGCACTTGACACGTACCGAGGCGGCAACCGCGGCCGGCTCTCCTCTTTCCCTCCCTCTGCCCCTCCCCCTCAAACCCCTCTCCACTCCCTCGCCCCACCCCCGGCGACGCCATCCCACCCACAAACGTCACTTCCGACAAACTCGCAACAAACATAGAGAATCTGCGAGCTCCGTCGACGTCCTTGCTGTTCCGCGAGCCTATCCCTTAGAGGCTGGACTCTTGACGTCCCACTCCACCGCGGGCCCGCCTTTTCACCTCTCTCCCGCCACGGTTAGAAGACTGCCGACTCTCTCTCCATCTTTTTCTCCCTCCATCTCACTCCTTTCTTTCCCCTACGCTCCCGCTTTTCCGTGATGGTTGCGCTAAGGTGAAAGGGAAAGGTTGGCTTCGAGCGGCCATCGTTCCCCCACTGCGTGTGGATGCACACTAGTCCGCTACCGAGATCTGCACCGTGTACACCGCTCGCCAGACACTCCGCCTCCGCTCACGTGCCCATAAAAGGTCCTTTTCGAGGGAGACACCAAAACAGTGACGGACCGAATAAAGACACCCGCTATTCGATGGTATCCTAAAGGAGGACGAGGATCGACTAATACGCTTAACCGACGACACGCACGATTTCGAGTTTCCCTTAAATTTTTTGCGATAGTTAAAAAACGAAGAGGAGGCGTCGATTTGACACTTCGGAGGCCCTATCCCGTGATTTTTTTATTTTGATCCTCGAGAAGAAACGAAATAAGATGGCGAGGAAGCTTTTGAAGTTCCTCATCCTCTTCGACAACACGAATCTGCTCTACTTCCCCGGTCAGTTCCTCAGCGGCAGGGTCCTCGTGGAGCTCGAGGAGGACACTCCGGCGTTGGGTGAGTGAACGACTCTTGGATTGCTTTGCCGATCACGGCCTCTTCGATCTCTTCAGTGCGATAAAACGTTCACTTCCTCTCCGACGGCTCCTAAAAGACAACAGGATGTCGCCCGGCGACATCCTAATTGCTTCGACATGTCTTGCTTCTTTTCTCGCGCCTCTGAAGCTCTCCTTAAAGGGGAGTGCCTGCTATGTTACACGTGGGTTCGGAATTAACGATCGAAATTCGAGCCGCGTCGGTAGGAAAGAATCAACTGGATTTGGCATCGAACCCGGATCCTTCAACGACAGCGCATGTAATTCACGATTACTACCTTAGTGGTCTTTTGCTTGTAAACACCACTCAAGCTCCTGAGAGTATTATATTGCCAATTGTCGCTGTGGCATTTCTCTGAGAAATGGAAGTTTCTCTCGATGAGTTATTGGAAATGATTCATTTTATTTCTAATATATTTATATAAAATTTTGAGATTTTCTATTACATTTTAATTAAGCATGAACAAGGATACAAAACTAATGTTTCAGATGCAAAAGGCAAAGGATCTATCAAATTTCCAATGCGAAGAAATGCCTTGTGATCCCATAAATTGCTTCGGAATCGGTATTAGCGTGAAATTCCTGCGTATTCAAGTGCTGAAAGTTTGGGTGTAAGGAATCCAGGCAACGTTTTCACGAAGTGAAAGCCATGTAATGGATTCGTCTGCGCTTAAAAAAGACGACTTCCTCGTTCACGGCTCAGTGGAGTCACCTATGGGGTGCTTGAGAAATGATAATTGAGTTGGCACTAAATATATATACCAAGTGCATACTTGAATTTATTTCATTTTATCGTTTGGTTAAAAATTCCTGCCATTGTCATTACGCCAATTGATACCTATCGATTCGTTCAAATATTGTTAACCGTGATATTTTCATAGTGCATTTTCGGAGTACACTGGCTTACTGTTAGATTTAAAATTACAGTTTCTGCCATTTTTTGTACGTTATCAGCCACTTTGTCAAGATATCATGCCCCAAATATATTCTTGTCACGAACGATTACGGTTAGTATGGTACCAGCATTTCTGTAGTCATGACAATTATACACGAAGAAAGGGTAGTTGGGAAATATCGTCCTTGTCCTATTTAATAATATCATAATGAGGCACAATCATAGTACCACAGTCATATCACTTATTTTACTGTATATTTAACAGTAACAGAGAAAATGCCAAATATGTAAAATGAATTATTATCTTCTGCTTAAAGGAGATTTATTTATCATGTAATAATTATCCATTTCGCAAAAGTTGATTAATAAAATATTAACTTGTTGATTGTAGTTGAACACAATAAAATTCCGACAATCGATATTTAAAAATTCATTAAATTAATTTTCTTATCTGCTTAATGTAAGTTAAAACATTTCGAATATTAATATTGCTCTTGGATATTTTTACGTTTTTACTGTGATACGCACGTATAAAATGCTATTTATAATCTAAAATCACCCTCTATTTGTAAAGATCATTAAGAGTTGCAGAAGCAGCATGACCTCCCATTAAAATCAGTTCCCAGAGATTTCAACGCCTGCATAACTCGCAAATGAAACGCTGCATATGTATCCTCAACAAACTGTCGCGCTGTAGCGTTTTCAAATATATAAAGTTCTTGCAACTTATCTGCTGCAATTTAGAGTCTAATTTCCTGCGATACTGCATTGTTAAATTCGAATGTCTCTTAAATATGACTTTGATAGAAAAAAATATAGCCGTTGTTACAACGGATATAAAAGGCATTATCTCAATACTTGGAATGCGGAAAATGTTCAGCCAAGTCCGAGTAGTAAACTTGTGCACTAATATAATTCAAAGGATTTCTAAACTTGTTAAGTATAAAAGAGAATACCAATAGAGAAAGTATTTGTTTGTTGTTTTATGCACTATAATAACTATCTTCTGATAGGATTTAAATATTCGGGTAAGGCTGCACTTAAAATTTTAGTTGAAGAAAAATAAAAAAAGTTTAGAATGAATTGTCGAGCTTATCTTGTGCGTCGAATGCAGTGGATGATATGATTTACTCTTGTAGTCACAAAACGTTTAAATAAGCTGTAATTGCACCTCAGCAAATGAAGTAGTCATCATCAACGTTAATTCGCCGAAAGTTATTCTAATTAGAATCAACTGACGGTGAGGACGACTACTATATAGATGAAATTCACCACCGGTTTACCAAAAATGTATACGGCCTCAGTTATTACCTGGATTATCTGCATGATCACAATTCATAATTCTATATAATTTCCTTAATTTAAATAAGTAATGGAGTTTGTGTTGACAAAATATACTGAATTTTGAATTAGCTTACGATATATAACAGTGTTTCTCAACCTATTTGAAGCCGCAGAACCCCTACGAAGTCCCACAATTTCTACAGACTCCCTCCCTATGGGAAGTTCGTGCATTTTTCATTCTTTGTCTCGTATTTTCACTTTGAAACATTAATAAGAGCTCTGTGCTGGATCAAACAAGTTATAGATAAAAATAAACATCATGTCCTACTCAACTCGCGGACCTCAGAGAAATAACGCGTTGACCCCTAAGGGTCCAGAGACTCCCTGTTGAGAAACACTGTTATAAAATATCTGCAAACTAATGAACTCAGTATTCCTAAGGCGCATAACAATAAAACAGGATGGGATTAAACACGTTAAATAACTCTTTAAACTGTCAATATATTGAGGCTATTCCTATTCACTAGGGAAACAAAATCTAATTCGTATAAAAATTTCTATGGGAAAATGTTTATGTTCTCAATCTTTATTTAGGCTCCCATAAATTGGTATTTCACACCAGCTGACCGTATGCGGTCATATGTACTATATTTTTCTGGGGATGTCGTATTACTTCCCGTACGAACAACCTTATTTGCTTTATTTCATGAAAATGAATAAGGTTCATTCTTATTCATTAAGTAACGGCACATTATCTTTACTTATTGCTTTTGCCCATAACGAATTCATAATCGTTCAATCACGAAGATCGTCATTTTTCCTCTATTGCGATTATCGCGTCAATGCAGCCTCGATTCCCCGTCATGCTTGGTGTAACTGCGCTAAATATTAATGAGATAATTACCAGTTTATAGTGATCATATCTTTAAAACTTTCCGCTTACAATAAAGCTATTTAATTCCTCAGCTTTAACATCTACATCTACAGTTTACCCTTCAAGCCACCGCAAGGGGTAAGTATATTCTATGAAAACACTGGGTGGACATGGGTTCGCTTCGTTTGGAGTTACATCGTAGACTTTGGTGGATTGACACAGTTTTTTCTCAATGGCGTGCTCCCCTTCCCTGGAGAAATGGTTGGCGTAAATTTTTCCTCTCCGTGCAACGCCGTAAAACGCCATTTGAATTGATACGACAGCGTCAACTGAAGGGTATCAGATGCATGGGGATTTAACAAAACGAATCGTCCTTACTTTTAGGCATGTTTTATAAAAAAATAGAGGCCCGACGTAGGATTTCCTACCTTACCAAGTAGAAATTCAATCCCTCGATAGGGAAAAGAGAGAGATAGGGATACGAGGGAATATATAACTAATAAGCCATCGTCGAAAAAGCGGAAATGCCTCTTGTAAAAGATTTTCCAGGTCGTAATCCCAGCGAGGGCGCGAAAACGCATGCGATCCTGGATGCGGAGCACGTGCTTTCAGATACAAAGAGAGATCTTCCCCCGTTGGCGGAATGTCTCCTTTTCCCCACACGACCACTTCCACCCCGCGGGTCGACCCAGAGACACGAATAGTCTCTATAAAACTTTTCCTCCCGTTCTCGTCCCCTCCTTCTTCTTCGTCCCGCCCACTCTCCGTGATAAGTAGGGAAAGAGTAATATAGAGAACTCTCTTCGCCTCGGATGAGGAAGGAAGAGAAAAAGCGAGATACGCCCAAATACGGGTGTCGACGTCTCTGCCGTAAACACCGCGGCAGGACTCGCCTGCGGGAGTTGCGAAAGCCGAGGAGACGCAGAGACGCCTCCGCAGTGCCCTTCCCCCCGATCCGTGCACTCCACTCTCCCCTACTCCCACCTAAGAGGAGTGACATCGGCGATAAATAACGACCAAGGCTACCAACCTCGAAAGGATTAACGCTCTATGCGTTATCATTTTTTCATAGGAGATAAAGAAGCCGCGGTTTTGTAATGGCGAGTTTCGATTCCTGAACAGAAATAGGGTGGTGTCTCACCTTTTTTTTGGAGCAGCTTTGCATTTATTGAGGACGCTTATAGCATGCCTCAAGCGACTGCTGCATGCGACACTGCCGGTGTCGTGGGTGGAGAATTTCCTGCAAAATTGTAGGAATATGATTTCTATTGCTATTCTTGCAATTTGTGGAAGAAAGACTCGCGGCAGTTTGATCCAGAAAATATTTCGTATATGTTATCGCGGCGTTTATATGTAATTCACCACTGATGAGAAAATCGACGGCTCATGTTAACTAGCTGGGACCACATTGAAAACTGTTGATACTCAACCGAAGCAACGATCACACGGTTTACTCTATCAGCGAACGAATATTTTTGAAAATAAGTAATCAGATCAAATAAAATAAACTCTTTAAAATGAATACTTGCAAAATAATTACTTATCTTAGGTCTCCAATAGCCATAACAAGGTTATAAAAAACCAAGAGCGAGTTTCGATTAAAATTTAGCCGTCTTCAGTGGTGTCCGAAAGTAAATTCCAAAAAAGTTCTTTTTACTGTCGGTGAATCACTACTGAAGACGGCTGAATTGTAGCCGAAATGGGGCATCTGGTTTATCATAATCTTATAGTTACTATTGGAGATACCTAATATAAGTACTTTTTTCAAGCTTAAGTACTTATTTCTTGAAATTTTCAACCATAAGACGAGCTAGAGAATTCTCAATTGAAATAATCAGATGTCAAAGGATTGAGTCTTCAATTTTGCGACCGCTCTTTTCCAACGGACATGTTAAAAATTATTTCATCTTAAGTTAAAATAATTGTGCTTCGTTTGCTGCAAAACGTTTTGTTCAATCACTGCAGCGAAAGGGATTTCGGTCACCATGAACTTAAATCAAACACTTTGCTTAGCTACAGTAAAAATATTAAGCATGAACACTGGAATATCACCGATAGAAAATGAATTCAACTCAACAAATTAGTAATATATCCTTTTCGCGAAGAAAGTTTTAAAAAACAAGTTCTTTGAATTAGCGAAGAGAAGAGGGTTTCTTGGGCATGGGAAATTATTATCATGTGAACAGTGGTCATTTTAAGATCTATATTTATGGGTTTCAGCTCACACAAAATACCTAACCCTTTCGAAAATGGTCTCACGGAATAACAAGAAAGCGGTGTTTTTTCGAGAAAATGGAAATTTTTGAACGAGTCCAAGACGAGTAAATATACCACCGGTAATTTCCTCGGGGAAACCAATGTGACATTGTGTTACCCTTCGACAATTTGCTATTAAAATTACGTTTTTTTGCTTCTTGCAAAAGCAATGCTTACATTTAATTCGAGGTTAAATGAGATCAGTTTTCGCACTGGGCGGCAGATAGCTTTATGATACACTGACTTTCTTCCTTCACTTTCTTGATCCCAAACCAATATGACAAATCGGTATTGTAATGTATTGTATTAGTTTTTTGTTGTACTTTTTTGGTGATGACTGATTCAGTGGACAATGATGAAGCATGTAAATAAATCTAACAGAATATCACATTCATTTTTAGATCAGGAAGGTATTTAACGTAAATATGAGATAAATTCAGCAATTTAAAATTTAATTTAGTTCCGAATCGTATTGTAGAACGAACATTTAATGATAACTCTCTTTCGAGAGAATCATTTAAAGAAAAATAAATGCCGAGGGAACGCTCATTATCGCTATCAAAATTCAATCAATGGGGTTCGTCTTAAAGCTTCCACCAAGGAATACTTGAAAGAATCTACTCGAATTCTCTATCTACCCACTCTTGAAATTTTTAGAGGGCATCACTGCAAATTAACCGGTGGCAGCGCTTTCTATTCCATTCACCGTTTAGAAGATATTCACGTTCCACAGTCTAAAGCGGCGGGAAAAATGCGAAATGAAAGTTTCCCAAATGCCTCGGCATGCAATGGCTCTACGGAATTCCAAAGAAATGTTTACTTGTGGTGACTCCAACCGCAGCTCAATTAAGAATGCATGAGTAAAAAACATCGATCATTTAGCCAAACTTATGGATGGAATAAAATAAATTATGTATGTTACTCTAATAGGTACAAAATGGTGGAACAACTGTGTTTCGGCAGTAGGTGTCACGTAGGTTAATTTTAAGACTGATACTGACATATCTTTACAGTATAGGTCAGTGTTACTCAAACGGTGGGACGCGTCCCACTCTTGGAGCACGAAGGTCGTCTAGGTGGGACGCGAAGTTTCGAAGGTAATAATATAAAACTATTTCTCAACAAAAGTTTTGCATTATTTAAGGTACATGCTTAAAAATTTCCACAATAATTAATATGGTACTGAAATGTAGTGGACGTAAAAACCCACTTCTCGGAAAAGATGGGGTTTGTTTTTATCATGGTGAGACCAGGGTTTTTTTGACAAAATGGTAGGTAAATAAGTAAAGATGGAGACTTCGGCGAAATTGATGTTAAATAGAAATTAACTCCTTAAACGTAAAATTCAAAATTAGAGACACACAAAGGAAGGAAAAGGCGAAAGATAATTTTTTATTGTCTTTTGCCTTTTCTTTCTTTTCCTCCCCCTTTTTCATAGTGTGTCTCTAATTTTGAATTTTATGGTTAAGGAGTTAAAGTCTATATAACAAAATGGTAGGTGGTACCTAGATTTTTTTGACATAATGGTAGGTGGGATCCAAGGTGCAAAAGGTTGAGAACCACTGGTATAGGTGACGGATGAAGCTGGAGAAATGAAATTCAGGGGCGAGAATGTTAGTCATCGCACCCTGTTACACTCCACCCTCGGCTGCTCGCAGGATAACGCGCGGGCATAGAGAGTTATGTTGTCAAGGTAACCGTTTTACAAGCAGGGAATTCGGGATAAATGAAAAACGGGTCGATATTTATTTATTTAAGCTAACCGGACTAAAAGATGTCCTCGCGGATTACGTTACGGCCGCGTGTTTCTCCCTCCCTTAACGAACGGACGTCGATGTGCATGAGTACCTCCTCTTCCCTCCCTCTGCCCTCCCTCTCCCTCGGAATCGAATGTCCCATTTTTTCCGCCAAAAAAACTTTCACTGATAGAGTGGACGCGTTGTCTAACGTAAGCTACGCCCAAACCCTCATACGTGTCGCGAGCTCGCTGCGAGAGCGTTCATCGTCTGCCCGACAAAAAGCTTTCCAGCGACGCGCAGTCAACGACCTCCCCTTACCTGGAAGCTCGAGCCCGACGTTGACCTTATTCCCCCCTCTCTCCCTCCTCCTCCTCCTCACACCTACTCCCCTTCCCTCCCCCACAAATGGTCCAGCCGATCCGAGCGAGGAAATCGACGATAATCCGCGGAGTACTGCGCGTGGGAAGGAAGAGTTTAAACGGAGGCGTCCTCCTGCAACGAGTGTATGCGAAAGGGGTCAACGATAATCAACAAGGGACCATGGGACAAAAGAAACTGCTTTCGGTGCGAATATCGCTCATTCTTCCTAGCGGCGATGCGAAAAATACCTTGACGCGGAAACGGCTGAGAACGTGAGAGGCACGGACTTCTAATCGACGTAAACGTTTGTAACGTTCGCGAGAGCAATCGGGTTATCGTCGTTGGTATTCATAGCCCGTTGACACCAATTTAACGACTGTTTTTGCAAAAAATGTATGTTATATTCGAGGTATGAGCGATTTAACCGTGTAACTTACTTTCGATAGTGCGCCTAGAATGGAGTTACGTAACCGGTACTCAAAGAAATTCCACGATATCAATCATCATGTTTCAAATGACTTCTTTGCTGATGTCCGCTCGCTTATTTCAGGAAGCTATTCTTTGTATGACGCTACCTTAAGTATTGCATACTATTCTAATTGAAAAGGTAAAAAGAAATTATAATGTCTTGGGGAGTCAAATCGAATAGTTGGGTCTCGTTATAATCGGGCCAACACGACATTGAATTAGAACGTCATTCATGGCTTCATTTGAAACCTTTGAATAATTGAAACCTACAGCTGTATCAGCGGACAGAGCCGCGAAGACGATCTGGGACAGAGCAATATCTATGTTGGTTATTCCAGGACAATCAGGTATCACGGTCTCAGGATGTCAAACTTGCAAATGAGAATCATTGAGAGACAGTTTGATACGTTGCATGCATTGCTATCCAACAAAATTGAGACTAGCAGGATAATGTGTAGTAGTAGAATTATACGTTTAAATACATTGTGTTAGTAGTTAGAAGGCTGAGCTACTAAATGAAATCTAACTTAAATGGGAAGACAAAAAAGTAGAGTTCCTAGTAGATATATAGAAATCCTTATGGGAAGAAATTATATTCAACGTAGTGGAGGTTCGAATGATAGCGGTTCTATTGTTACAGATGAATTAATTAGTCATTTTTTCGCATAACCGGTCTCAGAACAGTGGATGATAGTCGGAGGAGCGATTCTTTGTTTTTCTCACTAACGGAATAATTTTCCCATCTCTAGTTTAGGAGAAGGGTTCCCAAACCGCGGGCCATATGCGACCATAAGAGTGCATGTTCGTATATTTGCCGGCAGGAATTGTCATTAGACATCATTTATGACTTTTTCGAGTACGCGAATACAATATATTTTTAATACGCACAATCAAAAAAATTCTTATAACTATTCTCTTTGAAATTTACACGCGACCCTACCAAACTTTTGAAAGGTCGTATGTGGCCCGCGCAGTGTTATATACAACCTCATGTGGCCCTTTTATTAAAAGGTTTGTAGACCCTTGGTTTAGAAAGTCTCCCTCATCGGATCAGCTGCATTTACCTACTGTGGTTATTGTATGAATATTATAGTCTTACAAGTAACCGAACAGCAGTGGAAGTCGGTTTAATTAGAAACAGCAATTTGGTAACTTTCTTTTTAGCGGATTAAAAAAAATCCGCTTAAGCACTCGGTTTGTCCGCCTGTCTATCTGATGCACCAACTCCTAAACGACAGCAGATAGAGACTTCCTTTTTTCGCCAATCGATTTAGTATTCTGTCTCGTTGTGCAAGTTTTCTCGGTTTGTCTGTCAAAGATTCTTTTGAAAAAACCGTCATTTACTTTCTGCTTAGGCAGCTCTTTCTTTCCTTGTTATATTTTAAACGTCCTTAATGGGCTCTTAGAATATCCTTGTTCGGTTTCATGTGACCCGCAGAGGCGAAGGTTTGTCGAGAAGACCAAAAGGTCAAGAGTATTTCGGGTTGCATGCTATGCTTGTTACCAACATTGTAATGTGCATACATATTTAGCATAATAGTCCGCTGTCGCTGAATTTCGGTGATTTCAAACTAAAATTACTCGTTTTAACCGCAGATATAATTTATAATTCACAAATAGTCGTACAATCGTCCCGCCTATAACGCGGTATCCTGTATCGCGGTTTCACGTACACGCGATTTATAAAGTGTGACTGTAGCATCCTAGAACGCGGTCCGGGTTCACGTTTACGAGATTTTCGAAGAACGATTTCTCCGATTTTTAAGAGTGAGTTTAATATCAGTATGTAAACTACGCTAAATTTATGTGATTTATACGCATTTATTATTATATGAAACCAAGTTTTATTATATTAATCCAATTCTATTAAAGAAAATTTGTATTAATTTAATATTAATAGATCGATTTATTTTTATATTATTCCATGTTTTCCTATATTATTCAGAATTTTAATATCGAAAATTAATCCATGTTTTCCTATATTATTCAGAATTTTAATATCGAAAATTAATCCATGTTTTCCTATATTATTCAGAATTTTAATATCGAAAATTAATCCTCGTTTCCCATAGAATTTGGGTAACCTCTAACACGTTGTTTTCCAGGAACGCATCCCTCGCGTTATAGGAAGGACGGCTGTATTATATTGTAATTCAGTAAACATTTACATGCATGTCTTTGCATTTTATTGCAAGCGATATTAGAAATTTTTCCCAAATGAGCCTCAAAAGTGCCATTTTTCAGTCCGGCATAAAATTCTACTATGCGGAAATGGAAGGTGTGGTGGATGAGATTCTTTACAATTTTTCCCAAAATTGTAAATTCGATTTGACAGACAAGATCGTAAAAAGTGGAGATGAAATTTCCGCGTAACGATGCCTGCAAGAGGCAGATATCGAGGACAAAGAAGGAAAGGTAGGAGGATTGAGCAAGAATCTTCTTCGCGCTGGCGTCCCGCGGAAGTGCTCGCCCAGGAAAAATCCATTAAGGCGTGTTTGCTTTTGTTTCCGCGGGCTTTCGCTTTTTTGCTCGAACCGAAAACGCAAATCGAATGCGTAAAAAGCCTCGTAAAATCTGGCAGAGTGACTTTAAAGTTCCTTTTTATGCCAAAACCATCGCAATCTATAGTTCGTTCTCAGGCAGTTTCGATATACTGTATTCGTGGGGTATCGTATGTATTGCCTAGTTATTTTTTAATCTGGCGTCTTTTCTTGAATTAAAATCGGTTTCGCGAGATTCTGATTTTATTGCTCCGCTCATGAGTTTTTCTCTAATGCTCTCTACACGGACATTTTTCTAAATGGCAGTAAAATTGGCTTCTCTCTCGTGCTAGTCCAACACAGTGATTGTTATGACAGTTGTCACGTTACAAAAAATAAAGTTACTGCGCATGCGCGGTTTTACTAGTTTCTTTTACCATCAACTTATCCACGGATGTGCATATGATTTGATGTCGAGCTTTTTCCGCATTCATGCGTTTCATGCCTCCCACAATTCCATCAATCAATAAGCAATGTTTGGTAAGGGGTATTATTTGGGACTATAATCTAGAAATGGTAGTGCTACTTTCGTTCGTTCCCCACTTCTGTATTATTCCAAATGCGTTGTGCATTAGCGATAATGGTGGTTACATCACGAACTGAATTTTACATGGGCGTAAATCCAACGGCTGCATCTTACTCACTCGTATGGAATTATTGAAATGCCCCTTCGACCTAAGGCAAAACCACTCATTCTTCTAACAATAATTGTCTATTGTTAAATCAACTCCGACGTCACGTGCACACCTTCTGGCTGTCCGTGAATGGCGTCAATTAGAAGAATCGCTTTTCCTCACCAAACAGGAGAAAAGTGCAGCGTATATGAACAGAAAGCATAACTGGAAAGATGAGCAAAGGAGAGTCGGATGAGGTTTTACATTTATGCTTTATCATTCTCGATTGCAGATTTTGGAAGAAGCTTTCCTCAAAAATAACGGCAAGTGAAGCGAAGAGGAGATTTTGTTGGCCTAAAGGAAAGGGCTTCGGGAAAGAACTGGTTTTTCTTCGCCTCTTTCGCAAATAACTGCGTGCTATTGCTATTTACGTTCTACGCGTAAATTTGGGCGGAGAAAGAGTTTTCGTAAAAACAACTTTCGGTTGACTCTCAAGCAATTGCAGGCGCAACTTTCTTGAGTAAACAATCGTGTGATTACTTTTCGTTACTTCAGAGATTAGCGCAGAGGAGTATTTCTCGTCGTCTAAACAAGCACACGACTCTTGAGGAAGTTTGACTTGAAAGTAGTGGTTGCACCGGCGAGAAAAGACCTCAACCTTTCTAGAGCCCTTACAAAGTCACCTACATTTGCCATGCATTGTCTCGTTTTTTCACGTTGAAATATCAAACAAATTATAGATAAAAATAAACATCGTGTCCTATTCAACTCACAGCCCATCGTTAAACAACGCGCGTACCCCCAGTTGAGAAACTCTGCTAACTAATTAACACATAACTAATCTTTTACTTCAAAGAGTAACATTTTTTATTTTGTGAATTTTATTTAATTTTTCTAAACTGGAGACCAGTTCGTTCGGAGGTCCGACCCCGTCTTTAAAATATCTGTCTTAAAGTTATCGGTATGAATTTCTTTTATTTTGAGAGTGTTGTGAGAATACTTTAAACGTCCGCTTCAAAGCTTTTTTTTAAGGGGTGGTGGTGGCGGAGTGGTTGGAGCGTTGACCTTCGACGACGCGGTCCCAGGTTCGAATCCGGCGGAGGTCGGATTTTTCAACCTGGGATCGTCCCGTCTCCTACTTGTGTGATTTGAGGAGACGTTAAGCAGTTCTCCCCCTTGGTGTTCTTCGTTAAGAGTAGACTAATGCCGGCACCGGGTTTCCCTCTTTCCTTTTGTGTGTGTTCGGTGTGAAGGTAGTAATGGCTATAATAATCCAAGAGGTTGATTAGCCAGAAATTCTATTCAAACAAACAAGCAAGTACAAGTTTTCGCATATATAGAAAATACTTATACATGCATACATACACACACACACACACACAGCACATCTAACACAAGCGATTCCGCAGTAAGAATCTCCGCCGCTGTCTCACAAGTCAAGGCTTTTCCTTCCCTTAATCGTCTCTGTCATCATTAGCATAACGTTTTCCACGGCGCTATGGGCACAAATGCAGCGCGAGCGTGATTACGGGGCACGAGGTACCACGCCATCCATATAACTAGCGGCCTCCCACTCGTACCCTTCGACCCACGAAACAGTGTCGTCATGGATTCCCGTTTTCTCTCGGATTCGACGGGAGGCGTGTCGCGTCGCATCTCGCTCAATGAAAAACGCCAGCGGGATACGTTTTCGCGAAAGGAGGAGATTGCCAGGAGGACTTTGATTTGATCTCCGTCGCGTTTCAATGGAGTCCTCGTCGGTCTGCAGCGAGTCCGCACGTGATTAGAATACGAAAAAAAAGACGAACGTTTTCCGCCTGTGTGATCTCGGCCTGAAAAAGGATCAATCGGTTGGGACCGTAAATGGCTATGAGACCGTCCGAACAATACGACCTCGAGAACAATGCCGCTTTTTTTCGTCGCACGAGATGTGCCAGGATTACGATATTTGGCGTCGGATTTATGATGGACCTCGGATCCGGCTCTTCGATTTCGGGAATCTTTCTCGGAAAAATTGGTTCTGTTCCTGAATTTCCCTCCCGGTCTAAAATTTCCATAAATAAAATTTACCGAATACGCAATATTTTCGCATATGGCGATCCGCTTCCCCATTTCCGCTATTGAAAATAAACGGAATCCAGAAAAGGCTGTGTCCGGAGTGATTAATCCAACTCCGACTGCATCTGCAAGGTCGTAATAAAAAGTCGATACATGTATTCGACGGTCGAAGAAAGTATTTTTTCGTTGTTAAGAATGCCTGGAGGTAATGGCACTCCACCGCATGAAGCGTTTTGATTTTGGGGGGTCAAAGTAATTGTTCGTGAGTGTTTCAATTATAAAACCCCTCCAAACTGAAAAAATTCGCCCCTACGTGTTATAAAATACCTTTCTTTACAATTTTAAGGCCGGCAAAGAATAGGTATTTCCGATCCTGTTTCCCTTACCTCGTTCCCCGTCCTCTTTGTCCTTAAGGTGGCTGTAAATTATCTTGAACCGAATCGAGATTTTTAAATAAGACGTTTAAATAATTGCGAGCATAAACTTTTGCTCTCAGTTATCGACCGCAGTCTCAAATAACAAAAAATTAAAACTGCAACCATTCTATCTAAACAGAGTCCATAAGGAGTTATCATTTATACAACTCCAATAGCCATGTAAAGGTTGTCAAAATTAGGTGCGCGATTCGACTACAAAGTGGCTGTCCTCAGCAGTGTCAGCGTACCTATCCTAATAAAAGTATTCTTCTTTTTGTTGCTTTATATCTGAAACGCTGATCTGGTTTTCCCAGAATTTTAGTGGCTATTGGTACTATCTAAAACCCAACCAGAAGGGGAACTTTAAAATTCTTTTTCGAATTAAGATAAATTGATGATGAGATGAGAAAAGTTTCAAGTAAACGAATCTATGGGATCGGGAATTCCCTCTCCTAAGGCCTGAAAACACAAAATATTTAACATTTAAAGTGTAAATGTAGTGGCAATGTCGAAATTCTAGCGCGCATAAGATTGATGTGGCAGTAGTGTTTCGCCTGGTACCCCTTCGTTGAGGTTACCGTCTTAATGAGAAGTTTATTTAAAGTGAATATTTGCAGGTGTCGTTCATATTAACGGAGTTCTTAAAACAGTCTTTCTCAACCGATGGGCCACGGTAGTCGTCTAGGTGGCACGCGAAACTTTTAATATAATTATTATAAAACTTTTCTTCAACAAAATATTGCAATATATAAGGTCCTTAAAATTTCCCAATGAGTAATATAATACCAAAATGAATTTGATGTAAATCTTCATTTCTTGGAAGATATGAGGTTTTGTTTTTATCATGGTGGGACCAGGGTTTCTTGACAAACTGGTTGGTGGGATGCAAAATGGAAGAGGTTGAGAACCGCTGCTTTAGAACCTTTCGTTAGTTTTCTTTAACGACCTGCTGATTCCCTCTGGCCTACGCGCAATGGGTATCTGAGAGCTAGTTCAATGAATAGCTTGTCAGTTTAAAATTTTTAGGAAGAAAGATAACTTCCCGATTATAATAATGATTCGTTGGTTTTTTTACGACCCGCTGATTCCCTCTTGCCTAAGCACAATGGTATCTAAGAGGTGGTGCAATGAATAGCTGGTCAGTGTAAAAATTTTAGGAAGAAAGGTGACTTCCCGTTATAATATGGACTTGTATTGATTCGTTGGTTTGAGTGCCCAGTCAATTCGCCTCTCTTACAGCACAAATGGGTATCTCAGAGTCAGTGCAATGAATAACCGGAGAGGGAGGAGGGAAACCCGGTGCCGGCATTTGCCTACTCTTACGAAGAACACCAGGGGGGCCCAACGGCTTAACGTCCCTTCCGAAGGACGGAACAGCTGAATTTGCGCGGTCTCCTCAAACCACACAGACAGAGGGCCGGGCGACCTTGAGAAAAATCCTACTCGCTCAGGATTCGTACCCGATGACTTTTTCAAGCATCGGGCGAGTAGCAGCCAGCGTCCTAACCACTACAACACCGGCACCCCAATTCGTTGGTTTGTTTGTTTGAATGCCCAGTCAATTCGCCTCTCTTACAGCACAAATGGGTATCTCAGAGGTAGTGCAATGAATAACCGGGGAGGGAGGAGGGAAACCCGGTGCCGGCATTTGCCTGCTCTTACGAAGAACACCAGGGGGGCCAACAGCTTAACGTCCCTTCCGAAGGACGGAACAGCTGAATTTGCGCGGTCTCCTCAAACTACGCAAACAGGGGGCCGGGTGACCTTGAGAAAAATCCTACTCGCGCAGGATTTGTACCCGATGACTTTTTCAAGCATCGGGCGAGTAGCAGCCAGCGTCCTAACCACTACACCATCGGCACCCCCATTCGTCTGTCGCTGTGTATACATCTAAAGCGACTCTGTTGTGCGTCGCTCTTGGTTCATACGCCTTTCTCAGTCTCTCGCTCGTGTGGGTCGACTGCCTCCTTGCCTTCCGACCTTGAGACCTCGTGTTCGTTTCTCGCCGAGGGCATGTTTGTTAGCCATTGCTCTTCCTCGCCGCGTGTCTTCATCAATAGCCTCTTAGCGATGCCAAGAAAGGACTCGACGACCACTCCATCGTCGGCGTTTGCGTGAAGTGTTGACCAATCTACTTAATAATAGCCTTCAGTATACGATCGATCTATTGTGTGCGATCTATACACGTACACATCTCCGGCGATGAAGGCAGACTACATTAATTAACTATTCGCCGTGGCAGTTTACATGGGCGTGTTGGAAAATTGCATGCGATCGTTGCTTATGTCAATGGGATTCGATTTCATATATCGCTCCGCCAATTATATTTCGCTTCAATGGCGTAAGGAGTTTATTTACGTTGAATTTATAAAAGTATCATTACGTCCACGTTGCAATATCTGCGAATACGATTACATGCACTTTGAGTACGTAATATTCTACGCAGACATCCATGTGTGTGCCTGATTGTGCCATATCAACTCGTTTCTGCTCCTTCATTATTTACATAAATGCATACCTTCACAAATCCGTCGTTTACTGTTTTCCAAGAGATGACGTAAAAGTTGCGAGTTATCGAACGCCTTCCTAACGCAAATTTTTACGGGAAGAAATTTTTCTTCGAATTATCGACAAATCGAACATACACTTTCATTAGATCCTAATATAGTAAATCATGCATTGGGATACTTTCCTTTAAAATGTTTCGAACGACAGGTTTGCAGATATTTAGGTAGGTAGGACATCGCCTCTTTCTTTCCCACCCACCTCTTTGGTCCTCTGATAGCAACGGCCAAATGACGGAGGCAGAGAGACGGCTCTCGAAACGGATGACGTCGTCTCTATTGAGAGAGAGAACGTTCGAAAGGGAATCGCTTGCGGAATCGCGTGGGTGTCCTCCTCTCCTTCCTTTTCAAAAAATCGAGGAGGTGCGTGGGAGAGAGGAAGGGAGGAAAGAGGGCGCTAGGCGGCCGCGTGGTCGCCTTCGGTGCCTTCGCCATCTGCCACGAGGGCGACCCCTATATGGTGCCACGCCCTTCGTGCGACACGGTCGCCTTTGCGACGGTGTCTGCCTTCGCCTTGCTACCTCTTGGAGATCTTCCTCCCTCGACCCTCACCCCATTCTCCTCCTCCTTTCTCCCTCCTATCTCACTCTTTCTCTCCCTTCGATCCCCTTTCCTCTCCCTTTCTGTCTTCCCACGAGCGTTCCCCTGGAGCAAACTCAAGAGTGTCCTCGGGCGCACGCGATGCTCGGCTAATTTGCGGCTATTTTTTTCGAGGTCGCTCAGCAGGTGGGGTTGGGTTGGGGAGAGAAATTTAGTTAAACGCCCACTCCTACGGAGTGGAAAAAAAGAAACAGTTGGGAAGAGATGCAAGGCCTGAGAGAAAGAGAAAAAACGAGAAACTGGATCGTTTTTGATTTATTGCGTCGTTGATGCGAAAGGGCCTCAATTTTTCGCTCGAATAAATGGTTATTTTTTCTGAACGGGAAGAACCTCGTTGCGGAAAAATAACACAAATACAACGAATAAACATATGTAATTTAACTTTTATTTGTTGGATGGAGCACGGGGTCGAAGGCGCGGATGCTTTATTCGATGGCTTTTGTAGACGCTTTTACCAGTCGCGATCCAGTAAATCGTGTAGTAAAAGGTTTCTGATGGCGAATTCGGTGATGGGTGCCATAATATGGCGATAAAATAATTTTTAAATGGTTCCATGACTCATATTTCTCTGCGTCTTCGACTTTTATAACCTGTCTTGGTCTTCGACGCTACCTCCCATGCAATATCTTTTTATCAAATTTTTCGACTCGTATAGCAATAAATGAATATACGTATTTGAATTCACGAATATCAACAATTAAAAACGTTAGATAAAAAGAGTTCGAAAGGGATGAAAATTATTAGGTGTACACTCAGTCATCGTTCACGGAGATATATGAATGCGGGACGGATGAGAGTTCGCCATTTAACTGCAAAACAATTGAACATGATCATCCAGTTTATTTTTCAACTTCGTGCCTTTCTATTCCCTTTCCATTTCTCTGTATATCCTCTTAAAATATCCTATCTCCTTTTTGTGTCTTGATACCGCAACTAAGATATTATTCTTTCTTTTAATCGCTTCCAAAAATGAATTGGTAAATGCCCAGACAGACATTTTGCCACCTGAGGCATGTTATAATATGGCACCCCTTTAATTTTTGTACTAAGCCCTTTTAATTATACGTTAGTTGAAACAGTTGGAAATGCGCAACAAGAATCTATTTATTCATATCGTATAATTACTTTTCGCAACGAACGAAATTAGGTATATTTTTAGCGTTTTTTCTTTTAAAAAATCGCTTATGTATTTGGTTTGTCTGTCCGTCCGCCTGGCCATCTGTCTTTACGGACAATATCTGTGGAGTCTTGCAACTTTGAGAAACCAAATTTTCAGAATAGATTGGCTTATACAAGAGTTTGACATGCTAGAAATTTGCTGCATTTAAGATTAGCTGCTGGGACGTAATAGAAAGATTCGTTAAAAAGTAAGCGCTGATACAAATGTAGGCAACCTGCAATACATCACATCTGCTATTCTTTACTCCGATGGAAAGAGAGCTATCGGTGAAAAAAGCGCGTAATGTAATTTGCTCTGCAATTCTTTCCCCGCTTGTTTTCATATCATTTTAGTTATAATGTATTTAATTTTATCTTACAACGAACAAAGACTTAACAAAAACAAAAGAAGGGAAAATTAACAAGTAAGTACATATATCCCTTTTTTCTATTTATAAACCTTAAAGATAAATATAACTTGATTGCCCTACACAATAAACAAGAAAAGGTTTTGAAGTATCCTCCGCGAGCTTTTAGTCTGGAAAAGATGTCGATTGCATCTGAATAATCTAATGAATCTGCCATCTCGCTGTCAATAAACAATGTTAAAGAGTTAGGTTCAGGAAAATGTTTTTTATAGTTCTCCTCAAAAGAACCTTCGTGACAACCGTTGTAAACATGGTAGGTTATGCCATTTGATTTCCAATGCGTTAAGTTTTCGATTTGTGGGTGTTATTCCAAATAGTGGTTTTCGTTGAGGTCAGTCCGTCTTTGGCGCCTCTTTCGAGAGACGCCTGAGGCTCTTCGCCGCCCTGGGTTCATTTGTCTATTGTTTTCTTTTCTTTTCCATATCTCTTTCTTCCAATCGTCACAATTTTATTTACACTTATATTGAGAGTAGCCTAGTGTTTTTTTTTCATTATCCAGCATGTGTTTCAGGAATAAGCTTGGAGTCTACCTCGAAGTAAAGGTCCGAAAACCAAGAAATAAACAAAAAAATCCGGCCAACTAAAGCTGACCGTCAAAACTCAATTTATTACAAATAAATAGCAATAAGGGCCCATCTTTTACACTTTTCGCTGAAAAAAACCGTGCATCAAGCGTATGAAATGCAATTTAAGTAAGTTTTACTGGCATGTGGGTTTAATTATCATCTGTAGCTAATATCTTTGCGGATATTCGCTATAAGCCCAATCAAATAATTTTCTTCTTTTGAGGGCCCGTTGTATCCGCTTTATGTAAGTTAAAATTAATAGAATTAGTGTAATTCCATAATATAGACGAAATATGGCGTTGTTAAAATTAAAAACAAAAATTAAAACAACACAGTTTTAATAACATTTTGACTTATTCCACATTGTAATAATGTGGAATAAGTCGAAGTGTTATTGATAATAATAAAATAATGATAATATTTTAATAACACTTCGAATTATTCCACATTTTTATGCGGAATAAGTCGAATTTTTATTCAAACTGTTTGTTGTTTTAATTTTTGCTTTTAATATGAACCACGCCACATTTAATCTATATTATCTTATATTATTTTAATTACTTTCTGTTTCATTTATAGCAAGGTAAAAAAATAACAATTCGCTTGCTGCTTTAATGTAGTTTCTGATTTTTCTCTGCTAGTAGCTGCCGTCTGCGTAGCCAGAAATTAACTTTCCCAGAATTCCAAATCGTTCTTCTTATCAATTCACTTTTCTTTCTTCCGGATCTCATTTCTTGCGTTCTTCCGATTACATGAATGCTTTGGGGAGATGTCCTTGCTCGCGAGTTAATTACACCTACTGCACAGCTCTATCATCGCGCCGTGAGAAAATGTTTTTATTTATTTTCGAGAAAACCTTGGTGAGCGTCTCGAGATCTCTATCGACCGAGAACCAACAAAGGAATGCCTTTCGTCGGAAATGGAAGGAGTAACGGGCACCTGCTAAGGTAGCACGAAAAACAATGGTTCCTATAATTGGAGCATTCATTTTCGTACACCTGCGTTAAAAATAATGAAATATTAAGTGCCACAAAACACGTGAAATTGATTTAATTTGCCGCTAGTACACCTGAGATGGTTCAAACGACCCCGTTTTTGAACGCAGGCTTTCGCTTTTCACTTGATGAAACGCAATTCGAACCTCGTTTTTTTACCAAATCCGGATTCCTTATCCCGCACCCGCATTGAAGAGCTTTTGCATGAGCATAATCCTGATGGGAGTAGGGGTAAATAATATCACTCGCTCATTTGTCATTTATTTTACTTTGCCTTTTACGGAACCATGAACTGATAATTTGTAGCAATTGAATCATGAGGACAAGAACGATAACGTTGACGTGGCACAAATCGCGATTTTTTTATGGAACTTAAGCCAATAAGTCGTATCAAAATTTGTCAAAATTAATTTTATTCCAGTTTCTTCCTGGGAACTAAAAAAAATGCAGGGAATATTTCGAATAATCTTTCCGATATTCTCGACAACTGAGGAAAACATAAGCGAAAAAAATTTCCTGTGCGTTACAAATTAAATCTACATCTATTGTTTCTTATGTATTTTCAGGTGCTGATTTCAAAAATGAAGTCAGAATTTTTCTATCGCCCACCATTTTTGTGTAACAGACATAATAATATGTATATAGAAATTAGCGTATAAATAAATATTACTTATTGTGTTCATAGAAAGAAACATAGCTAGTTTGTAAATGTTGGTTTGTTTATCTACATCTAAATCTACATGATACCCTGCAATTCACCTAATTGGTGGGTGGCAGGGGATGCAATGCACCAAAACCTATCTAAAGATTGTTTATCGCAGGTTGAAAATTTCTATTGTGATCTTGTATTGTCCTCGGAAAGAACGAGCCTAGATAACGCTCCGTCCTACAATCGATCTCTCGTATCTTATCGTCACGGTAGTTTCTACCTATATACGTTGGTGCTTCAATTATTCCTACAACCTCGTCTTTCAGACATTCCGATCTATATTTCTCCAGAAGACACAACCTTGAGTTCAGTCTATGATCCTCCTGTGTTATCCAGTTCAAATCACTCAATAATGAGGTGACGCTTTCCTTATGTTCGTACTTTTGTTTTACGAATCTGGCTGTTTTGCGCTGCACTCTTTCTAATTGAATTATATGTCCCTTCTCGTATCTATCCCATATGCATGAGGCGTATTCCACTTGTGGTCTAACCCGTGATAAGTAACATGTTTCACATACTTTTTCTGTAGTGTTCCGTACTATTCTACTATTACCGCGGTGCAAAATCGCCAATCGACCGCAAAATTCGTCACACAAACCGATCTAATGCGTTTTTGAGCCGACCGGAAGTCCCAACATACTTTTCTTTCGTCTCGGGAGGACCATAAAGCCAAACGCTTCGGTGCCTCCTCTCTCTCCATCCATCCTCGTCCATCGATATTTGGCTCGCGAATCTCTCTCCCTCGCCGAAACGGTGCTCTTCGTCGATTTACGTCAGCCGATGAGCTTGTAGCGCGATACACATTGATGTATTGGTCAAGCTCTTGCGCCCAATTGGCCCAAGGGAACGAGGTACGCTACTCGACCTCGTCTGCATGGGGAAGCCGGGCGTCGATCCTCTTGCTGCGAGAGGAGGGGGCGATGTGGCCGAACAAGTCCAAAAGGGTTGGGAAACGCCTTTATAAGGCTGTCGCAATATGTTAGTAGGGTCTCGCGTCCTTGCTTAATATTTGTAAATATAGCAACCGTTTTCGTCGGGCAATGAAAGGTAAAGTATTATAAAACAATAATCGCGATAAAAGAGATCAGAGCTTTTAAGGTAGGAGGTTCTTTAATTGACTTACGAACTGTAAAATCATTCATCCGCTGTAAGCCTTCTTAAGGCAGGTTTTTGCTCAGGAAGTGCGTATATTAACCATAACAAATGAAATCCGAGTTTTTTTATTCGTGATCAATGGCTCGAGACCAAAAATCGATTCCTGTTATCCTTAAGAGGTCGGAAATGTTATTAACGCGTTCTAATTATTAACTGGGGTGTCATTATGATAGGTATCTCCCGTCCTACCATATGTCGCGTTAGTTCTGGATGGCAGATTAGTCGTCCAGCTTCATGATACGTATATCGAAAGTTTCCACAGAATAATTTTATAAAAGTTAATTAATTTTATACAAAGGTCTTTAAGCGTTACAATTTTTTTGCTTCGAAAACAGTGTTCTGAATGAATCAATCAGACGACGAAGTCAAATGTTTCGAGTACATATTGAACTGTATTTTTTCCATATTTTCAAACAATTTTTATTTTTTTTTGGGAGCTTCTTGTGTGTTTTATGTTGGGCGCACAATGGTCGCCATCCATGTTTTATAACCTCGCGACGATGGAACGAATGCGTTTACCGTATTAATTCCTACACTGTGGATAATTTGTTCTTTTCGACGCTTAATTTTCACTCAATTCGACTTCACTTACTCTTCATTGCTTGAGCAGAACTATAAAAACCTGCGATCTAGCTTTACGTTGTTTTTGCTGCTGTCCCGAAAAAAGTTGACATGCGCTTCGATCGATCGGCGTCTTTTTTCCTATCTCCAATTTACTCTCCACGCACTCGTGACCATTCGAAAGAAAATTGCCGCAGTGATTCGTTAACGGCGGTTCTAAATTCGGCAAAAAGAAGATGGAAAAGTATCAAATCGCGAATATTCAGCGACCGACTGAGGCCGACGACCGGTTTTACCACATCTCGGCCGTATTTACCGGCTTTTTGCCGGGGTGACGGATTTTTTGACAAACCCGCACGCGCCGAACGGTCGCGAAGATTTAATGGACCACCGCATTCCGCGCGACTCGTCCTTCCCGAATGCACGGCGCCGTCATCCTGTTCCACTTAGCGGGAGAAGGGTAACTTTTGGCGACAAAAAACGGCAAATCAGTCATTCCTTGCGTGGAACCGAAGCCTGGATCTGGGACCAGACAACGGTCGGCCTTCTTTGTGTCCGTCGCGGCGGTACTTTACGGCTTATTCGAACAATTCCTTTTCCGTCCATCCTCCTTAAAATTACGCCTCCCGCTTCCTGGTGACCGTCACTCGTTTCGCCGCATGCGCGTCGCCGAGATCGCTGGCTGGCGTAGGATATTATTTTTAGCCTACTTTCCAGAAGGGAAATAGGCTTATAATTTCTTCGTTGTGCCGTGTCTGCCCCCATGTAAACTTTTGAAACAATAGACCGATTTCCATGATACTTGGTGGGAACCTCTTGCTACTGGGCCCGAGTTCCAGAGGATAGTTTTTGTTGCGAAGATTGAAAGTCCCGGGTTCAATTCCATGAACTATCCTTCCCATTTAATTTACATGGGAAATTTGAAATCCATCGTGCAGGGTAATTTTCTCTTGCACATTAAAATATCTTAGAATTGTAATATCGGAGCGGGATTTGTACTATCATCTGAGGAAAGGAATAAAGATTCTAATTTTTACCGTAGAATTTTGCTTATCGATCGCATTTCTTCGAATTTGGAGTAAATATCGGCGTTTATGTAGTTTTTATCACTCATCACGAGGGTGTTGCCATTGCAACTACTATTGTTGGACTCGGATTCGATATAGCCTAGTACATGCACGCGTTATTTTTGCCACACAAATCGCGTGATTAATTTAGGTTTCTGTTCAAAAGTATTTGTAATATTTTATGACGCTATATTATAAAATTTGGGAACACGAAAAGCAACTCTTCCGCGGTGATTTTAAAGCTATTAAATCCAATAAAAGTATTAAATAAAGAATTAAGTGGGAGGCATCATAAGTTTCGTTTGGATCATCTTGTTTAGTTTAGGCATGTCTAGGAACTTGTACTAAACTATTATTTTGGTGTCGGGATCGAGTTAAAGTGAAAACATTTAGCATAGCTTCGTAGAACCACTGTTGGTTCTGCCAGTTATTTATTTATAGTAGTCATTCTACATATACCGGTTAAATTTTCCCAGCATGGCTAACAAGTTTCACAAAGTTAGCCTCCAATTTAGTTATAGCGTTTACCCGTTAGAGATGGCTTAAATAAAAAATTTGCACAATGTGTAGAAAAATGTTACGAAAAAATTAAATTGTATTAGGTATGAATTAATGAATGGAAAATTATTGCAGATATTCTATTTGTTTTTGCTAGCAGATTTCCGCTTCATTTTCCTGTTTTCTTGGCCCTCAAAGTTGTCGATAATTTGTTTCTGATGCAGTAATAAAACAGGCAAGCACATCAAATAACGGGTGTATCAGTAGTATGTCTGTCTATATGTTCTTTATCGCTGGAAATATTATGAAAAATGTAATATATGAAGGTTTTATAAAAATGCAATGTGCGAAAGGAAAATAATAAACTCACATTATACTAACATATTCCACTTTTTGTGTCATTATAATGTTCCTTTAGTTCGGTAATGCTTCTTCTGAAAAACAACTTTTCGTGTAAAATTTAATGAAATAATTATTAATATTCTTATGCAATATTTGATTGAAAGAGAAAAGTGGCCAACAATTTTGGCATGTCATAAAATTCAAGCAAGAAAATGAATTGAAAGCATCTCACAAGCAGCGCGACGACCTATCATAATCATAATAATAACGACCATCTCCATACCAAGGTCGTCAATAAAAGGAAAGGCGAAGCATTCGTACAGTTTTTATAGAAAAACAAAGAAAAGAATCTCTTAAAAGGCCTGACGCAAACAACAGAATTATCGACAAAGATAAATGAGGAGTACATCCGGCAGCATTCGATGGAAAACCAAGCATTATTTTGTTGTTTTATAGCGATGTTGTCATCACATGAAGTTATAAGTGATATCTTTACCCAGTGTTATAACATTCATAGATTTTCGCACCATTTGCAACATGGTTGAGCGAACTAGTCATCCGCTAAATTTAATAGAGGTAAATATACATATAATATATTTGTTCCTTAGTTATTTCCATAAAATATTTCCTGTTGAAGTGTTAGCATTAATAACTCTTTAAGCTTTACTTTCACGCATACATTTCCAAAGAATTTCTACGTAACTTCTACCTAGTGCGTAATGATGCTAGCAACTTCAAAGCGTAAAATGTATACCCACTCCTGATGTAGAACATGTTACGACACGCCTAACAATGCTTCTTGTGTGATTTACCTCTAGTTGTTCATATAAAACCTAAGATTGGAATATATAACTTCTTAGCTTTCACGAATGAAAGAGAATTTGTAAGGTTGACGTCCACCGGCGTTATTAATCCATACTCTCATCTTCCGTTTCGCTCAAATCTCCACCTCGATTTCTTTTCGCTTTAATTAACGCAGGTGAAAATGTCATTGAGAGATGTTGCGTGGCTTTCCCCCTTTTCCTTCTCCCCATTGTTGTCGGAGGGGTACTTGTTGCTTCTTTTCTCACGGGGAGCAACCGACCTTTAACGGTATGGACCTCCGCCCATCTATCCCTTCGAGGACTGGTTTTTCAAGTGGACCCTTCTCCTCCCGCGATGAGCTCCTCTTGCGCGGTGAGAAATATCGAAACAATCCCCATCACGGTTAGGCCCTCACGCTGACGGAGCGTAGCGATGCGTAGGAAAGCTCTATTTTGAAATTTCTAGGTCAATGAATGATAAATTTTCTCACATTAAAAAAAAAACAAATAATCGAGCCAAGGAACGGTTTTGAAGTGGATCCTTTCACCAACCTGGAAGAAAGCCGAGAGTTTTAAGGATAAGCGTTCGATGATTGATGAGATTTTTTTGCATAAATCATCGGCGCGCTAGATTGAATGTTAAGAGTACTCGAATGCGTCGTAGGTATTTAAATAGGCAGGTGTTTAAATGTTTGCTTTGCTGTGGATGAAAATATGCCACCAGATTCGTTTTTGTTATGCTTTAATCCATTGGTTCCCAAACTGGAGGTCGCAAAGTCGAAAAGGTTTTCAGAGGGTTGCCAAGACAGGAGTTATTTTAATTTTTAATTTTATCTATGGCTACATTTAGAATGAAATTAAGTTTTGCGCAAATAAAAGAGATATTTATGATATTTTGAAATTAATATTACATTTTATGTTTATTGCATTCTTGATGGAGTTAAGGAGATTGCGGCTACCTTAAGGTAGAGTCGCAGATGCAATAAGTTTGGGAACCGACGCTTTAAATATTTATAAGGCAGGAGTAATGATATTGCCATATGAGAACAGTTTTATGAGGAGATGGTAGTCCTGTCTTTACTATAAAATATCATAAACAATTTAACTCCTGTAATTGAAAATTCATGTTCTCGGTTTTTTATCAGTGCCTAAGGAGACCCAACCCCTCTTGTAGCAATGGTCTCATAAAAATTTGAATGTTTTTGAGTGCCAATAATTGTCACCTAAGTCTTTCGAAATTATAGGTTCAAGAAATGTCCAATATGAACATCATGACAATTATTCTTTCGTGTCAATTTTCTATAGTATGTTCAATTTAATCATGTAGCGGGCTAGAAGGACTCTGAGTTCATTGGACGTGATAAACCAAATAAAAAATATTGTTTATAATTAATAGTCACTCCAAGTATGCTAAGCGATAAGTACTAAATCTTTATGAGCTTGACAACATCTTACCTTACTTTAAAATGAAGGAATAGAATCCATATCAAATCGCTATCGTTTTTATTACCAAAGAATAGTGAAACATTTCATGATCCTTAACAATCCTGTTGCACAGCTAAAATATTTCTTCGAAAAATTTCATCAGGAACAAAAAATTATATTCGGTCTTCCTGGCACCGATTGTCGCACATATGTATGATTTGTGGAAAGAAGAAATGGAAAGTAAAATACATAAAATAATACAGAGTAAATTAGCAAAGTATAATTGCTGTTGTCTCTGAACCTGGTATACCAATGTTCCACATCGCTATTGTACCTCGTCGAGAATGAAAGCGAATTTCCGCTGAAGGTAGGAGAAGAATACAAGCAACTATGACAAGAAATTTCAGACATGCATTTTCGTAATGTTTTGGAAACATTGGTGTAATGAAGACAGGTCCACCAAATTACATGCCTTGTCCTTTGCGGTCTGCTAGAGAAACTTCCTCTCACACGATACATCCACGCCTCGTAAACGGAAGCCTTTTTTCCGCCTCTTTGGCGTTCAACCGTAACGTAATGTACATACTTAAGAGCGCATATTTTAACACGTGTCGGAATAATTAGCCGATCCGAACCAGGTCAAATTTTATTGCACTGGCAGACATCCTAATGACTAACGCGGTTGTTGATCCGTGCAAAAATCGACGCCTTGTATTTACCACAGCCGATCAAAAGGAACGCATGGGAATTTCATTTAGGTTCGGCATATCAATTTCCTTTCGACGCGAGAAAATGCGACGCTCCATAAACAAAACGAAACAGAATCCCCAACAACTCTTCTCTCTCTCACGGCGTTTTGGAGCTCTGGAAAAAAAGAATCCGGAGGCGCTTCGCGTGTCCGATCGTCAACCGACCGAATCCGTTTTCCTCTCTCGCGACACAAAACTACTCGATCGTCCCGGAAATTAACGAATAAAAAAAACATACGCGTCCGACTTCCACATAATTTCGTCCAGGCGCGTTCGTTCCATAACGACCGATTCCTAGTTTTCTCACATCCGCCCTTAATTCCGAACGATACGGTCCGAAGAATCTCTTCCAGAAATTTCAGACTTCGTCGCCTGCCACCCTCCAAGCGCCCTTTGGGTTCACGGCTATTGCAGGATACCTCCCTCTACCACTCCCCAGACAACCCTGCTCCTCTCTCTCCCCGAAATACAAGCTACCAAGAGATGCTGCGCTAAGGAGAGAAAAGAGAGAGGGAAATCGAGGAGATAGGAGGGGGAAGGAGAGAGAGAGGGGAAGAGAGAGATAGAGAGTGAAAGAGGGATAGAGAGAGAGTTAGAGAGAGAGAGGGATAGGGAGAGAGAGAGTTAGAGAGAGAGGGATAGAGAGAGAGTTAGAGAGAGAGGGATAGAGAGAGAGTTAGAGAGACAGGGATAGAGAGAGAGAGAGGGATAGAGAGAGAGGGATAGAGAGAGGGATAGAGAGGGATAGAGAGAGGGGTAGAGAGAGGGGGGTAGAGAGAGGGGGTAGAGAGAGGGGGGTAGAGAGAGGGGGTAGAGAGAGGGGGATAGAGAGAGGGAGCAGAGAGAGCGGGCAGAGAGAGGGGGTAGAGAGAGGGGGCAGAGAGGGGAGGATAGAGAGAGGGGGATAGAGAGAGGGAAATAGAGAGAGGGAGATAGAGAGATGGGGATAGAGAGAGGGCATAGAGAGAGGGGGGTCGAGAGAGGGAGGTAGAAAGAGGGAAGTATAGAGAGAGGGATAGAGAGAGGAAGATAGGGAGATAGAGAGGGAGATAGAGAGGGGGAGATAGAGAGAGGGAGATAGAGAGAGGGAGATAGAGAGAGGGAAAGAGAGAGAGATAGAGGGAGGGAAAGAGAGAGAGAGATAGAGGGAGAGTAAGGGAGGGAGAAAAGAGAGAGACTGGGGGAGAGGATAGAGGGAAGGATATAGGAGTAAGAGGGAAAGATAGGAGGGAGAAATGGAGAGGGAGAGAAGGAGAGAGAGAGGGGGAAGATAGTACCCGGTTGGAGAAGGGAAGAAAGGGAGCTATAGAGGGAGAATATCGAGATGGAGGAGGTAAGGGAAAGAGGGAACCTGTTGGCCTCGACGGGGAACGGACTCGAGGATGAAATTCCTTCGGCGGTCGCGCGGCAACCTCCTTGTTGACGCCCGGGGCTGGAGGAGGAGCATACGGGGGGAGGGAGGGCGACGATGGAGAAGGGGAGGGGATAAAATGTTTCGGAAAGGGAGGATTTTAAGGAGTGAAGTAGGTAGGGTGAGTGACAAAAAAAAGATTCTCGGGTCATCTCGGGCCATGCTGTCGCTTTAAAATAAAATGGCAAAATGAACTTTTGTCCACCTTCCATAACTTCCTTACCGTAGGCGTTCTGCTCGAACGTATTCCCTGGTGAAGCGAGATCGAGTGAAAGCGTTATTTTTTATTGTCTATATCAGAGGTGTCCAACCTACGGCCCGCGAAGGGTTTTTGTGCGGCCCGCTAAGCTATGATGATAAAACACTTTCGAATGCTTTTATGAAAATTTTGGTAATACCTAAACCTTTTAAATGTGAAATGTTAACCACAATAACCTTATTTAGACTTCATTTTCGCTCATCATCATCATAGGTAGTCTGTCCGTAGACAGGTCCGTGATTATTCATGGTTAAACCTGGTTCTCCATATACTCCTATTTTCCGCTGTCCTCTTCATATCTTGATAACTCTCTTTCCCTTTCAAATCGTCTATTAGCTGATACCTTTTCCTACCTCTTTCCCTTTTCCCATCTAGTTTTCCTTCTAACACATCTTTAATCATACTCTCTCTCCTCATGTAATGTCCAACCCAGTTAGCCTTCCTCTTTCTGATAGTCTGTATAATCATTCGCTTCTCTCCTATTCTTTGTAGCACTTCATCGTTTTTCATCCTATCCGTCCATTTTATTTTCAACATTCTCCTCCAAGTCCACATTTCAAAGCTTTCCAAGTATTTGATGTCATTTTTCCTTAGCGTCCATGTTTCTGCCCCATACAATGCTATACTCCATACGTAGCATTTTATCAACTTCTTGCGGATATCTTCCCTTATATTCCCTGTAAGTAGTTTCGCTCATATGGCACCTCAAAATGTATAGGAAACTCCCGATTTAAGCTTAAATCCGGCCCGCCGAGGAATTGGCAAATTTCAATGCGGTCCGCCGAAGGATTCACGACCAATGATGCGGCCCGCCATGTAGAAGACACCACTGGTCCTACCTCCTGATGTATTGGCGAGTTTCCTATCACACCTACTGTGATAGGAAACTGGTCACTTTTCGAGCGGGAGGTCTCGGGGGGATCTTGAGAAGGACACGCTGACGTTTCGGACGTAAATAAAAATCGCTTGCGTGGAACGACCATTTTGATAGCGAGATTTTGCGTAGATGTTTCATTTGTATTTCTGCTGACGATTGGAATCTATGTAGTTAAACATTAGCGACAATAAAATATAAATGTGATAAATTGACTTGCCGAACTTTCCTTTATTCTAAATATTCACTAACTCACGATGCACTACGTTCTTTTGGAAAAAGACTACGACAATGTATGTAATAATGAAATATCGAGCTCTTCTTATGACTGGAATCAAATTATTGCTTACGAGTCCTTCGGTGGACCGTATTGGATGTTGACAATGCTTCGCCGGGCCGGATAAGAGTCTAAATTGGAAGTTACTGAGAGATTATTAGATATCAGTCGAGTGAAAATCAAGTCTAAATAAGAGTTTTGCTGTTAAAAAAAGTTCAAAATTAAAAGTTTATTGACGTAATTTTACTAAAAACATGTGGAATGGTGTTAAATTTTACGGATCGCTTTTTTATCATAACTTCGCGGACCGTAGTTTGCCCACCCCCCGATGTAGTTTACTCCGATAACTGGATGAAAAAAACAGACTTCATTTCGCCTGCGAAGCGGTCGTCATTAACACTTAATGTTCTTTCTGGAACCAAATGGTTTTTAGCCTACTTTCCAAAAAATGGAAAGTGGGTAGTCTTATGAGATCGCCACGCTGTTCGTGTGCGTGTGTGTCTCCCACTAACATCTTCATGAATGGACCGATTTCCATGAAACTTGGTGTAAGGCTAGCGCTCTCGGAGGCTACCTCCGGGACATAATTTATATGCCGAATTTAGAGGTCCCGAGTTCGATTCCAGGTTCTTTCTCCATTTGATTTACATGGTTAATCTAAAATCCATCGTGCAGAGAGTTTTTCTTTTACATTTTAAAATATTTTAGAATTATGATATTTGAGTGGTATTTGTACCTACGGTTTTAAGGGGAAAAAAGTGAAGATTCTTATCACAAAGTTTTGATTTTCGATCGCATTTGTTTGAATTTCTCTCAAAAACTTTCGTTTCTGCGTTTTGAAAGCTGGTTTCGACGATTTGTTGCCATGGTGATGATTATTGCCGAACTCGGCTTGAGCATAGCCCAGTGCACATTCCAGCCGTGTTTCGATTCATAGCTATCGAGGTAACAATTGACCCTTTGGTGTATATATATATATATATATGTGTGTGTGTGTGTGTGTTTTTGTATGCATGCACGTACCCAGAAATTTAATTCGGAAGGGGGGGTGTCTGAAGCCGAAAACCAATTTCCAGCAATTGATTAAATAAAAGTCCTATTCAAATAATATAAACTTTTATAACGTCTTTAGTTCTCTTAACTCGACGCAGCAAGTGGCGGCGTAGCAAGAGGCAACGTAGCAAGTTTGCAGCGTGGTTATCTCAGATTCCACAAATGTCTGTACACCGGGGATGGGGATCCGGACCCCACCCTCCCAGGGTACGTCCTTGCCTGTATGCCCACCAATGGCTTTATAATAGGCCTATTTTTTCCATTATAAAGATGACATAACTTTCGCTTATACAGCGAAAGGAACCTTTCCGGCTTAAAGAGAACGAAAACCTTTGGGCCCCACCCAAAAGATTTTCTCCCCTAAAATGGCGTCCCTCCTTAACAATGAAACGGCGTTTACCTCTTCGTTCGACAGACATTCAAGGGCGGTCAAGGCATGCAGCGCGGACGGATGACCTTCACAGGTGTTCTTTAGCCTTAACTTCCGCCCTTTTTTTATTGTTGGAGTCTGAAATTTCCCAAAACATCCCGAACTTGGCCCACGAGGAGGAAGTAGTCATTACGTTGCAAAAGACTCGGAGGAAATATACAACTCGTTCTCCAAGGGAAAAGGAAACCAGCATATTTTTCGATACAATCGAAAGAAAAGATACTTCGACTTCGGGTGTGATAAATGCATCCTGTGTCCCGTAGGGAGTCTTATTTTCTCACGTTTTTTTCCTCGAAGGAAATCGATGAAGAAGAAATTCCTCGAGCTCTTTGTGCAGGAAATAGACGGGAGAGGAGATGAAAAGAATCCGGAAGGCGTGAAAATGTTCTAGCTTGCGGTAGTTTATTGCCTTCAAAGCGATAGTGCAAATGGTCACGCACTGGTGTAAAGGGGATCTTCAGAGAGAAAAGGAGGCAATTGGTCTAACGCAACTGTGGCTTATAATGAAACTTTTTGCGTACCTATGAGTGTTAATTTTGATATTGTTTTAGAAAGATAATAGTTCCAAAAGTTTCAGAAATGGGCAGTGATTACATTTCTTTTATTTAAATATCTGGTCTTTTTTCATTCATTTGGACGTAACTGTCAATACTTTTCTACTTTGACAGTTTACAATATACATTCATATTTTAACGATGATGATACCAATAAATAAACTAAATTAATTTAAAAAATAATTTTCCAGTTTTCTGAAATCTAAACATAGGAAATTTATAAATGTTCAGTTGCATTTATCATAATTACAGAAACAAAAATTTCCTATCCATTTATCCTGTATAATTTGTAACATTATGATAGCAGGCAATTGAAAGCATCTTAGTTAAATATTGAGTAGGTATATGATTCTATCATGTTTTAGTTTCTCACTTCTTTAAGAAATACCAAAAAACTCTTTAATTTTATTCTTCTCCTGGATTGTTAGCATTAAATTGATTTTTTTTGCATATTAAATGTGTAAAGTATAATCACTTACAGAGAGTACTAGATAAAACAAGCTTTATAACTAAAAGTTGTTACTTTTTCCTGTAGCTACCTAATAAAAACTATTTTTAAATTAAATTAAATTGAATTTTTTACATAATAAATGTGTCAAGTATTATCACTTACAGAGAGCACTAGATAAAACAAGCTTTATAAGTAAAAGTTTTGTTATTTTTTCCTGTAGCTGCCTAATCAAAAGTATTTTAATTGCTGTAATTCAGGTTTTTACAAAAGTGTTCATTAGTCAAATCATTTTATTACTTACTATATGTTATTTACTCTACAGCTGACGAGTTGAATAAATATATATTACATGAATACTAATATTTCTACATTTTTAATTTTTTCACTAGTCTATCGACATCACTCGGTAGCTGAAAATACCTGCAAATATTTTGCCTAATCGATGCATATATTCTGAACGGTGTCCAAAATATCATCCATATAATAACGAGTGTTTGTAACGCAAAATGACAAATCTTATTGGCTGCCGAGAAGCCAATTTTATCTAGAGTAATGTAACGTTTATTTATGCTTGTTATAGCGTGTTATTTATGCATAACGTTTATTTTTCATGGAAAAGTCCATAAATAAATAATAGTAAAATTTGCGCATTTGCAATATTTTAATCGCATTTTATTAATTTGAATCCACACAAAAGGCGGACATACGTCTTTTTGTAATAGCCTCTGCAAAAAGTAGGCATTCGTTCGATGTAGGAAGAACTTGGATCGGTCGATATAGATGGAGAAAACCTGTGTGGGTTTCGTGTGGTGCCTGCCACGCCCCCTTTTCGGGAAAACGTAAAGCAGAGAGAAAGAGGACGGACAGGGATGTCTCGGTAGGGCGTGTGTGTTCCTTATATGGCAATCGGTAAGGTCGGAGAGGCTGGAGAAGAGCCCTTTGCCGCAAACCGGATCGGTAACCGTGAAAAACAAATCAGCGGATGGAGGGAAGTACGTAAAGGGCAGAGCGGGCGTCTGGCTTAGGTCACCGAGTAAAGAGAGGCGAAACCAATACGACGAAAAATGGAGACGTGACGAAACTCCCGTGCGTCCTTAACCTCGTTTCTAAAACCTTTTAGCAGGATGATAGCATCCACGAAAAAACAGTACACCGAGATGTTTATTACCTTGGCAATCAGTGAGCGACGGGAAACTAAAAATTATCCCATTAGGAGAAAATTCGTTTTTATTAAATTTAATTATAAGTATGTCCTAATTCCGATAAATTTTTCCTAATTACAATTTACTTAGCAACAGAGATAAATCATTATGTTATCTCATTGATATTATCATAAATATCTATTAAAGTACATCACGGTTGGTTGCCTGTTTCTCATTCGTATAACCTTAATAGCGAAAAATTGATTCCCGTAAATGGCATTCATCGTAAAAATCTGCCTCAGTTTACTCATGTTTTTTTATGGAGGCCTCTTTAAGATTTTCCCCCTTAGCAGTTGACCAATAATGAACTTATTTCAGCTCGTTTTGAGATCTTAACGAAACATCTGTGATTTAAATCACGGCAAATGTTCAATTATGTATAATTCTATAATTTATTTTGACGGCCTTTATATTATGCAATCCTTGCCTCATAATATTTCTGACATTCGACATTCACATGATGCATTGTTCACATGTGTATTGGTCCAGAGGTTTTGGCCAAACACGTTTCGGATCCGTTACATCGCTCTCGATAATTAAGGCAGTAAACTCAGCCCGTTATGAGACTTAATGTGGAATTTCGCGTTATAGGAGGCGGGTGGAATAGGAAAGGAACGAGTGAAGCGCCTTTCATGTTTTATGTTAGTTAGTTAGTTAGTTATGTTTTTTCCCTAATATCGTACCTCCCTACGGAATACTTGCTTTTCGATAAAATTCTATCCAGTGCCGCATAAGGTGAAATTAGAATGAGCCTGAATCGACTTGACAGTTACAGCAAGTGGGTTACTTAAAAAGATGCTGAAATCGCAACTATCTTCGTTGCAATTCCATAACCGAAAATATTAATAGTGGTAAAATTGCTGCGTAATTGTTAGAAAAATGCTTGTTTCTCTCATTACTTCCGGGTACACGAAAATTGTTAGGAAAAGTCGGAACCGATGCAAAGATGCCGGTTCGTTATGAGTTTCGCCCGGTGAAATTCAAGTCTATTGAAAAATCTCAGGCAGCGAACTTAGGCGAAATATTCAGGAATGAAAAATTAGTCTCTGGCGCTGGTCAGAATTAAAGACAAATAGGAAATGAAACGAAAAGAAGAAAACCGTATTACTCATAACAGGTTTCTATCACATAAATTTAAGAAATCGAGAGGAAGTAATAAACGACAAATTTGATAAATATCCTCGCTAAGATTTATGGGAAAAATTTGTTCACTTTGCGCCCTAAAAATTTATCAAAGGTGACTCCTCGTGCAAACAAAAAATATATCTCGTTGGCATTCCATTCACGGGATACCGATGGCATTCTTGTGTAGGGAAGTAATAACGAATCTGACGTCATCTCAATTTGCTTAAAAAGGCGGACACGGGCCTCCTAACGCCTTGCCCGTTGCTTCGGAGGAGACGTTTAAGGGCGAGAGATCGACGACCTTTTCATCGAAGCAATATAACGATGCATTTTTGACAGGCACGAATTAATGGGGAGGCGAAACAGTCAACTTCCTCTTTCAAGTTTTGATTACTGATAAAATACTACCGTATGTCACCTTGGAGATATTTCGTTTAAGATATTTTAATGAACCAGTGTTTACTGTTATCTGTTTTGTTCGAGTTGCTTCATCAAAATCTAGCTAATAGTGTGAGAAAGAAAACTATAAATTCATCGTTTATAGACCGTAAAAAATATTATAGTCAACCGGTAGATCCAGATGTTTCGCGTAGCATAGATATGTATAAAGAGTAACTATCTTTCCAAATGTAAATACTCCGTGATTAAAAAAATCCGGTTCCTTTTAGGAGAAAGGTGGCTTATAAAATAGTTTTCTTATTCATCAGACTCATTTTCGATGCTTTGGTATGAGGATGGTTAAAGAGCAGATTATCAAAATGACGATGTTAAGGTAAAGACTTGATAATCTTAATGATTATAGGGTTTTGAAAGCGACGCTTGGCTTAGCTGGTTTAATGGATATTCAAAGGGCACAATTAGTGTTTCCACGATATTTTATTGAAGATTATCAATGTAGCTGAAACCATTACCTACAAGTAAACACAATTTTGAAAATCCTTTTAGATGGATTTGAAGTCTGTATTTTTCTAGCTAAGTGATATTCGTGAAATGCATATAAGATTTTATGTATCTGCATCTTAAATGTAGTTTTAACACAAAACACTCAATTTTCGGAGTTTTTATAAAAAATATTATTAAAAACTTAAGCTTAAGTGCTGGACAGTTGCGTTGAAATCCGCCGCCTTGGGCAAAAAAGACAAAATGCCGTCCCAGTTCACGTCATATAGGTGCAGATAGGCGGCGGCACTACTATAATGCTGCCCCTAGGACAGTGCCGCCTGAGACGGTCACCTCTCAAACTCACCTCACGCAACGGTCCTACTTAAGTGACTTTAAGCATTTAGCAATATCCTTGTTAAATCTATACTTTTGATACGAACCCAATGTGGAAAATTAATCTTGTAATCAAAATTAATAGTCATTTAACAACCATGTCTTTTTATAAATTTTATGAAGTTTCCTCGGCCATATTTGCACGTATATGATGACGTTTTTAATTTGAAACTAAACGATAAATTTTATCCATTCAAACACCATTCGAGTGAATTAATCGCTTTTTAATCAAGGCTAGAATCCGGCGGGGGTGAAAACGAATACTTGAAAATAAAAACTGATTAATATTCTAAATGAAAAATTAAAATTTATTAAAAACCGTAGTCACAACTTTTGTTCGGCGTCAGAAAGATATCCCATGTTAGCAGTCATAAAAAAATCACCCTTCGATATTTTTAGGCTAAGGGTTCTTCCAATTGAATAACTAAGACCAATAATACTCGGTACTTCACGAAACTTTCCTGAGACGACATACTACCCGGAGATTTTGGTCGGACCACAGGTGGCGATCAGGTGGTCGACATCAGGTGGCAGAGAAACCGGATTGCCTCGAGAAAGACCTACGCGTTGTCACTCTCTCCACTCCACCAACCAACCAATAAAAAAGTAACGAATTTTATATGTTAGAGACCAATCGAGCTACTTTTCACCGATTTAATTTTGGTATAAGCCGAACTGTAGTCTAAAAAAGATTCACGACCACAAGATAAATTCAATTTTAGCGCGCTAAATACCGTTTTTTTAGAGGCTTATAATTACCATTTATAAATAAAACCTCGCGCGATCATTGGAATGGTACCGTATTTATCCAAATACCACGCGCACTTTTTCTGAAATTTTCACATCGAAAAATCCGGTGCACGAAATATTTGAGGCTTTGCTTTTGGCTAGGAATAAGTCCTACGCGCGTCGAAATGTGATACTTGAAATGAGAGTGGGACAGTTGAATAGGTAGTGATGTTGCAAGGCTACCGGCTTTTGAGCGACAAAGTGGCATTACTTTTATTACTTACTGGTATTATTACTTTCTCCATATACGTAGCATAGGGGAAAGTATTGCATTCATGAAAAAAATCGACTTCGAGATTTCAACGGAAATATGAACACGTTTTGACCATTTTCTCGATTATTGTATGTGATAGCTTTTTTGTGGGTGCTCTAACTCAAAAAATATTAATCAGATCAACGCTAAATTTTCTATTTAACACTTTTATAAAAGTAAAAAAACTGATTAGTTTTTGGTAAAAATCGGTTAAACGGGTCGGTGTTTACTCTTCTCACTTATCCGTTATTTTGAAATATTTGCTTTAATATTTGATAAATTTCAAAATGTATTAGAATAAAAGTTGTAGGAAATTTAATTTTCTACAATCTTTGTTTGAAACATTTTCCCATATAATGCATTGTTTAAGAGATATCTTATATTTTTAGCTCCCACCACCACGCCACCTACCGACGACTATTGTTAACAATTGACGCTTAGTTAGGTCTCAGTAACGCTCCTTTTTCTTTTCTTAATTGTTGGAGCTTTGTGGCTATATCCAATGTCAGAAGGCTATGGTTTTGAGTTTATTTCTGTTCTTTGTAAAGTCAAAAATTTTCTCGCAGTTTCTTAAAATATTTATTATTATGTAATCTATTTGGAATTTTTAGAAATATTATAGGTAGGGAGAAAGTCATGTGGTGGCCACATCAGATTTTTTTAAAATACATTTCAAAAATGGGTCGAGCGTCTTATTTGAGGGCGTGTGGTACCTGGATAAATATGTTAATATCACTTGGTCTAGCACGGAAAATGGAAAAAGCGTGTTTCATAAAAAAATATGACAAAGATATCCACAGAGCACAGGAAAAGTTCGTAGCGCCCTCTTCCGTTTTGTGACATTAAATGTTTTTTAGCATATAATCGCCAAAACCACGTGCCTGAGCCGATCTCTCTTACGGAATAATCCTCCCATGGGATTACATCTAACTGGTTAATTTGCTTTCATGAGCAGCCAAGGATACCAATTGAAAACGTGGAAGGCGTCCGGAGAGTCAAAATACGAATTAACGTAATGTTTAAAATTCAAGATTTGCAATTGGTAATTTAAGTTTAGTTAATATAATTTTGTGATATGCTTACGCTTCGATTTTTTACTTAAGTGTCAACAAAATACTTATGCTCACTGCTGCTTTCAGTGTCATTTAGCTGCAACATACCTATTTCAAATTTCTCTGTTTTGTCCACATGCAGTCTTTGTTTGGAATTCCTGGTAAAGACTCCCACGCACTTTCTTTCGATTTGGCAGTCGTTTATTTTGTCTTGTCGCCAAATCTGGGAGTAATTCTTCAAAAGAATCTAATATCGACGATTTTCCACTGAGGACAATTGATTTGTAGCTGAAATGCTCATCCAGCTTTCTCAACATATTTACGACTATTGAAACTACATATCTTATCGAGTTGATTCCAGTTGTAAGGAGAGCTCCTTGTTTTTGCATTTAAAGGCGATGACAATACTTTACAGGAAACAAGAAAGGGACAGTCTGTCGCTTTTGCCGAGACCTCACGCTTCGCGGGCTCCCGAAAAAAAAAACAATGTCGTAACGACGGAAAAAAGAGAGCGTCGAAACGAAACCCAGGTGCCCACCCACTCGAGACATTTCTCCTTCGCTTTGGCAGCTCCTTGGCTTGAGAACACGCCCGAAGAGTCCGATGGCGGAGAGACAAAAAAACAAAATCGCTGAGAATTTCCCTTCCTTGGGTCTCATCCGTAAGACCCGAGCCAAAAAAAGAAAGAAAAAAAAGAGTTAAGACGCCGCTTCAAGATCTGTTGTTTCTCTTTTTCTTTGATGTGAGCGGAGGAAGAGTCGCGAGGAGGGACTTTCTCTTTCTACAAAAGTTGCGTCACGTTGGCATCGAGACCAAAGTCGATTTTTGAGTCGCGTTGAAAGGGAGGAGGCCGTGGGCGAGCTATACCTCTGCCCATTTGCGTGTATCTCTCTCTTTCTTAGAGGTAAAAAATTCCATCTTCACTCATCTCCGGATGGTCACTAGCCTTGCCCAAAAAGGAAACGTCCCATTTTTTCGGAACCCTTTAAAATAGGCGGCCTTTTGTGTCTCTCAGTGCCGCCCTTACGCGAATTTTTGTCTCAACCAAATCGTTCAAGATTTCATATAAATGCTTTATTTTTGCGAAAATTGAAACGATTTTTTCCTAGTTATTGAGTTAAAATAGAACGCGGTTTCTAATTTTTTTTTTGTAAAACACACATACAATTTTCTAGAAAAAGTCTATTTTTTCCAACTCGGGCTCTCATAAAACAACTTGTAATACTAATGCGGCCCTTACATAACATCGGTTGCTTTAATGCGGCCCTGATGCCTCTTTGAGTTTGACATGCCTGCTTTAAAACGTTTTGGATAGTATCGAAATTATGTTTTTATTTCGAGAATATATTTTTCGAAAAGTTCTTTCGCTCTCGGCGTGTTTGCGTTTTTCGGCTCTTGCGCATGAATTAAACGGGTGAGCGATGAATACGCGCTTTGTTCGGAGCCTTGCCAACGGTCGCAAAAGTGAATTCGCGGAGAACAAAACTTGATCGGGTGGAAGTTACGGTTATTCCCTCGGTCAGTAGGTCGCCGCGTTCTATCCAGTTTGTTGGGATTTATCTTCTCCCCCCACCACCACCGCCATTCCCCGACATGTCGCGGCTTTGGTTAAAAAACGGACGCTAAGTAACGCGGAGAGTGAAAAAAGCGAGTGATTTCTGAAGTGATAAATACTCTGAGAAACTGAGAACTTCGCAGAGAGCGGATGCGAAATAATATGCATCGCTTCTTTCACTCCAATGCAGCTGAGACGGTAGATGTCAATAGAAATAAATTAACGGACTAAACTGATTATTATATATTAATATTTTAATCTGAATAGCCTGATAACATTATGCCAATAAAATATGCATGCATTTATTGCCATAGTGTTTATTTACGAAGCTAAAATTATAATTATATGAAAAAAATGACGTCATGGATAATTTTGTGCGGTTTTGTTTTTATGTGGTTGCTCAGTTATTATGATAGAAAAGTTGTAGCACTTGGTTGTACGAATAGATGCGTCAAGCTAAAATCGGCTTAGAAACAATCATGGAAAAAACACTCGATCATCATTAACAGTAACATTATACAGGGCGTAGAAATTATGTTAAATTCCAGCCGAATCCCAGAATGTTGTCCTTAAGATGATCGCATCGAAAATCCTGCAGAGATGGAAGTGAGCGTTCAAAATGCTTCGTCCGCTTATTCTTTTCGTTACGAAAAGTCGCATAAAAATGCATGCTCTCTTTCGTAATTTCAGGACTGCATTTCCATGTGGTTGGAGAAGGAGTCGTGAAGCTACGCAGTAACAGACAGGAGAGAGTGTACGACCGAGAAAATTATATCGACTTTCGAATGAGGTTGCTGGGAGAGCCAGGTGAGCTATACCCTATTTTCACTACCAAAAAGACTATCTTTGGGTTTGAATTGTCGTAATCGGTCCAAAAGAGCATAAAAATCTCGTAATGTTCGAACGTAACCGAGCGTTAAATGTTTAAACCACCGAGTTGTATCCGTGGGGAATGGAATACTTTACGATCAGCATCCCGTCCTTCATGTAGAACGTTAACCTGGTTACCCCTGAGGGGCGTATTTCGAAATGGTAACCAATCGAGTTTCACCTCACTCGTTCTTTTATTCAAGTCCTTTCTTGCGAAGCAAAAAAAATAGTGACATTTAATAGATTAATATTTCCTTCGTATGCATTGAAACGTTGTTGCCCAAATTCAATTCTAATGTATTAAAATTCTCCCTCTCTTTCCCGTTATTCATAATTACCACGTAAAGTGAGATATAATTTTCAGTCATTAAGTTAATTAGTAATATAATCATTTAAAACGATCGTTATTCGAACCTAAGCTAACTTCGTATGGTAAAGGCAACATTTGCCATAGGTGCCAAACATTCCCTCAAAAAATGCCAATTTTATTTTCTCATAAATAGGTTTTAATTTAATACTCAAATATTAAAGTTATTGTTAGTGAAAACGCTATTATTCCTTATGAAAATGCAGCAATAATATTATTTTACATAAACAAGGTTTTTCCTTAATATTTTTTCATAGGCGACGTATCTTCCAGTTATGCCTCTGCACCAAGAACACCTCTCATTTAGTTATCATTGACAGTAATTTTATTAAAGGTAGTCTAATTAATTTCACAACAGTTTTTATGTTATGGAGTTTTCTATTTCTAAGATACATTTCAAAAGAATTGTTTCGAGTTCTCTCTCTCTTTAAAAATCACTCAGTTAAAAACAAAAAAGAGAATAATAAAAAAATTTCAAATGCCTTCTCTTTTGGCAGGTCAACCACCCTCTCTTCTCTCTCCTGGCATCCACAGTTTTCCCTTCAAGTTGGGACTCCCTCTAGGTTTGCCCTCAACTTTTCTTGGCAAACATGGATGGGTTCAGTACTACTGCAAGGCAGCATTGCGTGAGCCAAATGGTCTAACGCACAAGAACCAACAGGTCTTTATAGTGATGAATCCAATAGACCTCAATCTAGAACCTCCTATTCTGGCTGTGAGTATTGCAAACAAATTATGTCATAAAAATTTATTGCGAAACACTAAAGAATTCATCCTCTGTATCAGTTGTTGTTGGCATAGGAGTCATCCTGAGAAAATCGTATGAAATGGTTTGGAAATATTAGAAAAGATTGTAATGAAGGTTAAAGCATATTGAATTATTTCCTTCTAACACACATTCTCTAAAACTGTTGTTTATGTATACAAATGTAATTTGAATTTATTCACACTTTTATGCACAAAGCCATCTTTAGGAGAGGGCAAATTGGGATGAATGACTCATTCCTAAGGTGACCAGACGTCCCAATTTTGACGGGACAGTCCCACTTTTGAGCAGCATGTCCCACTGTCCCCCAAAATCTTTAGGGGATGCAAAATTGTCCCGCTTTTGGATATATTGATGATAAATGTCCTGATTATTCAAATGTTTTTACAACAAATGAAACATAAGATAAAGCAATTCACAACAAGGAATTACACGACATAAGACAATCAAAGATACAAATAATAACAGTGAATGAAACAAAAATAATAATAATCATAAGAATATTAATCAGCCTCGTCCACAACAAAGCAAATGATACAGATCACCAGTCTGCCGTGATGCAGCTTTCACATTGGCTAATTGCATTTCACAGATGTCAAAACAAATGACGACCTAATTAATTGGGTTTTCCCTTATTCAAACGTGTCGTGAAGTTTGTATGGTATCGGACTAGATGGCATCTCACCGTCTATGCACCGTCTATGTCTGATTCAGTTTGAGGAGTTTGGCATTCATCTAAGATACCGACTCTTTGTGGAACTATCCACTCATTTCAGAGACAGAGATATCAGCCACAAACAAATGTCAGAATTAATTCAGTCTATATTAGGTATGTCTCCCTGAAACTAATTCTTCTGTAGAACGTTCTTTCTCACAAATGAATAAGTTGTGGACATTTGAAAAATCGCAACTCAAAGTCTGAACCGTCAAGGATTTACTAGTGACAAAAATAAATTTCAAGCAAACCTGATTGGAATTCTATAATACCTACTATGGAGTCCACTCCTGAGTTACTAAAGAAGATTTCATCCAGTGAAAAGTATGAAAATTAAAGGTAGCTGTGAATTGGATAAATTATCATTATACGTTGTAAACCTATATTAATTATACTGATGTTTAATATATGGCAGATCAGTTATTCTTATTTTGGATGTGTAATCAATTGGCCCCCCTTTAAAGTAAAAATCACTTAAAGAAGATTATAGGTTATATTAGAGGGGTCTAAAAATATATGTTAAAGGATGATATAACAATTTATTATGTTTGGAGTTAGAAATTCACGAGCAAGTTGGAGGAATTTATAAAAGACACTATTCTTGAAATTTCTTAGGTTGTGTGCACTCCTCTAAGAAAAACAAGATGATCCAAACAGAACTAAAGATGCCTACTTTCCATTTAATCATTTATTTATTATGTACTTATATTGGCTTTAATAGCTTTAAAGTCATCATGAATATGCAGCTCTTTGTGTTCCCAAATTTCATAATTTAGAGTTATAAAATACTTCAAATACATTTGAATGGAATATTAAATTGATCATTCATTTATCATTGATTATTAAATCTGTATGGCAAAAATAACATGTGTATGTATTAGAAAATATTGAATATGAGTCCAACAATAGTTGTTGCTATGGCAACAATCTCGTAATGAACTGCAAAATCACCAGTATTTACACGGAATTTTAAGAAATGCAATTGATAAACAAAATTCTACGATAAAAATTAGAATCTTCATTCCATTCCTCAGAGAATAGTACAAAACTCTCTCCGATATTACAATTCAAAGATATTTTAATGTGCAAGAGAAAATTATCCTGCACGATGGATTTCAGATTTCCCATGTAAATCAAATGGGAAAGATAGTTCCTGGAATCGAACCCGGGACTTCAATTTTCGCAACAAAAACTATCCTTGGGAGCTTGGCCCATTTAGCAAGAGATTTCCACCAAGTTATGCACACACACACAGGAGCGCACGTGTGTGTGTGTTTTGGACCCCGTCTAATCTGAAAAAAATCCAAAGCTGCTTGCAGAGTTCAAACCACCTCATCTGAGATAATCATTGCATAAGACAAGTGATTTAGTCAACTCGGCCACCAGATCCTCGCGTTGGCACTGCGATAAATCTTAATTTGAGTTTGCATTGGAAGATAGATCAAATTACAAGTGTCCATCATAGCAACGAGATTAAACAAACTATTGTCATTGTTAGTGGTGTAATAGAAGTATCTTTATGTTAATGTGAATTTGTATTGATATGAGCATTCCTGTTTTTTGAGGGGATATTTCTGCTAATAATTGTAAGTTTTTATTTATCATAAATATTATTGATAGTAATTTTTTATTTATCTTAAAAACCTTTTATCTTTATTCACTATTTAAGATAGGTAATACTGTTGTAAAGGATGTTAATTTGAACAAATTTAAATGAAACATTTTAAAGTGTTGTGTTGTAGCTTAGCAATTCTTCAGCTAACTATAATTATACAGTGTTTTCATATGGATGGTTGATGTGATGTTAGGAAAAGAACAATTTATTATTTTTGTCATTTAAGTTAGGCGACTAAAATATGAAATATTCAACAGTTTCACTCCTACTAGTATCCAAAGCTGAATTACTCTCAACTAGCAGTATATTTTAATTGATTTTAAACAATATGAATGGATAAGTCAGTATTTCCATTAATGAAACAAAAGATACTATCAAACTTCTTACTACTTATATACCAAACATTCTTACGTTTGCCACTGAATTCTCTACTTCTGTCTGCCATTCTCTTAACTGTAAAATGATTAAAGGTTAAATAGAGAGACCCCCCACATCACTCAAGAGCTGGTAGACACTTTTGCAACTTTTTACGCCCATGCAAGCAGAATGGTTATCATAATTACATTATAGAGTTTATTCATATTAAAGTATTAACTATATAAAAGTTGATTATAAAAATTCATTTTTATATCTTCACTTATTTTCTTTTTCACTCAACTACCCTTCAGTAATGGACAGTTGATCCATATATATTAGCATATAAACAGTAACATTTATTAAATTCGTTTATTTAAAATAATACATGCAAAATATGTCAGAGAGAGGTTTTAGTATTTTCAACCTGATAATGCTCTATTAATTTTTTCCAATTTTTCTCTATCATTGATAAACTGTGAATTATAAGTGGTATTTATGATATGAGAATTCCTTGGAATGACTAACACATACTGAAACTTTTCCTGTCAATATAAGTAATCAATTTGGGGCGTCAACTTTGGGAAACCAGCCTGCATTAGTCCTGGTTTGGACTTCTTGTTCCATTGTGAATTTGAGTAGAACTCCGTAAGATGTCTCAATTTATCGGAATTAGCAGCTGAACTGTTGTCGGTTGCCGTAAATTGGCTACAATCCAGGGGCAAACAGATTTTGTCCCGCTTTGGCTGATCTGAAATCTGGTCACTTATTCCTCATGCTTCAACATCACAGCTAGGAAACTTCAAGCATTAATTTGGTGTAATTTTAACTATTTGCCAGTCAGAAAAATGTTTCACAGTTTATAGTTAAGATGCACAAAAGATTTGATTTATGGATGAAAAAAGGAAATTCAACTCTCCGAGCTGTAGTCCCAAGTGAAACAAAATTTCAATGATAGCCATCTTAACCCTTTGTGGTTCTCTGAATAGTTCCGAAATTCTTATTTTTCAGTTCCGATCCTTGTCATAATTATTCTGACATGTTGTAAGAAAAGTTTTTCATGGAATTGGACAAAAATGACTGCTGCATACTCTATATACCGTATTTCCTATCTCTATCGCTTCTTCTGTATGTTGATGCCATTGGCTAAGCAATTTTCAACTTTTTGCTAGCAAAAATAATATTTTTTCCCATGTGCATTGTGTTAAAATGGTGTCTGCTAGCAAAAAATATTGTTAGGTATAAGGATAATGTTCTGAAATGAAAAAAGCTCAATCTATATGCTTGTAAACTGTATTGGACTGGTTATAATGAAATAGTGCATACTTCTCAAATTTTTGGCAAAATAAATGGCAATCAGGAGAGGAAATATTGGATCTCAAAGTGTTAATGGATTCCAGATCGTTTTAGCTTTCATAAATTAAAAATATTCACCATGGGAGATAGATGCCATGGCATTTTGGTAATCTACAAGGGACAAGGAAAATACTAATCCTAGCAAAATACAAGCTTCTAAAAAGTCCTTCATCATCAAATCAAGATATACATTCATAAGAGTGGTACAATGACAGCAGGTTTTGTACAAAAACATTGATGCAGAGCATCCCTGATCATGCAAAGTAAATAAGGAATTTTAAAAATTTACTACTTACTTCTTCATTATGATTTCATCTTATATTAAATGGAAATTAGTTATCATTGGTTTATTTTTTAATGTTTTTATCTCATAATTTTTGCAGCAACCTTTCAGGTGTGAGATTGAGCACAAGCTTGGAATGAGCTGCGTATCTTCTGGACCAGTGGTATGCCGTGTATCCCTTGATCGTGGAGGATATGTCCCTGGGGAGACTATTGGAATTTCAGCCACAGTCCAAAACAAAAGCAGAGTTACAATTAAGTCTACCAAGGCTTCCCTTACAGAGGTATGCTATGGTATTTTCTGCTAGGCTGTATTGAAATTAAAGTTCTCCACCCTTCTTGGATTATTTTGACATCTGCTGTGGTAGAGAATTTTCTCCTACCATAACTCTTCTGAAATAATTCTTCACTTTATTAAACTCTAATTGTTTCCTCTAAATTAACCTCTGCAGCAAAAAGCAGCTCCTGTTCTAGCCAATTACAAATGGCCACAAGTTTCTGGAATTGTACAGGATGCAATTTTAAATTTGTATTCTCTTTCTTTCATTTGTAAAATGATTAAACAGAGACATTTCATGAGAAATAATTTCTTAAAATTCTCACGAAACAAAATAATTATGTCATAAAAATATATAGATGAGCATTCAATATGAAAAATATTGTTTTTTGTCATAAATGCCAACTGCTTTTACTATATTAATTTGTTCTATCATATCAGTCTCAATTGATATAAATGGAGGTGACCTATTTAATTCTGCCATCACTGTGGCCCTAGCTAAAGCTTTTAGCATTTTTAATTTTGAAAAATTTATTTTGCTTCAACTCTACCACAATATAGCAAATTCATTCATTCAGCCATTTGATGTCTGTGAAACAGTTATATCATTGAAAAAGAGTGGTAATTTAGAAATACAAATTTTATGTATGTTGGGTCCAGTGGCATATCTACACGAGGGAGGAGGGGTTTGGGGGATAAAACCCCTTTTACTTGGATTAAATTGCATGATTAAATTTCTTCATTTATTTTAAACAGCGATCAAGAATTAGTTAATTTTATTGTGCAGTTACATTTTTTCTACTTAAATTATGCACGTCAATGTTTTCTGAACAGTCTAAGAGGTATGTTACCATGTATGCAGTGCAGGTGAAGACCTAAACCTTGACCATTTACATGGTGTCAGTGAACAAAGAGCTAAAAATTGACTATAGTAACGTGCACATTATATCTTTCATTTTAAATTTTTTTCATTATCTACGGGCATCCTTGATGGTTAACTTTTTTGAAATTGAGTAATGAATTTAAACCCCTCCTCTCCTTTACTAATTTCTTGATATGTCACTGGTTGAGTCACTGAAAAATTTCACACAAGAATTTTTATTTTTAAGTAGTATTAGAATCAACAGCAATGGTGTGAAACATTATTATTTAACTCTATTGCTACATTTTGCTTATTATACATTTTTCCATAGAAAAGCGCAAAAATGAGAAAATTATGAGAAGATATCTTAATTACAAATTATTGCTATGAACAATATCTGGAAAATATGATAAATTTTACTTGCATTATTCAAGTTATAATGAAATTGTTCATTATTAAAATGTAGGAAAAATAAAGTTCTACAAAACGGTTTCTGGAAAGATCCTTAGGTGCCAAATCATCCAAATCTTTAAAATGGGTGTCATTTTCGTTGATTTTAAACTTCTAATTTTAGTGTGAGTTTTGCTCTTGAGATATGCAAAACTTTAGATTTTGAAATGGGTTCTTTTCTTAGGTTAGAGCTGATGTAAATTTTTTCAAGTCTTATTTCTCCACCTTCATTGGGTAAGTTAATGCAGGCAGATTTTTTTACTGCGACCTTCTGACTGCACAAAAATTAGATTTTTTCTCAATAATTGGTACATTTGCATGGAAAAAGGCTAGAATCACGGGCAAATCTAGCATAGCTTAGGAGAGGAATAAGAAAAGAAATATATTTACTGACACCTATATATGCAAGTTAATACCATCTCATTATAATAAATATACAGCATATATTATAACCTGCTTAGATATTTGCAAAATATTTCTAGAATTCCTACAATATAAAATAAATTAATTGAGATAATATTTTAATGAAGATTGATCATCTCCCTTGGGGGGAGTAATGACCTTATCATCCTCCACCCTCCTTTGTATCCGCCAATGGCTGGAGTAGCATTTTATGTATTAAAAATATATAAATTATATTTCACTGTTCTTTAGCAAATGATTGTCTTATTTTGTTTTCATGTGTTTTTATTTTTTTATGGCTAGGGGTCTCAAAATATGAAAGTAGCCTGGGCATCTCTGGACCTCTGAGAAGGAAAGGTTATGATATGCATAAAAATGTTAACCTGAGACAAATACTAAATTGAAATTCCTCAGATTAACTCCATTGGAGTTGTTCCCCTTGCTAATGTGCTTTCAAATAAAATAATTTTTATATAATTAGTTATGAATAAATCATGTCCTATGTGGTAACTCCAATTTTTGGCTGCGTTATGGGCTTCACTATTAACTACGTACTATCACTTTTGTAAACTTAGCAATAAAAATGGTTGAAAAAGTTTATGTAATTGTAATCTATTTGATGAATTAACCTAATCATTAATTTGCTAGTGTATTATGTAAGTTTGTAATTTTTATGGTACTACTATTCTTCTTCCATTTCGATTTCTTAGATAAACAGCATGGGCAAAAGTGTCACAGAGATACATTTAAATTTTGTTTTATTGAAAGTATGAGAGAAACAAAACTATAAATATTATTTTCTTATGCATATATTTATTTTCACCATTTTTAATTTGGACAGACAATCCAGTACATGGCAAGAAACAAAGTAATACAGGCAGAAACAAGAGAACTTGCCTCATTAAGTCATGGGCGAATTCGCCCTGGAGAAAGTGATGAATGGAAAAATGAGCAGTTGTATGTGCCACCTCTTCCACCCACAAATCTACGTGGCTGTCATCTCATTCGCATCCAGTATGATGTCTATGTAAGCTGTCCTACTTTTTTGTAAAAAGATATGGCCCCCAGAGTAAATATGATGAAACTTTTATTTTATGGACTAACACTAGTATGTCGATACAATTTATAAATTTAAATTAAAAAATTTCATTCACAATACTTGTGAACAAATCTATTTGAAATAATAGTCCAAAAATATTACATCTTAAGAATGCCTTCATAAATAAAAATATTTTTTTAAATTATATTTATTTATCAGGCAATGTTATGGAATTAAATCAAATAACTCTTCTAATTAAAAGACAGTATAGCATTCAAGAACTCTTCTTCAGAATGTTAAAAACTAGTGAAATTTTATAGAACATTATGACATGTGAGTAATGTAGATCATTTTAGGAAATAATTAAAACATAAGTAATCATAAAAATATTTAAAATTTTCTTACAGTTCATAATTGACCCAAAAAGCTTTGAAAAGGAAATAAAACTTCAACTACCCATTATGATGGCTACATATCCTCTAAGGAGTCCAGATGGCACACTCAGAAGAAAGCAAGGGACACACTATCCATCAACGCTTCCAATTTTTCGACCATGGCTAGAGGAGAAGACCTTTGAGTAGTGTTGATTGAGTCATCGTTTTTCATTTATGTGCTACAATAAACTCAGGCCAGTCATAAATTGAAAAACTTTTAGCTGTACCTTATGATAGGGAATATTATGATGTTTGATCAGCTGAGTAATTAGAAATGAAAGGTGAAATACTGATTGTATTTCCTGTGATGGCTGGCTCTGGCGTGTAAAATATGTGCACAATGACGGATCAAGTTCTACTTAAAGAACTTATAAATTTTTCCTGCTTTTATGAGAAAACCTATAATATTCATCACCAAGTAAAATGTCAAATAGCAAGGACTTAATGATATCATGATGAGTTTGAATATTATGACTAGATAATATATGAAGCTTACATTCCATGGTGATGATGTAAATATGCTAAATATAATTGTTATAATATTAGTTGATATTATCATTACATATTCCTTGGTACCCAAGGGTCGTAGGAATTACAGGAATAATTCATTTAATGCATTAATATGAAAACAATGTAAAAAGCGATTTATTCAAGATGCCACTCTGAATTTTATTGTGAATGTTGACTAATAACTGAAATTCCTAATCATGGAATTTGAGAAGTCATTTTAAAAAACAGACTGAATCCTATAATAGATATATTTAGATAAAACGAATTAAAGAAAAAATATTTGTTCATTGTTTGCATGAGTGATAGCCTACAACACTATCACTTTCATTTGCCTAAATTATATATTGTGGTAGCTCAATATTAAAAATAGATTGGATTATGAAATGGAGAATTTAAAAGCAATGACAAATGTCTTAAAAGTGAGTGCAATAATATACTTGTTATATCACTTTAATTTTGTCTCATTTTCTGATTAAATATTGCTTTATAATTATTTGCAATTTATCAATAAAGATCTTTAAACACCAGAAACTTCCTAAGTTATTTTTCATCTTTCTAACACTTTATCTCGGAAAAACTATCAAAGGAAAATCTTATATGAAGTGATCACCATTTTTTTAGCCACAGATGTCATTATTTTATATGGCTATAAAGTTAAGAATAATTACAGTGGAACTTCTATAAGTCGAACTTCAAGGGAAACATAAAAATATTCGAGTTATAGAAAATTTGACATATGTAAATACGTTTCTCTCATTTATATTTTGCCCAGTAAAATTAATTCACTTTGAGTTATGGAAAATTCGAGTTATAGACGTTCGAGTTGTGGAAATCCCACTGTATATGGCAAATTTATTACTTTCTCCATATACGAAGTATAAAGTATTGTTTTCATGAAAAAAATCGAATTTGAAATTTCAACGGAAATACAAGTTTGAAGGTCCCCAGAACACATTTTGACTATTTTCTCAATGATGTCTGTGTGCAATTATGTGTGTCTGTGTGCGTGTGTTTGTGTGTCTGTGACTGGAATTTTGTGGCTGCTCTAACTCACTACCATAAATTGGATCAACGCAAAAATTTTTATTTGACATTTTTGTAATAGGGAAAAGAACTGTTTAGTTTTTGGTAAAAATTTGTCGACCAGAAGTGGGTGTTTAATCTTGTCACTTATACGTTTTTTTAAATATTTGAATTAATATTTGTTGAATGTAAACAAGTACTGCAATTAAAGTTGTAGGAAATTTAATTTTCTACAACCTTTGTTTGAAACATTTTCCCATATAATGCATTATTAAAGAGATATTTTTAAAACTAATTTTTTAGGTGGCACAATCACACCACCTACTGGCAACTATTGTAAACACTATGCTTAGTTACATCTTACAATTACTAATGCTCCTTTTTATTTTCTTAATTGTTGGAGCTTCATGGCTATATCCAATATCAGAAGGCTACAGTTTGGGTTTATTTCTGTTCTTTGTAAAGTCTAAATTTTTCTCTCAGTTCCTTAAAATATTTATTATCATTTAACCGATTTGGAATTTTTAGAAATATTACAGGTATGAAGAATGTCATGTGGTGGCCACATCAAATTTTTTTAAAATGCCATAGTCAAAATTCAGTATGGACTCAATAAATGTTATATTATTTGTCTCTGTAAATATCTGGATCAGTGACATTCCATAAATTATGTTAATGCACTACATTTTGGGAATTTAAATAAAAATTAAAGAAAGTAAAACAACTATAACAATTTATTTAGTGGGGTTGTTATTCTTTCATTTTATTTTGTCTATTCATCATGAATCAAATTCAAAAAGCTGACACTTCCCTTAACAGTTTTGTTGGACATTTATTTATTTATATCAGAACTGTCATAAAAGGACTGCATGTCTAATGGATGATGTATTAAAATGAATGAAAGGATGATGTATTAAAAGTGGACTATTTGAAAATATATAATAACAATATAAAATAACAACAGTTTTAAGTAGACTAACCCCTTCCACAATCCTAACCTGGGCTTTTTGCTAATTTGAAATTTTGATTACGGATAAGGATTTCATCTTTTGTCTTTTGCTTAACTCTCTTATCATAATCTTTGGCTAATTCACAGTGTTTTGCTATTCATATACTAGAGCTGAGATTGGGGACCATAAAAGCATCCTCAAAATGATGTAATCATTTAGATAATTCACAATAAAATAATATATGAATGTTTCATACAATATGAAACAATTTTTCTAGTTGGTTCAAAGGAGAATTATTAAGATTGTCTCATTTTGACTGTTTGTAAGACCTTTAAGACTGACTTAAGCATGGGTATCTTGGCAATTTAGAATATGAGGCACCTCTGAATTAGGGGCCCTTTGTATGTGTCACTGGGGCCTATTTATAAGTCAGCAACTAAGAACTTGATACTTACTTGTACTTTTTACAATTATAAAGTTAATATTACGTACTCAACCTAGAAATTAATTAGTATAGTTATATATATATTCCAAGAAGAAGACCTGGGTTCGATTCCTGGTCATAGCAGAATTTTTTCTGTTTCAAAGTAATTCCCAAAATTACAGCTTATGCCAGTCTGCATAGTTTCACATTATTCCACCTACTTATAATCGGTAACACTAACATTGTTGCGGTGTTGCTGAATACATTATTTGGACTAGCTTATATCCAAATTGGAATGAAAAAAAGTTTTCAAAAGACGACTTTTCTTGACTAATATCGCCGAAAGTCTTGTTAAAGCACACATCGACAGAAGGAGAAGTTCTGATGGTCTGCATAAAACAATAAAAAAACAATTGACCAGTTTTGACAGCAAACCCAACAAGAACCACAGGAAGGTGAAGAGGAAGGTCCTGCCAAGAAGCGTCGCTGTTTCATTTGAACAGTGAATAAATTAAGACTGCAGAAGCAAATGTGTGGAAAATGCAAAAAAAATGTATGCAACGAACCCTCGACAGTTGAATGTTATTGTAATTTTTGCAACAAAAAGAAATAAATAATAATTATTTAAGTATTTGTCAAAGAAAAATATTTTCAGGTTTTCTCAATGTTATTACTTTCTCCATGTACGAAGTATAGAGAAAGTATTGTTTTCATGAAAAAAATCGAATTCGAGATTTCAACAGAAATACGTTTTAAGGTCCCCTGAACACGTTTTGACTATTTTCTTGATGATGTCTGTCAGTCTGTCTGTATGTGATAGATTTTTGTGGGCGCTCTAACTCAAAAACTATTAATCAGATCAATGCAAAATTTTATATTTAACATTTTTATAAAAGTTAGAAGATCTGATTAGTGTTTGGTAAAAATCGGTCTACCGGAATTGGGTGTTTACTCTTGTCACTTATCTGTTATTTTGAAATATTTGCTTTAATACTTGATAAATGTAAAAATGTATTGGAATAAATGTTGTATGAAATTTTATTTTCTACCACCTTTGTTTGATACATTGTTTAAGAGATATCTTACATTTTTAGCTGCCACCACCACACCACCTACCGAAAACTACTGTTAACAATTGCCACTTAGTTATGTCTTAGTAACGCTCCTTTTTCTTTTCTTAATTGTCAACCGGAAGTAAATATTGACAATGACCCCAGAGCTAACAACATGTAATTTTCCATATAAATATGGAGAAAGTCATGTGTTGCCCATATCAGTTTATTTTTTATTGTTTTCAATATTTAAAAGTAAAGTGTTTCATTTATTTTATTGAGTTTGTTTTATGACTTAAGTCTACTTTTATATTATAGTGAATCATAATAAATACTAAAAAAATAGGCGCAATATACCGCAGATTCCAGGGGACTTACCTTATCCGTTTATGTTTGGAAATGAGCTTATCCGATTAAGGGTTAAAAGAAAATTGTTGAGCTATCTTTGTAGCTGGAAACCAACTGATTATTTAGGAAGCCATTCACTAGATAAAAAATAAATGAAGTAGGAGTATTATGTTTTAAGTTTAAGTTTAAGATATCACTGGTAATAAATGTAAAGAAACCTAAATTTGAAAAATATAAGGGAATAAGTACCCAAAGATTACGGATAATCTCATTAAAAATTTTCTAAAATGAATGGTTATGGAAATGAATTAATCCTCATGATTGGTAAGAAAAGTGGTGAGGGGGTACTACAGAAAATTCTTTGACAACTTATTTCAAAAGAAGAAATAGTGTCTCATATGAAAATATTCTCCAAAGGCCAAAAATAAAGATAAAGAAAAAAGTTATTTACTAATGTGAAATATTGAAACTTAAGAAATCCAAATAATTTACAAAATTTCTAGTATATACCAACACGACTATATGTACGCATGTTCAATAAGCCTGGGCATATGAGGGAAGATAATAAATATGTGCAATCATTATATATGCCACATATATAGGTTTTATTAAAAAATAGGTATATACTGGCAGGAGAAAGAAGAATAACAGCAAGAACTCCAAAAAAGTCACAAATCTTTTTAATACTAATACCTCTGCCACGAAAAATCTTAAAGCAATTTGTATTTGTGTCCTTTTCTTAAACATCCAATGTGGTGCATGCAAACTAACATGATTCTGATTGGCTCACAAATAGAGAATAACAAAATGGCTCAGCCAATCTTCTCCTATTGCCACTCCAAGCAGTTTTTCACTTTTACTATTGATTTTGCCTTGTTAAATTCCCACAGATGACCATTACATCTCAAAAACTTGAAATTATCTCCAAAGAGGTCATTACAATACAATACAATACAATACTTTATTTGTCCAAAAGACACTACATAGTATATAATGCATAGGACACGTCAAGAAAAAAAAAAAAATAATAATAATAAGTTACATAAATTCATCAATTCTATAATAACATTTTGTTATAAGGAAGTCAAGAACAGTTTTTTTAAATACAGGCAGACTCCTGATTATCTTAATTTCAGCTGGTAATCTATTATATAGTTTTATACACATTGCTTTAGGACCTTTGCTGCAAACTTTCAGTTTGTTGTGATAAACATGTAGGTCACTACCTCTCCGAGTATCATAATTGTGAACTGAACAGTTTTTATTGAATTCAGCCATATTTTGCTTAACATATAATACTACATGGTAAATATACATACAAGTTACGGTCAACAGACCTAGTTTTTTAAAGATGGGTCTACAAGAAGCTCTAAAAGGAGCATTAATCATTAAGCGTATTATCCTTTTTTGGATTTTTAAGACCTCGATAACATGTGAAGAGGACCCCCAAAGGATTATACCATATGAGACTCTTGAGTAAAAATGCCCATAGTACAGGATTTTTAAAATTTCAAGGCTTACTGTATGTTTTAGTACTGAAAATAAATAGAAAACTGAGTTTAATTTTTTGCATATGTTATCTATATGTACTTGCCATCTTAAAGTCGGGTCTAGGTGTAGCCCTAGAAATTTCAATTCCTCTGTGGATTTAATGTGATTTTGATCATGACACAGGTAGAAGTCACTAGATTGCTGTAGACAAGAAGAGAAAAACATGACCTGTGTTTTTTCATTATTTAGAATCTGCTTGTTTTGCTTACACCACACAGACATTCTACGCATTACATCAACACTTGAGTCCAATATGAGTTTATCATTAGGTTTAGTTAACAAAACATTAATATCGTCAGCATACATGATTACTTTTTTTTGTTGATTAAGCATAAGGCTACTGGGTAAATCATTTATAAATATTAGGAAAAGAATAGGGCCCAAGATAGATCCTTGGGGCACACCAGAGTGTGTAGGTCTAGGCTCAGATAAATATTTTCTACCCTCCTTATGTATGGAAACCACTTGATGTCTACCAGTGAGATATGTTACCAGCCAATTATTTGCCACACCCCTAATACCAAGATATGCACATTTACTTAGCAACTTCTTATGGTCTACAGTGTCAAAAGCTTTACTTAAGTCAAAAAATATTCCCAGAGTTCTGTTGCTTAAATTGAGTTCCTCAACAATAAAATTTAATGCTGAGAAAAGAGCTTTCTCTGTTGATTTCCCCTTTCTAAAACCAAATTGAGAACTAGACAAAAGATTATATCTCTCAAGAAATTGTAGTAGCCTTTTGCTGAAAGCATACTCAAAAACTTTTGAGAATTGAGACAAAAGTGATATAGGCCTGTAGTTACTAAGTTGGCTTCTACTGCCTTTGTTTTTGAAAATGGGAATTACCTTAGAAGTTTTCAGTGCTTCAGGAAAGATACCTTGACTTAGGGATTGATTGATGAGGAACAATAATGGTTTTATAATTGCCTGCCCAGATGCTTTAAGGAGTTTACCAGAAACTTCATCCAGGCCAGCAGAATTTTTATTTCCAGTTTTTGAGAGATATCCAAATAACTCCTGCTCATTGCAAGGCTGGAGGTATATTGTATCTGGCTTGAAGATATAGGTAGGAGTACCTACATTTAGCAAGGTGGGGGGATTGATGGTATATGAAGTTGAAAGCAAATTCAGAAAATAATTGTTGAGAGCATTCGATATTTCAATTGGGTCTGTTACTACATCAGAATTGCAATCTTTTACAAGAGGTAAAGACTCTGTTTTCTTAGGGCCTGTGATTTCATTTATAACTTTCCACGCTTCTTTTGATCGATTAGAAGCTTTCAGGAACCTAGAGTCATTAAAGGTTTTTTTACTATTTTTTATTAAGCCTTTGTATTGTCTTTTAAGATTAGAGTACTGTACATGGGTTTCTAAATTTCCATGAAACTTGTCATGGTAGGCTAACAATTTGAGATCCTGAGATAAAGCCTGGATCTCGGGGGTAATCCAGCTGTTCTTATGTTTTAATTTGGGCTTGATTGGTACAAGAGGAAATGCACAATTGAAAAAATAAAGAAATCTAGAATAAAATAAATTAAAGCTGTTATTAAATGATGATCCTGCATTAAGGATCTCTGACCAATCGTGATGGGTAAGGAGATAAATGAAATGCTGAGTTTTTGTACCACTAAAGATTCTGATTGGGTCAGGTGAGACTGAGTAGGGCAGGGAGTTGGAAAAGTGAAATTGGGATACAATTGCACAGTGGTCAGATATGCAAGGGTCAAAAATTGTGGTATTTACTTTCATTTCATCATAGTCAGTATAAATATTATCCAATAAGGTCTTGGAGGAGGAAGTAATCCTAGTTGGGCTATTGACTAAGGGTTTCAGATTGTAGGACTGAAGAATACTGTATAGTTTTTTTTGATCTGGTCCATTTATTAATAGATTACAGTTAAAATCTCCTGTAATTATGAGGAAAGGCCTATGTGGACGTTTCAGTAGTGAAAATAGCAGGTTATCAAATTTTTGAGTGAAAGAATCAAAACACCCTAAAGGGGAGCGATAGATTACCATTATATGAAATTTGAGATGCTCATAAGAGAAACTTAAAGCAGCACATTCAAAATTTATCTCTTCATTCAGAAATGTTAAGTCTACAGTAAACTCATTAAATTTAACACTATTTTTAACAAAAATTACAACACCACCATGTTTATGAACTATACGGCAATAGGAAGCACCACAGATATAACCAGGAAGTGATAATACGACATCTTGCATCCAATGCTCACACACACAAATAAATTCAGGCTTTTCTAAACTCACCAGAGATTCCAGTTCATTGTATTTATTACTAAGGCATTGGATGTTTATTACCAACACCTTGAATGCAAGAGAACTTGTAACTCCTAGTCAAGTTGTTTTTGGTTTTAAGTTTCCAGTGATGGAGCGAGTGACTCTTCCACTGTTGATGGATAAACCCCAACAACCCACAGGTTGGAAACCACTGGTCTATAAGCTAAGGCTGTGGAATTATTCATCATTATCAGGACTGGCCAAGCACCGAAGGAGGCCCGGGTGCAAATATCCATGGCCCCCTTCCCCCCTGATATATGTGACATGTGAATAATGAAGTTTTACTGCAGTTTTCTTACAAAGCATTGGCTGATATTTAAATATTTTTAAAAAATTACAGTAAACAAGATAAATCTGTGATCTATGGGGCCTCATGTTTTAAAGTTAGAACTTTTTCAGTGTTGTTTATTGGAAATCAGTTTAGCAAGCGTTTTTTAGCAAAGGTTTCTGCGAAATTTACACTTGATACTTGGATGATGATGATCTTTTCAAATACGCAACTTTCAACAACACACAACTCATCTACTACTGTATCACTTGCTCTACAAGGGTTTCCCTTTGGCCTTCTAAGAAAAAATTAATTTGAGGCACACATTTGAGATGATTTGTACCGTATGTGTATAAGAGTGCATCTTGTAGTGGAAGACGGATTCCAAAATGGCGGTCAATGTTTTTCCATTGCCGATAAAAATTTTTGACTTGCCAGGCTTGGCACACGTGCCACGTATTTGCCATCCTTGTACTAGATACTACTAAACGAGTACTGAAATGATGTTACAGACAATAATGACAACTGGAAATTTGCATCCCTCCTTTGTTTATGCATATGCCGCCATATGCATTACAGGAAATAGTTTTTTCGTGCATAAAGTAAAAAAATAAGTTACTATTTTAACTGGCCAGGATGCGAGTCATCCGCGGAACTCCCCTTCCTTGGCCGGCCCTGATCATTACTGAGAGAGGAAAAATTTGCAGGCTTCCAAATACAATGTAAATATTGTTTGTGCATGTGTTTCTCTTCATTCTATAGTAAAAAAACAAGTTATTCTCTCATATGATATGATACAAGCCTTTTAATTGAATTTGGAATTTTCTCACTCAAGTGTGACTATTTTAAAATAAACAATAATACAAGGATAAATAAAGAAGGCACTATATAGTCTTTGGCACTGTATGTTACAGAACGCTTTTTGTGTTTGGCGCTTTCAATCATGACGATCGATATGAAAATTTTTGCGTAAGTGTTAACGATTGTTTCATCAGGTTCTGATTTGAAATACCTACATTGATTCTGCTATTTAGCGTGATTGCATTTGAATAAGGAAAACTCATAAAGAATACTGTGATTTATAATATTTTTTCTATACCCGAAATTCATTCAAGAAAATAGGAGATGATACAGCCAAAATACCAGTTCGATTTTATAGTAAACTACTGTTTTGCTCATATAGTATAGAATAGCAAATATTTCACGGCTGGTGCAAAGAGATTATAAATGCATACCTAAAATATCGCTACAGTTGAATTAAGAAACATATGTATATTTGTGAAAGTTTAGATTCTCCGGAAACCAAGCATATGTATAATAAAACATTTTGTGACATTTACTGAACAGCGTATGTCCTCCAAGGATTTGTTTAAATTATTAAAGTTTCCAACCAGCAAGCGTAGAATTCACGTTTCCACTATAATGCCCAAAAAACAATCTAAAAAGGTGACAGAAGTGAAAGATGTGAGTACCAATCTATTTTTATGGAAACTGTATGAAATAGTTTTATTTCTTTTTTCATGCTCAGTAGTAATGACGTGTTTGTAAACTGCTATTATTATGTCATTGGTATAACTTATGTGAGATTTTCTTGGGAAAATTTGTTCTGTATTATTTATGGAAGTTCTTTAGATATCTTTCTAAGGTAAACTATCAACAGAAAGGGAGTTTATGGCATTTCCTATTCTAATATTATTGCAGGAAAAGAAATCATTGAATCCAATTTTCCTTGATAAGTCGGGAAATATAGCAATCAAAGTTCTTGCGAAACCTGGCGCTAAAATTAACTCCATCACAGGTAAAGGTCTTTAATTTTTTCATCTTATATTCTTCTACATGAAAATTACAGAAACTCGGATTTTGTTACAGGTATAAGTGAAGAAGGTGTAGGCATTCAAATAAATGCCCCACCGGTGGATGGAGAAGCTAACACAGAGCTAGTTAAATATGTCTCTAGTATCCTAAATGTAAAAAAGAGTGAGGTTCAACTTGACAGAGTAAGATTTACGTAAACGTGTCAAAAAATTATCTATTTCAAATATTACTTATTCATTGCCTGGATATCTGCTGTTGTAATTCTATCACAAAGTATTTCCTTTTAGGGTTCACGTTCAAGACAGAAGACATTAATAATATCACCCGGTAAATCTGTAACAATAGAAAGTGTCACAGATAGGTTGAAATCGGAGATTCAATCCTGAAAAGAATACTCAGCAAGGAATTTAAAAATTTCCTTGATCAAAGAAAAGGTCAGTGAAGCCTATTTTCATAATGAATTTTTATTAAGATGTACGTAAATGGGATAATTTAAAAATATAACTAATTTATGCTAACATTGGTGTATATTATAAATAAACCATATTGCCGAAAATATCGCAAATAGACTAAAAGATTTCTCTGATTAAACTTGTGCTTATATAGATAATTTTGAATTAGATTTGGCACCATAAAATTTCTTGCCACAAGAGGGATAGAAAATTCATAGAATTTCAAGACTAAGTAAACTTCATATATTAGATGATTAACATGGAATAAATTTTAAAATGAGTGGATTAAATGTCGTATATATTAAGGAAAAGAAATTTATATATAAAATTAAATATAAATTTCATATACCATTAGAGCAGTGATGGCCAAACTATGGACGGTGAGCCACATCTGGCCTGCTGATTGTCTTCATCCAGCCCGCCATAAGTTTTACAATTTAAGGACTCAATGTAAAATAAAATTAAAATAGATATTTATAAAATCAGTATATTTTGTCTTTACTCCTTTATTCCTATAACATATAAATACATGTAAAACAAATCAGTTAATACTGACCCACAACTAAATCTTTTAGTTTACTTAATTTATTCTTCAATCCTGTTTTTGGTTGGGTGTGGCTCATAAAGAGGGCAGAAGTCAACTATGTGGCCCAAGGTGTGCAGAAATGTGTTATGTGGCTCTCGAGCCATAAAGTTTGCACACCACTGTATTAGGTGATAAAAATGGAAGAAATTTTAAAATGAGATAATTATATGGAGCAAACAGCTCAGGGCCATTGCATGAGGTCTGTTTGAGAGGCAACCTCAGGCTGCACTTTTCTAGGTGCTGCATCGCCGCTGATGTGTACCTATATGCTGTGAACTGGGGCAGCATTTTGTTTTTGGGCTCGGGCAGCATATTTCCATGCCGTGGCACTGGTTTCCAACAACAGATATGTGAGGAGGCAAGTTACCATAAAATAGGAGTACAAAGGAATGGGTGGGTATAGGTTAAACCTATGTTTTAATTGGAATTCTGGCAGAAAAAATTGTCAATGTAAGAAATAAATTATAACATTCCAATAACTAGAGTATACATTGTTATTAGCTAATTTGAATTAATATTTTTAGTATAATTACATGAACACAACTTTCAGGATAACGAACTCCATAATTTAAAAATATATTTTATGTATTCTTAGAAGGCACTAGTTAAGAATTAAAAGCATCAAATTTATGCCAATTTCTCTGTGTAAAATCTCTACATATGATTGAAGTTATATAACTATTTGTGTTGTTGCATATGGGAAATAAAAACATTAAAATCTGGTATGTCTTTCATGCTTAATAAAAAATTACTATCCATTAAGTCCTAAAACACAATAGACACCAAAGGGATGATGGTGGCGGAGTGATTAGAGCATTGGCCATCCATGCAGCAGTCCCAGGTTCGAATCTGGCAGGCCAGATTTTTCAACCTGGGATTGTCCAGTCCCCTACTTGTGTGGTTTGAGGAGACTGTGCAAGTCAGCGCTCCATCCTTCCTAAGGGACATTAAGCAGTTGGCCTCCTTGGTGCTCTTCATGATTAGTAGGCTAATTCTGGCACCGGGTTTCCCTCTTCCCTTGTGTACATGTTCAGTGTGGTAGGAGTTATGGCTATAATAATCCAAGAGGATGATTAGACAGAAATTCCATACAAACAAACAAAAGAATCAATAGACACCAAACAAAAGTAGAGCATGCTCTAACTCCTCTGCTAACAATAATATAATATGAAAATAATAGTTCTATGACATTGAAAAACATGGGGCCATCATGTGAGGTGAGTTTGAAATGTGACCGCCTCAGGTGGCACTTCTTTAGGAATGGCATTATGGCAGTTTCGCCACTGATCTGCATCTGTTTGTGGTGAACTGGGATGGCATTTTATCTTATTACCTTTGGCAACATTTCCACACACCAACTCTGGAAAAATTATAATGAGTCCATAATTTCCCATAATCTGAAATTACATTTGCACAAACTATGGAAGGCTTTTTTTAAGTCTTTATACAGTTTTGAAATTTGTTGCATAAACTGGCCTTGAAAAAACTGAATAGTTTCTTTATTTGTCAATATTGGAACGAGAATTTATAATTTGAATTATGCTTAGTGATGAGGCAACTTTCAAAACAAATGTACAAGTAAACTAATGTAATTGTGTTCATTGATTTGATATCAATCCACTAGTTGTTATTGAATATAAACTAAACGTTGCGTCCCTGGAGAGGAGTAACGTCCTGTAAACCAACACATGGGTCTGGAGTGTGTGTGTGTGAGTATTATACCTTTTATACAGTAATTAGAGTCTCTCTTTTTCAATAATATCATATTACCATAGAGCCTTTTTATATTGTTGTATTTAATGTTGTGTTTCAATTAAATTTCTATTTAAAGTTTAGCTTCAAAAGCAAAAATAAGAATTATCTTTTATTTCAGCCTTTATAAAGCTGATTTTCAGTAGAAGCAATCAAGAAGAGAAACGCTTTAGATTCTTTGTATTTATTCATCATCATAGGTAGTTATTCGTAGACAGGTCCGTGATTATTCATGGTTAAACCTGGTTTTCCATATACTCCTATTTATGCTGTCCTCTTCATATCTTGATGACTCTCTTTCCCTCTCAAATCGTCTATCAGCTGAAACCTTTTCCTAACTCTTTCCCTTTTTCCATCTAGTTTTCCTTATAACATGTCTTTAATCATGCTCTCTCTCCTCAGGTAATGTCCAACCCAGTTTGCATTTTATCAACTTCTTTCGGATATCTTCCCTTATATTCCGTGTAAGTTGGTGTTTCTTTCTTCTGAAAGCCACTTTTGCTTTTCCTATTCTAGTCCTTATCTCATCCGTATATTTTGCTTCTCTTGTTATGATGCTTCCAAGGTATTTATAGTCTGAAACTTGTTCTAGAGGCCAATATTTATGTTCAGATTCTCTTCTTGACCTGATATTCGAATGACCTTGAATTTTTCTGAATTTATTTCCATACCGTATTTTCTACCTGTTATTACTAGTCTGTTTATCATTTTCTGTAGTTCCTCTTCCTTTCTTGCTAGAAGTACTTGATCTTCCGCGTATTTTACTGTTCTTATAATCCATCCTCCAATTTTGGAATCTCCTGTGCCTTCTAACGCTTCTTGCATTAGACTTTCTCCATATGTATTGAATAGGGTCGGCAGCAGCCCTGTCTTACTCCTCTACCGATATTTACTCTGCAGGTGTCCTCATTCTACAACCTGACCTTTACAACTTGATTCACATATAGATTCCTGATCAGTCTCCTTTGACTGTACTGTATTGCCCTTTCTGATATGATTCTAACTACCCCTATATCCCTACCATTTAGTATATATGTAATTTTCTTCTTTTATTTGCCCTTATGTCCTAAATACAGTGGCATAGTGAGTGGGGAGCAGAGGGGGCAGTTGCCCCCGGGCACAGAGCTGAAGGGGCACAAACTCATGGACCAAAAATAAACGTTTCTGTTTATAAACAATAATTATGTTATATATAGGCCGAATTAAAATGCTATTATAGTATGCTTGGGTTTCCACCACATTACATTTGTCTAGAAAATTGTAGGGAGCAAAGGGAGGGGGCGCATCTCTGTGAGTTGCCTCCAGGCGAAGAAGAACCTAATTACACCACTGCCTAAATACCAAATTTCACGAACATCCGCCTAGTAGTTTCGCAGATGAAATATGTGAATGGACACGACCTGACCATAAGGCGTTCTTTTTTTACTTTTTGTAAAAAACGCCTAATATAACGTCGTATGGTCAGGTCGTGTCAAAGTACACCATACTGTAAATGCAGCGTTTTCCAACCGGTGGTTCGCGTACCCATTGGGGTTCGCGAGAAAAATTTGGTAATGGCGTCTTTTTCGCTTTCTTGGTACTACAATTCTTACCAATATTTTAATTTCTTTCAAATTAGTTGCATGGTTTTATTTTCAATTTTTTTATGCCCCAAGAATGATACATATTTGAATTTTACAGGGTACTAACTAGAAACTGGTGACAATATCGTAGATTCTGATCTTATTGTAAACGTTTACGTACTATATAAGCTTTATTTTTCATGAATTAAACACGTTCAAAAAGATTTGTTTTTACGAAATTAATCTCCGTTATAAGAGGTTCGCCGCCAAAACTATTGCAACTCAAGGGCTTCTCGAAGATAAAAGGTTAACCCAAGGGGTTCGTGACGAGAAATAGAGGCACTTTTTCGTTTAAGCGTGTAACATTTATTTCACTCGGCTCCAATGGTTGTGTAAGTTGGTGGAAGTGTTTTTTGTTCATCCTCACGTTCAGTGTTCAGAGGTGTCTCCGTTTAAAGAAAAAAAGGATACCGTTCATTCACAGTGAACGTGAGGAGGAACGAAAAACACTTCCACCAACCGTTGGGGCCGAGTGAAATAAATGTTACAACTTGAGGGTAGGGCTTCCACTTTTAGTTATTGGTACTGCTGATAGGTGCCGGTAAAACACTATACCAGGCTTTGCTATCCCAGTTACCCGCCCCTGGAGGCAACACGCACGATTTAATTATGTACGTCTTTGGAAATAAAAAAATGGATTGGGTGGCTGGATGAGCGATTCTGGAATCGAGAGTTGGGAGACCTGACGTCAGTATCAGTACTGATTTTGTAGAAGAAGTTTGTTTAGATGTCCTCTTGGTGAGGAAGGGAACACAAAAAAAGAAAGTGGTGGGTTCGTCCTATAATTAGTAATAGGCTGCAAAAAAACGTTTTTCGAGTATTATCGAATGTCAGTTTGCTCTTTTACTGGTCTCGTTACAATACTACAAACCAGACTTTCAAGACGTGTTACAAACACGATCATGGTATGTCTTCAGACTAGAATCGTACAGTACAGGTCCTTTTCCCACATCAATGATCAATTCTTTACGTCAAAGTGATCCTCCATCATTGAAGAAAACCAAACGGAAAGGAATGCGCTTCGCAAACTCGTCCGTGTGGCCACTCAAGTCCAAGAATCGCAGGGAAAATGAAAGTTTGCGTTCGCTTCCGTGCGACGTTGGGAACGCATAGCTCTAGACCAGGGGTCGGCAACCTTTTCACCAACGTTGGCGCAATTTATATTACTGAGGATGTTAAGGGCGCATAAGCAAGATCAGGTGATATCTCTCTGTATCAGTGGTCGGCAACCTCGTTATTTATGAGGGTGCAACTTTAATTATTGGAGGCGTTAAGTGAAGTAACAAAAGTAGATGTGTACCAATATTAATTAAAATGATATTTTTGTATATATAAGAGAAAACTATTAAAGAATTTATTATAAAAACATGAAAAATAAATCAATGTGAAACTTGGGACTGCATATCTTCAGCCAACTTGCTATAATTTGGCACATAACTCGAGATATCTGATCTTAGGCAGTTGTCTAAATTGTAATCGGCGAGTCTCGATTGGTACTTGGATTTCAAGTGTTTCATGCTTGCTAAAATGGACTCGCAAGTGTATGTTGAAGCACAGTAAGAATATATTTTTAGGGCACATTTTCTTAATATTGGATAGCGATTTTCGTCAACTAAATTACAAAAGTTTTCATCATTTTTATGTGACCTTAAAATAATATCATTCTGCACATTTATTATTTCCATTTCCAAGTCCTCGGTGTTAACGATATTAAAGTAAGTTCCAACATTAACAGACATACCATTGTCCATAAAATTGAACAGATTAACAAAGAATGTTATTATGGGTTCTACTTCAGAAAACTGATGAAACCTAAAATTAAATTCCTTCAGGAGAGTTACAATGTGTTGTGAAAATGGTTCAGTGGTAACATTTTCATCACTCTGACTCTCAATAATATATTTTAAATTCAGTAAATGCGATAATGAATTTCTCTCTAGGTGAGACTTCCACAATGCCAATTTACATTTGAATGCATCTACTGCACTTATCGTTTTTGCAAGGTGTTGATTTTTCCCTTGCATCTCCATATTCAGTTCGTTCAATTTTAAAGTTATATCAACAAGAAATCCGAAATCCATCAACCAAGGTTTGTCATCCAACTGTGCATAATATTCATTTCTTGACGTGAGAAATTCCTTTGCCTCCTTTATGAGATTTATAAACCTCACAACTATTTTGCCTCTGCTGAGCCATCTAACTGCGGTATGTCAAAGGAGATCATTTAATTCGGCATCTTCACCTTGTAAAACCAATCGGTGTTGCATTGGTACGGTTCTTATGGAATTTATTATTTTTGTTACTGTTTTCATGACATGTTGAAAATGAAGAACTTTTGCGCATAACATTTCTTGGTGTATAATGCAGTGATATGAAATAAATTTTGGAAAGAGAGGGTCTTCTTTACATAGCGCAATGAATTCATTATTACAACCTATCATCGAAGGTGTACCATCTGTAGTAATTGCGGTCAACTTCATTAATGGTATATTACTTTCTTGGACATACTTTTTAAAAGCTTAAAAAATGTCTTCACCTCTTGTTCGTCCCTTTAATGGAAGAATTTTAAGAAATTCTTTCTTTCCTGAAAAATCCTTAAACACCATCTTCACAACCATAGCCAATTGAGAAGTGTCTGATATGTCTGTTGACTCATCCAGTTGCAACGAGAAGAAAATGCCTTTTTGTAAATCATTTGCCAACTCTTTCTCCATATTGATTGCAATAACTTCAATTCTTCTTGTAACTGCTCTTGCTGATAACTGAATCGTGTTGATTGATAAGGTAATTTCATTTTTATTTTTAAAATCTTCGAAAAGTGAGTCAGCAATTGCTAACATGGCTTCTTTTACAATCTCGCCATCTTCAAAAGGCTTTTTCCTCTTGGCCAACAAATGCGAAATTTTAAGTGATGCAATCATTGCTCTTTTTGATTGCTGCACTGGTCTGGTAAAACTGCTCTGCTGTTTAGTTAAAACAGATTACATATCAGAAATTACCTTTTTCCTAGTCTCAGAGTTTAACGGATAACTAGTATTAAAATTTCCGTGGACCGTAATAAAATGTCTTTCAACATTACTTTTCTTTGAAAGTGTGACACAAGCATTGCACAATAAACAAACACACTTTCCTTTCAAATCAATAAAACAGAATTGTTCTTCGCAATCAAAATTGAAGTAATACGTACTTTGCCTCTTATTACTCATAATGGGGATTAAATTTTCTACAAATGAATTAATAAACACAACACGCTGAATATCGGGAAAATATAAGAAATATTGTGAACTGTTGGTCAATTTAAATTGATTTATGTTTAACCAATGAAGAGGTAAATGAGCTATCACTGGCTGATATTGTAAGAGATGAAGAAAAATTTCCCAAACCCGGTACTTGTATACTAAGCGAAAAACGGGTCTCCGAAACCAACGACTCACAACAATAACTCGAGCCAAGTTATGCTACTAGATGGAGGACAGAACTCCGAAACCAACGACTTGCGACAATAACTTGAGGCAAGTTATGCTACAAGACGTAGGACAGAACTCCAAAACCGACGACTTTTGACAAGAACTTGGGAGTTTCACGCGACATAGGGAAATAGTTTTCCCGTATCGAGCGCCTACCTCAAAATAGCCTGAACCGGCTAACGGAGCTATAGTACACGACGGGTTGAGAACAAGGATCTCAGGTAGCCTTGCACCCGTAATAGTAATTGAAGGCGACAGGACATCTTGATCTAGCATAAACTAGGGGCGGTACAGTTCGTACGAGAACGTTTGTATGAATTGTCAGCACAGGCACGGCAATCACACAAACACAATAGCGGCTTCTCCTACTCTCGGCGAGTAAAACGCTGTGAAGGATGTATTTATACTAAGGCAGGGTAGGAAGAAGGGAAAGGGACGTGGATAAACAAGAGAGGGGTAACGGAGGAGTCATTATGAAAAGAACTCTGATAATGACAACAATGTATTTATCCAACAATGTATGTTCCCATTCAGTTCGCTTATAAGTACTGACCTTAACGATGTTATTTTGTAACAGACATACAATTCGGTTCAGTGTGATGTAAGATTAAGATGTTGGTTACAAAGTTCTATTCTTCATCTTGTTCCGCAACTTATTGGTTTTCTGAGAGTTTTCCGTAATTGTAACTTGAGTTCTCATTTTGGCTGACAGGCGACACACTAATGTCTTGCGGGCGCCCGCGGTTGCCGACCTCTGCTCTAGACACCCGATTTTAAAGCGTCCGTCTGTCCACTCAGCCTTTTTCCTGTTATTCCCATTCTACACGATTATTTTTTGGACGAGACCGGCCGTCGAAAAATTGTCCGACTGACCCTACCCGCTTAAACGAAAAAGTGCCGAAATAGGTTAGCTCAATGGGTTCGTGAAGTGAAGAAGGTTGGGAACCGCTGCCGTAAAGCATCACCAATTGTGTAATTATTATACTTTTAAATATATAATAAAACTCGTGTTCTAACCAAATGTAGCCTGTCCTCTTTTATTAAACCATTTTTCCGCTTTCCTTGAAGTAAAAATCTGGTCACCAAAGTATCATCTGTCAACTTTTTTCTAATACCGTGTTGCTTCAGGACGATAAAGTAACCATCTCCTGTTTTTCGTAAGATTTGCTTCAACATTCGCGGTTATTTTGTGGAAGGTAAGTAAACCCACGAAAATTGAGGATAGATTTTGCAATTAAAGTGTGTCATACATACCCATCCATTTTATGTTTGCCACTCTGCGAGGTTGTCTACTCGTAAAATGAATAACGTATACCGCGAGGTTGTCTACCCGTAAAATGAGTAATAGATAGCGTATGACATTTCTGTATTTAAACTGCAGTTTATATTATGTCGATCCTTCAGTCCTGTAGCTATCATTGCAGGTATAAATCGGAAAATATTTAAGTAGAAAATTCAAATTATTATTTACCTATTGTAACATTTAAAAATAATTTTCAGAGTCAGCTCTGTATTGAATAAAGACGTGAAGTCTTACGGGAAGAAACATTTATTTGATGGAAATGAAGACACGTGTTGGAATTCAGATCAGGTATGATATATCTATCGCCATGACTCAAATTCAATGGGTAGATATGAGTAATTAATAAGATTGGATCTTGAGTTGCAGGGCTCCCCTCAATGGATTTATTTTGAATTCTCGGAGTGTGTCCAAGTAACTGCTTTTAGTTTTCAATTTCAAGGTGGTTTTGTTGGAATGAGTTGTACTTTAGAAATTAAAGAAGAAAGTAATTCAATAGCTTATACAGAAGATTTCTATCCGGAAGACGTGAACTCATTACAGATGTTTACTTTAAAGGAACCTAAGACTGCGAAATACTTAAAATTTGTATTCTATAAGAGTACAGATTTCTTTGGAAGAATTGTTTTGTATAAGTTGGACATTATGGGAAATAAAAGGTAAATTTTTTGTATTGAGTTGTGCTGTATAATTTCACTACTGTGGCAATCTTCTTGAAGTTGTGAAACTGGTTTAATTTTTAAGGCAAAGATATGTAGTTGATTTTTATTTCTTAGTCTTATTTACGTTAAACCAATTACCGTTAACATTTCTCTTTGAGTTTATGATTTAACGTTGGTCAATCAAAAAAGTGAAGCCAATTGCCTGATATTTTTTGTGATAAAAATTAAATTTCTGAGTATCAGAATTATACATTTATTTGAAATCAAGATGCATTTATAGAAATTTTAATAATAATAAATTTATTCCTTAAATTACCCACGAATGCCAATTCAGTGAAATTCCTTTGACCTGGAATGTGCTGGACAATAGATATCCAGCTTGTTACATCTAATTTTTCTGTCATTCAAAAACTACAGAAGACCCAATAATATTGTGATCAGCACCCAAAGATGACTTAAAATGTCTATTTTGTGCTAATCGTAATAAAAACTGCTTGTTAATTTCATGAATTTTTATTTTAGTAATGAGTGTTTCATTGAGCATTGAATAATAACATACAATGGGCATAGGGAACTATTTCAGTGCCATTCGCATGCTGATGATGAAGTAGACTGGTAGGATAACAAGATGCATGGATTTTACCATATCCTTTTTAGGGTCTCCTGAGAATATTTGGGCAGGTCTTTAACATGTTTAGAATATAATTAATTTGCATTATTTACTAATTTACTAACTAACTTAAAAGTTTGCTCTCAAGGACCAAAAGCAAGATGCATTAAATTTTATAATGCTCTGCCTGCTGCAATCAAAGAAGTAAGTTCACCCTAGTCATTCAAGAAGTATGTTCATGAGCTCCTTGTGACTTATTGTCTTTACAATATTAGCGATTTTACGTCTGGTGCTTGAGATAGTTTGTGTTTTTGCCCCCTTTTTAACGTTTTTGACGTGTTCTATGCATTATTTTGTAATGTCTTTTTGAACAAATAAACATTATTATTATTATTAATAACAACCAGATGACAAAGTGAGCATTAGGTGATCGGGGTTTTATAAGTTGTATTTATAATGCAATTTATGTTTTTCATTACATTGTCCACTGTTTTCAGAAGTTTCCTACTTTAATGTTTTAGGATATGGTTACTCTATAACTACCGCATTTCCAGATCATTAGGAGTATAAGACTAGTGAATACTGGATATTAGAAAATTAAGTGTTGCACTAATATTAGTTGTATTTTTTGCTGGTTAAATTCAAGCATCATGCTTGAATTGTTCCAGTAATTAATATCTAAATCAATACCAGTTCAATGTTTAAATGTGGCATACCTTTTTAAGTGGGAAATAATAACCGAATTGGTATTAACATATATTAATATATGTTATGAGCATTTCATTTAATGTCATATAAATATAACTCAGCCAAAGTGCAATATATTTCCCCCTTTGATAGAAATACTTTTAGCAATGGTAATTATGCTATTGTTTATTTCATTGTTACTTTCTCCATGTACAAAGTATAGTTTTTATTAAAAAAATCGAATTTAACGGAAATACATTTTAAGGTCCCATGAACAAGTTTTGACTATTTACTTGGTGATGTCTGTCTGGAATTTTGTGGGTGCTCGAACTCTAAAACTAATAATTCAATCAGCATAAAATTTCATATTTAGCGTTTGTATTAGAAAGTCAAGAACGGATTATATTTTAGCTGAAATCAGTTGACCAGAAGTGGATGTTTATTCTTGTCACATCCATTTTTTATATTGGATTAATATAAAAAAGTATTGGAATAAAACTTGTAGGAAATTTAATTTTCTACATTTGTTTGAAACATTTTCCTATATAATGCATTAAGAGATATATTTAAAACTAAATCTTTAGCTGCCACCACCACACCACCTACCGGTGACTATTGTAAACACTTTATGCTTAGTTACGTTCCTTTTTATTTTCTTAATTATTGGAGCTTCCTGGCTATATCCAATATCAGAAGGCTATGGTTTTGAGTTTATTTCTGTTCTTTCTAGTCTTTAAATTTTTTTTGCAGTTCCTTAAAATATTTATTATTATTTAACCTATTTGGAATTTTTAGAAATATTACAGATATGGAGAAAGTCATGTGGTGGCCCCATCAGATTTTTATATTGGTTTTGGCGAGTTTCCTTCTATTCAATTACAACTTCTTCAGGCTAACTTTGGTTGTGTTCCATAGAAATTGGAGGTCGCATATCATTTTTAACAGACGTATATAAGAAATGTTATCTCAAAACTTCTAATCAGAATTTATTTAGCATTGACGTGATAATTTAAGAAATAAATGTCCATTTGTGGCGCTATTTTGAGGGGATATATTGCACTTCCTCTTATAACTCAAACTTTCATTTTCTTTACATAATGAGCATGTACAAAGAGGGATAGTTAAGTAAAATTTCAAATTGAGCTTTTATTTTTAGTTGCAATGCTAAATTTTCATTAAATATGTCTGCTTCAGGATATACAAATGTTAATTTGGGTCATAATCAGGAATTTCATTTTTTCCATTTCGAAGCTATTAAAATTAGCATTCAGATGATACAAACCATTCCCAAAAAATAATTTATTTATGGAAATGAAGAATATTAGATTTAAAAACACCTGGACCATAAATTGAAGAAATATAATAAGATTTTTCATTGCCAATGGTTAAAGTGGATCATATTCTTGAATTTGAGCCATAACAATTCATACCTGATATACAGATATCCATCAATGCTAATATAATATCAGAGCTATAGCTTACTTTGGGTAAGTTCAGTAGCATTAATGTTATGAAATAGATGAAAATTTAGTTTACATATCTCAACAAGTGGGAGATAGTAGAAATTTTGATTAATTTTCAGATTTTTAATATATATTTAAAATTAATAAATATTATAGGTGGATATGTATAACTGATAGCATTTACAAGTTCAATGATACAGTATCTCAAATTTTAATTTAATACTTGAACAATATTTCTAGTTCAACCATGTTGAATGAACACTTACAGAGCTCTAAATGTATTGCAATAACAATCATAAATCAAACCTGAGTAACATTTTATTAATGGAGCTAATGGTTACTTACACAAATGAAAATCTATAAATGAAATCTATTTACATGTAAATAGTATTCACAGAGAATAGCATAGAAAGTCAAATATACATCAAGTTACGGCAGTGCTATATTCTTAAAACTACAAATTGACTAACAAGAATAAAGTCGGATAATCTTGCATAAATATATACCATCACATATAAGTACAACATTGCTAAAAATATTTTGGGGCATTTAAAGATGCCTTAAGAAATAATTTATGAAGCAATGGTGCATAATAATTTATTTTCCCCTAAACAACAACTGTTACCTATACATAAGAAAGTTTACCATATATTTTATTAAATTTCAAACATTTCCTTAGTTTTATGACTTGCAATAGTTTCAACATGAAATACATGTCTAATTATTTAAAACAACCCAAACCTAAATAACTTGACTCCAGATTTAGAAACTACTGCTGAAAGTAAATTTTTATAAATGGCAATGCAAATGAATTATTTCTTCAATGGCGGTCCACCAGTCTGTAAAAGATTTATATTTTAATAGGAATGATGGTTTAAATCAAGAAATGACAAAATGAGATTAAGGAAACAGACAACAGTGTCTTACGTTTATAAATTCAATTTCCTCTTCGGAAATTGGCAACCTTTGGTACTTCTTCGGCATTTGCCAATCTTCAAGAATTGGTCTTGGTTCTGCTGGTGTACGACTACTTCCTACAGATTCTGCGTGACCTGGCCGAGGTGGTGCTTGAGAGGCTCTAACATCTGTAAATTTGACTTTATATTGAAATTACCGTCCCTTCCTCGAGAAAAATGAAGTACTATTGATATAATCACTTTTTATTTGAAACTTCAATTTAGTTAACTACAATCTTTAATCACGTTTAATTATTCGAGCAATGAAAATCTTTCAAAATTGGGCTCGAAAATACTTGTAGCTTTTAAGAATAATAATGATGACTTAATTGATCTGGACTTACCATTACCTGTTATTCCACCTTTACGAAACTTTATAAGCGGTATATGAGGCTTCACAGCCTGAAACAATTCAATTAATTACATCTTAATGGCAAACAGTGTAATTTTGCATAAATTACAATTGTAGTAATTGCATATATATATAGATAATTCGCAGAGCATATAAAAATTACGCTAAAAATTTCTAAAAACAAAATAAACATTACCAGCCACGCTCTTGCAGTTGCCATCGCTGCCATTCAGAAACGCATTCGTTTGTGCTTTTTAGTGGTTACCAACTTCACAAATTAAACCTAATAACAAAAAGGTTTAAATGGCTTGTTTTGAGCCAGTTCACAATAAAAATTTTGTTAGCAGAAAACTTGAGAAAATTATTTTACAATTATTATTCAATTTATGCAATCTAATTGAATATTTATTTATTGTAATTTATTGAGAGCTGTTACAAGGTAAGATTTATAGTACAGGTTTTTTAGTTACTAAAAGTTAATTAAATTTTTGTCAGAAGGCTGGCCACAAAGTTATATCTCATCACCATGCCTATAAGCGATGCGAATCACTGCAATGCATTTGAATTATTTCTTTGTATAAGTTAGAAAGTTTACGCTGTAGTATCAAAATGAGCGAGGCATTCGAACCAAGCATAAGTGATAAACTCTTTACAGCTCCTACCTTCGACAGTGATTTTATTGTTTCGTGAAATTTAATTTTCAGAATATATTGAAGACTGAACTGATACGACTTAAAAATAATGTTTACAGGATGGGCCGCAGTACTGCGGAAATTACAGACTAGTGGTTAAATTGTGCTCATTGGTGTACATATATGCAAACGTCGCCGTCGTGTCTGTTGAGTAAATATGTTCTTGAGCATATTTTTCAATATATCTGTTTTTTTAGGTAAGTTAATAATTGCTTGTATGTATCTGCCTCAAGGCCGTGACTTGAAAGGAGTTAGACGACCATCTCAAGTGTTTTTCTAATGGTGTCATTAATAGCTCCGTTGTCACTGGTCCTATATCTATGGTGACATGTCTTTTCGTATTAGGCGGTAGATTTCCGCGACATAGCCCTGATATACCTCCACTACCTTATTTCATATTATTAAAAACATTGTCTAGAGCAGTTAATAGAAACCCATCCGCAATTTGCAACATGTGGCGATTTGACGCTCTTTGTCAATTGCTAATAACCTCGGACAAAACAATTCTTTCAAGTCACGGTGGAAGACAAACTGACTGAACATAGGGTTAACTGGAGTAGCATATTCGGTTGATTCAGTCCTTTTTATCGAAATGTAAGCAACACCTCGCATATCATTTGAACTAAGTTGACATGTAGTTGAGAGACATATTGAAGGCAAAAAATATAACATTCCTAATGCAAGAGAAGAATAGAGGGGAAGTAATCTGGTCCAGTGAAACATAGAATGCTCACAATAAGCCCGAGCTACCTCTGAATGCTACAGTTGAGGTACATTCTTCTTATTAATGTTACATATAGTTTTTATTGCATGGTGAGCATCCGAGGCTTCTGCAGTGTTAGCCTAGAGGTAGAATGTCTTGCTCAACATCACCAAGACCCACAATTTCTTCTATTAGGCATTTATGATCTATCTGATACTATTTGGACAAGCATGTACCCTACCATGTATCTGTCCTACTACCTACTTCATTCTCAAAACCTGTCATTGAATTCTGTTAATTTCTAACATCTAGACATCATAACTATATCCCTAAAGCTAGCAGTAACATAGTAGGTCTTTGTTTCTAAATATTTCTCATCTCTCAATTAAGAAAGCAGATGCTCTTTTACTACTAAATATTTACCACCTTCTATTGAGTTGTAGATTATTACTGACATCAACAACTCTGCAAGTTATATAATAAGTCCACATTAAATTATAGGCATGATGAATACTTATTAATAATAATTACCTCGTTAACATATATTGGACCTTCCTTTCACAGTAACCATTGTATAAATCTGTGAAAATACATATCGTACCAACTACTGTGCATTCAATAAATGTGTTAGAAAAACGAAACTAATAGAGTAGTGCAATTTCTCATTTGATTCAAAGCTGTATAAAAACTTTAATATTTTAAGGGTAACTTGGATCTAAAATTTATAAAACGGCTGGATCAGTCCATGGCTACATCACTTTTAAAGTTATGTATTCCAAATGTGAAAATCTATACAATAAGGTGGTGTATTCTGATTACTTAAACTCTATTGAAGAAAACTTAATCCTAAATTAACCCCCAAGTGGCAGTGCTAAATATTCTAACACCAGTGGCAGCACGGAGCAAAACTGCTACCAAGCAAATTTAATGTGAATATGTTTACGTATAAAAACAGACTAGCCATATTAAGTCACAAATAAATTTTTCTTCCCTTAAGTCACTATTGAAATCTCTTTCTAACTATATATCACAAAATCCCTTTGTAGAGGTTAAAAAAAAACTTTCCACCAGAATAACAAATTCTGTAAAACGAATTTATTTATGCTGCACAATCAAATGTAAACATCTAAAACATGTAAAAGTGTACTATATACAATATAGCACAAGCAAAATCTTTTGGTGTGCACAAATAGCCACAAGCATAATAAAACATTTTAACTAAAATTTACTTACATGATTGTTGCTGGAACAATAATGAACCAAATATGACTTATATCACTCAAACTGAACACAGAGCTTGTTATTATGTGAGAAAGACTAGCCACTAGCCAAAATAATACTGAAACATTTTAACTAAAATTTACCTACATGACTGGTAGGGTTTGAGCAGTTTTGAAGCTGTATTTCATGGTCTTCCAATTTTATAATTACTCTATTCCTCCCAGATCTATAAATGGATTTCAAATAATTTAAAAGTGTACTACATGCAATATAACACAAGCAAATCTTTTTGTGAGCACCAATATCTGCTAGTGTAATAAAAATTGTAAGTAAAATTTTCTTACATGAGAGGCAAACCAAATATGACTTTTTACACTGAAAATGAAAACAGAGAGATTTACTACTCATAATGTCAGACAGACTACTAACTTGTTTACTAAGGCCTGTTCGAGGAATAGCTAGAAGGATTTTTCACAAAGCGTCTTCTTGTATTAGCTGAGAGAAAATGTTTTTCTGGCAGCATTAATGCACCAGCACTGCCGTTTGAGGTTTATATAAAATTATTTTGGAGCTGTTTTCATACTCTAAATGCAAATCAGTTGCATCACATTGTATGTGCATTGGAAACTTCATTAGAATTCTCATGCTTGAACTGGTAATCTATTTTGTATTGCACCTTTGTTTATGTTTATACTATCCAAAATTGCTGCACACATTATTCTTATTCATGCAGTCTCTCTTATGATAATGTTTATAAAGCTCTGTACATATTTTCATCCAGTCTTTTCTCTCTTTTAGGCTTGCCTTTTTCTGTCATTCTATCTCTATTTTTTCTGTTTACTAAAGCTGGTCAGCATTGTAAAAACATAATATCTATAATAATATAGCTACTTGTGCCCCCCTCACTGACACAAAACTCTAGGTACTTCTAGAAGGAATAGAAATCTGAAATTTGCTCTGTTGGTAGGTCGAGTGACACAACCAATCAGAAAAATCGAAAATCACAAAAAAGTTTATATTGAAGGTCTTTTTTACCCCAATGTTCCATTTCAATACCTCATAAGAAAAGCATGGGTTTCAGTGCAAGGCTTTCTAAAAATGTATTTTAAAATTACTTTAAATTGATACGAATTCGGGAAAAGAACAGTTGTTTGTCTTAAAGAACGGAGTTCTTACTTTGTGAAAGCAGAATTCAAATACCTACTGAATTAGCATAAATATCTGCTTTTAATCGGAAAAAAGTGGTTATTTTTCCTTTTTTCAAAAATAAAAATCTTTAAATACTATGGCAACGACCTCATTGCTTTTAAAGGGATCAGATATTATACGTTACGATTGCAGTGATTTAATGATTTTAATGGAAATTAATGCCGTCATAACGAATTACAGTTGAACTTCCATAACTCGAATCTCAAGGAAAAGTAATAATTATTCGAGTAAGAGAAAATTCAAGTTATGGAAATATATTTTTAAATATTTGTATATATACAGTGGAACTTCTATAACTCGAATCTCAAAGGAAAGCAAAAATTATTCGAGTTATAGATAATTTGAGTTGCGGAATTATATTTTTTCATTTTTCTTTAATTGAATTAACATCAAGTTTATTCCCATAAGCATATAAGTTATGCATGCGTGTTCCCACAGCCATGGTAAATATATATGCATATATATATAGGTGTTCCACCAATATTTTCTCCATCCAACTCAAAAAAGGTTGAAAAAATAGCACAATTTTGATGTGTATATTCTTTGGTTTCCCCAGTAACACAATGCACATGCATATTAAATTATAATGGCAAGTTCATAGATGCCACTGAATAGCACTTAAAATTTCAAATCTTACTGGAATTTGTATTAGAAATATACCCAGCAGTAAACATTGAAAATGTTCTGGGACACACGATCCCAATAGGGTTCAAAGGGCTATGCTGCTAAAAAAATTCTATCATAAAACAACTAATGGTTATAAAAAACTTTTTTTTAAATAACTTTTATAAAGAAATAATACATTTCAAAGTTAATATTCAAGTTATTAATAAACAAATCATGCATGTATCTTAAACACAGATTTAGTCAGGCAACTGAAATACTCCGAAGAATATAATTAAATTTGAGAGACATGATATTAACACGTTATCATCATATATTTGTTTTAATTTGTTGTTTTTGATCACTTTATAAAAATTGCATTAATTATTATTAGAATAGCAATTAAAAATGAAATTATAAAATCTTGATAACTTAATGCACACAAATATTGATAGCTTAATGTAACCACAGTGCACATAAAACTTCAGTGAGTAAACAATGAACAAACTATGGCAACTTGAAGAATAACAGGTAGCATATAAGGATTATTTCCCTTTTGTACGTGATGCTCACTGTAGCGTAGTCATTTCAATCCATGGCTCAAGAAATTCAGTACAAGCCTGATGCGGTTCGAATCCTGCCAAGGTAAATGATATTTCTGATGTCAAAGGTCTTGAATAAAAATATATATAGGTCTACCGTGATCAAAAGAACATTTTGGGTGTGGCTTAATCCATCACTCCACTTGGCCCCCTCCCCTCTTGCCCTTCCTTACCGCACAAACTATCGGTCTCACTCCTTTTCTAACTACACTGTTGCCAAATATTCGCAAAACTTCGTCTAGGCAGTCAACTGTGAACAGTGAGAACTGACAACCTAAGGAAGGGAAGGATGGGCTAGTGGTGAGGTGGGGGTAGTCAAGATGACCGAGGGAACTTCCCCTCCATGCGTGACCCAAATCCGCATGTTCTTATGAATGTGACAGACCTATACCTCTATCTATATATACATAACAAATGAAGTTACTATAAAAGTTATTAATAAATTAAACACTGTACTTTATTAAAAATTCTTTAATTTCATCAAAAATCCAGTAAAATAGCAAACATTTATAATGTTTAACAATACATGATTGTACAATCCATAAAAGCATTTCAATGACATGCTAGCATAGAGGTAATATGAACTTAACATTATTATAATTAATATATTTAATATCACAATATTGGTCCATTTTCATGGAAGATGTCAAATAACAATACTGCATTTGGACTGAGACTGAAAAACCTGAGAAATGTTTGCAGGCATTGTAGGGTAGATCTTTATAGGCAAATTCCAAATCATTGTCTCAATGTCTAATGATGAAGGTCCATGCCACACAGTGCCATTGGTTGAATCATCAGACAACGTTTCTGATATATTAGGTTGAGAAGTAGTGACAAATTCAAAATGTAACCTCCATTTCAAGGAAACTGAAAAAAAGAAATTACATAAAAAATTGATACTACGCAAGCATAGTTAAAAAATAATAATTTTTCCTAAAATCTAGTTTTTGAGAGTAAAAATAAACTCAACTCAAGGAAGATTTTATGTAGTTTATAAGAATGTTTAAGAAATTTTTATTAAAAGAATATTTCATTTATTAATATTTTTCCTGTCTTGGAATGTATTTAGTTTTCCACTTCTACTCCCCTTTCCTGGTAGTATTGTGTTGTGATGAAGTAATTGGTTGCCTTGTATGAGTACATTGCTCTATAATATAATTATCAACTAATACAATAAATGCATAATATAATAGATACATTTAGATTTTTTTGTTTGTAAGCATCTTTATCTTTCTCTGAACCGTTTACATCTTGATTTCCATACTCGAAATATAAATATTCTTCACTGTGTTTCTTGAACTGTTTCCCATGTTTTGTGAATTAATGAGGCCCCTTGATTTTAAGTTTTAGTAGTCACGGAACCACTGACTCATGTGGCAGGTAATAAGTGAATGAGAGTCAGGTGCTATAGTAAGAAAGTGTTCTCATAATAATTCACTTTCCAGGGCACAATGGCTTACAAACACAAAATGACAAATCTGGCAATAGAAGGAGAGTAATGGGGGAATATAAAATATTCTCCATAGAAATGATAATTTGACTCTGCATAAAGATGCATTTTAAATCTTATTCATCAACATGATATGAGAGGGCGCACACATCCAAAATGGAAGGTAATGAATTTATTCTGAAAAATGTATTTTTTGTTTTATCGTTCTATAAAAATACTTTTGACATAGCATATACATAAATCAAACAATTGCCTTATAGTTCTTGGATATATGCTTTCATGCAAATACTTTTTCATTTGGAATTTTAAATATATTTGAAATTATTATTTTTACTAGTGTAATTGCCTGTCAAAATAATTATGGGGTTTTAATCATAAAAAATTAGGTGAATCACTTTTATCTTACAATTGCTTTTGTTCTAATCTCATATCCTATTTAAAATAATAACAGCCTTTTCTATTATTTTGTTAAATAGTGTCTTTTAGTGTAGCTCCCTTTCTCCCTCCTGCTCTCTTTCCATCCACCCCCCTTCTCTCCTCTTCCTTCCTCCACTCCCAATCCATCCCTCTCCTACTTTAGCTCTTTCCTCCCATCCTTTTCTAATACTATCCTTCCCTATCAACCTTCTAGCCTATCTCCCTCTCCACATCCCCTCCCTCTTTCTCTACATCTATACAGTCATTTATATAAGCAGAAGAATCCACACTAAATGCCAGTCCCATTAGGATTACGTAATTTTGTAAAAAATCCAACAAGGGCTGCCATGATGGCGAACAATTTTTCCTTATAAAAATGTGAAATTTTGGTGTTATAAACATATCTGTGGACCGATTCAATGTGCATTCAAAAATCGACAGTAGGTAAATAAATTATAACTCTTTTAAGAGCTGACATGAGTAAGGAGGAATAGGATAGGAACTGTGTTCGTTTACTAAATGAATCTTGGGATTATGATTTTAATTTTTTCAAGAATATCTAATATCAGCTATATGTATGATTTTTTGATGTGAAAAAGGATGAATGATTATGACATGAAATGTTTTGCAAAATGAGAGTGGAAGGAACCTGATTTAAAACAACTAAAGTGTTTGTTGTCTCTGATTTGAATGTTTCTATCCATTTTGCCTATATAAATAGTGTTGCAGTTGTTATATTTTAATTGGTAGATACAGGATTTCTTCACTTTATAAATTTTTGTCTTTACTGTTGCAGAGTAGTAGTCTAAGGTTTCTCAAGTTTTTGTTTTAATTTTAACAATGCCACATTTCATCCATATTATGGAATTCTACAAAGTTTCGGCCTTGTCTAACAATTTTACTTATATTAGAACTGCACTTTGGATGCTACAAAATATAACAACTAATAAAAAAATCAGCGTTTCCCAAACTTACCAACATCAGAATTGAAGTCTGGAGTGACATGGAGAGGGATTGGAAGGACAAGTTGAGTGTACTTCAGACTAATACAAAATTCATGACATTTATTGTAGGAAACTACAGATGGTGCCTTCTGAGGCAATTTCTGGCAGCTAGATTCAATTTCTTCCTCACTCTGAAGGGTAACTGAAAACTGGATGTCAAAAGATAATAAATAGACGGAAAAGTTGACTTATGTACACTATGCCCAATAAATTACCTGAACACATGGTATAGTTGCTTCGGAAAAGTCAAAGGTGCCAACAATATCTTCTCCTAATTTGTAAGCAAGTTTGAATATACAAAATCTCACAACATTCCCTTTACTGTTGGTTATATTAAAGTAATAAGGATATCTTCTTGCTGTAATATTCTGCACATATAAAGAATCTATGGTTAGTCTAGGAAGGTAAATGCCATTGTCATCATGAAGAGTTGAAAGGTTATAACACTTGTCTTCCTAATTAAGATATTTTTTACCTGAAGTAGTTGCATGGCAATATCCAATGGACTTTCTTTTGGTTTTGATTCAATGAAAGGACTACTAGGTGCTAAGTCATCATTATCAGGACATAGAGATGCTTCAGTCACTCCTTTGAATAAAAATATAATATTTAAAGGTTACGTCTAAGAGATTATAATATATTAGTTTATAATTCTGCGACTTAATTACCTTAAGTGTTTTATATGTTAAATAATTATATTTTACTTCAAAATTATATATATATATGATTAAAATTTGGACAAAAAGGGTTAATTATAATGACACTATGCTTCTCTCTGAGATTACCATTAACCACCAATACACGTAGAGGAACTCGCAGCAGTTTTATTGGAGAATTGACTCTCTGTGTCCCTATTGTAATCTTGTAGGAATATTTGACAGCCAGACCTCTGTAGGATGGAGGTGATTCATTGGGAAGCTTCTCCTTAAAAACAACTAACATGAAAGTTAAAAAAATTACTGCAAACGATAATTTACTCCATCCATTTAACAAAATAGGCAATGAAACCAAAGATATACTTACAGGTTTTACTTTCTCCTGGAGTCAATCTTAAGTCACAGAACAAAATAACAGGCTTTGTTGAAAATACAACATGTCCTCGATCGCCTCGGCAGGGGGCAAACGAAGTATCTGCAAGCAAGCAATCTATACTGGGTTTCAACAACTTTCAGTCTCAATATAAGGCGAGAGTCAAACGCAAAAGGATAACGAATGAAACTAAATAAAAATACTAAATTGTTTTAATTAATAAAAATTGAAAATATTAATTTTTTAAAAAGCCACTAGGTCGGTTTTTAGGCACACGTTTTAGCCAACTAATGATGATACTCACCCGTGTTTGAAGTTGATATTTCCTCAGCAGTAACAGCAACATATTCTGGATACTTAACTTTTAACTCATTCACCAAACACTGACAATGGATTTGAGCACTTGCCCACGCTAGATTTTCGAATGCATCACTAAATTATCGGAGAAGCACAAATTGAAATCATGGATAACTTATATCCTGCAATGTCATTTTTCTAATGAATACTTACGTATTACTTTGGGATTTGGTGTGCGACGGAAGAACAGGATAGTGAAATGTTACTCGGCATTCCACAATTTCTCCTGCTAGATACAACGGACCGCGTATCAACTTAGCAGTAACTTCAATCATGTTTCTCTGTACTAAACGGTGGAAGCCAACGAACCTAAGACAGCTTCATCAAACAAGTCTATGTAATTGCATTACTTTTCCACTATGTTAAGAAATACATGAGCCGAAACGTAACATAATAATCATTCAAGTCATGTGAACTTCTTGAAATCTTTTAAAAAACGTATCCAACAACACTTTACAGAACTTCTTTCTTGCCACGACTTTAAACATAACACAGCCCCAGCCAAAACTGGGTCACGGCTTAAGTTTTTCTTCAATTAAGGATTTCGATAGGCAACTGTTATGCCAAGGGTTGGCGGGATTTTAATTTTTTATTTAACTTTAATTCGTAAGTTTAGGTTAAATGAAGTATTATATTTTTAAATGTTCTATGAATTTAAAAGATGTAATGTTTTTACAATCGCGCCCAGATAAATAATTAAATAATAAAGTCTTCGTAAGGTAACACTTTATGATGAACTTGAGAGCTCCCGGAATGTTTTTTATTAAAATGTATTTGCTGCGAGATGCATTTTGAGTTATAAGCCAACAATTTAAATTTAAGTATAAGAGGAATCAATTGGAAGTTCATTCTTTAAAATCTATACCAGAGATAGATATCAATGTCAGCATAAAGGGTAAGATAGTTGACTTTCTGCTAGGAAAACAAAAAGTTTTTGTGTATTAAAATGCTATTAATACGTTTAGAAGAGTCTTTATGTTTGAAATAATTAAGTCCAAGTCGAGTTAAATTACATATGCACAGGACCATTATTTAGGATAAGACATATTCAGATCAGACCAAAGACATAAAGCCTTAATCTCTTATTTCTCCAAAGACTATCATGGTATGGGAACTATTACAGTCTTTTTCTCCAAAGTAGCTAACAAATTACCCTTTTTAATTTATTATTTTCATGGACACATTATTTAGGCAATATGCATTGAACATTAAAATTTGATTTTCAGGTAGATTATTCTTGGAGTACTATTCCAAGTAATTAAAAGTATTTACCAGTTAGGAACTGACTACTTTGCCATTGACATGGTAATGCTTAAATTCGTGAACTTCAAATATTAGGGAAAATTGATTTTTCTATCAAAAATTGTGCTAGAACCTGTGAGTGAGGAAATATTGAAACTGAACATAATTTGTCAGCCAAGGAATATGTGTAATTGTACAACAGAGGTAAAATGTTATAACTTCCTTTGATTTGTTTTACGTTATGCAAATTAGTATTTTTGCAATAAAGGTTCTGGAATGCTATTTCAGTGTGTTCCAGCAGAAAAAAAACACTGATAATGACTACACAAAAGAATTTGTATGAGGAAAAAACCACCCTTAAACAATTCAATCAATTCAAATTTATTGGTCCGGGGATCATACATTCAGATGATATAGGACAATATACAGTAAAATAACGCTAAAAGTAAAAAAAGTAAAAAAATGCAATAAAAAAAGATAATACAATAAAAAAAGATAATATAAGATAATATAAAGTATAAAGATAAGTTGATCTAAGGAAATCTGAATAAGTAAATATTAAGTTTCAATAATCATCTGATTAAAGTTAGGCATTGAGATGGAAAGGTGTCTGCCGCAAGGCAACATAATGAAGAGACAGCAAAATAGGCATAATATTTTTTCGTCCAACAGTTACATGCCAAGAAAAAATTCCCATATTTTGAGAAGTAGGTACTTTATTCCAGATTCATAGCATAGCAGGTATCTACCAAACTAAGGATGGTGGAACTATATTTTCTTATTCATTTCGTGATGGCCAAGGAGCAGAAAAGTTTCTCTCTTAGAAGTGACAAATTCTTAAAATAAACTCTGCAATATCCTGTTTTTCTTGCACGTGCATATTTCATAAATTCTCAATAGCTATGACCAGGACTAGATACACTGAGTTATAGAACTAAAAGAATTAAAGAAGATTATCATAATGGGACTAATATAAAAGGCATTGACTCAAGATTACAATATTAAAATTTTTTAGGTCCAAATTCCTCAATATTTCCTAATCATTCGGTGTGTGATGAGACCAATTTTGTGGATTCCTCTTAAAGAGTTACATTATATATTTTATATTATTTCTGCCAATATAAATCATGTTTGACCCTTTCTGCTCGAATGTCAGGGCACCCCCGACATTGCAATTTTCCCATTCCACTCATATGTCGGGTGAGACCCGATAACGTGTTTCTTTCTTTCTTTTTATTTTTTCTCTATGGGAGTTTCAATTTTGGTAATTCTACACCATTACTCAAGAGATATTTTACCTTTTTAAGCTTTATAGTACCTTGAATTGGTTGAATTGTAATTTTTTTATGATATACTAAGATCGAGTTTTTGCTCTCGGCAGCATTCTCCTGGACATATTTCTTTGTTTACTTTCGTCTTCCTCCTTGGAAATTTTATAGTAGGTATTTGTACAGCATTCCTCGATACAAATAATACCTTTGTAAGCATTTTCAACTTTGGTTTAGTGACTTAGCAAGTTTGTTTGATGTAATGAAATACCAAATTTTCGCACTTGCTTTCTTTGTAACCATCCTACCCCTTTCATTTTGATAAATAGTTAGTTTGAGAGATATAAAAGTTTTTGCTTCGGTATTCGTTCTCCAGAACGCATGTGTTTGCTGTTTATTCATTTATTCTTGTGAATTCCCTATCCAATTCATTTTATAGTGACAGTATTTTTTATGAGTGTACTTTTTATAATGTTTTCTACCTGAATATTCCATTCATTGCAACATTTTATCAGGAATTGGAGAAAAGCACTGGTGTTATGATTTATCGTGAGTAGTGCATTTCTTCTCATTCCAATATAATCCCATATATTTTCTTTATTTTTGCTATTTTTTAAAATTTTTATCATGCACATAGACCTAACAGAAGATGATGAAATGCATTAGTAATGAAGAGGTTGAAATGCATTAGTAACGAAGAGGTTTTAGATATTTTTGATGACCTATCATCCGAGTCGAGTAATTCTGATACGTGTGATAGTGAAGAATTTGGCAGTGAAGATGATTGCAGGGGTAGCAGCGACAGTGAGGACAGTTGGAATCATGATGGTGATTCTGATGGCATTGATTCAGTTGCCAGTGAACTAAGTGATAATTCTGAAGGCAAAGATTGTTGGAGAATATATCGAGAAAGTGATCCTGCTTTTAGAAAAATGTGGTTTTCCGCAGTTCCTGGTTACAAGCCACCAATAGGTGGAGACTGAACTTGATTTTTTCCAGTTATTTTTTAGTGATGTTCTTTTAACTGAAATTACTAAGGAAACTAATACTATGGATAAAATTGCAAAGAAGAGTACTTTGAGTCCAAGGTCATTATGGAGGAATTGGAAGGACGTAACTATAAAATAAATGAAGGCTTTCCTTGGGGTTATATTGATTATAGAAATGAAACCTCAACCAGAGTTGCGAGATTATTTTAGTGATGATTGGATTGATAAGTTTCCATTTTTTAAAGATGTTTTCGATCGCGATCGCTTTATGCAGATTTTTTGGTTGCTACATATTTGTCCACCACCGCTTACTCGTCCTATAGGGGTATGTGCTAGAAATTAAAAAATTCAGAATTTAGCTGAATATTTAGATTCTAAATTCAGGACATTTTGTGTGCCTGGGCAAAATATTTCAGTGGACGAAAGTACCGTTGGTTTCAAAGGTAGGATAATATTCAAATGCTACAACCAACAAAAGCCAACAAAACGGGATCTTAGAATATTTGTGCTTGCAGATTCAGTAACAGGGCACATTGTGGCTTTTAAACCTTACTACTGAATCTTTACCTCTCCCAGAATTAAATTTTACTATTAGAATCATTTTACATTTATGTAATAAACTGCAACTGTCCACAAATAATGCAACTGGGTATCATGTTTGCATAGACAGGCTTTACACTGGTTATTAACTTGTGATTGAATTACTGAAAATCGGATATCACATAACAGGGATGTTATAACCTAGTAGGAAAGGTCTGCCAGAATCAATAAGGAAAAAGGGTAGTGTAAAATTAAAAAAGTGGGAAATTGTTGCATTCAGGAAAAATGATTCTATAAACACATTGTTGTGGAATGACAAGAGAATTGTAGTTATGTTAACAACATGGTACAATATCAGTACACAAGTTATTCAAAGAAAATTGAAGGGAGGTTCAAGAGAGTATGTAGAAAAGCCCATTGTTATCTTAGGATATAACGAAATTATGGGAGCTGACCAATTTGTCTGAAGTTATTCCTTTACATGTAAATCAACAAAGTGGTGGAGAAAGCTATTTTTTGGCTTCTGGATGTTTCATTTGTAAACAGTTTCATCCTCTTCAATGTGCAGAGAGAAAACAAAAAGTTAGGCAAATTGGTTCAAAAGCAGTTTAGGAAAAATTTAATAAAGTTATTAGTCTCAGATGTAAGAAGTGCATCTAGAAAACATGGTCGACCCACATCATCAGAAGATGAGGAACGGCTGAATGGCAGACCACATTTTATATATGCCAATGAAAAAAGCAATTCAAAAGACTGTGCTGTTTGCTCTGACAGAAAAAAGAAAGGTGGAAGAAAGGAAACAGTGTTTTACCATACCTTCAGAAAATTTAAATAAACATTTTTTTTGGTTAAATAATGTTGTTATTAATATTTAAAAACTTATATATATATATATATATATATATATATATATATATATATATATATATATATATGCATTTACTCATATTTATATATTATATTATTTAATACAGCAATAAGTTAAGCAATAATAAGCATTAATAAAAATAATCATAAAAATAAAAAATAAACGATTTTAATTACGACCTGTGGAGGAGGACCAAAAAAATTAATTCGAGCAGAAAGAGTTAAAGATATTAATTTATTCTAATTAGTTTAACTCTATCCTTAGTAATAGTCCACTTGATGAATTTTTCTTATAAAAACAATTGTCAGGTTACAAGAATTTTTAAATTTTGAATCAATGGGAAATTTGAGTGATGCTGAAGAGTAAATAAATTCTAATTCTAGCAATAAAATATTGCCCTAAGCAAAAAATACTTTGGTATTCCGTATGCAAATGATTGAAACAATATTGTCCTCCATTGGATATTAAGGAATAATTTATTTGAATATAATACTAAAACAACTGTTTCATATTTCAAAATTCCTGTACTAGTAGCTGATAGGAACTCTCTCTGGTCCAAAGTTAAATGCCTGGTATCTCCAGTTTTGTTGCTATTATTTTGCAAATGGCATGCTCTACAAACATTGGTTCATATATCTAAAAATAACCTAAAGATTTTATGTATCGTTTTCAAAATTTCAAGAAATGTCTTCTCTCTCTCCCTCTCTCTCTTCCTGTCTCCCCCTCTCTCTTTCTCTCTCCCTCTCTCTCTCTCTCCCTCTCTCTCTCCCCTTTTCTCTCTTCCTCCCTCTCTCTCCCCCCCTCTCTCTCTCTCCCCCTCTCTCTCTCTCCCCCCTCTCTCTCCCCCCTCTCTCTCCCCCCTCTCTCTCACTCCCATTCTTTCTTCCTTCATCCCATTCTCTCTCCCATTCCCTCTCCCTCCCATTCTTTCTCATTTGCTCTATTTCTTCCACCCATTCTCCCTCCCTCTCCCTCCCTGACACCTTCTTCTTATCTCTACGTTACATAATTTTTGTTTTACACATAGATTCATTTATGAAATCAGCCTGTTGATTGCATCTCAGGAATCTTGTTTTATCCTGCTGCATCTTCATATACCGTAAATACTCGCATATAATGCGCACCCTCGTATAATGCGCAGGGGGGTTTTCAGCCTCGTAATCTATGATTTTTCTATATACCCGCATATAGCATGAACAGATTTTTTTTAGGGTTACCATTCCAGAATCAAGTGGATGGTGTAACGTGTTCTAAAGCAATGATCGAATTATTGGTATTATGTATTGGTAACATAATGAAAGTATGAAATAAAATTTTCGAATAACGTTCCAAAATAACGTCAGCTAACTCAATCATTACGCACTCTGTTTACTTACAAGGTGATATTAGGAAATACACAATAAATCCAATTATATAATAATTTCATAGTATGGCATATGACATTGTTTGACCTAATTAAATTAAGGAATGACGATAACCCTATGTTGAAGTTTTTTACATATGTTTTAGCCACGCCTGAGGTGGATGGGTTCGCCCAACCTTCAGTTTTACCCTTATTAGAACATTCTGGAGCACGTAAAACGATAGCAAATAACTATAATTAACTACAGACTCTAAGAATCAAGAATAAATCACGTATGATTGCTGAGAGAAAAGTAGGAATGATAACTTGATGGTAGTTGTACAAGAAGCATCAACTCCCAGCTTATTCAAAGGCATCAGCTGCCACTGTTTCTATTTGTAAGTAGTACCAGTACCTCACCACCAGGCCAGGCACTGGTGTAGGGTGATGTCATGCGTAAGATCATGATTCCGATAACAACATCAAAGAAGAATGGTCCAGTGACGAAGAATTTCTTGGCTTTTAAAATGAATAAATACTGAATTCATTCTTTTCATATCTAATTAATGTATGTTTATAGAATTAGTTAATAAATTTTAACTATTATCTATCTTACTTTTCATAAAAATCACCAATAAAATTATGAGGATACCAAGGCAGTAATTAATGTGCTGAAATTGTGGAAATATGGGGTCAAATGAAAAAAGGAAGATTATGTACTCTCGCATAACACGCATCCTAATTTTTAACTCAAACATTTCGAAAAAAGTGCGCATTATACGTGGGTATGTCGGTAGCAGGGTTTCCACTGACCGCAGGGATGGTTAAGCACGAATTAATCAAAACTTTTAAAATGCATTTCTGATGATAATGCATCCCTGTTTAACACTGTATGTAGTTTCCCGACTATGCGAATCAATACCCCTCCACCCAGTTGTTTATCACTAGTAGCAATAGATCTGTCAGTCCTATAAATATTATATGTTGGAGTTAGTCCAAGTTCGTTAGTGCCAATTGCATCACACAGCCAAGTTTCAGTAATAAAATAACAATCCAAAGTATGAGAAATAGCTAATCTTAAATGATTAAGTTTTGTTCGTAAACCACGTACATTCTGGTAATAAATTCTAAGCCTACTGTTCAAGGGGGACAATTTTTTAATAACGTAATAAGTAGAGGTGGGACGAATCCAAAATTTTCTGGAATCCGAACCCAAATCCGAATCCTAAAAGGTTCTCAAATCCCTCGAATCTCACGAATCTCGAATCTCTCGAATCCTTCATATAAGAATAATAATAAGAAGTAAAAAAAAACTTTTACTTAAAATTAACAGTTTTTAATTAAAGCAAAATTTGAAATCTGCATTTAATGAAAAATAAATTTGAGAATACAGTTTTTAAAAATACACCTATATTTATTAAGAAGATACAAAAGAAATTTTGTTAATGAAGTACATAATTAAAACTCTTGAATCTTGAGGTTCATTTTCTCAACATAATTTGACAAAAATATTTGAGTATCAGTTCAAATTTTTTACATTTTTCCAAAACCTTTTTAAATCAATGCAAGTGTAGAGGGGAGAGGATTATTTCAAGAGTTAACATAGATAAACACTAAACATGGAACACTAAATTCTCTCCAGAAAATTAAGAAAAATCAAAAACTTGTTTATTTTAAGAGTTCATAAAAGTACTGAACACTTTTAGGACAATCTAAATGGAGATTTTTATTTAAGAAAATTAGCATTCGAACTCGCTCTAGGTCGCCACGAGGTGATATTGGTGATCCGGGTACCACTGAAATTGCAACAATCGCATTCTTTTTTAATGAAATTGGACGTCAATAAAACTAATCTTTCCAAAGTTTTGAGTTAAAATGTTTAATGGTTTTTTAGGTTAGGATTCGAAAGATTCAAATGACGAAAAAAGTGCGAAGATTTGAGTTTTCGAATCTCGAATCTTTTTCAAGATTTGTGGGATTCGAGGAATCGAATGTCCCATCCCTAGTAATAAGTATAATTGGCTTAATTGATGCATATAAATGTTGATTGATTGATTGATTTGGTCTTTATTTGGGGCGAGATTGAGACTAGGAAGTCCCATCTTTCACTTAACCCCTTGTCGTGAAACTGTTCAGTTGATAAGAAAGCAAAATGTACCTATAGATTTTGAAGGGAGGAAGAGTTAATGATTATAAATGTTGGTCTAAATTAAAGAATGTCATAGAGGTTTTCTTATATTACCATCTGAGATATCTTTCACTTTATTCATTTTCAATGTTAATGAAAAACATATTTTGCTGTCTACTAAGTATAGAGAATATTCAGAATACATAAAAAGCTTTAAGGAACAAAAGCACTTAAAATTGCATGAAAGAACAAAAAATAATTGGACATCTATTTTTTTCTAGCCACCAATAATCATTACTACATTACTACAACTATTAACATTTAAAGATCTCAAAAAACCTGCTGGCTGTTTAAATTCCTCTCATAATAACATGCTAACAATTAAGCTGGTTAACTGAGCATGCTAAGGTTCTAGCCCAGATATGTCTTTTGACCTTGATGACCCGGGTTCGATCCCCATTTGCGGCATTTTTTTAATCATCTCCTGACATTTTCTTATTTAAAATTTTTGCCTATTCACTATATTAGTGTGCATCTCTCTCAATAGGTTTTTCTTTCTATTTTAAATTATATTTACCGATTTTTCTTCTCTTGCGATGCTCACTCAATGTAACACGCATTAAAAAGCAACTTTCTTCTTAACATGCGATTACTGTTAAGAAGCTGAATAATTTTGGACTTATAAATATTGTGAGTCAGTTGCCATTGCCTCATTAGTACAATCAGAGTAATCATGGGAAGGTTGAGGTTGACTATGGATTATAATTTCCAACTGCTCCATGATGTTGCGGACAATGTTGAACTTACTAATGAATATGTTTTTTCTAATCACTCTATGTTGTTCTCTTTACTGCTATCTACAACTAATTAAATTAATGTCTTTTTTACTTTGTAATTTTCACGTCTTTTTGTAACTTCTGTTAGTTACTTCTATTTTCTAATTACATACAGTAAAACTCCTATTTAATGAATCACAGGGGGATTAGAATAAGGCCACTGAAAATGGTCTCTTTAATAAAAATCCATTTTTCAACTTTGTATGCACAGTACTTACATTAATACTTTTAAAATAAACATTTATAAACAAATTCCGGTGACAAACAAGCCTTATTGCTATTGAAAATGAAAATTTCTTTAATGAATCATTCATATGATTACAAAAAATAATTTTAAAATTTTAATAGTATTTTCAAAATTGACATAAATCTTAAAACAATTTTTCATCCCTCCTTTAAAAATCTTCATCATACAACATTAAATAGAAAATATTAAAATATATTTGGAATTTCACATAAAAAAATATCAAAATTATTCAAAAGCCAAGCATACATAGCTATAAGAAAATTATTTATTAAAATAGTCCAGCAAATTTGTTTGCTTCTTCTGGCAGGTGCTCTGAACACTCAGAACTTCTCACTCCAAAGAATTTACTTTTGATATAGTAGTGCTGTCCACATCAAAAGAAGTTAAATATCTTCGCACCACTTCAAGTGCTTGAACCGCTTCACCAAGTGTGGGAACTGATTCTTCATCTTGTACTGCCTCTTATTCTTCTATTACTGCCTCTTCTTCTTCTTCCTTTGCCTCTTTGGCATCATAGATTTCTTCCACATCTTGTGGAGGACCAGATGTACTCTCAAGATCATCACACCGGACAAACTATTCAAAATTTGTGTCCATGTCAGGTGCAATTTTCAACTAATTTTCATGGTCAATCAAATCGATATCTACATCAATTTCCATATCATTGTTGCAATTGAACGCAGCCTTATGAAAACAGTTTGATATTGTTTGAGGTGTAACTGAATTCCATGCATCTGTTACCATATGCATACCCCGAAGGATGCTCAGTTTCAAATGTTTATTCATCTCCATGTAGGATACTGCTTTCTGCACCAAAACCTTCCTGTACTTTGCTTTCGTGGAGTGAATAATGCCCAAGTCAAGTGGCTGCAGATGGCTAGTACAATTAGCTGGAAAAAACACCACTTTAATATTACAAAGAAAATCAGTATCTGGAGGGTAGGCCGGGCATTTATCAATAAATAGAAGAATTTTTCTATTTGCACCACCCATCTTTGCATCTAATGATTCCTAAAATATTTTAAATATATCTGTTATCATCCATGCATTTTTATTACTGCCATATTTATATTTACATTTTTAAAACACCTTGGCTTGGCAAATTTACCCATTATTAGAGGCGTCCACTTTTCACTGCAATCTGAATTTGCACATAAAAGTGCAGTTATCCTATCTTTACTTCTCTTTCCACCATGGCACTTGTCTCCTCTATTAGCAAGAGTTTTTGATGGAAGAAGGTTGAAAAAAAATGCCAGTTTCATCTGCATTAAAAATATTATTCAGCTTATAGCCTTCTAAATACCTTACCAATGTTACACTCTTCCAGTAGTCAACAGTTCCTTCATCAACACTAGCACTTTCGCCACAAACACTTTTATATTCAAGTCCATGGTGCTTCTTAAATTGTCTAGCAATCCATTGGAACCCTTAAAATTTTCTATTCTATGCCTAGTTGCTACCCTAATTGCTTTCTCCTTCAACAGTACACCATTGATTGGGAGGTTGGCAGAGTGCATTCCCTCAAACCACTCTATCAATATCTTCTCCATTTCATCATATGGTGATGATTTGATATTTTTCTTTTGATGGCTTCACCCCTCCATTTCACTTCTTCATCTAGTATTAATTGTTTATTCTTCATTATACAAAACAATGAAGATTAAATTTGCATGCAATTTCTATTGCAGGCGTACTTGGGTTCTTTTCCACTTCTTGAATGATTTTCACTTTTTCCGTAATTGTCAGCTTCTTCCTTTTACTAGAAGCCATTAGTAAGGAATAAAAATAAATAAAATAAAAATAGTAGAAAGAATATTTTTCACAAATGCTCCAGGTTTACACAGTGATCGCTGAACAGGCAGGCAGCACAATGAAGAGTTAAACTGCTAGATAAGGTAGACGGAGAGGGGACAGGCATTACGTCATCGGAATTGGAGTAATCAGCTGACATGTCTCAGCACAATGTCTAAATCTATTGAACCATCCATTGTCAGGTTCACCGTACTTCTCTTTAATGTCATCGTAAAGACTTCTAGCCTTTGATTTAATCACTATTAAACTTAGTCAGGAATGATTCTGAATTTGATTTTCCATCCATATTATTAATAACTTTTACATCTCATAGATAGAACCAGAATGATATTTTTTTATTACTGTGGATTTTAGTGGTGCCAAACCTTTAACATGTTCTTTTATACGTTCACTATCTTTCAAAATTATATTAACCATTGAAGCTGGAAGACAAAATCCATGGGTGATGGAAGAAAAAGTTTGGTCTCCTTCATAATTTCGTATTAACTTCATTTTCTTATCCAAATAGATTTTGTTACATTTATGAGGTGTTACTCCCATTTTTCCATCACACGGCCACTTTCCTGTCATATTAACTGATGAAAGTATTATGTAAACTTCACTGAAAAAATTATTAAAACTGTGAATAATTCTGCAGAGCAGGTATTATAAAGGGTGCTTTGATTGCTAAGATCATTTAGTCCAAGAAAGTGAAGGTTGGGCGGGCCCATAATCCAAGGAGCATGGCAAGAGAAGGAGAGACGAGAAAACTCGGTGCCAGTATTAGCCTGCTCTGAACAAGAGACACCTAGGCCTTTATCTTTAACCACATCAAAATGACATCTGAAGCTAAAATACGAAAGAATGTCCCAGAGCACTCTGATGATAAGGACATATCGAATGATGAGCGCGTGGCCTGTCGCCACTCGATGTATGTAGGTGAGTCAGCTTACCGTTCGATATCTTCTTGTTATATTTTTAAGAAAACATAATGCCTGTTTCTTAATGCTTTCTCTTTTAAAAAATAACTGAAGACATTGTACGCCATCCTCTTTGCTTGACTGTGAAGAACACAAAAGTATTTCTCTCTTCCATTGCAGATGCAAGAGTAGTGATAATGAACTTCACGAAAGGAAGAAAGAGATCAAGTAACAAAAATTCAATGATAAAAACATGGCAACAGTGCACTCTAACACTCGATGTGATTACAAAGGAAGATAGAGACAATGAAATCTCTACTGCCAAGACTCCCCCACACTCACCCCAATTGGTTCAGTTAAAGTCACGTGACTTGGAGACCACTTCTTCCCCATCCCTCTGAGTTGCAAAGATAAAATGAATAGACTATAGCACACTATGACAATGGGTAACTGAGCATGATACCAGAAATGAGGAACATACAAGTGGGATTCATTACATTGTAGGATTTACGGTTTCCTTGCGGCCGCTACTGTCTTAGCAGACAATGTAGCCACTTGCTTGTGATGAGCCATTCACAATATTTTGAGCGTATATCGTAATTTTTACATACAATATGTGTCTTTTGTGATTTTTTTGCTCATGAAAAAGTTTACTAAATGCGGGAAACATCAAATAAAAATTGAAGTATGAGTACATAATATTTTTCCACTAAATGTGGGTTTTTCACTAAATGCTGGAAAATAATGCATTGTTTATATGGAGCTATTCTCGGGACATGAAAAAAATCTTCACTAAATCTGAGATTTCACTAAATGCAGGATTTCACTAAATGCGGGAACATTAAATTGGGGTTTTACTGTACTTTGTTCACTTTACTGTTATACATAACCATTTGAATTAATATCATTCAATTTGTGATTTCTATTTTTTGATTGTTTTCAAATTATCTCATTACTGATTTTATGTTATCCCTTTTGCATATTATTCATTCAACCCTCCTATCCTACCCATTCCTTCCCTCTCCATATATATATATATATATATATATATATATATATATATATATATATATATAAAACCTTCTGCTAAGCTTTTGTAACATGATTATGCAGGAAAAACTGGTTGTAATAAAGCTGTTAGTGGAAATATACAATATTCTTTTTTATTTACACTCCTGTTTCTCCTCGGCACTTCATATCACAGGGACATTGTCAAAATTTCCACCATCGTCATCACATCCAAAAGGGAAATTATGGGTCCAAGCACTAAGCGATGGCAAGGCGAAGGATCTCTTCACTCTCACTTGGGATATTAATAGCAGATGCACACTCTTTGAGAATTCACAAACAAGTAACACTTTTCGCCTTCCCTAGCAGTGAGAATTTCTGGAAGAATGCATCTAACGGTTCATGTGTCCAACCATGGCAGTGAAAGTGACAAACAGAGAGACACTGTTATAAGGCAAAGAAACACAGTACCTACATATAACGCCGAGCTTCATCGTTGAGTAATTATATTTATAAGTCCAAAATTATTCAGCTTCTTAACAGCAATCACATGTTAAGAAGAAAGCTGCTTTTTAATGTGCATAACATTGAGCAAGAAATGCAAGAGAAGAAAAATCTGTAAATATAATTTAAAAATAGAAAGAAAAATCTATTGAGGGAGATGCACACTAATATAGTGAAAAGGCAAAAATTTAAAATAAGAAAATGTCAATAGATGAAAAAAGTGCCGCAGGTGGGGATCGAACCTGGGTCATCAAGGTCAAAAGGCATACCTGGTGTATCACCTTATTGCACTCGGTTAACCAGCTTAATTGTTAGCAAGTTGCCATTGGAGGCATTTAAACAGCCAGCAGGTTTTTTGTGATATTTAAATGTTAATAATTTATATAGGAATGATCGTTGGTGGCTAGAAAAAAATGTCCAATTATTTTTTGCTATTTCATGCCATGGTGGTTTCATCTGGAAACCAAGAGATGAGTTGTCTAACTCTTCTTGTAAGTATAGAGAATATGCAGAATACATAAAAGGTTTTTGGAGAATGAAAGCATTTAAAATTGCACATTAACACTGTCTTCCACTTACCTTTTGAAATAATTAGCCAGATTTATAGTTTTTTTGGTGATTGCCCTTCTTTGAATAACTTTTCTACAAATTTTAGTTTATATTAAATATATATTATTTCTTTTAGTTAATATTAAGTATTGTTTATAAAGGTCAAGTAGGTTGTTAATCCAACAATAGACTCATTCCTGTGTTATTTAAATGGGAAAAATTAAAAGAGAAGAATATTTAAAAAATGAAAAATGCAATTCAAATCACTTCAAAAGCCCTCCCATTTTGCTTAACCTTTTATTACAGTTAAGGGGCACCTTCATCTTGCTTTTACATTCTGTAGTTGTTGCATTATAAATGCACAAACAAACAAATTCTTCAAAATATTTATGGTAGAGATATTAATATTAGAACATATGCTGAATTAAAATGCTAGTATAGTATGATTGAATTTCCATCACATTCTCCTGGATTATATTTGTCTGGAAAACTGTACAGGGAGCATCTATGTGACTTAGCACCAGGTGAAAGATAACCTTGCTATAACTAACACACTTTAACGTGGCAGTGCGGAATAGGCACATTTACAGTAGGACGAGTGCATCCACTGCCTGTAACGGAGGTAGTGCTTAGGTGTGTCCATTTGACCAGTGGCGGGTCGTAGCTAAAATTAGTGGGGGTGCTGCTCCAGAAAATTTTTAGCCTTTGTTTTAAAATTGTGTAAAAGGAAAAAAACATGTATAAAAAGAAAATTTATTCAGGAACTTGATAAAATCTTAACAAAAAAAAACCAAACATTTTTTACTTACTTTAACTTAAATTGTTACAGTTCAAGCTTGATCTATTCATTTAAAAATGAAATCCATTCTTCTTGTTTTAATTTGCGCAAAAAGTTCAATAATTTTCTCCTTGATCTCTGGATGACAATTGAGGAAATTTTTCTCTATTGAAAGTACTGCAAGCGCATTTAGTCTTTCCGAATTCATAGTGCTTCTTAAAAAAGTTTTTATTCTTTTCAATGTTGAAAAGCAGCGCTCTGCCTCGGATGTAGTCATGGGTATTGTCAAGAGGATTTTTATCAGTTTTGTAATTTCACTAAAAACATCATCTAGATTATTTTCCAAGATAAATTTCAGCAGCTCAATTAATTTGCAATATTCATGAATATCAGTCCTACAATAGAATACTTTTAGTTCAGTTTTAAGCTTTTCTTTGTCAATCATGGGATAAGCTTCAGTGGTCAGTACTATCTCTTTTGTGGGATGTTCATTCTTAAATCTAGTGAAGCATTTCTTGTTGAACAATTTAGCAGCTACTAAGTGTTTAGTGGAAGAATATCTGTCCATTATATCAACACATATATAGTCACACACTTCCTTAGCTTCTGCCATGAGTGTCTTTGAAGGATTCTCACAGTACTTTGAGTTTCTCAATTCTAAAATAGCAGTTTTGAAATTTGTTATATATTCATTAACTTTAAACACACTAATTTCTCGAGATTGTATTTGGTTGTAAATTATTTCAACATGAGGCATAATCTGATGAAAAAGCTCTAACCAAAACTTGAAATTATCATCATTCAGGTATTTTAAAATTCCTGTTGCTTCTGCAATGGTTTGATCTGCATTTGATGTTGATTGAATTTCAGTAAGGCAGTTTTTTAAAGGTTGCAAATTTTCATGAACTCTGTTTATGTATGTTGAAATTCCACCTTGTAGAGGATGGACGTGGAATGCTGACATCCATATGTTTCTTGAGAATGGACACACGTTGTGGTGATCTTGAGAAGAATGTTGGAATAGCCAGAATGTTAGAGAAAAATATTCTTGTGTTTCGTGTAATACTTGCTGCATTTCTCATTATTAAATTAAGTTGATGTGCATAACAGTGAATGAAATGTGCATTACTATAAACTGCTTTTATTTTTGTTTGAACTCCTGCTTTTTTGCCTTTCATGACATTTGCACCATCAAATGTCTGAGCTATCAGTTTTTGTCCATTTCCTTGAAGGATTATGTCCAATTGTTCTAAAATACGTTTTGATATGCCATCTGCAGTTTGATTTTCTGGAATAAAGAATCCCCAAAAACGCTCAAATATTTCTTCATTCAATACGTACCGTAGAACAAGGACCATTTGAGTGTGTTCCGAAACATCTGTTGAGTCATCAGCCATGACAGCTACAAAGGAAGCTTTTCTAATTTCCGTCCTTATCTCCTCATGGTATATTTGTAGCAGGCAGTCAAGTATCTCATTCTGAATGGTCTTAGAAACACCTTTGAAGACTGCACTGGTTTCTAAGTGATTCTTAAAATCTGAATCTAATTTAGATGCAAAATTTACTAATCCTCTAAATACCCCTGGATTTACTAAATCGTCTTTTTCATCATGTTCACGTAAGGGAGTTTCAAAGTTTCCACAAAAGTAAATGCAGTCTATTATTTTGGACAAAATTTCACGGTTCTTTTTAACTTTTATATTATGCTCATTGATTGAAAGTCTGTATGCCTCACTAAGTTTCTCCTTAATACTTACGGTTCCTAAAAGTGACAGTGAAACAACATTATCAACGTGCTTCTTTGACTTCTCATGCTTTTCAGTTTTTTCTTTCATTTTGTTTATATTTCTAAAACCATCTTTTGTCCATGGTACATCACCTCCAAACAGCAAACACGGGAAGCAAAACAGTGCATTTTTTACTTCACAGCCGCAAAGCCAACTTTTCCGTTGGTACCATTCAGAATTAAAGCTACGAATATATTTCTTGTTGTTGCTTTTGCCTGGCCGAGATATTAGAATATCAGGTGTAGAACGACCTCTTTTCTTAACTGTAACTTTCTCATGGAGAGATAGCTGTGAAAACTTAAGCTGTTTTGAAGTTCACTTACAGTCACAGAACTTATTTCTTGGGGATGCAAGGCCATGGTTAAAGTTTTCTGTTAAATAAAAGAACCGAAAAAAAATGAATCAAATAGAATATCTGGAAGCAGAATAATAATCTAATTCTACACTTTATCACATTCAAGAATATGGTACACGGTTTTTAAGCACAACACACGCTGAGTAAAAAAAACTTCCTTCCACCATCACGCCAGAGCCGGCACTGCGAGAGCAACAGTGCTCTCTCTACCTGGCAGTCCCGCCTTCCTCCCCACCCCCCCCTCCTATGTGCGCGTGCGCACTACAGTCAAACACCACATCGCTGGCACTGTGAAGCGCACAGTTCCATACAAAGATTTTTGTATCTTTTTCATAAACTGGGGGATGGCTACTGAAGTACTGACATTAAGCTTAAGGAATATATATTGTACTACAAAAATAAAGAAAGAATTAAAGAAAAAAGGACTCATTATATTAAATGTTATCGATAATATCAAGTGGAAATAGGGGGTGCTGCAGTTCCGCAGTGCCTATACACGAGCCGCCACTGCATTTGACGTTCACAATTGGACTCGTACAAACCAAAATTGTGTTCTTACATATTGGCTCTGACTTCAGCTCCCCCTGAAAGTTTCTCATGCTTATTCCTTCCCTTCCCCTCTCATGCATCTCTGACTGCCACCTTACAGCATGCTAGCTATACATCACTGGTTGCTACATGGGCAATCTCAAGTGCTATTTTAAACTTCAAAAGTTCACTTTGTGATTGACTCTTACTTTGGACTTGTGGATGAAAATAAGTGCTGCACGTTGTCACACAAGGTTTGTGGAAAAATTCACCAAAGAGAATTCATCTAAAGACAATTCATTGAAAACAATTCACTGATTACAATTTTTTGAAAGATAATTCATAGAAAAAAATTCACTGAAAGAACATTCACTGAAAGAATAAGTCAGCAAATATCAATCCATCAAATGAACAATTCATCAAAAGATGAGAGAATTAATTTTTAATTGGTGTGAATTGTTTTTTGGTATATTGTTCTTTTATTTATTTATTTAATTAAAACTTTCACATACAGCATTCGCCATTTTAGAGTGAAATATATAACATCATGAGTATAAATAAAAGCGAATAAAAAACAGGAAAAATACAGAAATTAATAATAAGAATACAACACGAAAGAGAAAAGGGAATGTAACACTGCGAATAGAGCACAGAGAAATCAGAGGTGAGAATGAGGTAAATGAGCTCTAGAACCTTTGATAAATGATTTACAGGAAAGGATAAACGGATCTATGTGGGAAGGTAGATAATTCAATATGGTAGGAAGACGGAAAAAAAGAGAGCGCCCAACAATAGATAACCTTGTGGTTGGAATGTGGAGTACATCCATAGAGCGTGTTTTTCTAGAGGGCACTCGTAAACCTAAAGAGGCCAAGAGTTCTGGACTGTCTATATTAGAGTTTAAAATGTTATAACATAAGGAGAGGTCAATTTTTGTCGAGATACCGAAAATTGGTCTAGGGACAAGGCCGTTAGGATGGCTTCCTTAGAGGAAGTCCGGAGAGAGGGTATATGATATTTAACTATTCTAACAAAGAAATTTAGTTCACAATCAAGAGAAGAAAGATTAGAAGCTGCAGCCATAGACCAAACAGGGGAAGCATAATTCACAACTGGGAAGACTAATGTGGAAAAGTATAATTTAAGGGAAGCTGCATCCTTTATGTCCGTAAATCTGTATAATATTCCTAGTAGGGACATAGCTCTGCGTTTTGTTGCAGGTATGTGTGCTGTGAAGTTTAACTTATTATCAATTAATACCCCTAGGTCCTTCTGAAGAATGATTCTGGGTAATAAAATAGAGTCAATTATGTAGTTAAATTCTAGAGGATTTTTGCGAAGAGTTACGGTCATTACGGTGGATTTGTTTGGGTTTAATCAAAGAGAAGAATCAGAACACCAGTTGGTTACGATATTGAGTGCCTGTTGAAGTATTTAACTGTCTTCTGCGGAGTGAATTTGCCTAAATATTTTGCAGTCATCTGCATACATAAGTACTTCGGCTTGAGAGGGACGTAATTGAGATGCTAAGTCATCAATAAAAAGGTTAAATGCTAAAGGGACAAAACTATATATCATTAATATCATTATGAATAAACGTATATAGTATATACATCCGATAAAGTTTAAAAAAGGCTCGTTGAATGAGTCTAAATTTAACAAATGCTCACCTCTGATATCAAGCCCTATTTTGGGGCTTTCTCTTACTAGTCAACATGTTTTATATCATATCATTTCTCTGTCAATCATGGCTTCACTTCTGCAACTAATAATATGAAATATCTACACTCTTCAGACCTGAATTACATTACAATGTAAATTAAATGCAAAACAATTTTTGTGATTTTCATCATTACTGAAAAGAAATATTACCTTCGTGATCATCCATATGTCTTTATTCATATAGCAGGGAAGAATTGCTTCAATCTATTTCAACCAAATTCGGTACATAGAATTAATACATAAATACATGATGAAAATGACATATTTTGTCTGGATCGAATCAGAAGTAGTGTTACAATTGCAAAATAAATCATTTCAGTAATTATGAATTTGGAAGAAATTGGCTTAACCGACATTAACAGAGTTTTGAGTGAAGGAGATGTACAAAATAAAAAAACAAAATCAAGAAATTTAGTACAAATATAGATATCAGGGCTACCACAATACAAGTAATAATAAAATTTCTCTTTACACGTATTTTTGTTGGACCATCCACATCAATTTTAATAAAATTCAATATTTATAATGTACATAAACATATATATGAAACCATAATAGCATATATGGACCAAATCACACACACATAACCGAGGTGCTATAATTACAAAATAAATTATTTAAAATTTTTTTCTGAATTCAAAGTGAATGCATTAGTATACAATGAAAAGCACTTCTGTACCATGGCAAATCCATGTACATCTCTAATTGTTCTGGACATCTATGATTTTTAATTGAAAGTTGTTTGATGTATTGTTGTACACCTTCTTTGAAATTGTTATGAAAATTGTAGATGTATGGAACCCTAATTAAACACTTTTGATGAAGAATATTTTTTAATATAAATGAAGAAAATCGGGACTGAAGGTGTTAGGGCAAAGTTTTCCAAACTAGCTCATGGATATTAGCACACGGCCTGACTATTTATTTGAAAGGTCATATACATTGTGGTAGGTATCTATGACCCTTTTATTTACATGTTTGGTGACCCATAAATAGAATGAAAAAATGGGGAAATAAAATCTTTCTTTCTCCCTCCCTCACTCTCTTCCTCCATCTCCCCTCTACCTTTCTCTCTCTCCTCCCTCTCTCTCCCTCTCCATTCCCCCTCTCTCTCACTGTCCATCTCTCTCTGTATCTCTCTCTCTCTCTCTTGCCATCCCTCCCTCTCTCTCCCTTCCCTCTCTTTCCCTAGCTTCCCTCTCTCCGTTCCTCCCTTATCTATGTCTTACCCTTCCTTTCACTCTCTTTCTCTCCATTCCATCTCTCTCTTCAACCCTCCCTCCCATCACTATTTCACTTCCCTCACTCTCTGTCGCTCCTCTCTTCCTCCCCTCTTTCTCCCTTCCCTTCCTCTTCCTTCCTTCCCTCTTCCTCCCTTCTCTCTCTTACTACCTCCCTTCTCTTCCTCCCTTCCCTCTCTCTCTGCCTCTCTCCTTCAATTCCCTCTCATTCTCCCTACCTTCCCTCTATCTCTTCCATCTCTCTGTCTCTCACTCTCTTCCTCCCTTCCCTCTTTCTCTATCCCTGAATTATCTCTCAGTGTCACTCCCACTCTCTCTGTTCCTACCTCTCACTCCATCCCTCAATCTCTTTCTCTCCTCGTCTCACTCTCTGTGAATCTAAGTAGGTTTTGCAGGTTTTCCACACATCCCATCTTGTGTGTGTGTTTTCCTGCCGTGGGTTTTTACATGGATTTTATTATTCAGCAATCACTAATTTTATCAAACAAAATCACATCTTTTCTTTTCAAATACTTGAATTTTTATTGTTATATGTATTTACATTGCTAATGTTTTATGTATTATTATGATTCATGTCTAGGGGTTTGGTGGAAGATGGGACTTCTTACAACTACTCTCAATCTCACCACAAATAAAGACCACATCAACCAATCACTTAATCTCTGTCCCACTCTCTCTCTCTCTCTCCATCCCCCTCTCTCTCTCTCCGTCCCTCACTCTCTCCGTTCCTCTCTCTCGGTCCCTCCCTCTATCCCCCTCCTTCCTTCTTACACCGGGACTTGCGAGTTTTCAACCCGTCCCTGAATCAATGGAAGCGCTCGCATCTGTCGTACTCTCAGACAACGACCAACGACTCCTCTCTGTAGATCTTTAGCTCTACAAGGGTTTTTCATGAACTTTATTATAAAGAACTCATCTTTGGCGCAAATTTGAGAAATTTTGAGGCGAATGGGTCTAACACTAAGAGCGCATCTTGGAGTAGAAAGCAGGGACATTCAAACGCAGGGGCGATTGCCACCTTTGGATACGTAACTGCTTACCATCTTTACGAGAAGTTCTTATACGACGAAATCAGGAGAGACCTCGGTGGGCCACAGGCGGCCCTCGGGCAATTTGTTTGACATCGCTGTCAAAAACTAAAAAAACAACACAATAATGGTCAATTATAGCGTTTTTTGATTAACTCCTGCTCATTAAAATATGAATAATATAATAATGCTATTACTGATTACATTGTAGAATTTTTATCGAGTGCCGACAAAATGTTTTGACCTTGAATCTTGAGATGGAATGCATAGAAAATTTTATTTCCTGTACCTTTATTTTTTTCAAAATCGAAATCCGTCTCTTATTCCCTCCTTTCCTCACTTTCTTCCTCCCACTCCACACCCAAATAAAATGTGTTGTCAAAGCAACCAACTTAGTTCCAATAACCAGGTCATTCTCCGAATTACCATATTAACTATGAAATAGATATCAACAAGTCATGTGCTATTGTAACACCGCAGTGCCAGGAGAGGAGAAGGAAGGGCATACACCCGAGGTACGATATTTACATTTGAAATAAAAGTTAGAAAAGTCTTACATCCAAAGAAAAACCCTTTGCTGTGGTTATTGGGGAAAACTGAGATAATTATTTTTAAGTGCTTGTTCTTGAATCATTCTTTATGGCCTGCTGACAAATCGAGTGACGGCGTAGGCGATGAGAAAGAGATTAAAAATTTTACAACATACCAAGATAAATGGCTACTTTTCCTCTGCTGGTATACGTAGTGTCATGCGAACTCAACGAGCAATGTTTTGCTTACTTTCAACGTATAAGATACAAAAAAAGTGAAAATGACGGAAAATATAGCAACCTTGTGTGAATGCACAAGTTAATATTTTATTAAAGTATAATACATTATGATCATATTTTTGACATTTTATCCTGGTGCACGTGGCAATGAAAAAATATTTTTACTGAAACCGTTGTGGATATTGCAAATGCATCCATGTAAAAAAATCGGTGGTTATCTGTATACGTGTTTGAGACATCCGATAAATAATGACTGATTTAAAAAAGATATAACTACAATAAATGTGAAGGCAAATCACTGTAAATATGAATCTTACATCAAGAGGTCGTATGTCCGAGTCCAGGAGCAACGCAATCGTTCTTTAAGAATTTCATGTACCTAATCTAAACTTAATTATTTAAATAAGGTAATGTCAACTCGCCAACACTGGGAAACTATTCAAATGTAGACGCAAACCCATGCGACCTATTTATCAGAGACGGCAAGGGGGTTCTTTTCCCATTGTAATCAGAATGCATAAGCATATGCTGTACTGCTCTCATATCTACATGTTACTCTGCGCTTTACATAATTGGTGGGTGGCAGGGAGTGCAATGCACCAAGACCTCCCTAAAGATTGTCTATCGTAGGTTGAAATTTTCTATTGTGATCTCGGATTGTCCTCGGATAGAACGAGCCTAGATAACGCTCCGTCTTACAATCGATCTCACGTATCTTATCGTCACGGTCGTTCCTACCTATATACGTTGTTGCTTCCATTATTCCTACAACCTCGCCTTTTAGACATTCCGATTTATATTTCTCCAGAAGCCGCAACCTTGAGTTCCATCTACGATCCTCCAGTGGTACCCAGTTCGAATACCTCAATAACGAGGTGACGCTTGCTGCTATGCTACCTCCCAACATTACCAAAAATCTCTGAAAATCCTTAATTTATTTTTTTTATTCTCTACTTGCTAATGATAGTAACTTGCCCTTAAGACGGATTAATATCAGCGATTTCCTGCATCTGCGTCGGTGTCCTGATGTTATTACATTATTGATAACTTGTGACAGACAGTGGCAGATTTTGGGTGTTGGAATCCCAGGGGTAATGCTAACTGCGGCTCCTCATCGTAAATGATGATAATAAAAAAATCTAGGGTATTTTATAGAAAGTTTAATTTGCCAGAAGCAGTACACAGACACGATCACTGTCACCACATGGTTGCGGGTCTGACGAAAGGGAGGACTTGGGGGTTGTTGCCCCGGGCCCGAGGACCCTCATGGGGCCGGACCCGAAGTTTGGGTACTACTATCCTTAAGTCGATTTCTTAGAAATTTCACCATCTATAAATAATTATTATGAATTTTAACAAAAAATTATTACGTAAGAATTGTAACTAAAATATGTACTTGTAGTGTTGCGTTTACATTGCCGCTTGATGTCGGAATGTCATCCCGCTGAATATCATACCGAATATGTGAAAGTCAAATACAATTTATTACTTCATTCATTTTGCTGAGAAGGTCGTCCCTACGCCGCGGAAGCTTGATATCAAAATGCGTAAAATGTTATATCCGCAACTGACCAGCTGGGAACCCATCGGGGAATACCCGGAAACACTATTCACTATTTTGGTAAGAGAATATAAGGTTTACGTCAGTTGCCAAGACCTATAGAGAGAATTAAGGTACAGCGAAGCCCGGCATGTTGTTTGTCCGGGGGTCCGTATTGGCTCTCGGCGACCCTGCCTGGATGTGATACACACCTTTCGTATTATCTTTTCGTCAGTCTTTAAGTAAAATATAATAAAACGTAAGAGGTAATAACTTTGTGAAAAATATTCTTGAAATTAGATGAAAAAGGGATTCAAGCTTGTTAACTAGTACATCGATCGATATCGTAGATTGGTGCTCACAGTTGATTCACGCACCGTCAGTCTACGGATTCAATTGATGTTATTTCTTCAGTCATTTGTTAATTGCAGTATATAGATAATAGCGAAACGAAAATAAATTACAATCCTTATTGTGCCCTAGAATACGTTCGTAGACAACTTGGTAATTCTATCCTAATGCGTATCTCTCTTATTTCTGTTCCATTCTCACGCCGGAGTATACTTCCAGATGGTCAATAGAGTTCCCTCCGTTCAGACGCTTTGTGTGCGATATAGTCGCCGCGCACCGCCTGAAGCAAGAGATATCGGTGGCTATCAGCCGGAGCCGAGGGAATAAGGCTGCGGCGAGCAAGATGTAGAATGGGAGAATCATTCTTCGGAGCGGTCGGAAAAATCTTGTCAAAGATCATTGTTAAATTTTTTTGGCATTTATTGTATTATTCATGTTGTTTTGACGGAAGAAATCTGAGGTTCGGTGGGGGTTTTATGATTTCACACACGCAGTCCTAGTTTGTGCGGTGTGTAGCGCAAGAGGATTGCTCACAGCCTGAAACATTATTTCTGATAATGTGATACCTACTACTGCACAGTCTCGATAATCCGAGGTAACCAGGACCAGGCCAAGTCGGATTATTGAAAACTCGGATTATACGGAATGATTAAATATAAAGTTGTAAAAATAAAAACGTGTATTAAGATATATGTATTATTAAAAAGAATACAAAACAAAATTTAATCATCCTTAGGGAATTAACACAATAATAAAACATATGCATATTAAGTTAGTGGCGAAAAACTCATCGGGAGTCTTTTGTTTCTTTGCCATACATCTTTTTTCGCTGCGATGTCTCTGAGAAAACGACCTCGGATTTAACGGACCTCGGATTAAGCGGAGCTCGGATAATATAGACTGCTGTATATAAATATGAACATGTATATCTTTTTAAATAAAAATTTTAAAGTAAAACTTCTCTCCTTTATTTGTGTTGAAATATTAAAGCACGGTATTAGTCGTTATTACGACTGATGTCAATATCGATGTAAAAGGAAGCCAATTAAAAAGGAAAAATATTCAAATCCAAGAACGAGCGCAACATTGTAAAAGCATCCAAAATACGGTATGGAAACAGATTGAAATAAAATAAAAAGTTGCTGCTATTTCCGGGACCTGAATCCAGGTTCTACAAATTATCAAGCGCATGCTCTACCGCACAAGCTAACGGCGCGATTAGCTAAGTCTCTTAGTATTGAAAGAGTTTTCCAATAAGACATACCAAATGAGGCACATTCAAAATGTCCAGAAACTATCCCTTTTGACCGGTCATGCCTGTCAAGGTACAAACTTAGGGCATTGCCGAGGAAGGTGGGTATATTGGGGTCGTTGAAGGTCGAATAAAGGTAAAAACCCGAGGAGGGTGAGTTTCTGCCTCTTTTGGCGGCCAAAATCCGCGTTTTCAGAATTCGCTCAAAATCGAAACTTCGGTTTCCAGCTGTTCAAGGTGAAATCCGCTTTCACTTTCGGTGGCTGCCGTGACGTCATACGCGGCGGGATTTTGAACGTCTAATTTGACTCCCAGGCTATGAGGGACGCATCATATCGTATTATTTTTAAGAATTACGTTGGAAATGACATTTTGACTGTCCAGTATACTTTGAGGGACATTATAAAGTAAATATAACAAGTTGGTCATGTGTTGATTAATTTGTTGCTATTATTCGCACGCGTTTGCGTCTACATCTGAATATGTTACCAGTGTTGGCGAGTTGACATTACCTTATTTAAATAATTAAGTTTAGATTAGGTACATGAAATTCTTAAAGAACGATTGCGTTGCTCCTGGACTCGGACATACGACCTCTTGATGCAAGATTCATATTTACAGTGATTTGCCTTCACATTTATTGTAGTTATATCTTTTTTAAATCAGTTATTATTTATCGGCTGTCTCAAACACGTATACAGATAACCACCGATTTTTTTGCATGGATGCATTTGCAATATCCACAACGGTTTCAGTAAAAATATTTTTTCATTGCCACTTGCACCAGGATAAAATGTCAAAAATATGATTATAATGTATTATACTTTAATAAAATATTAACTTGTGCATTCACACAAGGTTGCTATATTTTCCGTCATTTTCACTTTTTTTGTATCTTATACGTTGAAAGTAAGCAAAACATTACTCGTTGAGTTCGCATGAGACTACGTATACCAGCAGAGGAAAAGTAGCCATTTATCTTGGTATGTTGAAAAATTTTGAATCACTTTTCTAACTTTTATGTCAAATCTAATCATCGTACTTCGGGTGTATGCCCTTCCTTCTCCTCTCCTGGCACTGGGGTGTTACAATAGCGCATGACTTGTTGATATCTATTTCATAGTTAATATGGTAATTCGGAGAATGACCTTTTTATTGGAACTACGTTGGTTGCCTTGACAACACGTTTTATTTGGGTGTGGAGTGGGAGGAAGAATGTGGGGAAAGGAGGGAATAAGAGAGGGATTTCGATTTGAAAAAATAAAGGTACAGGAAGTAAAATTTTCTAGGCATTCCATCTCAAGATTCAAGGTCAAAACATTTTGTCGGCACTCGATAAAAATTCTACAATGAAAACATTAATAGCATTATTATATTTATTCATATTTTAATAAGCAGGAGTTAAACACAAAACGCTATAATTGGCCATTATTATGTATTTTAGTTTTTGACAGAGATGTCAAAGATACGGCCCGCGGGCCGCCTGTGGCCCACCGAGCTCTCTCCTGATTTCGTCGTACATTAACTTCTCGTAAGGAAGGTAAGCAGTAACGTATCCAAAGGTGGGGGTTAGTGGTAATCGCCCCTGCGTTTGGAAGTCCCTGCTTTCTACTCCAAGATGCGCTCTTATTGTTAGACCCATTCGCCTCAAAATTTCTCAAATTTGCGCCAAAGATTAGTTCTTTATAAAAAAGTCGATGAAAAACCCTTGCAGAGCTAAAGATGTAGAGAGAGGAGTCGTTGGTCGTAAGAAGTTGAGTGTCTGAGAGTACGACAGATGCGAGCGTATCCATTGATTCAGGGACGAGTTGAAAACTCGCAAGTCCCGGTGTAAAGTACACGAAAGGCGTTTTACGTTTCAAAATAGTTTACTCATAAATTTTATTGAGCATTTTCTGTCAATAGGAGGGTGTTCGATTTTTTCCGAGATTTTAATATTTAATTCACTTGTATAATAAATATTTTTTGGAGAACGGGGCCCGGTGCGGTTACACCGTTGGCCCCGCCATCAAACAGTCCCAAGAAACATCCATCCTCTCCCTCTAGTTCTAGTTATACTCCTGAAATTGTAATATCATTTTCAAAACTCAATCTTGCGTTTTATTTGAGGCGACCACTTGTCTGTGGAAACCAAAGAAGGCAATATGTGGATATCAACTAAAAGAGAAGTGGGAGAGAAAGAGAGAGAGGAAGAAGAGCGATTGAGAAGAGTGAGAGAGAGAGAGGGAAGGGAGAAGGAGGGGGAAGGGAAAAAGAGCGAGGAAAAGACGGAGAAAGACGGAAGGGAGTGAGAGAGGGAATGAAGGGAGAGAGAGGGAATGAAGGGAGAGAGAGAGGGAAGGGAGGAAGAGAGGGCAGGGAGAAAGAGAGGGAGGGACGAAGAGAGAGTGAAGGGGAAGAGATAGAGGGAGGGGAGGGACGAAGAGAGAAATGGAAGGAAAGGCTTTAGAGAGAGGGAAGAGAGGGAGAGAAAAGGGTGAGCGAGAGCGATGGAGGGAGAGAGAAGATGAACTAAGAGAGGGAGGATTGAGAGAGGTAAGGACGGAGAGTGAGAGAGACGGGTGGAGAGGAGTGATGGAGGGAGAGGGAGGGAAGGAGAGGTAAGGACAAAGAGGAGGGGAGGGACGGAGAGAGAGAGGAAGGGACAGAGAGAGGTGTATATATATATATATATATATATATATATATATATATATATATATATATATATATATATATAGAGAGAGAGAGAGAGAGAGGTAAGGGATGACGAGAAGGGAGGAAAAGAGAAGGAAGGGTGAGAGAGGGAAGGGAGAGAGAGGGAAGAGAGAAAGAGAGGGAGAGACGGAGAGAGAGGTAAGTGAAAGGGAGGGAGAGAGGGAAGGGAAGAAGAGTAAAGAAGGTGTGGGCGAGGGAGGGAAGGAGGGGGAGAGTGGGAGGGACAGAGATAGATAGATAGATAATCGTCTTTATTCGGGCGGAGAGGAACGGAGAGAGTGAGGGGTGGAGAGAGAGAGTGAGAGATGGAGAGAGAGAGAGAGAGGGATGGAGAGTGAGGGTGGGACAGAGATTAAGTGATTGGTTGATGTGATCTTTATTTGCGGCGATATTGAGAGTAATTGTAAGAAGTCCCATCTTCCACCTAACCCCTAGACATGAAACATGATAATAAATAAAACATTAGCAATGTAAATACATATAACAATAAAAATTCAAGTATTTGAAAAGAAAAGATGTGATTTTGTTAGATAAAATTAGGGAGTGCTGAATAATGAAATCCATGTAAAAACCCACTGCAGGAAAACACACACACAAGAAGGGATGTGTGGAAAACCTGCGAAACCTACTGAGATTCACAGAGAGTGAGACGGGGAGAGAGAGAGGGAGTGATGGAGTAAGAGGGAGGGACAGAGAGAGAGAGAGGGAGTTCAGGGATAGAGAAAGAGGGAAGGGAGGAAGAGAGTGAGAGACAGAGAGATGGAAGAGATAGAGGGAAGGTAGGGAGAATGAGAGGGAATTGAGGAAGAGAGGCGGAGAGAGAGGGTAGGGAGGGAGTGAGAGAGAGAGAAGGGAGGAAGAGGGAAGGAAGGAAGAGGGAGGGAAGGGAGAAAGAGGGACGGAGAGTGAGGGAAGTTAAATAGTGACAGGGGAGGGAGGAACGAAGATAGAGATGGAATGGAGAGAAAGATAGAGAGAGAGTGGAAGGAAGGGTATGACATAGATAAGGGAGGGATGGAGGGAGGGAAGGAAGTGATGGAGAGAGAGAGGGGGAAGATAGGGAAAGAGAGGGAAGGGAGGAAGAAAGGGATGGAGAGAGAGGGAGGGATGGCAAGAGAGAGAGAGAGATACAGAGAGAGATGGACAGTGAGAGAGAGGGGGAATGGAGAGGGAGAGAGAGGGAGGAGAGAGAGAAAGGTAGAGGGGAGATGGAGGAAGAGAGTGAGGGAGGGAGAAAGAAAGATTTTATTTCCCCATTTTTTCATTCTATTTATGGGTCACCAAACATGTAAATAAAAGGGTCATAGATACCTACCACAATGTATATGACCTTTCAAATAAATAGTCAGGCCGTGTGCTAATATCCATGAGCTAGTTTGGAAAACTTTGCCCTAACACCTTCAGTCCCGATTTTCTTCATTTATATTAAAAAATATTCTTCATCAAAAGTGTTTAATTAGGGTTCCATACATCTACAATTTTCATAACAATTTCAAAGAAGGTGTACAACAATACATCAAACAACTTTCAATTAAAAATCTTAGATGTCCAGAACAATTAGAGATGTACATGGATTTGCCATGGTACAGAAGTGCTTTTCATTGTATACTAATGCATTCACTTTGAATTCAGAAAAAAATTTTAAATAATTTATTTTGTAATTATAGCACCTCGGTTATGTGTGTGTGATTTGGTCCATATATGCTATTATGGTTTCATATAGATGTTTATGTACATTATAAATACTGAATTTTATTAAAATTGATGTGGATGGTCCAACAAAAATACGTGTAAAGAGAAATTTTATTATTACTTGTATTGTGGTAGCCCTGATATCTATATTTGTACTAAATTTCTTGATTTTTTTTTATTTTGTACATATCCTTCACTCAAAACTCTGTTAATGTCGGTTAAGCCAATTTCTTCCAAATTCATAATTACTGAAATGATTTATTTTGCAATTGTAACACTACTTCTGATTCGATCCAGACAAAATATGTCATTTTCATCATGTATTTATGTATTAATTCTACGTACCGAATTTGGTTGAAATAGATTGAAGCAATTCTTCCCTGCTACATGAATAAAGACATATGGATGATCACGAAGATAATATTTCTTTTCAGTAATGATGAAAATCACAAAAATTGTTTTGCATTTAATGTACATTGTAATGTAATTCAGGTCTGAAGAGTGTAGATATTTCATATTATTAGTTGCAGAAGTGAAGCCATGATTGACAGAGAAATGATATGATATGAAACATGTTGACTAGTAAGAGAAAGCCCCAAAATAGGGCTTGATATCAGGAGTGAGCTGGAGGGGGCTTGGTGGGGCTCGTGTCAGCTCTTTGTTAAATTCTGACTCATTCAACAAGCCTTTTGTAAAACTTTATCGGATGTATGTACTAATATGTATTGATGATACATAGTTTCATCCCTTTAGCCTTTAATTTTCTCAAGGCAAATTACACCATTCACATCGGATTTGGATGTACATACATCAACAATTCATTGAAAGACCAATATACCAAAAAACAATTCATAACAATTAAAAATTAATTTTCTCGTCATTTGATGAATTGCTCATTTGATGGATTGATATTTGCTGACTTATGATTTTGTTGAATTGTTCTTTTAGTGAATTGTTTTCTATGACTTGTCTTTCAATGAATTGTAATCAGTGAATTGTTTTCAATGAATTGTCTTTAGATGAATTCTCTTTGGTGAATTTTTCCACAAACCTTGTGTGACAATGTGCAGCACTGATTTTCATCCACAAGTCCGAAGTAAGAGTCAATCACAAAGTGAACCTTTGAAGTTTAAAATAGCACTTGAGATTGCAAGTGGAATGCAGTGCTAATAAGGGCATTTTCTTAGTGGTTTACCTCTCCTATCTTCTGACTCCGAAAGTGAAGATTTATACTTTTCTGTCCATCAACATGGGTCTCTCACAATCATTTTAATGATCTCTAAGTATATGTATTGGTGATTATTTACAGAAATTTCATAACAGAAAATTTTCCTTGTCTTTTTACATAAATATTGATTTTTACTGTTTTTATATTAATGAATGCAAATGTTATTCAGAGACATATGGACATACCTAACACAACATTTGAAGGAATGCCAAAAAGAATGGCTAATGTAAATTTTCTCAGTGATTTAGCTTTGATGATAGATATTTTAGAAGTGATATCCTTGTTATCAAACACTTTACAGTCATGGTCAGCAACTTGAAAAAACCAACAAACTTATAAGATGCACAATAAGAGCATTGCAATCTCTTAAGGATAATTTTGGTAAACAAGAAGAAGTTCTTCAATTAATTAAATCTGATACTTATTAATGCATATCATTTCAAAGCAGTCCATCAATGATTACAAACTCTCTTTCTAGGGGTCAACTAATACAAAGTATAATTGATAATTTGACAGTGTCTTTTATCGACAAATCACTTTTTTCCAACCAGAGTACACTGAATGTGGAAATGATTAAAGTAATCATAAGCAATACAAATAGCCTTCAGCACACTTTGGTTTGTTGGAATCATCCTCTTGGAGCCTTGAGGAAATATTTTCCCCAGGGCTAAAAGGGGAAAAGAAATTACAGCATCTAAATAGGTTGTTAAAATTTAAAATTGATATTATTGATTTGAGGAATTTTGTGGACTAAAACATCCAATGAAAACTGTATATTCCTTTTCCACCTACTATTGCAAAAGATAAGAAAATTGCTAATGCAATTGTAAACAGGAGCACAGATGCTGAATGAGGTTTTAGTATAATGAATTGTATAGCCACATGAGAAAGAAGTGAACACAATGAGGAATGTTACAAATCTGATGACTATAAAAATATTGGGGAAATCTTTAGCAGATTGGAATGCAGTGCCTTTTGTGAAGACCTGGCTACGCCAACATTGTCTTGCTGATGAAACTAAAGTTTGACCCAAGATTGTTGTACAACCATCAGGAAATCAAAAAGCAATAAGGAACCATTTTAAAATTGCAAATGTATGATGTAAATTGGGCCTATCCATGTGAAAACTAGACAAGTGACAAGTGTTAAAAATACCAGAAAATTCATTTAAAGTTTACCAATTTTTAAATGATTAAAATTTTTCATCTAATAAATCAATCTTATTCAATTTCTCTCTTTCATATTAGCTTATAATGCCTAGATTACAAAGGCATAAAGGAAAGATACATCAGATGGATGTTTTTAATGAAAAATTTATTGTTGTAGGAGTCTGCAAGAAAGAATATGCATATGAGATGAAAAAAATTATCTTATAATGAATAATTTACAATTAGACAAAATTGGAATGTAACACATATAACAGATAAAATGTTGCAGAAGTATATGGAGGCAATACAGTGAAATAATGCAGGATTCTTGATATTCCGATGCCATTTGCCAGCATTTTACTTATACACTAACACTTTTTCTACATAATAGATTTTCAAATTTGTTCACTAATTCTCAAAGGGGGAATGCAGGCTGATCGACATAACTAATTTCACTCAAGTTGCATGATGTAATGTTTTGGGTTCAATATTCGCTTTAAATTACTAAAAACTGTCATCCAACCTCTTCCTTCATACTTCTGCCAAACTCTTCAAAATTTTCACTTTCAAAAAACCTCTGATCATATTGCGCTAATCATTACACTTCTCATTATCACAGAAAATATTTTAAATCTTCAAGAAAATAGGTTACAATTTAATCCATTTAAGCTAGAAGTAATTAGTCATTCTAGTAGCTATAATTAGATTCTATCTAATTATTAACTTTCAAGTGTGGTCTTCCTGATGATATCCCATTATTAGCTTCCTCCTCTCATGGTGATCATTTGCTCCCAAAGATAACAGCATCGATTAAGTGGGGCATTGCAAGATTGTTTATACAATAAGTTCATATCTCAGTATTGTACTGAATAAATAGTAAAATTTGAACTTTGCAATAGTACATACAATTAACTTATTTCCGGTAACTATGCCACTTTTCTATTTCTTGCATGAATAGGCCTCATAGAATTTTTAAGATAAACACCCAAATGTTATTGTTTATTTATTTATAATTTCAATAAATAATTGTAAATATAAATTGTCAAATAATGTCTTGTAGTCTTATGTAAGTTTATTTCTAATTAATTCTTTGACTGTTAAAATATAATAAGTCAATTGCTAACAGATTGCCATCATATCCCTGCATATGACAAGTACCTTGTTACCAGATTGGCAGCTCACCCCTGCTTGATATTATTTTATACAACAAATACATGATGAAATGAAAGGGTTCAGGGTGTGGCCCATGTAGGAACCAATGGTAGAGGGTGACCCACACTTCAGTGATGTATAGCTAGCATGCTGTCAGGTGACAGTAAGAGATGCATGATATGGGAAGGGAAGGAATAAGAAGAAGAAACTTTAAGGGGTAGCTGAAGTCAGAGCCAATACGTAAGAACACAATTTTGGTTTGTACGAGTCCAATTGTGAACATCAAATGCACACACCTAAACACCACCTCCGTTATAGGCAGTGGATGCACTCGTCCTACTGTAAATGTGCCTATTCCGGGGGTAGTGTGTGTCGCTGCCCCAGGGCTCGAGGGACCTCATGGACCCCAGACCAAAGGTTTGGGTGCAACTATCCAAAAGTCACTTTATTAGAAAATTCACCATCTATAAATAATTCTTATGAACTTTAACACATGCTGGGCATAGATTTATTTGTTATGTGAATAATACTGTAGCAGAAATTTTTTTACTATGTATGTTTGCCTAACAGACTAAATACCAGAATGCAGAATAAAATGGAGTAACATTAATCAATTTTCATTCAACTTTGTTATTGAAAAAATATTCACGATTGTGGTATGAGAATATAAGGTTTATATCAGTTGGCAGCCTATAAAGAGAATTAAGTTCATACAGTGGATCTCAGCAAGTTTTTTGTCCAGAGGCACATACTGGCTCTCGGTGCTCCTGATCCCAGATTGAAAAATCCAACTTTTACCTGATTCGAACCTTGGACCACTGTGTGGAAGGCATACACACTAACCACTCTGCCACTGCTACCCTGGTTATTCATGTTTCAGATATTTATTACTTATGGTTGAATCAATTTAGATGGTATAAGTAGATTTTGCAAGAACATTAACACTTAATACAAAAGGATTATTGTAGTAGCGCCTAGTACTAAATGGAGGGATTTGAAAAAATATTATGAACTTAAAATATTTTAAGTTTTTATCATCAATTTTTAAGTCATTATTACATCATTAATAATAAATCATTCAGAATGGTTTAATTCAAAAAATTTTGAAACATGTATATGTACTAATGGTCACAATACTCATTCTTGGATGACATGCAATTTTGGAGTGTTTTCCAGTACAATGGAAGGGATTGCTACATTTATCCAACATGATATTTAAATGTTCAACTACACAACACCAGGCTTCAGTAAACATATTCCAAAAACCAATACATGCAACCAGTGGTGAGCTATGAATATTTTAACAATGGGCTCACATTTTTTTTGGCCCCCTCCTTTTTTAGGCGCATTTTGCTTTCAGCATAAGTGCCTATTAGGGTCTGTTCGTCCACATGTTTGTTCTTGGCTTCTACTGATCAGATTTTTATGAAATTTGATATTAAGGACTGACAGTAAAAGACAATAAGAAAATCATAAAAATAAACCATGTAAGCCAATCGGAGATACCACTTTACTGGTGACAAAAAATGAACTTTCCGCTATATCTCATAAAGTTTTGGCCAAATTAAAATACCATTCAACGAGATATGAGTATAAGTTTATTAAATTAATTATGTAAAGTGGAAGTTCGAATTGATGGATTCAGTTAAAAATCACAATTGGTAAATGAATTTTAATAACGTTCACTCATACTTCATTTAATTAAAATCCATCTAGCGGTTTAGGAGATGAAAGTTATGACTGACGGATGGACCAGACGTGTCCATAAGACAATCACCTATTGCAAGTTTGCTGGTAAAGAATGCCTAATATACGATAATTTTAACAATGGGCTTGCGAATAAAAAAAAATTTTAACAATGGGCTCTTACGAGCCCAAGTGAATGTGCATAACATGAGTAAAGATATCCAAAATGAAATAATTTCATTGCTTTCAAACCATATTCTGAAATGTATTTTATCATCAATTAAAAAAGCAAAATATTTTTCTATAATTTTGGATTGCATTCCTGATGTAAGTAAAATCGAACAAATGTCCATAATTGCACGATATGTTTCTATAAAGGAAAATACCATAGATATATGTAGAAGAACATTTTCTAGGATATATTGAAATTTCAGATTCAACTGGGAAATCGTTAACTAAGTATTTGATAGATAAACTAGTCGATTTCAACCTTGAAATAAAAAATTTATGCAGCCAAGGTTATGACAATGGCACAAATATGAGGGGTAAAAATAATGGCTTGCAAAAGTATATTCTTTATATAAATCCCAGAGCTTTTTATGTACCATGTTCAGCCCATATTCTGAACTTAGTTGTAAATGATTCCACCAAAGTCAATCAAGAAACAATAGGGTTCTTTGGAATTGTCCAAGAAGTTTTCAATTTTTTTTCGGGTTCTGTCAAAAGGTGGGACATTTTGAAAAAAACATATTTCAAATTTACCTGTCAAACCACTTTCTGATACCCACTGGGAATCCAGAATTGATGCACTCAAACCATTGTGATGTCAGATTGGAGAAATTTACGATGCATTATTTGAGATACATGAAAACAATGAAAATAATGTTCTGGAAAGATATCAAGCTTAGTCTTTGTGTAAAAAAATTAAAGATTTTAATTTTGTTGTTAGTAATATGCTCCAAGGCATAGGTGAAAATATTTGTTCTGCATTAATAGTGATTGAGAATGTATTACAATTTATTAGAGAATTGCACACTGGTGAAGGTTTTGAAAAAAACTATACAAACTGCAGGAGAGCTGGCCAGAACTTTGGATACTCCAGTGGAGTTCAAGGTAGGAACTGAAGTTTGTCGACGGAAAAAGAAAAAACATTTGGACTACGAAGCCGATGATGAATCTGTGCTTAATCCAAAAGATACGTTTAAAATTAACTTTTTCAATTTTATTTTAGACATGTCTGTCAATTTGATAGAAGAAAGGTATAAACAATTAAAGAATTATAATAAATATTTTGAGTTCCTCTATTATTTAAAAATATTAATTGAAATAGACAAATAGCATTCTCAAAGCACTTTGTACCGATTTGGAAATTCATCTAACTAATAAAGATGATGGAGACATTGATACTACTGAACTATTAAATGAATTGAAGACATTCAAAGACTCATTTTCTTCAGAACTCCAAAACTTAAAGAATTCATTAGAAATATTAAGATTTATTCATTCAAATAACCTGGAATTGACATGTCCAAATATATTTATTTTGCTTGGAATTTTAAACACTATCGGTATCATTTACAAGCAGCAAAAGAAGTTTTAAAGACTAAAAATAACAAAAAACTATTTAAGATTGAACATTTCACAAGAAAGACTGGTTGGGTTGTCACTAATAGCAATCGGGACCAATATTTGTGGGCAGTTGGACATGGAACATCTTATTTCTGAATTTGCTAGCTTGAAAGCTTGCAAAATAACATTCTCATAATTTATAAAGTACAGGATTAATAAAATTTTTCTAATTTTTATTTGTTCTTATTTTTAAATTTTCGTTTTATAGCTTAGGGGTGCCATAGAAAAATCTTGCTGGGGGTGCCAACACTCCTTCCGCCGGCCCTAACCTTCAATATGATAGCTGCCATCTCCTTCATACTAAAACTTCTATCCACTATGCCCTTGCTTGCTCATAGAGCATCTTTTCTGCAATATTACTCCATCCTCAAGGATGGTCTTCTCAAGCATGGTTACCTTTCGGACCTGAATTTTTGGTTCAAGGGCCATCAGAGTGGTACCAATGAATTCATAAAGGATTTTGATTTTTACCTAATAAAGCTTCTTAGCGGAATGGATTATCATCATTATATGAGGAAATCCTGTAATTTCATGAGTTCGGCAACATTACTGGTTTCTTGTGAGAACGAAAGATTTTCTTTTCAAATAGCTTGAACTTTTCGTGTATAAAAAATTATTGTGCACTGACAGAGAGATAATTGTAGTATATGTTCATTGAGTTTCTATTTTTAAATTTTTAATTGTTTTCATTCAGTGAATATGAAATGAAACAAAAAATATAACAAAATTTAGTAATCAATAACCTTTATGTACTGATTCAAATATGTATATTATTAAACAAAAAACAGATTAGGGTACATTGTGTCCCTTGCCACCGTTTATGTCTTACAACCCACTTACACTTTGTATACTTTAAATTTTGTTAAAAAATAAAAATAATAATAAAACCCTTCTTATGGGTGAGATTTAGGTTTCGTACATCTCACATTGGCATGCCAAACACAAAGATCCATACCCTCAGTGAAACATGAAGCTGAGGCCCTGGTATCTAATAGGAAAAACCCTAACCTCCTGTCTACCAAGGCTGAAAAAAAGAGAAAACAAAAGAGAAAGGAAGAGAAGTTACTTGGGATTTCATGTTGACACTCTGTTTAGGTTGAAATTTTTATAATTATAATTACCAGGAATGGTACATGGTCTTTAGGATCGGAAAGCATGGGATTTTGTGGAAAAATAATCATTGAATCTTAGGAATCTCATGGTAAGTAGGGATAGATAACATATTTCATTGTAAAGAATTAATGGTCTTGATTGTTTACATTTCATGGTGAAATTATTTTGCATTATAAAAATTTTCTTCTTGCTATATTTTTGAATTATTACCGAATGATTATAATTCTCAAATCTTTTTAGGTCGGAACCCACATTGGTGTCATGAGAAAGAAGAATAGAGACCTACATTTTTTCTTAAATGGTGTAGATAAGGGAATCGCTGCAAAAGGTGTCCCTGGATCCATTTACGGAATCTTTGATTTGGTCATCTACAGTGCCCAAGTAAGCATTGCCGATTGATACCAAACATCATCTGAGTTCATTGTGAGGTACATTTTAATGGTGGAATGAATATTATCCCATTAAAGAAAAACTTACTATACCTATCACTGCCTATCTGAATGAACTGTTATATGCATTGGATTTTAATATTTTGTATAATATAAAATGTTTCAATTAAGAAGTTGCTTTCAAAGAAATGCAACAACAAATGTATTAAATAAATAACAGTGGTAAAATATCTGTGCATGATGGAATTTATTTCTAAACTCAACACATGCCCACAGAACAAGTATCTCATTATCTTCCAGTCGAGATTAGAAAACTAAATCTCTAAGGTGAAATTTACTCATCAAAAATGTTAGGGAAGTAAAGGCTATTATTTCTCATCTGGCAATTAAATGAGGGTATCTATGTCTCATTTGCTAGCATAGTATCTACTCTATTTAACTCAGAATGCAAACTATACTTTCATCATCTTCCTACAGCTCCCATTGTTCATCTTGAACAGAAAAAATGTAATCATAAAATAACTTATGAGAAAAGTGAGCAAATTATCAACAGTTATAGGCCCCAAGAAATATTTATGCAAGGGAAACAAAATTCTCATGCATGAAACTTGATGAGACATATGTCGCACGAGATGTTAGCAGCAATTTTAAATCGATTTGCTATTAGTGTAAAATTAAGCAACTTCTAACTTAGCTGATCAAATATGTGTCGCCTTCTGTCAAATAAATTAAAGAAAATTGCTTCACAGAAAATTATTTCCTCTCCCGAAATTCCTTGCAATTCTAAGACCCCCCTTCATAGGCCCTTTCTCTTACAAACTTTCTAACATCTTCCCTACAGTCATCAAACCTGCCTTCTTTTCCCTGATAACTTACACTAAACTTTTCCTGAATACTAAAGATTCTATATCTAATTTATCAAAAAGCGGTATCTATAAACTATTTTGTGCAAATTGTGATGCTATTTACATAGGACAGACTGGAAGTTTCAAGAAGAGGATCGTGGAACATAAATGTTGTTTTGAGTCACGAAGCACGTCATCACACTTTGCTAAGCACCTGTTTGAGAACGGCCATTCCAGTTCATTCATTCCTGAGTTTCTCCACTTCAAATAAAAGAGCAACAGTCTGGACCTCTTAGAGCAGTTGTAAATTGTAATCCATGATGTTACAGATAATGTTTCACTTACTAATGAATTTGTTTTCTCCAATCAATCTCCATTGTTCTTTTTACTGCTTTCCTAACTAATTAATTTATTGCCATTTTACCTTGTAATTGAATGCCTTTTTTGTAACTTCTGTTAATTGCTTCCATTTTCTAATTACTAACTTTTCTTGCATTACTATTATACATAACCATTTGAATGTTGTCATTCACCTTGTAATTTCTATTTTTTAATTATTTCAAATTATCTCATTACTGATTGTATGTTCTCCCTCCTGCCTATCATTATTCATGTAACCCTCCTACCCTACCTCCTTCCTTCTCCATATATATAGAACTCTCAGCCAAACTTTCATCATCTGATGATGCTGTAACAGGCGAAACCGGTCATATATTAAATTGTTAGTGGAAATTTACAAGTATCTTTTTCATTTAAATGCTCAATATAGTTACAAAGATTATGGGAACCAGATGAGCCTTTCTGCTACAGTAGCTGACATGAGTCTTATACACTAATAGTAGGTTCTAAAAGAATTTTCCATAGATCCCCTTGCATCCCACAGCTGTTTAACTTTCTATGGCTATAGTATATGTATATGAATTCAACTTGACCAATGAAGAATATTAGAAAAATGGCATTCATTTTTAAAATTAAAAAGGAAAATATTCAATGATATATGAAACTGAGAAAACAATCAAGAGTATAACAAGTTAATTTAAAATTCAAATTTTGAAAAAACACAAACTCAAACTTCAACATTAAGCAAATTTTTTGTTCAGTTACATATGTATACAGCTATAAGTTTTGATCATGAAATAATTGCTACTAGAATTTTGTAGACTAGAATTTTGTGACTTTTAGATTGAAATACATCCATAGAATATCTATCATGAAAAACTGAACTATATCTAGATGTTTAACAGACTACCAGAGGGAGGGGAAGAGGTTCCAACAGTGGACATTTAAAAAAAAATTCATTGGTTATTCATTTTAAATTCAGCTGTCCATTCATTCAACAGAACTCTCATAATCTAATTAGGTAAGCAAATAATAACATTCAAAACTCGATCCAAGAATGTCGAAAATTTTGGAAGATTGCATTAGGATAGTTTTGAAACCTCTTTGATATTACCTATTAGAGACATTTTCCAAGCCAAGTACAATGTGATTTTCTGACTGAAAATGTCTCATACAGTTTCACCTGCAATTTCTGTTTACATAGTGTTCATCATCTTTTATTACTCTCCATAAAATCATTTAATGATTATCTGACTCTAGTATCACATGTACCCAAGAAGAATGATGCAGTCATCTTTCTTTCCATTCAGCTCCTTGATAAGGAACTCTCTGATGATTGAAAACATAAACCTTAGATTTTACAACTTACATTTACACTAAATGTGGAGGTGATGCAAGGGATTAAATGACAAAAAGGAAAAAATATGGTACTTGATAAAATTTTAAAACTAAAGGTGTATGACAGTTATATAGCTAAATACAAAATATATGATGGCCAGCATTTCATAATGTAAATATTAAGAATTCTTCAAAACATAAATGAAGATATGTTACATAATTACTGAAAAATAAAGACACAATTATGTATGGAATGAATATATATTTATATTGTTTAGGTCAGCATATTTGAGATGGAAGTTTTAAATGAATAACTACATAAACTTTGTTTTCCGGGACAATTAATTAACTTTGTATTTTTTTACAATTATTTGGTTAATTCTATGCCAATTTATCTTCATACAATATGGTCAATTATAATTAGGATGGACATGCATAAATAGAGAGTTCAGCTTAGGGAGAAATTGGTAGATAACAGTCTGGTGAAATTCGGTGCCTGATTATTCTTGGTTGCTAATGGCTCTGCAGTTCAATAACAAGATCCATGGCCTATGGCAGCAATAGGCAACCTTTTTTGAAACTGGGTCATTCTGATTTATTGGTAATTTGACGATGGGTCAGTGTTCAAAATTTTAATCTAAATACAGTATTTTAAGCACATTTTAAAATAAAAAACACTTCATGCAATACTATTCATTATTTAACACATACTACAACACATTAGTGACTTCCTTGGTTTTGAATTTGTTTGGATAGGTTTGAAATAATTGGTTAATATTGTGTTGTTTTTAATCAAATACAAGAATCTGAATTTTCATTTGTCAATCTATTGTGAGATGAATTTGCAATCAATTTCATCTGTGAAAATACTTGCTCGCATGAGTAACTTGACCCAAAGTGCAAATCCTATTTTTTTGATAGAAGAAAACTTTGATGGAAGTGATGCCCAGCATGAAAGCATCATGCTTAGGTGATTTTTTCTATCTTCTCAAGATTCACTTGCAACTCTTTAAATTTATCTGTCCATAATAATGAACTTCTGAAGTCAATTAATTCTATATCCAGGTTTCGAATCCCAAGGAATTCAAAATATTCAAGTTGAAGCACATTTTCATCAATATCATCAGGTTTTATTATAAAGGTAAACATTGGACAGTGCTTCTTTAAATTTTCAAATCTGGCTTCCAATTCTGCTTCGATGGCACCGATATAATTGATGAGCATGTCCACATCTGCATCTTGAATACCATTATGTGTTTTTACAGCTATTTTTACAACTATTTTACAAAAAAAGCTTTTCCATTCTTCATATAGTGTAAGAATAGTATGTTTCTTGTCCTGAAGATGCAAATTTAAATCATTAAAGTGTTTTGTAATATCTACTAAAAATTTCAATTTAAAATTTTTCTTCTAGTTTTATTATTATTATTCTTTATTGGTTCATGAGATCTTAGCAAAGATATAGAACAAGTCAAGAGAAAAAATTACATAAAAGTACACACTATGACAAATATAAAAAAGAAGTTAAAATAAAAAAAAATATTTACATTTTTTGTAAAATCATCCTTCAAAAAATCATCAGGGCAATGGTACACAAATATAAAACTCATTCAAGTACAATAGAATATTAAAGGGAAAGTTACTACAACTTTACATTAGCTTATCATTTAAAAATTCACTGATACAGTGATACGATTTACCTACCAATAAATTTAGTTGAGGAAAGCTTTCTCCAATTTCATAAAAACATATTTGAATAGCATCAGTACATGCTAGAAATCTATTCAGAACCTTTCCTCTGCTCAACCAGAGAACTTCTGTGTGCAATAATTAATCACCATATTCAGACTTAATCTCCTCCAAAAATGTCTTAAACTGTCTGTGATGTAAGGCCAAATGTCCTACAATTATGTCACTTCATTTAACTGCTTTGAGGATGCTTTTGCATATAAATTTTCTTCATGAATTACACAGTGGAATGAAAGTCACAAAGCCAACATTTTTTTCCTAACATGGCCTGAGCATCCTCTGTTGTCACAGAAAATAATTCTTTCTCAAATATAATATTTTTTCATTTTCAAATTTAGAAAATTCTTGTACTTTGTTCAAGACATCAATACCTTTTGTGGTACCTAATATTGGTGCCAGTAAACACAATTCTTCATGAATTTTCAGAGAATTTATTGCTTCATAATGAGCAACTATTGCAAGCCTTGCAATACTGTTTATGTCAGTACTTTCATCAATAGCCAAACTGACAACATCACTTTACAAAAAATCATTTTTAGTTTGTTTGTCAACATCTTTCGACATATCATCGACATGACGCTGAACAGACAAAGGCATTTCATTGATTCCATTCAAAATTTATTTTAAATATATCAAGGGAAAATGCCTTTCAGCAAAGCAGAACATGAAGAAATGCTTGGATAGGCTGCATCACAAGAAAATAGACTACCACGCAATATTATTCTTACTAACAGTAAATCTATTAAGAATAAGGAAAACCATGGTTACTTTGAACTGGCTAACTGTAAAGATAAGATCCATCTTGTTGTTTGTGCTGACTTGACAATGCCATTGTTATACTCGCATCAACTGAACATAGTGCAAACCCTGTTCACACAGTTTGCCATTGGTCCAAGAGAGATGGAGAGCATTGAAATTATGCATCCCAACATAATGAGACAATATAATTCATACATATGAGGAGTGGACTAAATGGATGAGAATGCTAGTAACTACCATATTACAATCAGGAGTAACAAATGGTGGTGGGCCATTTTTACCTGGCAGATTGATGTCTCTGTTCACAATGCTTGGATATTATCTAGAAAGTCAGGAAGAGATCAGCCACAATTAGACTTTCACAGATTCATGGTTGAGAACATCATTGCAAAGTACAGTGTACCACCAAAGGAATGTGGATGGACCTGTAGAAATTCTAGAATTTATGATGGTCGTGTCCTGCCTACCATTCATTATGATAAAATGAACCACCTCATCCAGTCCACCAAGGAAAATTCTGGATATCACTGTGCCGGAGAGTACTGCAAGTCTAGTGTGAGGACTGAGTGCGGAAAGTGCAATGTTGGACTTTGTATTCCCTGCTTCAAGCCATTCCATACTAAGCGAAGTGCATGCATCAGTGGCATATCCAGGGGGGAGGTTTTGGGGTTTCTAACCCTCCCCATGAGCAACGTATATTTAGAATTTCCTCTGGAAAAGGTATTGATGCCCCAAGATAATTGCAAACGTTGGAATGAGCAAATAAAATTCATTAGTGTTTTACTTGGCATCCTACGAGTTAACTTTCTTTAAAAGATGAGTTATGCGATCAGGGCTTCCAAAACTGAATCAGTCTCGTGAGAAAGGGACCCATGTGCATGTAACCCATGTTGTTATTTGCTGAATGTAAATGCCTTAGCTCTGCTTGTTGTTTCTCTCTTTATTAATACCTAGCTCTTCATCTGATTTTTCATAAAGGCTTAAGAGAGAAATAAATGCAATGTGGGTTGGAGGGAAAGGCACTTAGTAGGGAAAAAATGCTTGACACTTCAGTGTCTTCTCATGAAAGAAAGTTGGTGCTGTGAGGATGAGCTGGGATAAACAAAGAATTTATTAAAACCACTCCTTAAACACAGAACATGACTCAACTTAAGCGAAAGATTTGAGTTCATTAAGTATCTACCGCCCGACTATTAAATCAAAGCACGTGTATGTGCATTTTTGGCTAATCAACCTCTTGGATTATTATAGAAAATAGAAGCGCAAAAACTAAACATTGAATACAGAGAACTTGGAAGAAAGGTATAGGTCTCACATGTTCTGATGTTGCATGTACTCTCACTCCATATAATTTCCAGTCACTTTTTGTCAGTCATTCATTGCTAGTGGTCGAAGAAGGATCTCCTCGTTGTCTTTAAGGTTTGTACATTTACATATATATATATAACATATTTCCATGAATGTACTACTGTGTGAAATTTAGTGAGATTGCTAATTTTTAGAATGAAATTTCCGAAAAGTTTTATTCTAAGTTAAAGCAACAGATGACAATGTGTGCCGGGTTCTGCAATCATGCTTTACAAGTTAGTGACTTTATTTTATTTCAATATGAACATGTCTCACCGCGCATCATTTATCTAAGCATTTTTCTTAAATTAAATCAGTAAACATAGAATCATTATTTTTTGTTCTACTCTATGAAAAATTATCGCGTTATATTGAATACAATGTTATGACAATTGACGTAACACAGGAGTGGGGAGACAGCGCTTATTCATGTAACACAGCAGGTCAATAGGATGATCTTAAAAAAACTAGTTTATTCTTACCTTTCCCTTTCAATTTTTACTACTCCTTCATAAAAAATTTCTTGTATGTTTTCACTTTGTCCCTACATGTACAAGATATCTCAAGAAATTCCAGAGGGAGTAATCATTTTTTCAGGATTAAATTTCTCATACCTTGTGTTTGGAATGGTAAAATTTTGGTCGGCCCATTAGGCAGAGTTGTAATTCCAAAACGATTTTCTCAACTCGTGTAATATAGGAATGACTGACACATAGGAACTTTTTAAAACTAAGATTAAAATATTTTTAAAATACAAAATCAAGACATTGACAAAGGATTGCACGAACGATTGAATCTTCATTTTATCATTGCCAAAATAAGAATGTCATTCTATAACTTATGTAAATCGACTAAGAACATGAAAGTAGATGGATTTTAATGTTATATCATATCTATTGGTTTATTATACGTAATTATGATCAATCTATCATGTCATTATCTACTTATGCAACGTATTTTGTTGAATCTCTAAAAAAAAGGTCAGTGGAGATGTTAGTAATGAGGCTGATAACCACCCCCTTGAAAAACTCCTGGATATGCCACTGGCATGCATAATATATATTGAACTCTGAATTAGTCTATGTTTACAGAATAAATCCTGTGCTCCATTTCAATTTTCCATGATGAAACTTGTGAAAAAATATTTTTGCAAAAAATACACATATATATTGATACAACTACCAAATAATGGTAAAAAGTTACCATATGCTAACGCAATTAAATCTAAATTAAAAATTAAAAAATACATTTCAAAAATCTATTTCCTTTTGATTTAATCATTAATTAAATTTGTCTTTCATATTTTATTACAAAAATGAAAAAAATTGAACTACGTAAATACCCGCGTATAGTGCGCACCCTCATATAACGCGCAGGGGGGTTTTCAGCCTCGTAATCTATTATTTTTCTATATACCCGCGTATAGTGCGCACCGATTTTTTTAGCGTTACCGTTCCAGAATAAAGTAGATGCTGTAACGTGTTCTAAGGCAATGATCGAATTATTGGTATTATGTATTGGTAACATCATGAAAGTGCAAAATGAAATTTTCGAATAACGTTCCAAAAGAACGTCAGCTAACTCAATCATTACATACTCTATGTTTATTTACAAGGTGATATTAGGATATACACAATAAATCGAATTATATTAATTTCATAGTATGGCATATGACATTGTTTGAGCTAATAAAATAAAGGAATGACGATAATCCTATTTTTTACGTACGTTTTTGTCACGCCTGAGGTGGACGGGTTCGCCCAACCTTCAGTTTTACCCTTATTAGAACACTCGGGAGCACGTAAACACGATAGCAAATAACCATAATTAACTGCAGACTCTAAGAATCAAGAATAAATTACGTATTAATGCTGAGAGAATGGTAGGGAACGATAACTTTATTTAGTTCTACAAGAAGCATCAACTCCCAGCTGCAATTGTTTATAATTGTAAGTAGTACCAATACCTCACCACCAGGCCGGGCGCCTGTGTAGGGTGACGTCATGCGTAAGATGCCGATTCCGATAACATCGAAGAAGAATGGTCCAGTGACGAAGTATTTCTTGGCTTTTAAAATGAATAAATACTGAATTCATTCTTTTCATATCTAATTAATGAATGTTTTTAGAATTAATTAATAAATTTTAACTATTATCTTCTTACTTTTCGTAAAAATCACCAATAAAATTATGAGGATACCCGGGTAGTAATTACTGTGCCGAAATTATGGAAATATGGGGTCAAATGAAAATAGGAAGATTATGTACCCTCGTATAACACGCATCCTAATTTTTAACTCCAATATTTCGAAAAAAAAGTGCGCATTATACGCGGGTATTTACGGTAAATTAATTCAGTCCTGAACAGGTTAATAAATTAGAATTTATAATTAAAAAAATTAAGTGCATTATTGCACACCTTCATTCACTTTTATTACTTTTCTCTATATAAACTCAATTACTTTTTGTGATTTTGATTCTAGTTCTTTATTTGGAAGGAGCAAACTTAATTACATTCCAGGCATCTTCAATAGTATTTGTGCATTGTTTTCTAAATTTATTCCTTTCATTCATCCTTTTGTGTCATTTTTGGCATGGATTGTATGAAATTGCAATAGATTCTATCCAAAAAGTATGGAATTGCCATATATTCACATACAAAATAGTATTTAATTTATCTTGAGATGGAATTATACCTGATTTAAAAATAATTATTTTTGCTACTTTGTTATTAAAATTATTAAAAATAAATTTTTTATGAGATTCAAAACTATCCCTAGGGGAGCATATTTTAAAGTTAATCCATTGCATCATCATAGGTAGTCTGTCCGTAGACAGGTCTGTGATTATTCGTGGTTAAACCTGGTTCTCCATATACTCCTATTTTCTGCTGTCCTCTTCATATCTTGATAACTCTCTTTCCTTTCAAATTATCTAACAGCTGAAACTTTTTTCTACCTCTATCCCTTTTTTCATCTAGTTTTCCTTCTAATATGTCTTTAAATCGTACTCTCTCTCCTCAGGCAATGTCCAACCCAATTTGCTTTCCTCTTTCTAATAGTCTGTATAATCATTCACTTCTCTCCTACTCTTTGTAGAAGTTCATCGTTTTTCATCCTATCCTTCCATTTTATCTTCAGCATTCTCCTTCAAGTCCACATTTCAAAGCTTTCCATGTATTTGATGTCATTTTTCCTTAGCATCCATGTTTCTGCCCCATGCAAAGCTATACTCCATACATAGCATTTTATGAACACTTTGCGGATATCTTCCTTATATTCCCCGTAAGTAGATGCTTCTTTATTCTGAAAGCCACTTTTGCTTTTCCTATTCTAGTCCTGATCTGAACCGTATATTTTGTTTCTCTTGTTGTGATGCTTCCAAGGTATTTATAGTCTGACACTTGTTCTAAAAGCTTTCCTCTAATACTAATGTTCAGATTCTCTTCTTTTCCTGATATTCAAATGACCTTGAATTTATTTCCATACCATATGTTCTACCTGTTATTACTAGTCTATTTATCATTTTCTGGAGTTCCTCTTCCTTTCTTGCCAGAAGTACTTGATCATCCGCATATTTTACTGTTCTTATAATCCTTCCTCCAATTTTGAATTCTCCTGTGGCTTCTAACACTTCTTGCATTACACTTTCTCCATGTATATTGAATAAGGTGGGTGATAGGCAGCAGCCCTGTCTTACTCCTCTAACGATATTTACTCCGAAGGTGTCTGTATTCTCCAATCTGACCTTTACAACTTCATTCACATATAGATTCCTGATCAGCCTCCTGTCTTTCCAATCTACACCTATATCCTTTAATATCTTCATCAACATTACACAATTTATTCTATCGAAGGCCTTCTGTCAGTATATGAAACATATGCAGATATCTTGACTGTACTCTATTGCCCTCTCTGATATGTTTCTAACTACCACTATAGCACCTCTAGTTTCTCATCCTTTTCTGAAACCGAATTGATCTTCCCCTAGCATTTCTTCTGCCTTTTATGAAGAATCCTCATGATGATCTTCGAAGTGTGTGACAGAAGACTTATCATTCTTTAGAGGGATCATTGTTACTTCTAGGAAATCCTGAGGCCACTCCTCCATGTCATAAATCTTATTAATTAATTTTGTGATTGCTTTTAGTCCTTCTGATCCCATGACTTAAAGTACCTCAGCCAGTATTCCATCGCTGATTGTGGCTTTCGCTTTCTTTAGTTCCACTATTGGTTTATCTACTTCGGTCTCCATAATACTTGGTCCTAAGTTATCTTCTTCAATGTTTTCCTCATCTTGCAGTTCTATTTTTGCCAATCCTGTCTGCTTGCTGTATAGTTCCTTAATGTATTCTTCCCATACCTGTGCTACATCCTTTGTTTCTGAGACTATCTTCCCATCCGTATTCATAATTCCTTTACCACAAATTCCATTAGAATTCTTATCTTCTAATTCCAGTTCCCTAGCGTACACCATATCATACCATCCTAACTTCTCCATTTGTTGTATTTCATCACATTTTTCTTTTATCAAATTATTTCTAGCTTTATCTGTTACCCTTCTCAACTCATTGTTTATGCATCTATAGTTGGCTCTACATTCTTCACTATTAATGTTTTCCATTTTTGGCTCTCATCCATTTTCTCCAGCATTTCCTTAGTGATCCATGGTTTTTTGATTTTCTTCTTTTGTTTTCCAGTCTCTTTATCCAAGGTATCCTTGATACTGGTTTTAATTTCTTCCCATTCTATATCCATGGTCTTTGGTTTGTTTTCCAAATATCTTAGGCGATCTTCCAACTTCATGCTGACTACATCCTGCCTTTCTTTCAAATTTTCTAGGTCCCAAGTCTGTCTTTCTCTTCTCATTTTTCTTATTTGTTTGAGCTTTGTACTTACATCAACTATTAGAAGGCTGTGATCTGAATAAATGTCTGCTTCTGGTAATGCCTTGGCGGTCTTTATGCTGTTCCTGAATCTTTGTTTTACTAGAATGTAATCTATTTGACATCTCATTCTAACTCCTGGGCTTTTTCATGTGTATAACCTTCATTTATGGTTTTTGAACCATGTATTAGTCACTCCAAGGTCATTATTGATGCAGAATTCTACCAGTTTTTCCCCTCCTCGGTTTCTCTTCCCTAGTCCGTATTGCCTGACAAAATTTTCTTCCTGACCTTCTCCAACTATGCTGTTCCAATCTCCCATTATTATGCAGTTTACCTTTCCTCTTCCGTCTTCTTCATAAATGTCATTAATTTGCTTATAAATCTCCTAGATTTCTTCATCTCCACGAGCTGACGTTAGCATATATACCTGGATTTTCAGCATGTCCACTGGGACTGCTTTTAGCTTTATTGCCATCAGTCTATCATTCATTGCAATTATCTTTGTCATGCTTTTCATCATATCTTCTCTAAATACCAGAGCTACTTCTCTTTCCCTACTGTTTCCTCCAGAGTAAACTACTGTGAATTCTCCCAAGTCGAACTGTCCTTCTCCTTCCCATGTAGTTTCACTCAGTCCTATAATGTCAAGTCTATTTCTTCTCATTTCTTCTTTCAAGTTCTCTAGCTTTCCTGCTTTTCTCATTTTTCTTACGTTCCAAGTGCTTATTTGTAAATTACTTTCGACAAATGTTTTCCTCAAGTCCGAAGATCCGATTGGGGGACTATTTTACCTACAGATTGTTTTACCTTGGGAGAACTCATATTGTCCAACCATATAATCATAATGTAATGTAATGGAATAGTTTCCCTTTTGCTTTCCACATCGCAGTACTGTAGCCATTCAAATTGTCCTGATCACGCCTAGAGCTGTATAGGATATAGACCCAGCCAACATCATTTGTTTTTGGCTTTATAACATACTGATCCATATATATTCCCTCAAAACAATTAAGGGGGTCAACATTTCAAATAATCATGTTTTTGTCAGGGGAGGAAAAATTCACTTAAAGTCAATATGTGCAGAGAAGCAGTATTTATCTAAACAAAAATCAAGCTTTGTACACAAAAAATACAAATGGGTATGTCGTACAAGAATTGAATTAAATTCAAATTCATAAAAAAGTGCAATATTGCAATCTACAGGACGACACAATAAAAATGAAATAATGTATAAAAATTTTGAATAATGTAAATCATCAAAAGTTATGTGCTAGAATATTTTTCTTGTGTAGACTAAAGGTGGTCAAAAGCACTACACAATTATGTACTGCAATGTTGCAAGACCTTTCTTAATTGTCATCATGTCATGCAGCCCAATGTAGATTCGTTTGCCTCCGTTTGAAGCCACAGTATAAATTGGCAGTTAAGTTGTTGGTAACATCCACTTTTTACCACCTCTGCTACTGAACAAGTACATCTGTCCAATGGCACTACTTGAGCATAAAGTGATCGTGCAGAATGGTTTTCAATGACCTCAAATGCAGATAATGTGAACTACACATTTATATGCCCATGGGACTATCTAAGTATGCAACTCGCATCCCTCTTCAGCAATTAAGAAATCATCTTTATGGCTCCAAATGTCTCCCGCTAACCCTAATGCTACAAATGACCACAAACTATAATATAAATACTGTGGACACGCGATGGCCACAACATGCCCCCTCTTAACCTTTATCATCCTGCAATGATTCATCCTGTTTTCTCTTTATGGCTGAATGCAATTTCAAGGTATTAAAATTACATTGTCACCATGGAGTGAAAAAGAATGTAAGAGATAATTCATTATTAAATAATCAAAAGGTATTTCTAATATGAATCATCCACATATAAGAAAAAAAATCACTTTGAAGGCAGAAAATGTACAGTTGAAGCATGGAAGAGCTTGTGTCACTATATGGCAATAATTGGCCATTTAAGGCTTAGAATGTGGAATATTCATAAGATAAATCGGGAGGCAGGAAAAACATCATGTTAGGACATTCCTGCCAAAATCGTAACGTCTGGCAATCCTACTTGGAAGGGAGTTTTCAGTCCTTCCTATTCTATGTTCGTGCACAGTACCTACTCATTCCTGTAGAGATGATGTTAAATACCCATTCAAGGGCGATAAATAGAAAAGATAATATATTGCCTATCAAGATTCTCTGGGCAACAAAAATTTTAAGAATTAATAATTTTCATTTTGTCTTTTAGTTTTTTAGGAAGATATGAAGATATGCTTGCAATGGGTCAGTGAAATTGTAGCCACGGGTCACTAATTGACCCATGGGTCATAGGTTGCCAACCACTGGGCTATGGTATGATAACAACATCTTTGAAAAAATTATTAGTCCTAGTTATACATTACATTTCCCTAAGGTTGTAATTACACTTCAGACATCATGTAATACTACTAAACCCTTTGTAAGTTTAGGAAATAAGGTCAGTGATAATCCAGTGACAAGTCTTGATTTTATTTCATTCAAATGAAAATGGATTGTTTTGTTTGGGAAATGCACATAATGATAAATGAAATGGTAATATAAATTAAGTCATGAGTGCTTACTCTGTTGTTAAAAAAGAATTTGTAATGGATAAAAGTATGATGGGTTGGTAGATACATTTTTAAAATTTTTATTTCATAACATCAACATTTCATTGAAATTGTGTTTTAAAATTTTAAATATAAAATAACATATTCTGTAATAGGCACTAAACTTTTCTTAATATGAAGATCACCACTAAATCAATTCTTACTGCTGGTATAATTTGTGAGAATTCGTGCTCACCTTTACTAGATGTAATTGGTCCAAGATCAAGGGTTCTTTGTAACGGAATCAAGGCTGAAGAAGTACTGCCAATAATGATATATTTCTGAAATGCTCAAAGAGTCTGTCATTCAGAAGCCTGAAATTGGGAACAAAGCTGTTTCATTTTTAGCCTACTTTTTAGAATGGAAATAGGCTTATAGTTTTGTCATTATGTAGGTATGCCTGTCTGTCCCTTCTCCCCTATTAACTATCTCTCATTAACCCTATCTGAAGGGAGTTTTAAAGGTCTCTATAAAATTGTCTAGCATTAATAGGTGGACTTGATACATTACTTTAGTAAATCCTATTAATATTTTGCAAAGTATTCATTGTCTCAGTGTTAAGGATTTTCTACTCTCACATTCCACTTGGGAAGGTTCAACTTTGTGGAAAGATTCTAAAATGTAAATAAAAAAGATTGTAAATTTACAAAATTCTTTTTATTTACATTTTCTACTCTGTTTCCAAACATACCGAAATGACTTTTTTATGGCCTGATGTGCCTCATATAAACTTGTGTGTCTTGAGTCAAAGGTGTAATTCAGAAATTTTGTGTGGAATTTTTCATCTGATTTGTAATTTATCCCATATTCCAGTTTATACCTATTGTATAGGAGATCTACTGTCCATTCATTCTATCTGTTAGGATACTTTAGGATTGATTTGGTATCCATCAACATACAGGCTCTATTAACCCATTAGTGCCCATCATCCTATTTATAGGACATTTAGTTTTCTGGAATTTTCCGATCTAGATTTAAACAAAAATGAATACATTGTATCAATAGTAAACGTTAGGGACTGGTGAAGCATTTTTATATGTCATTCACTTCTGAGATTTGGTTCTGAGATATTTACATCTCTGCAAACCTTAGCTTTCTACGTGCAGTGTGGTCTTGACTTTACATTTTGAAATAAACTTTATCTACAAATGGTGAGTGAGTGTATCCCTTTGTATATGAGTGTAACATTACTTTATGGTAGTAATAGTGATATATTTCTGATGGATGATATAAAAAATAGTGATAAACTTTACTGTCCTTTAAATAGTATGCTGGGCATTGCGTAGATTTTTCATATGGTATGATATTTTGTGAAATTTTTATTATATTATTTTTTTCAGTAATCAGCTCCAACAATGAGTCATAAAATATTTAGAATCCTGGAAGAGGCTTGTGAATATTTATTTTCCAAACACATAGAAGCAGATATAGCTGCACATCCACCTGAAGTTGATAAACTTACTGATGAAAAGGAAGTAAATGATGATGAATTAGAAGTACTTTTCGTGAAAGATATTGCAGGGGCTGCAGAAATTTGTCTACAGATGAGATGATTGTCAGATACTATGGGCACCATCCATTAAAACAATTTATTAGGGGTAAACCGATAAGGTTCAGTTACAAATTATGGGCAATGTGCAGAGAAAATGGTTGCTGCTACAATTTTTCTTTGTATTGTGATAAATAATCCTCTGAAAACCAAAGTACTGGACCCCTAGGTACTCGAGTGATGAACAAAATGCTTTCAGTAATTGATGACCCTTAACATATATTTTAATAACTTTTTACAAGTCATGCATTGCTTGATGAGCCCAGGAAAAAAGGATTTAGGGCAACAGTGACAATTAGGGATAATAGAATAAGATTGTGAATGCATTTTTATTATACTGTGAAATTCATGGGTAAAAGTACATTTCAATAAAAGATTCCAGAAGAGCAACAGTTGTTCTTTATCTAAAATTAGGACATGGAAGAAAAGTACAGAGAGGTAGACTGCTGAGCCTCGCTTCAACTTTCAGAAGCAATGTCTCAGACAATGTTCAGTTTGATGGAAAAGACCATATTATTGAGAAAAGGGACAAACACATGTGTTGCCAATACAAAGATTACACAAGAAAACCCCTTGTAAGAAGTGTGGAATCACATTGTGTATCAAGTGTTTTCCAAGATATCACCGTAATTGCAATATTCAAAATTTATGGTTTTTATTTTATAAGATTTTAGAAATTTTGGTTTATATGATATTTTTATGATACATATTCAGTTTTTCTGTGTTATTTCTGAAATTTATTGCACAATGAAAGCAGTTTTGTATCATATTTATTGAAAGTCTACAATAAATAAGTCTGGTTCAAATGTGAAATTTTTATCTATGGAAATGCCCAGCATCCTATTTATAGGAGAGTCCATTTTTTGAAAACAGAAAAATTTGTTGAAATTTTGCATGTTATGTTGCATTCCAATTGCCACCACAAGTGTATATTCTGAAAATTAACTAAAATTCTGAAAAAAATAGTTTGGGCATTAATGGGTTAATAAATAGAGGACACAGAATCATGGTGACATTAATAGTACAAAGATTGTTATTTAATTTTCAGTAAATATTTGTTTTCAGTTAAATAATGTTAAAGGACAGAAAAGAGGCCAGAGCACATTTTGTGATGCCCATGATAAGTAAATAATTGGAACTCATAAGAGTACTGTTATCCCATTTGTCATGTATGAAATATAGAATTCCACTGAGGAATGTCGGGTACTTCTGCTAGTCCAGAATAAATTCAACTGATGTCAACTTGAGAATAATTTAGAAACAGGAGAATGTCTACTTCTGCCATTACCAGGAATAGAATCCAGGTCTTCCACTTGCCCTTCTACTACTTGTCTCTGGTGGCAGACTAATTCTCATGCTTATGAAGGCATGTTTTTTTTAGCTGGGGCTGGGCTAGCCAAGCTAGTATCAACCTGCCCCAATGGATGTACTCCAAGAGATACATCAAAGAAAAATTCCTCCCTCTCAAATGATGAGATTGCTTTAGATAGAAATAGATGGAATAAATTGATCATAAGATTCTCAACTCCCCGGCTTATGCCTGTCTGCATAGGATATTATTACAGATTTATTTCATCAATTTTAGATGTTACCTTCTTGAGCAATCATTCGTATGTTTATCTATCTTTTGCATATCTGTTAACTGTATCCCATGAGGATATTTTAAAAGGCTTAACAAGAGCCAATGGGTACCTAAAATGCTATAAATTCTTAGCATCTATGCTTCCAGCATATTATCACACATTTTGAGATCTCTAGCATTTTTGGGTGATGTATGATATAGAACACAGAACTTAACAATCAAAGGTTTAAATCCATATATTCCAGCAACTTCTTTTATGACATTACTAACCAAAAGTTGGGGTACAGTCGTTTCTGTAATAATACAACAGTTGCATTCTTAAAGGAACCTGCATTATAGAAAAATTGTTATAGAAACTGTTGATTCAATAGGAATCAATAGGTTAAGTGGTAGATGGCACAAAGATACCATCATGACTGATATTTTTTTATACAAATTTATATACATACTATATATATATATATATATATATATATATATATATATATATATATATATATATATATATATAACAACTTACGGAAAAGGAAAGGTAAAATGAATATATGGATGTCAACAAGGTGTTGGGATGAGGAAACCCAGTGAGCACTCACCAATCAGACGACTTCAGGTTGGCGAGGCCCCGGGGATGTCGAGGCGACACACGTAAAATAACACAAAAACACAGAAACATCACAAACGTAAAGCTTTCGGAACTACTCCTTCTTCAGCTACAGAGAGAGAACTTCCTCATCCCAACACCTTGTTGACATCCATATATATATATATATATATATATATATATATATATATATATATATATATATATATATATATATATATATATATATCATCATCATAGGTAGTCTGTCCGTAGACAGGTCCGTGATTATTCATGGTTAAACCTGGTTCTCCATATACTCCTATTTTCCGCTGTCCTCTTCATATCTTGATAACTCTCTTTCCCTTTCAAATCGTCTATCAGCTGATACCTTTTCCTACCTCTTTCCCTTTTCCCATCTAGTTTTCCTTCTAACACATCTTTAATCATACTCTCTCTCCTCATGTAATGTCCAACCCAGTTAGCCTTCCTCTTTCTGATAGTCTGTATAATCATTCGCTTCTCTCCTATTCTTCGTAGCACTTCATCGTTTTTCATCCTATCTGTCCATTTTATCTTCAGCATTCTCCTCTAAGTCCACATTTCAAAGCTTTCCAAGTATTTGATGTCATTTTTCCTTAGCGTCCATGTTTCTGCCCCATACAATGCTATACTCCATACGTAGCATTTTATCAACTTCTTGAGGATATCTTCCCTTATATTCCCTGTAAGTAGTTGTTTCTTTCTCCTGAAAGCCGCTTTTGCTTTTCCTATTCTAGTTTTGATCTCATCCGTACATTTTGCCTCTCGTGTTATGATACTTCCAAGGTATTTATCTTCTGAAACTTGTTCTAATGGCTTTCCCCCAATACTTATGTTCAGATTCTCTTCTTTACCCGATATTCGAATGACCTTGGATTTTTCTGTATTTATTTCCATACCGTATTTTCTACCTGTTATCACTAGTCTATTTATCATTTTTTGTAATTCCTCTTCCTTTCTTGCTAGAAGTACTTGATCATCTGCGTATTTTACTGTTCTTATAATCCTTCCTCCAATTTTGAAATCCCCTGTGCCTTCTAAAGCTTCTTGCATTAGACTTTCTCCATATATATTGAATAGGGTTGGCGATAGGCAGCAGCCTTGTCTTACTCCTCTACCGATATTTATTCCGCAGGTGTCCACATTCTCAAACCTAACCTTTACAACTTGATTCTCATATAGATTCCTAATCAATCTCCTGTCTTTCCAGTCTACACCTATATCCTTTAATATCTTCATCAACTTTACCCAATTTACTCTATCAAAGGCCTTCTGCCAGTCTACGAAACATGCGCAGATATCTTGACTGTATTCTATTGCCCTTTCTGATATGATTCTAACTACTCCTATAGCATCTCTAGTTCCTCGTCCTTTTCTGAAACCGAATTGATCTTCCCCTATTATTTCTTCTGCCTTTTTCTCCAGCCTTTTATTAAGAATCCTCGTGATGATCTTCGATGTGTGTGACAGAAGGCTTATAGTTCTGTAATCTTTACACTGCATTGCCTTTGGCTTCTTCTTTAGAGGGATCATTGTTACTTCTAGGAAATCCTGAGGCCATTCTCCCGTGTCGTAAATCTTATTAATTAATTTCGTGATCGCTTTTAGTCCTTCTGATCCTATGACTTTAAGTATCTCAGCCGGTATTCCATCGCTGCCCGTGGCTTTCCCCTTCTTTAGTTCCACTATCGCCTTTTCTACTTCGCTATATATATATATATATATATAATACTTTATGTACTTTACGTTACTCTTTCGCTGAAGAAGGGCATAGGCCCGATAAGCTTGCGTGTGTTTTTGTGTTCGTGTGTTTTACGTGTCTCTTCGACGCCCCCAGCAGCCTGCCAGCTTGGTCCTCAACTTGGTGAGTGTCCGCTGGGCTTCCCTCAACACCTTGTTGCCACCCTCATCACTACCTTTTCTTTTCCTTTAGTTTATATATATATATATATATATATATATATATATATATATGGATGTCAACAAGGTGTTGGGATGAGGAAACCCAGTGAACACTCACCAATCAGACGACTTCAGGTTGGCAAGGCACCGGGGAGTTCTCTCTCTGTAGCTGAAGAAGGAGTAGTTCCGAAAGCTTCTACGTTTGTGATGTTTCTGTGTTTTAGTGTTCTTTTACGTGTGTCGCTTCGACATCCCCGGTGCCTCGCCAACCTGAAGTCGTCTGATTGGTGAGTGTTCACTGGGTTTCCTCATCCCAACACCTTGTTGACATCCATATATTCATTTTACCTTTCCTTTTCCGTAAGCTGTTATATATATATATATATATATATATATATATATATATATATATATATATATATATATATATATATATATATATATATAAAATTTGTTCTTTTATAATAAGTGTTTTAGTGTAATAATAACATTCATCAATTGAATAAAACCATGAAAAATATATACACAAATACCTTAGTACGCATTAATCTTTTTTGCTTAGTGATAGAAAATGCGGGTTACGGAGGACGAAGAGAGAAAACAGTGATGGTGGAAGAGGGTGAGAGATAAACATGATGATAATTTTCTTGGTATTTGCATGAATAGTGCGTAACGTGGATTCGGAAAGTCCCATTGCACGAATTGTATCACATGTTCTTTTGTTTATCACATACCGCTTTAACAGATCAAGTTTTTGTTCCAGAGTTACAGCTTTCATTTTCTTCATTTCACTTGCATTAGCACCACTACCAGAATGCTTCATACCCATGCCAGTCATTGCTATTTAAAGCGACAAAGTTGAGCAGGCAAGAAAATAAATAATGCCCGGTGAAGTGCAATACATACAATGAATAGCAGTCCGCGACCCCATATGAGATGTGTTTGCAGGCAGAAAAAACTGACTGATGCTACGCCAAGCCACACAACCGTTTCTTCCTACTCCATATCACTATGTGATACTTAGTGTATCCTCAACTGCATTATATCCAACATGCACTCATGTTGTGAAAATGGGGTTCTCTAATTTTGATATCTTCCTTAAAAACTAAAAGTCAAAATGAAAATTATTAATTCTTAAAATTTTCGTTGCCCAGAGAATCTTGATAGGCAATATATTATCTTTTCTATGTATCGCCCTTGAATGGGTATTTAACATCATCTCTACAGGAATGAGTGGGTACTGTGCACGAACATAGAATAGGAAGGACTGAAAACTCCCTTCCAAGTAGGATTGCCAGACGTTACGATTTTGGCAGGAACGTCCTAGCATGACGTTTTTCCTGCGTCCCGATTTATCTTATGAATATTCTACATTCTAAGCCTTAAATGGCCAATTATTGCCATATAGTGATACGGGCTCTCCCATGTTTCAATTGTACATTTTCTGCCTTCAAAGTGATTTTTTTCTTATTAGTGGATGATGAAACCATTCAGGATCTTAATTTTGAAGTAATACCCCTTCCCCCTTAATCCCCAGACTTGGTTCCGAGTGATTTTTATCTTTTTGGCCGACTCAAAGAGGCATTACGAGGGAAACACTTTCGTTCCGACTGCGATCTTAAAAATGCGGTGCATGATTGTCTGAGCAAGCAACCAAAAAGGTTCTTCTCCTACGGAATCCATGAGTTGGTTTCGCGATGGCAAACGTGCATTAGAAGAGGAGGGGACTATGTTGAAAAGTAAATGAGTATTTTGTCAAAGGTTTTAATAAAACATTTTTCTTTTCACTTTTGCTGTTTTCATTTGAATATATATATATATGAGACATACATACATACATACATACATATATATATATATATATATATATATATATATATATATATATATGTATGTATGTATGTCTCATTGTGATAGATATAGAACAAAAGCCTATAGTCTAAATGTTTTGTTGTTGCTTTGCTGCTTGTAAATGAAATTATTTTTCCATTAAAAATTTATGACATTAACAGGATTGGGTTTGGTTTTAGTAGGTATTTCACCTTATTTTTAATATTTTTTATGAATTTCTAAGTCAGATGCCTATCTCTGAACATATCCTTACGATCAGGGTTCCCTCTAAGCTGCGCGGCCGCGCAATAGTTTTTTAAGTGCCGCGCAATAGTTTTTTAAGTGCCGCGCAATATATTTTTCGAGCGCGCACTACATTTTGGGATGGATCCGAATAGGGCCACGCCGATTTGGACTGAAACGCACCGGGGTTCTGAATTGCCAGTGGCGCCTTTTTATGAACTTTTTGCATATTTCCATTATTAGAATACGAGTTGTGCTCTATATCTGTTACAAGCCTTGTGTGCAAGCAAACAGGAAAAGTCGGAATTACCAGAGCACAAAATTCTTCGGGCAGAATATACTTCCAAATCCTCATCGATAAGAGATCGCATTGTCCTGTCGACTCCCAGTCACTGTCAAGTCAGGCAGCCCCTAAAGATGCCCACATTGTGGGCGAAATGCATTGGGTCCTTTAATCCCCGCTAGTTTTTTGGCTAAAGGAGTACTTTATGTCTAATAATTGAGCTAAAGTTACGTGAGCTATCAACGATAGACGTTTGCTGTTCAAGTTGCGATATCAACATACCCAAAATTGTGTTAGTGACCAGAGAGATATTATACGAGTTTTATAAAGAATAATAATTATAATTTTAGAGTAACATGAGATAGCAGCTTATTTGAATATACCTATTTATATGGAGAAGAATGGTAAAATAAAGCCTATAAAAGAAAAACTTTTAAATGTCTTATTCTGTTTCCCTAAATTGTATCGATGTCATGGATTTATTGTATAATGAAACTTGTGAAACTATTTATATAGTGGAATTATAGCTGTATTTAACTGCAAAAATGATTTTAATTAAAAATTCCTTTTATTCTTAATGCTTTGATGTTTCTTTTTCCAAACTGTATTAAAACAAGGGAAATTATAGCCATAAAGGCTATAGTCGTTAGAATCTCGTTATTAACCCTTCTTTGTATTAGAAATATCAATAAATGTATGATTAATTAATTTTCCTTTAAACTAAATAGAGTTCAAAGGAATAAGATCAGTTATCTTCAATTTTAATTTTCAAATCAAAAGAGCTTGCATATGTGTTACTTTAGTGGAAATAGAGATGATCTCTTCGAGTCGCCCATGAATTATCATCAAGTACTTTTTTCTATAACAGCCTTTTAATATGCGATTCAGGAATTATTTTCTGAATTTTTACCATAACCACTGACAAATTTGTTAAAGCTGTCAAGATTCGTTTTCATAAAGGCATTTTCATACTTAAAAACTTGATTAAATACAATGATTATTGTTAACTGACATTCAATTGTTTATTTTTCCACTTCACGTGTGAAAATCACAAATTTATATTCCTTAGTTTTGTATGGCGACTATCCGCTCAACAGCATAATGTAAGCGCGCAAAGCGATGTTTATTCCGCGCACCGATGAAAAAAATAGAGGGAACATTGCTTAGGATCCATCGTATTTGTAAAATCGAAGATAAAGCGTACGATAGGAAGGAACGAATAAAAATTACCACTAGGGAGGATTTCCACAGGACATCTCTCAACAAAATAAAGCTTAAACTAATATAAGAAAGCAAAAATTGCCGTGTAACCACAATTATAGTCAGAATTAATCACAGATAATAATTTTCTATTGATTAATCTCAAATAAATATAAACATTTATATTGCTTTGGAAGCGTCAATCAACTAATAACAGTGAAAGAAAGCATTAGTATTGTGGCCAATAAAAAAAAAAATAAACAAAAATAAAGATAATTATTAATTTGCACGCTTAATATGTAATTACGTTAATAAAGTCAGATACAGATATTAAATTTGACGAATATTTGAAGGTCTTTGAAAACATTTTCTGCCAAAGCTGCGTGTCTTTAATATTTGGCTAAAACAGAAAAATAAAATTAACCAAAATTTATTTGAATGAAATCACGTTTTGTATGCAATCAAAAGTAAAAGATAAACATAAAAGTCACATATTTGAATGTTCCATAAAGTAAAAATAGTTTTAGGCATATAAAAGTTGTGTAGCGTAATGTGCTACGAATAAATCTTCATTAATTTTTCTGTTCCATACAACATTTATTTGCCCAAAACTATTTTTACTTACTGCAACATTCAATTACGCGAATTTTATATTAATTGCTTACTTTTTAGTGCACATAAAAGCTGGTTGCTTCGATTTTATATTTAATTTTTAACGTGGTATTTAATTCACCCATACCCGTCATACTTGAAGGACAAACTCACATTTGATGTTACGATAGGGGCGATCCGAGGAATTTTGGCGCTCCGGGCAAGATAGCACTCTATCGCCCTCCTCCGTAAATGTTTCCGGAGATTTTTTCAAAGTTCATGTTAAATTATTCATCGATCTGTAAAAATTATTGAAAATATAAAAGAAATACCATCAATATTCCAGCCTGTTCCGCCATAAAAATTGGTATGTAGCAAGTAATTTATAGATAGACGATCTTGATAGCGCCCCCGAGAGTTTGGCGACCCGCGCAGCCTCCCGGTTCGCCCGCACCTCGGTCCGGCCCTGCGTTACGCAATCTAGAAAAGCATGTATACTTACGACGAACACTTTCGTGTAACCGCAATTACTCAGAATCAATCGAAACATAATTTTTTTCTTCCGATTAGCTCAAATATATATAAACATTTACGTTTCTTTGGGATTAGTTACTTAGAACAAACATAGGAAAAATTGGAATCTTCCTGCGTTCTAGTAAGTTTAGCCGCGGCCAATATTATGTGGGAAACTCATGTGTTGGATCCGGAGAAGCATCAGGATCCTCCGAAGATGGAAAGTACACGGATAATGTGGTCTATAATAATATATTGAAAAATTAGCGGGTCATTTCTGCAATCCTTTTACCGCTGCATAAAGATTAGAATTATAAGCTAAAAGCTAACTAACTGAGGCAGAAGGCCTCCAATCCCTCCTTAGGAGCTAGGAAATCTACTAATTTATGTAATGCTTTGAATGGAAATTTGTAGGCTATATTACGAAGCCGTCGACCTCAATGAAAGATGTAATCTTATGATGACGTCATGATTCCAAACGAGAAAAAAAGCACCTTACGTTAACTTGATTTGTAATTCTTCCCTCACTTGTTTCATACGAAGTAGTAACATTAATTTTTATGGTAAATTAGCCTGACAAAATGTTCTTTCTCGAATAAATCCCGACGCGGTCTCCTTACTTAGTCATATGCAAAGAAGACTTCATCTTGCGTGACACGGAAGACAGCAAACCCAATACCATCAGTATAAAACGTCGTGACTCAATAAGCCAATCTCTAATGCTGGCACTGTGCTGTCAATTCTCGGGTTAAATTATCGCCAGCATCCCTGAACCAAAGGGGAAAATGGAAAACGACGTTCGAAAACAGCGTGAAATGAGAACGGAGAGAAGAGAAAAAGATCTGCTACAAAGGAGCTCGGTGGTTAAAAATCCAAATCCTCATTTCCTCCCATAATCCTGTCTCTCATTCTCCATCTAAATATCTCTCTCATCCCTCAAGAGCGCATTCTATCACAGAACGTCAAGACTTGAAAAAAATAATCTTACCTCTCTCTTCTTTTGCCCTTCCCTGCTCTGCTCTCTTCATCGATTTAATCCTTTCTCTGCAAACATCGTTACGAGAGTCCTCGGAAATATCTTCCCTTTAAAAGAGCATGTTCTATTCACGACACGCTTAGCACGCCTCTCATTTTTTTTACCGCGATTCTCTGCGGGGGAGCGAAATACAAGGAAGAAGTGGCCCTCATAAAAAAGATGCAGTCTTTTCCCTTTTTCCCCTCCCTCCTCCGCTCTTGTCTCTCCATCTTCCCCCGCTTTTGTGTCAGCGCGAGTATCTTATTACCTTTTAGTGCGCGCATCGTGCGAAAGGAGGACTGGTGTCGCTTTTCATCCCCTCACCAGCTGTGTCACACTCACCCGCCAAAAAACCTTCATCCTCGTGCTTCTCGCATCCCTTATAAATTCCGCCCTTTCTTGCAAACTTGCCCATTCTCTGCCTTATCCTTCGAAATTATTCATCCTCTACCTTGTTTAAAAAATCCTTAGTCGAGTTGCCATAAAATTACACCTATTTTAAGGACACCTGTTACTTGAATTTGTTATGATGCATGAAACGTAACACATTTTATGACACTTTACCCTAGTAGCTTTTAACTTTCACTCATTCGAGGAAATATTTTAATTAAACATTACTCTATTTCTAGACAGAGAGCATTTTTGTTATGAAAAGAGGCGTATAAAGTTTATCTTCTCTTAAGAAACTTTCCAATCAAAGGAAACGCGGCGTATGACTGAATACGTAGAACAATAGGAACTATGATACTTATGTAATGCACACCTAAAATATCGCAAATATGGATGTTTTTAAAATTTACGCTTCAACAAACTCTTTAATTGAAAAATTAATAAAAACACCAAAAGTCAAACCTTTTCGTCAATAGGATATATTCTATATTTAAAACAATAAATGTACTTTTTAGGCTCGCTTCAGAAAGAAATAAGAGCCTTACGTATTTTTTATTCATACAGAGATTCTATCTCATGGTTGTATCCATGCGATATTTCAGTGAAATTATAAAAGCTTCAAATATCTGTAATTAAGTAATTGTCAGTGATGAATCAAAAGCTAAATTTTTTTAATAATTTAGTAGAATAAAATATCTTTGCACACAAAGAACGTATTAAATTATAAAATAGTTTAAAACTATATATCAGTGCTAATTTTTCTTTAAAACTTGTAATATCACGATCCTCTATACAGATTTTTAAAAAGTGAAACGCGGTGGCAAACCCGCCTCAGTGATATGTCCTTTGCGGCGAACCAGCGGCGGCGAAACGGCGGCAGCGAAAGGTCCTAGACCCGTAGCTGATTACTTAAAACTATTTAAATACATTTATGCATGCATAAAACTCTAGAGATACTTACATGATTAGTAAGAGAGAGGACAGACCTCAAGAATAAACAAAAGAATGACTATCGAAGAAGTTTGCTTGGAGCGAATGAGGAGTAGTGTACAAAAAAAGATCTATTGAAAGCTTATGGCACCTAAATGTGCGAAGAGTCACGTGATGTAGAGTAAGGCGGCTGTGGAGGGGGAAAGCTTAAGGGGAAGCGAAACAATTGAGCGGGGCTCTGCGGGACAGGCAAGTCATTTGAATTGGCGGGAACTTACGCGAAGTTTATTTGCACTACATGCAATGCAACATCGAAAGCGTTCAATACATGGAATGACTTAAAATCCAAGGGTTGTGGAAAATTGCGCGATATTACTTTATCTTCCAATTATTACGTTGCTTTAAGACAGAAGTGGGGAAACTACGGTCCGCCTAATACTTTACTCCGGCCCGCGAAGGATTCACGAACAAGAGACATCCGACCTTGCTTATATAGCTTATTGTTAGCGAAGCATCACATTATCTTTGACTGCAACTGATACCGTTTACCTGGGACTTAATTTCTTAGCGCGTGGCTTCTTACATTTGTCACCTTATTACTTTTATCGTGCTGGATCAATTTCTGCGAATTAAAAACAATGTTTCCTTATTCTTTCAAAAAGCAGTCTCATTCACCGAAGTAACAATCACAAAGTCGCAATCCGTCCGATTTCACGATAAAGTGAACCACTTCTACAGGCAGTCTTCCATTGCATCAACGAGTTTAGACGCTTCTCTGCCATTTGCCCGTGTAGTACTCGATTGCTTGTGAAGTTAATTGGTGTTTTAATCTATTAATGTTAAAACCCTAATAATGAGCGCGAAAAAACGTACGGTAGATTCTGAATAAAGAGTGTTTAATAGTTACTGGACTGGCAAATCTATTATATTAATAGCGTAATAAAATGAGGTTTTTTAAAATCAAAGGTAACAGCCACCTTAACGTGTGATGCATCAAATTAAACGTCTTGACCTGCAGGACTGCAGAAAAATAATAAAATTGAAATCGGTCATACTGTTGGTGAGATATTGAGGTTTTTCTTGACTGGCTAAGCTCTGCTCGACGTAGTTGTAATGGTTGATGTTAAGATGGCGCTGTAGGAAATAACGTGGCCTCTAGCGGACAATAGTAGAAGCCACGGAGTTCTTGGTAAAGTGTTTATTTCAAGTTTAAACAAGAAGGCTTACTACTAAGATTTGTGTCAAGATAAAATTGGCGTTAATTTGTTATCAACTTTTTCAAATTGAAATATTCGGGACATAGTAAGTATGATAATGGATTATAACTGTTTTTAATGCACATGTCACATTAACATTTCCTTTTTATTTTTTTCCAAGTGTAAACAATACAGGTATACCCCGCGATATGATTTCTTCGGTTTTACGCTCATTAAACTTTCTGACTGTCTCTCGATACGCTCGCTTGATTCGGACATACGCTCTTACAAAACCCGGTGAACGAAGAGACTTTCTCTGCCCATTAAAAAGGTCTCAACGCGAGCAAAGAAAAGCAACTTTGTTTCATTATATACGAAATACTTTTATAAACTTTTCATATTCATTTCATGTGTACACAATATTGCACCGGAGATATAACGCAATTGACGACTTTCTTTTTATATCTAAGGTAGTGTTTCGGCGGACTACAGTCAGTTTTCAGTCCGAGATCGTGGTGGTGACATTGAATTTCTGTTCGAGTTTTTGAAATGTCGCAAGCGAAAAAAATTAAAGCGATCCTATCTTTGACATGGTTTTCAATGTTTAGCACGCTTTCCCTCAACAAGACCCATTTTTAGGACCATCTGTCGTGCTTACCAGTTATTTTAATCCATTTAGGAACATATCTCTTTTTATAGCATTGCTCTTATGTAAAAATGTGTTTCGCAAGACGCTGATTCACGATACGCTCTGGTTTTTTGGAATGCAACCCGAGCGTATTGCGAGATATACCTGTACGATATATAATGATATTTCTTTTTTGTTTCCATACTGACATTTTTTCCTTATAAACATTTTCAAACATCCATATATTCATTTTACCTTTCCTTTTCCGTAAGTTGTTATATATATATATATATATATATATATATATATATATATATATATATATATATTAATAGCGTAAAAATAAAATTTTTAAAGCGAAAGTAATAGCCACCTTAACGTGTGATGCATAAAATTAAACGTCTTGACCTGCAGATTTGCAGGAAATCTTTAAATTGAAATTGCCCAAACCGCTGGCGAGATATTGAGGGTTTTTTGACCGGCTAAGCTCTGCTCGACGTAATTGTAGTGGTTGATGTTAAGGTGACACTGCTAGCGGACATTAGACGCTGTAGGAAATAATGTGGCACTCCTAGCGTACATTAGTAAAAGGAAAAAAAACCTTGCATACGCTGACTTTCATGGTAATGTCACAGATGGCGAACTACGAAGATAATATTTAATCTAACCAACCAGTCGATTTATCGACGGGCAACTGCTAGTATTTCTTTGTTCAAGTGAAAGAAAAGGCTTCTATGTCGTATTTGCAAGGAAAGTGTTGCCGTATTCAAGAAATACAACATCAGTAGACACTTCAACGCCAAACATTATGGATCATTCAATAGTCTGAATGAAGATGGACGAAGGAAAAAAAGCCCAGGAGCTCCTTTCTGAGTTAAAATTGCAGCAAAGTATATTCACGGGACGACACGATATTCAAGAATCAGCAACAGAAGGTAGCTATTAAGTAGCATATAGAATAGCAAGAGCAAAAAAACTATTCTCTGAAGGTGAATTCATTAAAGAATGATTGAATGATGTAGTCCAGAGCACGTGTCCTGAAAAGGAAACTTTATTTAACTTTATTTACTGTCCTTGTATAAAATAACTATTGTGGATAGAATTGAGAAAATATCCAAAGATTTAGAAGAACAGTTATGCGACAAAGCTAAGAACTTCAAATACTTTTTTATTGCTTTGGATGAAAGAGCAGATATTAAGGATACAGCCCAATTGTTGTTTTATGTCCGGGGTGTTATAATGACTTCTTGGTTACCGAAGAACTTGCATCCATACATTCAATGAAAGGTACAACGACAGGAGATGATTATTTTAAAGAATGTCAGCAATGCATGAAAAGGCTGAATTTAGATTTAGCTAAACTCATCTCCGTGACAACAGATGTTGCACCTAATTTAACTGAAAAAAATAATGGGATCTTATAAAACATATCTTCTAAATTACAAGAATTAAACACTGATTCTCAAGTAGCCTTTTGCCATTGCATTATACATCAGCAAGTCCTACGCAATAATGTTTTGGAATTAAGGCATGTACAAGATGTCACTGTTCGGATTGTGAATTTCTTAAGAGCGAGAGCTTTAAACCACCGACAATTTCAGTCGTTTCTTGAAACCATAGAAGCAGAATACGATGATGTACCATACCATGCAAGTGTGGGTTGGTTGAGTTTCTTTAAAGTATTTGAACGAGTTTGGTTTCTAAGAAATGAAATAGAAACATTTTTAGAAGGCAAAAATAAACTTGAAGAATTTTCTATGATAAAAGACTCGAATTGATTGAGTGATTTTGTATTTTATACCGATTTTCTGGAACATAAGAACAAGCTCATTGTTAAATTACAAGGAAGGGATCAGGTAATTAATGCAGTCTTTCATCGCGTGCAATATTTTAAATTACAGTTACACCTCTTTAGGGAACAAATATAAAAAAATATTCTCTCCCATTTTCCAAAACTTCAATCTTTAAAATTCAGCTTGACAGAGGTGAAAGCGACTGAATACTGCAATTCCATTTAGAAACTACAAATAAAATTTGATAGAAGATTTTCTAACTTCAGAATATTTGAAAATAATATAAATGTAATTTTTCAGACCATTTTCTATCAGCGTTGAAAGTGTTGATCCAGTTTTGCAGTTAGAATTCATTGAACCTCAGTGTGATGTTATTATTTAAGATCAATTTAACACATGTTCTCTAATAGAATTTTATAAACAGCTTGACAAGAACCAATATCAAAATTTAACTAATCTTGCAATGAAAATGATATCAATCTTTGCTTCGACGTACATTTGTGAGCAAAAATTTTCTGTTATGAAACAACAAAAATGTCAAATAGTCAAGAATAACAGACAAACATCTTTCATCTCTGTTGAGGATATCTACTTCTCAAATTGAACCCAACTTTTTCAGGCTTCTGGACGATCATAAGCAGTTTCATTCCTCGCACTAGAGTGGCTACACTTATTGTTATGGTACTATCTGTTTCAGTTATATTTCTAGATCAAAACTGTTACACCGTTAAAATAAAAAAAAACTTTAAGGAAAAACTGTGAAAGCTGCGAAAATTATGTAAAATTTATCCAGTAAATATTAAACTTATTTAATTTAATTTGATTTTCTTTTTATGGCTTGACAGACGAAAAAACTTTACAAACTTCTCAAAGTACACCAGGCGTCATATAAAATGCACCATTTCCGTCCTACCGCACATGCTTTATTCTTCAATTTAATCACGAAATAAGTTAGTATTAAAATGAAAAATACCGGAGTCATGGACGTACGACTTCTATAAATATGTCACAATGTCTTTTTATTGAAATAATTACCTAATTATGGATTAAGTCCAGCATAAACAGGTAAGGACGACAGTGGTGCGATTTCTATGACGCCGGTGTATATACTTCCCGCAATACACTTGGCCCGCCAGCTATACTCGTATGGTCGGCCGCGTAAAAAGTTTCCCCACCTCTGCTTTAAGGGAAATTGAACGGATTTTATCAAACCCTTCCTTTTCTATTTGATTTGATTATTTTAATGGATATTTCATTTTCACACGCCGCTACGTCGCATCCTTTTTCTTCCTTTATTTCGAGAGCGAACTCTCTTCCTTTACTTCTTAAAAATCATATTTTACTCTCATTTCCTAAAAAACTTCTCAAAATTTCTCTCTCTGTCCTTTTTTATGAAAAAGTCGCTTCCTTTTTCATATCGGTGCCTTTACTAAAACATTTTGTATTCATTTAAGGGTTCATTGCCTCTTCAATTCGAAACTTAATGTAATTTTACTTATTAATTTAAAGGTAAGAATGCGCCTTCTTTTTATTATCTCAAGATTGGACCTTAATAAAAAAAATTCTTTTTTCTTTTTCCTAAACCTGGATGACGGAAATCCTTTTCATTTTTAGTTGAGCCTGATAAAAATTTCTTCTTGCCCAAAAAATAGTGTTTACTTGGTATTCAGCGAAATTTTTGAAACTTGGAAAAATAATTGCAAATTTCTTGTAATAAATTAATTAGAATACGCAAAATCACGGAGAAAAGATACGTGTCGTTATATGTTGTTATTTACCAAATAAAATGCATTACAAAATTTTTAATTTAAATTGCTTTTATTTTATTCTCTAAAAGATAAAAAAGTAAATTTAAGAAAGAAATTTTGTTAAACGTCAATTAAAATAAGTATTTAAATTTATTACAAAACCACTCATTTTGTAATCAAAAGCAATTTAAATTTAATAATTTCACAATATATTAAAATAAATTTAAATGGATTATTTTAAATGATATATTTTAGAGATATTTAGATTTAAAACTTTCTAAGAGTGCCTGAAAATAGCCAAAGTTCAATTTCAAATTCTAGGATATACTTTCCACCTTCCTTTTTACCTCCCTTTACATTTTATACCAAAAATCTTGAACCCACGTCCAGAATATTTCCCCACTATATCTCTCTCTCTCTACCTTCCATTACTGCAGTAATAACGCTCCAATCACTTTTACTCCCTTCCACTTCATCACTTTATTCTACGTCTTCCTCCTCTCCTTTCAGTCCATCCCTTTATCCTACTTTCTATCTCATCAAAGCAGACTAACCCCGTGAGCCTGTCGGCAAACAAAGAATTTTCCTCTGTCCTTCCCCGTGACAGCCATTGTCCGAGTTCAATCTTCCACATCAGCTGTCATTACGCCTAATCGCTTCATCCTCTTTTCCCTCTGTTGTCCAAAAAGAGATATAATTCATCTTTTCCCCCCAATCTCCTCTCAATCCTCTAGTTTACTGCTCACTTTTTCTGTTTGTGTCCTGCCCGCGAAGCAAGTATTATCAATTCTTTCATAATAATCTCGTTTTTGCTTAGTTTTTTAGCTTAAGCGTAGAGATTAGAGAGAAGGAGAGGAAAGGACGGAGAAAGTAAAGTGAATGGAGAGAAACGGGTATGGAGAGAGAAGGGTTCAGAAGATAACGAGTTTTGAGTTAGAATGCAAGAAGATCAAATTATAAATGGGTGACCAATATACTCCTTTGACTTATTGCTTATATTTTTTCATATTGATATTATTCTGGCTCCTCGAAATAATTAATCTAACGATAGCGTAATTATGTTTTTTCGGAAAAGAAATTAAGTATCACGCTGAAAGTCGTCGTCAATATATTTGGTGATGATAACATTAGCTCGAAAAAACCTCATTGGGGAGTTGTAGTTCATGTTATCCCATCATTGAGAAGTAATCCTCCTGCGCAATCCATTGCCCCTTTGAACATAAGCAGAAAGCAAAGATATCCCACACTGCATTTCTATTTTTATCGCAAGCGAAGTAATTCTCATTAAAAATATTACGTAAATTGTGTTCGTGCGTATGAAAGTGCTTTCGGATAATAACCCAACAAACGTAAAGAGAGGTTAATGGAACGATATTACGGTGACGATAATTTTCCTTCGAATCTGAAAATCATAAACATTGTCCTACTTAATTTCGCGCGAGCATCAATGGGCTCTCATGAAAATTTCACCTGTCAATTGCAGCGCCATGCCAATGGATGTAGTCGTCAATTTCGGGGCTCGAGCGGACGAAGAGATTGGGAGGACGTGGGGAAACACGGAGAGAGAGGGGAGAAAAAGAGGGACGTATGAAGAGAGAAAGATGGGAGAGAGAGAGAGGAAGGGATGGTTAATTGGATGAAGGGAAATGATTGGCCGTGGAAAGCGAACTGCGATATGTGAAGTGAGAGAGAGAGAAGAAAGGGAGGGACATAGAGAGCAAGTGAGGGAGAACGGCTGGGAGTGATGCAACAGACGTGCGTCGGATTGTGATGTATTGATTTAATCGTGAGTTGGGAGCCTATAAATTGTTCTCGGAGTTTCATTACAAAACCCTCGCGATCTTTCATGTAACCGTCTCTGCAGATCGATTCGTAACGCGCCTCATCTTCTCGAAATCTCTCAAAATGTTCTTCACCATTAATCTCATCAGAGGAAAATATTCTGCTTCGGTTTCGCTACATGTTGTTGTGTCTTCTTGCGTCATATCTTCCACACTATGGTTATCCCCACATGGATTATGAATGCTGTTCGGAAGCGATATCCCGATACGTTGCGATACAAAGAACGATGTCGATCTAAAAATATTTTCGTTTTTATTCCTTCGCGTTTAATTTATTGGACGTCCTTAGATCTGAAGTTAGACTGGCAGAGTGAAAAACTGTAAATATTTCGCTTTTTATTTTTAATACTTCCCGTGATATCGTGGTTAGGAAATCAATTTAATACGAACCCTTTTGGTAGCTAAATAAACTACCAATGTGAATAAACTGCCGCATCTTACAATATGAGAAGTGATCGTAAGTTAAAAGGACTGAATTTTTATCTCCAGAGTGAGACCAGATACTGTTTTGCTGCAAGTCTTAACTATATGTCACTATATGTCTCTAACATTATCATTTCAGTAGGCGTCTGATGCGTCCTCTGCTTCTGTACAACGCTCATTGAGCGAATTGGCGTTTAACATACCCATTCGACATTTAAAAATTATGCTACGATATGGGATAATGCTTTTATCCCATTTAGGTTAAACAGGCACGGGAACGTATGAGTTGGCGAAATGTGTATTCGACGGGAATTGTTTGTTTCGGGATAGCATGTTTGAGTGGCATAAAAGTCTGTGATGGATGTGAAAAAAATCGATGATGCACCCCGAAATGGTCGGCCATCCACATCACGATCTGAATCAATAGTCAATCAAATCGATGAATAAATAATAAATGACCGTCGTATGAGGTTGAGAAAAATATCCTCTGCTGTAGAAATTTGTTATGGAATGGTTAATGGTATTGCCCATGATGACTCAGGCTGTAGACGGTGACAGCCAAGTGTATACCAAAAATCACGAACGATGAGCAAAAACAAATCGAACAGCATCCTGCATTAACTCTTAGCTAAAGTCAATCTTTAGTTATTTTGATTGCGACCATAATTCCATTTACAATGTAGACATAATATAGATTTTGCATATGACTTTGCTGTTTAGCAAAGCGCAAATTTTGTACTGTTGTGGGTTGCTCGTATGTCTTTATGTGAACCCTAGCAACCAATAAATAGCAACCTGCTTTAGTTTTCCTAGAAATATGTACCTACTACCAAACTACAGTTTTGTCTTTGAAAGGTACACCACCATACATGCGTCAAATATCTTCACAATTTCATACCATTAATGTGTCTCTTAAACGTGTACCTTCAAAATTACACCAATCTCCACACATATTATGCAACACATCTATGGAGAATAAACAATTTAAATACATTGTACTTTTTCCACAATTTTTTATTTTCTTAAAATTTTACGACACAGTAGCATCATCAGGTGAAATGGTCGTGAAATTTAAGAAAATAAAAAAATGGTGGACATAGTATTTGAATTGTTTATTCTTCATGATGGATAAATTCCACAAAGTAACGTCTCAAACTACGGATTTCATCTTGCACTAGTTTGCCTCTAAAACGTATGCCAACAAACTTGCCCCCAATGTTCCCCTGATTTTATGCTCTCAAACTTACACTACGTAATTTATAACACATACAAATGTAGCCATTAAAACATACACCACCCAACCTATGCGTATGTTCCCCCAACTTATGTATGTAAAGTACCACTTCTTCAAGATGAAATATTTTTGAATGAAGTCGTCACTTGTGAAGAATCGCGATTTCTCCAATAAGATCTTGAAGTCCCAAAGTTGCCAGTGGAAGCCCCTAAGGGTCCTCGACCTCAGTGGGCAAAGGTTTGTGAAATTGCCGGAACTGTTATACATCTTGTTTCTTTGACAAAATCAGGGTCTTAAACGTTCAGTGTACCAATAGGACAAGGAGTAAACGATGAGTACTATTATAATGCAAGGAGAGACCCACTATTAGCACAATTCAAGAAAAAATTTCCCAATCTTGTTGAATACGGTTGGATCATGCTCTAAGACAGAGAAGCGCAGTTGACACGGGCCAAAATCGACCTTGATGGGCCCTAGGCGGGCCACGCTATGAAAGTTTTGTACATAAAACATTTAAGTACACTATTGTAGATTCAGTAATTACCGTAACAACTTCTACATGCAATTTTTATGCGACAAAAATGAGGCGAAAAAAAATCTAATTTAGTTACTCAATGGGAGATGTTGCACCGTTTTTCTCTCGCCATTCCACTTATATCCGGAGTAATGCTGATAGTTGCTGTTCTTAGAATGTCTCTTAAACTCTGATCTGTCAATATTAAACGTAATGTTTTGTTTAATTTCATAAGAGAGAATGTTTGTTCACAAATGCGATAAATATCCATAACAAATTTTGCTTGTATTTTTTACGGGAAAGGAAAGCACCAAGCTGACAATAAGTTAACTCCTGTCGGGCCACGCAAAATGTTTCGGCACGCCAAATTTGGCCCGCGGGCCGTATGTTGTGCACCCCTGCTCTAAGATAACACAACTGCGCATTGCTTTCAAGTTTGCTAGAAAACCGTCGAATAATTACAATTCGAGCTCATAGCTAACTCACCAAATACTACAGAACCAGTACCATGTGATTTAACTCTGTCCTCGGAAGTTAGAAAAGAATTGGAACGTCGCAACTTTGAATCCGATAATGAGCTAAACAATGCTGTTACGAATGTACTCAATAAACTTTCAAGCTATACTTTTCACCTCTTTCATAAATGAAAAATAAGATGGGATAAGTGTATTAAGGGCAGTAAATGAAATTTATAATAGCTAGTTGTTTTAATAAAGTTTCCACGCAGTCCTGTCATTTTCCAAACATCACTCGTGTAATAAGATTATCAGTCGTAAAATATGCTATTAAGCGACATGTTCGTTAGCGTCGATGATTCAAAATGCATATCAAATAACAACCATTGAGTGATTGTTCATTATTAGTTGTATATGTAATGCATAATGACTCGTTTAAATTTTAATATCCTACAGATAAGTTAATCTCAACAACCTCTTTCCTCTTCTATTAGTATATGATTATTTTTATCCTAAATTTTCAAATCATCTTTAAATAAAAGAAAATCCATCACGTTTCGATCATCGGAACTTTATCATTCTATATGGTACATATATAGTTGTCTTATTTCCTCACTCTTAAGACATCGAGTTTAACACGCCAAAAGAATACTCATTAGAGCGTTTTATTCTTGCAATGAGTACATATATCTCTTGACAATGCTAGCAATAATCATGCTGATAAATTACTGTTGGTGCTCCGCTACTTGCTCGTCACTCTTCCGTTGCAGCAGTTCCTTGTCCGGTCTCATATTAACGCTAGATAGCTATTCACGACTTGGAAGATCGATATCTAGGTTTCGGTTGAAAGCTATGCCTCAAATTGGTCGTTCCCAGCACACATATGTTTATATATCCTCTGACACATGCACGGAACGGAAATACCCCCTTCTCATTTGCATCCCTTATCTCACTTGACGGGAAGGAACGCGAACCTGCTTTAATTTGACCGTAACACGTGTGGTTATTTCTCTACTTCAGATGGGCCTACTAGCACAAAAGACGATTAAGGAATTATTTTCAGTTAAGGTTTCGTCGAATTGTAACGTTTTAGTTCGTTGAAATAATGTTTATTAATGCATTAAAATGCATTGTTTGTATTAAAAGATACATTAGAAAAGCTTTTGATAGGTAATTATTTAGACTAAATTTTAGAGGAAATTTATTAAAATTCTTTGGCACTATTACCCTACATGGCATTTATTGTAGAAGTCAAAATATAAATTTCAACTTTAAAATGAAATATTAAATTTATAATAAATTTATAAATAATTTATGTCATGATGATCCGTGTGGTAAAAATACTTAGATTTTTGAAGCCATATCTCAGACAAAGACTTTTAGTGACTGACAGGTAAATTAATTAAGGGCATTGAGTTATTGGATTTTTCTTATAAAGTTGCGCTTTCTGCCGAGAAAATGTCTTGATGACTCTCGAACAAGGAAAGTCAAGAGACAAAAGTATAGAAACGGCGCGGATCTTATGTGTGGTTTTCGGATAAATGTATTGGAAAATAAGATTATGGAAGGTTCATTACATCGTAGAAATAGTTCATATTGAAGAAGCTAAGCTGCTTACTTGGCCTCCGTTCATTTACATTTTTATATGAGCATGGGAACATCTTTTGATGCGGCATATTTTATTAATTCTCTTACAATGTCTGAAGATGCCAATTTAGGGTATATGCAAAAGAGGAAACAAAGAATTACAAATATATGTATTGCGTAGATATTTTTGTCGCATCCAAGTATAATATACTGATATGAGATATGAATAGGCTGATATTAAAATTCTTAACTTTTTATGCAGCCTTTAAATGAGTTAGATTGATGAATTTCGCTTAGAGAAAATCAAGCAATAAGCAAAACAGCACTGAAACGATCAAATTTTCCATAAGAATTAATTTCAATTGATTTAATTCATTACCGCACCCAATATAAGTGTTTAAATATTAGTAATTTTGCGTTAACACTTTCGGGACCACCACAAAAACACATGACTATCCCGTCGGCCCGCTTTGAAATTTTTTGTTATATGGCAGATATATACATGAATAATATGTAAAATGTCATTATTAGGTATTACAAGTTAAATGAGTATGGAATTTCAAATAATAAAATTGGACGAATAAACTGCGTCGGTGGGCCGCGGCGACTGTTTCCCCCATTCATGACATCATCTAGTTCTTTTTAATCCGCTAAACTAAAGGCATTAATTTGCTTATACCACTACTTATACTTATTCTGGGTCTGATATGGATACATACATTACAAAAATACGATTGAGTAGTATTTTTATTTAATATTGTAAATACTATTCGAGAGTTTACGGGATTATGCTAATAAATACGGTATTATTTTACGTATTTAAATACCGGTTAAATCAATAGTCTAAAAAACGTTTAGAATATGACATTCAAGAACCTATTTCCTATTAACATAATGCTTCGTATAACGCGATTTCACAAGACGCGACGAGCTTAAAGTGAAGTATTGAAGAGAAAAAAATCACTCGAAAAAGAACTCGGGACCAATGCTACCGCAGTGAAGGTTGAGCCGAAACTGAGGCCCACTGCCCTTACCAGCTCATTCTCAGCTCCCCGCAAGGATGGGAATGCCGTTAGAAATTGTGGGACCTTGGACGCATACGCTATATCCCGCCGACTCGTCGGCGGGGAGGAGCGCTCGCACGCTCGGCAGTCCCGAATAGGGATAGCAAATTTACCGACTTTTTCAATTACCGGCAATTCGGTAAATGTTTTCATAAATACCGGTTTACCGGTAATTTATCGGTAACTGACGACATTTTCAAAAAATGATACATTTTAAAATTGAACGATAAATATAAATAAATAAAAAATTTATTTCAAGATAAGTACTTTAAGAAAAACATAACATAAACTTGAAACAAAATCGTAAATAAACCTTTGATTAAATAAACATGAAAAAATAAACTCTGAAGATAAATACCTACTTAAAGGAAAACACAACATAAACTTTAAGCAAAAATCGTAAATAAACCTTCGATTATAAACTCTAAAGATAGTACTTTAAGGAACGCGTAATGATGTTTTAAATATTTTATTTAGGTATGTTAAAGTGTGCCTAATCATTTTAAATATCTATTCTATCTCTTTATTGAACATAATAAATTATTATTTAGATGTTTAGATCTATTTAAATATATATTTTACAAAGATAATCAGCAGGTAAAATTATTAAAACAGACATTAAATACGTCCTTCTTTTACCGAATTACCGGTAAATTTAGTCGAGTATTTTTGCGTCATTTACCGGTAAACTGGTAAATATAAATGCAATTGATAAGTTTAACGTTATATATAAACATAAAACAATCACATAAAATATTAGAATAAAAAATTAATAAAAATAGGCCCCGAGATGACAAACTCGGACCCTAAATGAAGGGTGAGAATAGGCAGCCAATGCTAGTAGTAAAACATTTAATTTAAATCGTCTCACTCTCACAGCACGAAAGGATGTCACGCATTAACGTAATTCGTGCACCCGTCTTTTGATTTGACCGCCTACTTACGTACAATGCAGGAATTATTATGTTTTTGGAAGCAGAATAATATCCATAGACTCTAATTCACATTCCTGTGGATAACGAAATTTCAAATATACATGTATAGTTGTATAAAGTTTTAATGTTTTTCCGCCTCAATTGTCAGGATTGTTTTCTGAATAGCTTGAACGTCGTTGGAATATTAAAGGAGAGGGTAGAGAGGGAACGGGATATAGATTTGTAAAATTGGGACAAGTTAACGATTTCTCTAATTATACATTAATACTATCGAGAAAATTTATGTAATTATATCAAAGGCACACGAGGGTCCCAAAATTTTGACTAAATACTTTACAGGGAAAAAACGAAGAGAAAGACGACGAATGCGAAGGTTAAGGAAAGCCAAAAAGCAAACGATACAGTAATCGAAAACGTTCGAATCGACGTGCTTGTCTTTATTACGTCGTATCGAACTGTTGATGCGGAGCGGACGCTATAACTCCCGAATAAACGGCAAAAACTAAAACTACTCGATTCAGGACGCACGTACACACACGCACGTCCGCACACGTACATTCACACACGCACGTCCACACATGCACGCCCACACACACACGTCCACACACGCACACGCACGTATACAATTGCACAAGCACGCACGCACTCACACATACGCACGATCACGATTGGATACATACACACACACATACACATGCAAACTACTAACTAGACCTTAGAGGTCGAATATTTTCCTTAACGTAGGCGAACGCGAGCGTAGGAGCGTGCATTTCGGAATATTCGAGAAGATCGTGAAGGGAAACAAGTAGGTAGAGATGGTCGAACGAAAATATTCGAAGAGGTAGTTTGCTGATGAAACATCGAGAGCGATTTAATGGCTCCTCGCTCTCGATTAAACCAATGCATCACAATCCACCGCACGTCTGGCGCATCACTCCAGTCAATGCGCCTATCACAGCCCCCCTGTCCCTTCCCCCACGCATCCCTGTTCGCTTTCCACGGTCGCTCATTTACATTCGTCCAATTAACCATCCATCCCGCCGTCCTTACCCTCATCTCTACCATCTCTCTCTATTTTTTTCAGCCCGTCATCCAGACCCTCTCTATTAGCCGGTCGAACCCCGGAATCGACAAATCCTTCTCTCTAGTGCGCCGCGGCAATTGACTGGTGAAAGTTTAATGAAAGGCAATGGTGGTTTGCCGTGATGAAGTCTGTAAATATTTTCGTTAACTTAATGAAATAAAAAAAGTCGTGAATGAAATGTGCTTAAGCCTACAAAGATGTAGGCTTAATTTTTTTACTAACTGCCCTTGAAAAACACACAACATTACAAGCGGCACAATATCAAGCTTTAAATATTAATATATTTAGATAATTTGAAATATTTTTGACAAATTTTCGTATGAGTGTTAATCTCGGTTAGGATATTCTCGTCGTAAAGATCGTTAAACGGAGAAAGATAAAGGAGAACCTCTCTGAGTATCCTTTTTTAGCAATTTTACTTTTTCTATATAGCTCTACAAGAGAAAAAATGAACCTGAAATCATTATCCCAGAGCTGGGAAGTTCCATTTGAAAACAGATAAAGGCAAAGCCTTAATTAATATAATTTCATAATTAATTTATCCTTGATCATACAAATAAGGAATCATTCGTCCTATCTTCTTAGTTGAAAAATTTCCACCAATAGGTATTTATCAAAACTTTCAAAACAATTTTCTTCATTTTTTTCTTTGCTCTTTTTATCTGAACGCTAAATATAAGGCAGCTTTCTTTTTTTAAATTCAATTAGCGTTCAAGTAGAAAATGCTTTATTTTTGTAGCCCTTTTTCGTTTTTCTTAAACAGGATATGAAATAAGAATGTAGACTTTATTTTAAGCTAATGCCGTTTCGTAGTCTGTAATGATCAATTTTTTTCCTTGTGAAGTTTATTAAATTGAATTGAAAAAAATCACAAAAATGACATATATATATATAGACAAAAATATTTAATGAAAAACATGACTTGGGTTTCGATACACAGCACCATCATCAGGTGTGATTTTTTCAGATGGAATACCACCAAGTGATACAGTGAAGTCTTTTTTAAAATTGAATTTACTCTGAAACTTTTCTCGCATTTCTCTCTTTCCTTACTTCTGAGAGCAGAGTTCATTGTGACCCCACACCATATGCCAACCTAATTCGGAATACATACGTAGTTCTGATCTTCTGGCAAACAAAGATCTGGAATGGATTTAATCTTTGCTCCGTATACTATCTGCGCCTGATTTCGTATTCCTCTACTTCGCGGCAGTACTGATCCTGAATATAACGGGAAATGCAACACTACTATTTTCTCAATTTTTCTTAGCATTTCTCGGATGTAATACATTTCATGACATTCATTCTAAATTAAATAAATTCTCTCCCTATAGTTCATTATCGGTTTCATTTAAAAATTAATTTTTTCAGAATGGATTCTTCATAGCGTTGCTAAGAGTAAATATCGAGTACATATTGAAGGCCGTGCAACACTCATTTTAGAGAGAGAACTTCCATGTTTCTCATTTTGCCGCACCAAAGACAGCACCAAGCTATTTTAATGAGAAAACTCCGACCCGCAACATGCAGGAATATCCGTTCGTCTCGATATCGTTCCGCCCTCTAAGCACGCACCGCCGTCACCCTCCTTCACGCCCTCTCCTAAGGTCCCGATATATCAGGTTCTCGCATACCTTCTCACGCTTCCAACCCTCTCATCCGAATTCAATCTCGGCATACCTCACCTATTTGCATCTCCTCTTCCTTCCAGGAAAGCGTCACACGCCGGCGTAATTTCCTGTTCGAGAGCGCCGTTAGCAACGTCACATGTCTATCTCACGCTTCACCTTCCCTCATCGCCGTATATTGTTTTCATGCGGAAGCGTAAGAGGATGCAAAGAGGAGGGGGGAGAAAGAGTAAGATAGTGCGAGGCGAGTGGGGGAAAGGTGGGTGGGAGAAGGCAGTGCAACTCAGGAATCCAAAACCGCGTCACCATGAGGTCTTGTTAAGGGTGTGATCTGCCACCAAGAAAGACAATTGCTTTTTATCTGGAACGCCATTTGAAGAGTTGGGCGGAAGTGGATATTGCAGGGGATCGTTGCAACTCCTTAGCGAAGGCGAAAATTACGGCGAGGGATACGTGTTTCACGAAAGAGCGGAGAATTTCGCGTGCATTAAAAAAAGGAATTCCATTTCGCCTTAAAGTGCTAGGATAATTTTATATATATAAGCAAGTACATGATGGCTGGAACAGATTCCTATGAGGTAGGCTAAAGTTGGAATGTGGGAGAAATTTGAAATCAGGAGAAAAATCCTGCCATGACCGGGAATCGAACATAAGGGAACTTGCCGGGGGACACGTATTCTACACTGAACTATCGTGGTAGATTAATTCTCCTTTTTCGGAATGTAGATATTTTCTTTTTTCTTGCTTGGGTTTCTTCCTGATTAAATATTTCTTTCCATATTTTTAATTGTGCCTATCAAACAGGTATCTATAACCCATTCGTCCCAACATGTTCTAAAGGAAATCTCACTAGTGAAAGGGAAGGGAATTTTCTTTGGTGTATTTCATGGAGGGCATCCGTTAAGAAAGTAGTTCAGCTAGCTTTACCTCGACCAAGAACAAATCCACATTCTGAAACAGGAGAATTAGTCTATCACAATAATTAAATGGTAGAATATAATCCGCTGCAAGTGAAAGATCCGGTTTTGATTACCGCACATGACAGAATTTCCTCCCTGATTTTTCAAATTTATCCCATATAAACTAACAGTTTAAAATAGGTAAATGATTTTCTGGCAGCTTGAATTTTTTAGGTTTTCCAAATGCTCATGAATTCTCAATCTCAATCACCAATAACAAATTTTGATATGTTTCCGCAGCTAGCAGAGGAGAGTTTCTATATCGACTAAAAACCTCGTAAAACATTTGCGCTATATTTTAATAGTCAGTTGAGATTTTCTTCTGGGATATTTGGATATTTTACGGATGGGATTACATCCTCAACCACTGCGATAATTTCTGTGCCTTGCGGCTTCGATGCTATAATTGGTGTGCCTTACGGCGTCATGATATGTAGCATAGACATCGCACCAGCTGTCTCAAGCATAGTTCATACGAATGGAATGCGCACGAAATGTTCACACCGAAACCGGCAAGAAATTACCTGATAGTTTGTAGCACTATTAAATTAAAATTTTGATCGTTCGGCTGCTATCCGACTTAGTAATCGACATGCTCGCTCATCTATCTTTGCAACTTCCGCGCTATTATTTAAAAAGTGGAAAACTGAGATCAACCCGGTTTCCGTCCAAACAAGTCATGTACAAAGCTTTAAAAAAAAGAAGCTCTTGGCTGCCAAGAGGGAGCGAAACGGGGAACCCATAAGGCGTTCAAAAACAAAAGGTCAAACATACAAGCTACAGATTGATCCATAAAAGGGAATTCTGATCGCCTTTTATTTTTTCGAAAAAGAGAAATCGTTTCCGTTTCGAGGGGAACAGAATCACAGTCGTTAAAGAAGGTTGTTCTGAACATTTCATGCTTTCGAAGGAAATGGTGATTTGTTTTTATGTCAGAAGGAACGGTGCCCGAAAGTCTAGGAATGGCACATAAACTCCCATTTTTTAAAAAAGATTTTCCTCGTCGTTACCAAACCTCAGTATAGATTCTGAGCACCGATTTAGTGCTCTCGAAGACCATTTTGCATTTTTATGTCGTCCAAAAATGCGGAGGATAAAAATTCTGTTTTGGATGATAATGCCGTTTTTTGTTTATTCATTGTCTGTCTCGCTTCCACTGCGAATTTTGTGCGAGGTGGGCGTTATCTCACAATATATATCGTTTCTTCTATCGCTCGGCGTTACGCCTTTTAAACGTGTCTTTAACAAACATCCAGGCTAGGTAGAAGATTGAAAATTTGTAGAAATACTTTAATTGTGCTTTAAAAGTCAACGGAGAAAAAATTATCGAAAAAGGATCTGGGTTTGACTTCCGGACAAAATTTCTCTTTCCCGTAAGATGACAGGTAATAAACGATTTTTCGACGTGCAGACTTTTATTCTTTTTCAAGTTAACATTTGAAAAAAATTACCATCAATTATCGGTTAAAACATTTAAATTAGGACGTTTAAATACATGTCCCGTCATTTCTGACGGGAAATTTCTCTAGTATGTTGCATAAAAAGAAAATAGTTTTTCAGATCTCTTCCAACGGTGAGAGGATTCTCGAATCAGCATATTCCAACCTACCGAAAAACTTTGAATAGCAAATATCTCAATGTGTCAATTCGCCTTCGTTTTTATCGAATTTTTGAATCGTTAAAAAAAATATCGGAAGAATGATTTACATCTTGTCTTTTTACACGGCCTGCAGTTTTTTCTTATACTCCGTTTACTTATAGTCCTTTGATATGCAAATTACCTCAGAGAAGAAGAAAACTATATAGAGATTGAAAATAACAAAAAAAACTCTTATAAGCTGTAAAGTATGATCATGCTAAAAGTTCTTAAAGGAATGTCATATGATCAATGATAAAATATGATTGATTTCATACATAAAATTTTGGACCACCTTATAAAGAAGAATTAAAGTAGGGCGCCGATCATCCGAAAATAAAATATTATTCTGAACGACAATTATCGGAACATGTCTGCCTATAATAAGAGATTTAGCAACAAAAACGAAGATCTAACGCAACGTAATTTCAGTTGTTATTATGAATAAATAGTTACAAATCATTCATCATTTTTTACTGTATTATACTGCCATATGCATATGTACAATGTCGAAAATACAATACGAGTTATGTACAACTTGCACGCTTATCATATGATTACATTATTGTTAGATAATGGGATAAAGTTCCTTTCACCAGTTAGTTAGGATTATCGACGTACACTGTATTTTCGGTAATGTTACGCGCTTAGTTCCAATTGCAAACTTTATATTTTTTTAATGCTAGGTTTGAATTCACAATCAAGTTCTTAGTATGCGCACAAAACGTCATATAATTTACAAACATTGTTAAATATCCTAAACTATTTACCTATTGCAAGAAAAATGATTAACTTCGAGTCGCTAGGTGGTCATCAACGTTACATTAAACGTGCAGCTAATTTTTTAAATAGGGATATGACACGAAGCGAATGCACAAGGGCGCGCGCATTATCGTAATTCTCGCAATTTTTTATATATATCTCGAATGAGGTAGTGAAGGGAAGCTTTTCCACTGTTTTGGATTGCGAGTGGCAATGCAGCGAATGCGAGGAGGTCGCGAAGAGGTGAGAGAATGAAAAAGTCGTAAATAGCACCGAATGGACTTGATGCGATGCCGGGTGCATGAATATTTAGCTGCTGACTCACCTCCGTCCTTGGAGATGTACTGCTAATGTGGTTGTTCCCTGATAACGGCCGCGGGGGTTGCCAGACACAGCGGTGATAAAACCTAAAAGTGCTTCGCTTGAGTTATCGTGCAGCGCCATATCATGTTGATTCCATTAACCGCCCAACTCTTCCCACGTCACTCTCCTCTATCTCTCTCTTTCTCTCTCTCTCCAACAAGGGAAGGTTCTTGGAAAAAACACCCAACAAACGTAATCAAAATGCAATAAATACATTTGAATGATTTATTACATCGGCTGAATGTATCTTAATTAGTTTTTTTTCAGGACACTCGCAATGCGTCGGTTTGAAATATTACAAAGAGATTAAAATTATATTACGAGAAAAACTTCAGAAAATATATTACATTTAGTATCTACGCAACAGCGGCGTTTTACTAACCGAATCATTCAAATCATGCTTAATTGGATTATTTTTACCAAATATAGTAAACAAGTTAAATATGTAGAGTGTTATCCATGAATTAAATTAGCGCGTTTTTTATTTTTCATGTGACTATACCGCCACATATTTTGTACTAGAGTCTCGTTTGTTTTATAGAGGGAGGTACCACGTGAAAGTGAGGTCAGCGTTTAAATGAGAGACTTAATCGCTTAGTAGGCGCTGTACTGCACATCATCATTATACATAGGCATATATTTTACATTAAAATATACATTTCTGGATAAGTGATACTTCCAAAACGAGATTTTAGTTTTAAACGCAATCAATTTCTCTATCCGCTCCTCTCTATAGTTTTAAAAACTCAAACCTTTCAAGAATAAGTGACATCGATGTGGAAATGTTCATTCAAAGTATCAGCTTTCCCTCTTTTATACCTTTAACCCTAGATTACTAACCTTAGTTTTACAAACGGGATTACTAGCCATTCGTCTAACAGACTACCTCATACTAATATTTTTTAATGAAAGAAAAAAGAGATATGTAAACTTAAATTTTTTAAATATTTAACAATGCTTCAGCACTCTCTGATACATTTAAACATACAATACTGTATTAAATTTTATCACGGCATTCCAAGCGCATCTTTCCACTATGTTCTCCACAAATAGCACGTGGACATGGACTTCAGTGAAATCTTGTAATTCTCCTCTTCTTAGAAGGACAAAATGCACATATCGAACGTTTACTCGGTTCACCCTTATTCTGGCTCTCCTGAGGCAGTTCTATTTGCAGAATATTAGCGAACATCGACTTAAGAGTACGATTTAATTTTAGGATCACTAAGTAACGTTAAGTCTAACCATTCGTCTGTGAGGCGATCTCAGTTGCGTAGCACAAAATCAAAGCAAATAATCTCTTGTGTTAACAGTCACATTAGTAGAACGCAAGTTAAAATGAGGCTATAAAAAAAGCCAAACCTAGACCTCAACAAATGGAGTAAGGGGAGTACATTTGTTTTGGCCGTCGTCTGCCAGACGAATGGTTAGTAATCTAGGTTAAAAGATGTAAGTAAAACAATGGAAAATTATTTAAAACGCTTCACTTGAGTAATTTTAGCGTAATCTCTACGTTTAAGTTCTTTACTACGACGTAAAATTATCCATTCTTTTTCACTTACAAAGCTCTTTGTGGGCACGAAAGGTAAGTTAACGTATTTACGTTCATTTTTTCGCAATAGATAATCCATTTTCTTTCATTTACTGTGTTCTGTGTGCACACGAAAGGAAATTAAACGTATTTACGTATCTGTAGTAGATCTTGTTTACATCAGTTGCAACTTCAGATTGTTCTCGTTGACGGTAACTATCAAAACCGAGTGAGCAATTATATTAGTTCAAAATAAATTGCGACTTTTTTAATCGGATTTTTCTCAAAGTTTACAAGAATATGTGGCATTAATATGGAAATGTTCGCTCAAATTTTAGCACTCCATCTTTTAGCACATTTCGAGATATTAAAAAAGAAATTAAAATGAGCTCCAATCCGAGTTTGTATATTTTTCAAAACTCAAATGAAGAAAAAACAAGATTACAGAAATCTGTCCTCCAAGTTTAAGCTCTCTATCTTTGACGTTTTCTTTGAGTAAGTTCTCAGGCAGTCAGACAGACAGACACACTCCAAAGAGAAACTATAAGCGAACACAAAGAGCGACACATCCGCAAAGACTTGAAAGCCATTAAAGCCAATGTAAGTATTAAATAAATGATTAAATGGAGAGTAGGCATCATAAGTTCTGTTTGGATCATCTTGTTAATCTTGTTGAAAGGCAAACGGACTGATGGATGGATCCCAAAATCAGCAGCAAAAACAATCTTGAAAATCGTAGCTTTCCAGCTTTCCACGTTGTTTAAAAATTTAGCGCAAAGGGCAGACGGACAAATTGAAAACGCTTTTTTATAAATCTTCTGCATTAAAAAAGACGTCCTCTCCGCTTGTTATGCTATGCTAGAGTCAAGGAGTCTATCGTGGAGGAGCCTGGACTCACTGACAGAGAGCACAGGGAATTCAAAGCAAATAACAGTCCTCTATTACCCTCTATTAAAAAAACAATAATTTTTTCGCTTTTTGATTAATTTTTATCCCTCTCTTCACGTTGTGATGCAAATGAACAATCCGTCACGCAGCGGCGACAGTCAATTGTTTCTTATCACTTGTTACGAAACCGCATCCTTTTAGGTTCTTGATGAATTGATAACGCAAGCAATTTTTTGCATCGAAAATTCCCATTACGCGGACCGCTGAGGGCTCTCTCGGCAGATTTAGCCGTTATAATTCAAACTCATTTATCCTCTTACTCGGATTTGGAATTTGCGTTGTATTTACGCACCGATCATTTTCGGCTAACACGTCCTCTGGGAATACACAAGATTTCAATATCGAGCGGCATTCAATATCCCGATTTGTTGACCGAGTGAAAAAATTTACCGCTGGACGGCTGAAGGAGGAAAATTTCGAGGGACGAGGTTATTCTTTCCCTCTCTTTTTAGTGGTTTTAAAAAAAGAAAATCCGCGATTCGTTACGATTGGCCGTCTGTCTGACGGGCTAACCCCTGAACGGAAGCCGATAAAGATTTTGTTTTTATTTTCGGTAATCGATTCAGTATTCGGTCTCGTTGTGCACGTTTTATTGCGGAGATTCTAGTTGTAATATTATTTCACACCAATCATAGTTTTAAACATAAATTTTAACTTTCTGTGTTAGCAATTGCTTTAAAATAAAACATCCGCCATTTACTGTCTACTTCAGCAGCTCTTTCCTCAGTTGTTCTTGTTTTAAACTACTCGTTAAAAATTTGCAAGAGGTGATTTTTTATTGTGGATGACTTTTAAATGGTAACGAATTGCTATCATATATGGCTAAAACATTCATTTATGCAACATTAACTATCTCCGTAATTTCAAAGATATCCATGTGAATGTTCGAGTAAATTTTGGAAGTGGGGTGAGGATTATTTTTCCAGTATTATAGTAAAATCGCTGAATCACAATTGTTGCAATGAAGCAACAAGAATTTATATTTTCATACGTAAAAATAACGAAAACTTCATATGATATAGGAATTAAGTATAAAAGCACGAAAAATAATACATGTAACAAGTAAGGAAAGAACTGTAGAAGCAGACAGTAAATGGCGTTTTTTTCAGAAGAAATTATTAACACAGAATGTTAAAAAATATGCATAATATTGGTCTGAAATATTTTTATTAAAAATCATTTAATATAATTAAGAAGAATAATTTTAAAAACAAAACGAATATCAATAAAGGAAATTTAAATTAAATTTTTTACCCCAATTCTGCTAGTCACTAGAACCTCCAAAAGAAAATGTGCAAAAGGAGACAGAATACTGAATAGATTGGCGAAAAAGCGAAGACTTCTTTTGTTTAGGAGTTAACGCGTCAGTCAGACAGACAGACAGACGGATAAATCGAACGCACAAGCGGATTTTTTGAAAAGACACTAAAAACATGCTAACTACCATTAATAAGTTCTTTCAGCAATGGATTCATGGATTCAATTTTTAATTTTTTAATCCAATGTGAATATATTATAATTACAGCGATGAACATTATTCTTGAGCATGCCTTTTTTTTACAAATACTTAGTCTAACATGGAAATTACGAGATCTTGTGTTGGGAATTATATAGAACTTAGCAATGAAATTGTAGTTTCGCTCGGAGGTTTTATATTCTCTTTTAGCTTAGAAAGTATCTTCACAAACATCTCCCAAAAAAAAGATTTGCTCTAAAAATTCTATCATTATTTCATGTTACAAAGGTTGTCATCCGAGTTCAGCGGCTAACTTATAGATATCCATTTAAAATTTGTTATTTTTCTGTTTAAACTTTTCATTGGAGGTTCATAAAACATTCATTTGTTACAAAATTGACATATAAAAATTTCCATTCATTCTCAAGTCATGCCAATACCGTCCATGAGGTTTTATACCTGCTTGTTCTAAAAGAATTCATGTTGCCTGTCTTGTCATGTTTAAGAAATTGTTAACAAATGATGTGTTTATTGATCCTTTTTCACGACGAATAATCCTTTCCGCATGATAAGGGGCACGCAAAAACTTTATTAATGACCTAAGCCTCTTATAAAATAATTTCATATTATATTACAATTAGTTCAAGGTGACCATTATGGTTTTATTTTCTTTCGAAAAATATGGATGCAAGGGGAAGGAATAATGTTATCCACCTTTGAAGTAAAAAGAAAAGTTGACAGTCTCATTTTATGGATGTTGCCGAAAGTTTTCGACTGATTTATCTGGCGCTAAAAACACACTTCCCCGACTCGGCTGTTTTTACTTTCTCACGTACGTAGTATATTGAGAAAGTGTTATCGTGAAAAAATTCGACTTCGAGATTTTGATGGAAATACACGTTTTAGGTGTCAACGAGTCCAAAAAAGTGGTTTTCGCCATGCCGTCTGTCTGTCTGTCGGTCTGTTCGCTGTTCTAGGGCTCAAAAGCTTAAATGAAATCGAATGATATTTCGTATTTATGCAATATATCATCTTTTGCAGACATTTTTTCATAAAAATGATATTGCTCAAAAACTAAGGTTAGTTTATTCTTGCTGATTTTTAGAAAGGTTTCATTTACTCAAAACTGGCTACAGAGAATTTGATTAAAATCAATCTAATTGTACAGCCCGATGACACAAATAATACTACGTAAGCCATATATCTCTTGAAATGACTATATTGCGTCCAGTGGTATTAAAATCTACGCTAAGCTACCTTACCCAAGCCCTGTGACGTCACGCCTCCGCCGCGATCCACTCAAAATATTATTACAGCCTAAGCGGTTACACTGAGTCGAATGATTTCTCATATTTATGGATAGTATCATTCATAATAGACATTCTGAAGAGATTAACGATATTGCGCAACAATTAAGGGTACTTTATTCTTGGATATTTTGAAACAAAATTCGATTTATTCAGAAATAGCTCTAAGGATTTTGATTAAAATTCATCCAATCGTACAGTCTGATGTCACAAATAATACTTACTAAGCCATATGTCCCAAAAATTACTAAATATCGACTAGTGGCATTAAAATATACACTAAACTACGGTTAACTTTGATTTATAAGCGTTTTTCTTTTATAAACATACAGTCCACCAAACGTATATACATACGTATATGAGAAAGTTTGTGCAATGTATATTGCGCCATTTATTTTTATTTCACTCTCATGCTGATCGTAATTTAATTTTCATTTAATTTATGTTTTACATAACTTGATAAATATATCGCATAAATCTGTCAAGGCAATTCCTTCCTTTTTACCCAAACAGTTCTTTTTCCTCACGCTCTGATAGCACGATGATGCAAATTACCTGTTACACCTCTGTCTCTGTTTTCCTCGAAAAGATTCTCACAATATCGTATATAATATTGGTTTAAATTACCATAAACGGCTGGGGAATTTACTCTAGTCTTTTACTTCTGTATCACACAAATAATACAATCCATCTCGTTTTCATGAATGGTACTTATCTTATGACAAATATCATAATCCATCTAAAAAGTGGCTTGTAAATACATTGATCGATTTTTCGGGCGTGGTTTAGAGATATATTTACTCAATTTTCGTTTTGTAGATAAAAATCGGCATCCATGCAATTTTCCAGATCAGCTTAATATCTGTTTGTTAAGCCTTTTCTTCCCACTCGTCAAACTCACCGAACTAATATCCGCTTATGTCCTTCCCCGCTTCCCTTCCGCATCCTGTAAACCCTTCTTTTACGAACCTACTTCTTAACCGTTCCATGGCCCTGATTTCTCCGCTCGTAGGAGAGGAAAATAACGAATGAGAGTCTTCGTAAATTTAAAAGGATTCCGCAGTTAGGAGCGGCGGGAGACAGACATTGGGCCTTTCTTCGGGAGATCTTTGTTTTTGAACTGCGTATATGGGTTGGAATCATTAACGCTAAAAAAATTTTCTACTCAAATACCTTCTCTGCATTCTCTGTTAGTCCCACGCGAAGGACCGTAAATTGTGTGAGAGGAAGAAGAGATAAACCAAGAGTTCTCCTTTGTATTCTCTCTTCCTCTTTGTCCCTTTCACCCTACCACACTTTCCAATTGCTTCTGTAACCATCGGTTCTATACAAAACAATATATTGCGATTCCGTATAATGGAATACGTATTACATATACCGTATTAACTCGTATACCACGCGCATCCCTATTTTTGGGCCAGTTGGAAGGGAAAAAATTAAATTCGTGCCGGAATATGTTGGCATCTGGGATTAAAAAAATGTCGGCCTCTTCACCGATTTCCTCCCAAGTTAAGTATCTTCTCCCTCCTACCCGCGTGGCGCAATTTATTGGGTGATCACTTTAGAACGACGCTAGCAGAAATATCCCTCTCGGTAGTCGCCCCTCTTATGTCAAAGGAGTATCAAGGGCTCACGGTGAATTCGGCGAACACGGATACCAGATGCCAAATTATTCCGGCAAAAGTATAGGTAGAAAATGATAGTAAACTTTTAATGACAGAACTGCTTATTTCGAGTAAAAATAATAAACTTAAAACTCATTTAAAAGGTACAGCTTTGATATTCTAAAAATATAACGTAATTTCAATCGTTAAAATACTTCGCGCGTATACTTTGTGAAATTCTTAGTCGTCTGCGACGCAAGAACGTTGCAGAATTTACTATCGGCACTCGCAATTTATATAACCTGTTCAGAAATCCTCATGTAAGACGCGCAGTTCCCTTTTCTTACCCACATATTAGGAAAAAAGGTGCGCGTGGTATACGAGTAAATACGGTACATGTATGATTTCAGGACGTTGAGAAATATTATTCGGCGTGTTCCATTTATTAGGATATTTACCAGAAATCCTTTAGGATTCGACGGAGATTTTTTAAGGAAGGCATCTCTTATCCATGTTCCTAAAATGAGTTAAGAAATAACGAATCAAATATTAATATCGTTAAATCAAATCATCCATTAAATATCAATTTTGGGGTCTCATCTCACAGTGGAGCATACATTAACAAATTTATTTGTCATTTGGTAATTTAAATCATTCAAGGTAACTGTAATGGATTCGAAAATCAAAATTGGAATAAAAACAGTTGGCAATAATGGTAGGATTCGATCCTGTGATCGGACGACAAATGGGCACGTTTATTAGAAATCGACTATTTTTAAAGCCCCAATATTACCCTAAACCACCAGTTTGGATTTAAATATGTCGACTTTTTAACCAATCCCGTTAAAGTATTCTTCTCTATTGGCGCCTGAGACCTATAGTATTTAAGATTATACCGTCGAACATTCTCTTTACTGAGTGCCATTCCATTAGTCTTATTCTCCACGCGATTTCTTCGGTGGACGCCATGCTTTTTTAATCGCACATTATGTCAAAAGCTATTTCCTTCAACCTCAGATACGAAATGTGGAAGGTTATTTCACGTTTGGAACTTTATAAGAGCTCTTGTACTTTAAACGTATTCTCCGAATCCTCTTTAAAACCATTCTTTCCATTTCATCCATTCTGCGTTTCCTTGGAAAACTTATTTCACTCTCTCAAGTCGAGGGCCATTCGATCTAAATGCTTGAATCTCTTCTGGTCACCATGGCAACCAATTCCAGCAACACCACTGTTTCCTCCCTCTTCCACCTGCCACTCCCTCTCCCTCCCTCTCTCTCTCTCTCTCTCACACACACTTTCTCTTTTCCTATTAGTGAGATATACATTCTCTCTGATGACCTATTGTGTTTTTTCTGAACGTTTTTCCCTTGATGATGTGATAGAGTTTCGTTTAAATTGACCACGTTTGCACTATGGATGAAGTTCGCTTACCTTATTTTTTAAAAGAGTTTTTAAATTTATACCACTCAAATTTTGTTGTTTTATAATGTATTTATTTCATGAAAATCATTTTATGGAATATCTTCGTAGTCAACTGTTAGTCTGTGCACGCTATAATTAAATTCCAATCAGAAGTTCTGTTGGTTAGAAATGCATATAGTAAAACCCAGATTACCCGTGAGCGGATTAACGGCGAAGCGGATTAACCAGGCGAACGGGTTTTCTGAAGCGACTTTGAATTTACTCGCTTATATGAAAAATGAAGAATGCGCGGACTTCGCTGATTTATTAAACATCCGCTGATATATTAGATCAATCAAACAAAAGCTGTTTAAGCCAAAGGGGCAAAGTTGACCGAGTTCTTTGTGAAAACGAAATGTAAACTGATTTACCTACAACTTTTTTTACTTGAAACGAAGCCAAGTTTTCCCTTTACTGTGAGAGAGATTCTTAATACCAAGGACCAGCGATGTTAAATTACTCTATGCTAGAGTTAACGCTTTAATAATATTTTTATCATATCGCCGTATCTTTTTTGTGCACTCATAACGGTGATCTGTTGGTCAGACACCATTTAATGCCAAAAGCAAACTTTAATTTTTCCGCTGATTAATTCGATCCTAATTACAGTTTTTGATTTCATTGATAGATTATTTTTAATAGCATGTGCCCTGTTTTTACTTAAATATATTTGTATTTAACAGACATTATGCCAAATTTTGCTTTTAAAATTTGTGTTCTTCAATACCAATTCTTAATTATCACGGAAAATCGGAGTTCCACTGTATTTATAAGGTAGGGGAATTGTACACAGGCAGTTTATCTGGACAATGATGAAGAAACAATATCTGTTTTCCACTTGCCTAATAGAAGACTACGTAACATATTCGAAAGAAACATTGCGTATTGTAGAGGTTTTTGCGAATATATATTAAACTTATTCCTAAAGTAAAAAGATTTTTTGGTTTTCTCGTGTGAATCCAAGTGCACGATAACTCTCTCTAATATTCTATTCATCGGTAAAGTTTATATTTACACTTTAGTTCCTGATAAAAAAATAGATAAATTTAAAAATGGAATATCTATGTTGGTGCCTACGTCCATCCGAGAAAATGACGTATTCACGTACCCTTCGACGGGAAATTAGGTTTCGTGAGCGAGAGGCGGATATTTTTTAACATTCACTGCCCCCTGGAAGTGGCCTCGAGCATCAAGCCGGAAAAATGTCGGAGCAGGATCCGCTTCTCGCTGCGACAAAATTTTTTCAAATAGACCCACAAACGCGAGGCTATTTTTGTCTGCTCATTTATGAACTCCAGAGTCGCCTCTCGAAAACGTCCGGTCCGATGGTAAACTTCGACGTCGGATACGCATTGCATCGCTCTCTCGTTCGAGACGTTGAATTTTTCATGTCCCGTGACAGTACTCTTGCGTTCCCTTGCCTTCTCTATCTCTCCTCCCTTCATTCGCACCTGTCCGTCTCACTTTCATTTTCCGTCCGCCGCTATCAGCCTCGTCTGTTTCACCCATCCCTTCCATCCCTCCGCTCTCCACCAGTCGACCTCTCTCTCTCTCACTCTTGCTCTCTCTCTCTCACTCCGCCGCACTTCCGACAGCCTCATAACCGCACCCACTGGGTCTGGACCCAAAGGTCCAATTTTCGGATCCGTGGAGTAGGTCGGCATGTGTTTGCGGCTGTGGGGCGTCTCTCCCCATCAGCGGGAAGGAGGTCCATCCGCACCGCGTCGCTTGCCCAGTTTCTCCCTTCTCAAAAGTCCGTCTTTCACGCCCTTAGATGAAGGGTGCATGTGTGCACGTTAGAGAACGCGGAGGGACGTGGGTTACTCATATTTGTAATTGAGTTAAGTGGAGAAAGGACTTAACTTTATAGACATTTAATTATTTTAGATGTAGGCTCTTTATGTCAAATTGCAGGAGACTTGGGTCCCATATCTCCGATATATTTATATGTTTACACAGATGAGAAAGCGTATGCATTAGAATAAATATCATACGCTTTAGTAATTAGATTCCATAGAAGAGCAATGGACCACTTTTTATGTGATGCTGGACATATGCAAAACCGAGCAACTATGGAGTAAGGATTGACGAGAGTTATACAGGCAACCGAGTTCTAATCCATAGTAACCAAAAAACATTAATTTTATTTTCCTCACGAGGATAAACATATCACCATGGAAATTTATGAAATAAATCAAAATCATGCATACAGAACTGGAAAATAGAAATTTGTTTGCAGTATATTTTTCAAAATAAAAAAACTATTCGCTGGGCGAAGTATTTTTTCATTAATTCGAAGGTTTCTCTTACATATTTAGGATTAAAAAGTGTCTTTAAATTTTATCTGGATTATATACCTTTAGCTGTATCAAACAATATAAACAGTTAAAATTTCGAGATGAAAAACTCTAGAAAAAATTACTACATGAGTTTTAGCGAAGTCTTACGGCAAGAATCTCTTCTATGGAGAAGCGCTTTTAACCTTTCGCAAATTCCGAATGAATGTAAAGTTGAAAAGTTTTGTTGAAAAATAGATTTTTCAACTTAACATTAAATGAAGGCACTTGTCTTATTCGTTCTAATTCTTTGAAATCTCCATCATTACATACACTTTGCCCTATCAATTTCAGTTTCTTCTAAATACCTGATGTGACTTAATGCAACGCAAGTTTGTCCTGGGACAAAAATTTCTTTTCCCAAATCATCTTTAGCATAAAGTGACCAACATACTGGGAAGCATAAAAATAAAAAACATCGCTATCCGTAGCGTAGCTGATTCTCCGTGTAATCACATGCGCAGGAAAAAAACATGGAGAATAGGGCGGGAGAGGGGTTTATAATTTAGCAAGGGCCATAAGATCATAGAGTTAACCGTCCTGAGAGGCCTCTCTCACGGTCTAAAGGTCACCGAACAACCCAACCGTGTCCCTCTGTTCTCACGGTCTGATTGATCTCCGATCGCACACTTGATTCTCCGCACGTGGCGCAGTTGACTTTCCTCACGACCTTCCCGCTCGACCTGGGAAGGGTCACATAGGACAATTAAAGCGAATAGCTGTCAGCTCAAAAAATAAACTGTTCACGGATTATTTTTTACTTGCTGATTCCCTCTTGCCTACGCGCAATGGATATATAAGAGGTAGTGCAATGAATAACTGGTCAGTTTTAGCTGAAGTCGTATGACTTCGCATACGACTTCAGCTACTGAAGATGGGAGCATAGCTCCCGAAATACGTATCTAGAGATTTCCAGAGTGCTTGTGCGTGTGTGTTTTTCTTTTTCTTCTTTTTAGGATAGTTTTAGACAACAGGTCCCTGTATGCCATCATCGTCCTGCAAACTTGTAAGCACAATTTAATTTTCCTTATTTCTTATTGACGTGTGAGTGCTCTCTGGGTTAATTTACGGTTCGGGAGTTTTAAATTTTAATTCCAATCTGTACACCGTAGTCTCCAATTCCTTTTTTTACATTTAGTAGGATAAAAATACATACATGGCAGTCTGAGGCTCCTGGACTCAGGCAAAAGATAATGTCACAAAAAATATATTCATATTTAACTCACTAATAAAAAAATCCGATGATTTTTTAAAACAAATACGTTGATTTTAAACTCGTTAAGGGTAGTAATAGCTGATGATGAGAAAGATAAAAATTTTATGCCCTAATCTTTTATTCTCTTTCTTTCTTTGTAAAATCGAGAAAGGGTACCGAATTCCGTTGCGTACCTTATGAAACGGCAAAGTTATGACGTCGGAAGCAGAGGCAGCAAATGATGCGGAAACCTTTAAACTACCAGAGGGGCCTTTCTCTCAGTTTTGGTGATTTTAGGATGGGAATAAAAATGAGCAGAAATTTTGAGAGAGGGCGCGGAAAGGTGGAAATCTCGCGGAATACTTCATCAGTCGAATATGCCGTAAGGAACTATACCTCATTAAGGGATTTTCTTCTCAAAAGAAATGACTTATGAATGGAAAAACGCAGAGAAGTTTCTGGAAGGGAGGCGGATTGTTTTCTCATTAAAGATCAAGAATGATACCTTTCGTAAAATACGAACAATGGCTTGAAAAAGCTCTCTCGTCTTATGATCGTTTGTATGCTATAAAGTTTATATAAATATTTATTTTTAGTTTCTTGTTGATTTTTGTTTATCCTACAATATTGCTAAGCTGGAGTTTTATAATGTCAATCATTAATTTGCTTAATTTTCTGAAACCGTCTTGGATCAGCCAAACAGTGGTGCCACATTTACAAATTAAACTCTTTCCGTAATAATGGAATTGGAGGGAATTGGCTGGACGGATTCCAACTAAATTTCGCATATAAGATTTTTACAACATACCATAATGAAATCAAGATGTTTAAAGTGGTCTAAAGAGCAGGGCTACCACAGTAAAAATAAAATAATATTTCTTTTACACGTAATTCTATAGAATTTACCCCAGGATTTTAACGAAATATGGTATATATCATCTTCACATAAACAAATAACCAAAATAGTATATTTATACCGGCTGGCTTAAACAGGGCTACCAAAAATAACAAGGTTAGAATTTTTCTGTCACTATGAATTTGGAAGGTATTGGCTGAACGGATTTAAAAGAAATTTCGTTTGTAAGGTGAGTATAGAATGGGAAAACGAAATGAACGTGTTTAGATCGGATCTAAAAAGCAGGGCCACCACAGTATAAGGAAAAATAATTTTTTGATTTCAAAGCAAATACATTAGTATCGATTATATTACGGCGAAGTTGACGAAAAGCACTTCTGCACCACGGGAAACCCGTGTTCACCCCTACTTGTTTATTCTCCTTCTCCTCCAGTAAAAGAAATACGGACAAGCTGAAACGCGTAATTTCACCGTGTCGCATGATAACGCGGAATACTGAATATTCGTGGATTCTATAATTACAGCATAGGAAGGTATTGTCTTTGAAACATGACCTAATTTTCAAATAATATCTCTCTTAAGATCTCTTGGATAGTATTTGAATTAATAAGTTAGACGATTCCAAAGTGCCCAACTTTATATTAGAAAATGCTCCGAAAAACTTTTCCTGAACTGGAAAGATATATGAAATTTAAGATCGAAAGAAACTTTGAAGATTAATCGCAATTTTTCTCGAAAAATGAAATGCAATTATCTATCGTTCATAATAACTAAGTGGAGATTCACGAAAAAATCTTTTGATCAGTTTAAGAAATTCTCATTACAACTAGAAGTTAATGTGAATCAAAAGCTAGGCAGGAAACTTTTAATGGGTCAAAGTTAAGCAAACCTTCCTCCAGGGAGTGAAAAACAAACCGATTGAATATTGGTTGCTTCGAAACGAAAAATTCTGATGTGGCCACCACATGACTTTCCCCATATCTGTAATAATTCTAAAAATTCCGAAAAGGTTGCATAATAATAAATATCTTAAGAAACTGCGAGAAAATTTTAGACTTTACAAAGATCACAAATAAATTCAAATCATAGCCTTCTGACATTGGATATAGCCACAAAGCTCCAACAATTAAGAAAAGAAAAAGGAGCGTTGCTAAGACGTAACTAAGCGTCAATTGTTAGCAGTAGTCGTCGGTAGGTGGCTTGGTGGTGGCAGCTAAAAATATAAGATATCTCTTAAACAAAGATTGTAGAAAATTAAATTTTCTACAAATTTTATTCCTAGCATTTTTACATTTATCAAATAATAAAGAAAATGTTTCAAAATAATGGATGTGACAAGAGTATAAACCCACGGTTGACCGATTTTTACCAAAAACTAATCAGTTCTTTTGACTTTTATAAAAATGTTAAATATAAATTTTTGCGTTGACCTGATTAATAGTTTTTGAGTTAGAGCATCGACAAAAAAGCTACAACATACACACACATACAGAGACATCATCGAGAAAATGGTCAAAACGTGTTCAATTTTAGCAAAACTCCTCAATACAAAATTTCCTCATAATTCGTCCAGCGGTTTCCGAGTTTTAACATGCGGACGGATGGATGGACGGAAACTACCTTCCCTATATGCGTTCACTTGTGTGATTCGAACCACCTCACCTCACCATCGTATCGCGTGACGAGTGATTCAGTCACCTCGGTCACCAGCGTTAGCGCTGCGATGTCTATTTGAATTTGTGTGAGATGATAGACAAGCGTCCATCATAGCAACGAGATTAAACAAACTATTGTCATTGTTCATGGTGTAATAGAAGTCTCTTTATTTTAATGTGAATTTGTATTGATACGAGCATTTCTACGCTTTTTGAAGGGATGCTTCTGCTAATAATTGTAAGTTTTTATTTATCGTAATTATTATTGATAGTAAGTTTTTATTTATCTTAAAAACTTTTTATCTTTATTCATTTAAGATCATTCTGAAAACTGTTTTCCCTATGAAAAGGCTATTGAAAACGTTGTTGGTGATCAACAGTTTCACTCTTACTAGTATCAAAAGCTGAATTACTCTGAACTAGCAGTATATTTTCGTTGATTTTAAGCAAAATGACTTCTTAATACTTATATACCAAACATTTGTACGTTTTCCACTGTGTTTTCTACTTCTGTCTGCCATTCTCTCAACTTTAAAAAGATTAAATAGAGAGACCCCCACATCACTCAACAGCTGGTAGGTAGACACTTTTGTAACGTTTTACGCCCATGCAAGCAGAAAGGTTATCATAATTATATTATAAGAGTTTATTCATATTTAAGTATTAAATATTATATAAAAGTTGGTTATAAAAATTCATTTTTATATCTTCACTTGTTTTATTTTCCACTCGATCACACATCAGTAATGGACAGCAGATCCATATAAAAAGTAACATTTATTAAAATGTTTATTATAAAAAATACATGCTAAATATAATGTCAGAAAGAGATTTTGACATTGCCTATAGTATTTCAAACCTGACTAGAGAGCCTGTTACATGCTTCGCATGTACAGCAGTTTTCATTTGGTCATTTATAACAAAAAATATTATTGTTCGTCATTTGCTTTCAAAATTGATAATAGTTATACTAGCCAAACCTTTGAAATCGTAAATTACGAAAATGATTTCCCGCTAAACAACATTATCTATCAGTATCCTATCATTAGCTGTCTTTCTTTTCTAGAAGTAGTTTCGATTTGAATTTTTAAACACCTTAGTTTAATTTTACAGATGACTTGAAACTGTGTAATCAGCTAAACAATTTATAATGTTTTAAATTACTTTTCTGAGCTAAAATCTTTTGAAATCAATCTTAAAGGAATAAATGTATAAATATTTTAAGAAAAGTATTAATAACTTATCACTAAATAAGTTAAAGAGGAACTCATCTTAACTTACCCATTATTCTTCTTCAACGAGAGTAAAATGTTAGTGTTTAAAACATATTTTTGAACTAAATGGAGGGTCGGTGGAATTTTAAAAATTCCAACTTCGTTCTATTCTATTTAAGCTATCTCTATTGTAATGAATTTTAAAATGCAAATGTGAAAAGTCATAAACCAATCCCCATTGGTTTGCTTTTTATCTAAAGAGATACTATTTATTTGCCGTTTTGATGAGCACTCAGTTCCATCGCGAAATGCTAGAAGAGTTAAATTACCAACGCACGGTTATTACGAAAATGAAACAGTAGGGAAGATACAAAGAACCATTAAGAGAAAATACATACGTGATATAGATGTTCTTACGAATAGTAATATAGATAATAGTTCGTATTAATGAAAATGTTTCCGGTACGTAACTAAGTAAAACGTACTTCTTTTATACCCGTTGCTACGAACAACAATAATATTTTGTTTATTGTTGTTACTGCCATAAAAGTTCTGGAAAGGTATATTACAGTAACAAAATATATTTAGGTAAACATATATGTAACAATAACGTTCCGATCTCTGATTGGCTGGCCAGTCAACCAATAAAAACCGGCCAAAAAGTTCGCCGACGATTACGGTAATATAATATAAGATGACGCTCTATTAATTTACCCCGTGGTGTAGCCAGAGCGGCTGCACAAACATCGTATGCTCAAGCCGGGAGTGAAGATCTCACGAGGGCACATTAAGCATCAGCGGGTAATGCGAGCCTTCCGCCACCCGAGGCTGATGAAACCCCGAAGAAGAACTGTAATTTGTTTTCCAATTTTTCTCTACCATTGATAAACTATGAATTACAAATGGTATATATGGTATGAGAGTTCCTTGGAATGACTAACACATACTGAAACCTTTCCTGTCTATATAAGTAATCAATTCGTGACGTCAACTTTGGGAAACTAGCCTGCATTAGTCCTGATTTGGACTTCTTGTTTTGAACTGAAAACAGCCTCGTCCACCAATCCGACTCGTAATCCTCATGATATTATCATAATGAATCACTTGTAAACATAATATTCCCATAAGAAAACCATTGATAAATAAGATGTTCGAATTATTTTTGAAAGAATTTCAAAAGTTAAACGCTGAATTTTTGATTGCTATTTTATGTATTAAATGTGTGTCATTATTTTATTTGATATTTTTTTGGTATTTACAAATTAATGGCTAAGAGTGGGAAATGCGACTTTTCATGTTTGTGGAAAGACCGACTAATTTCAAGAAATTTAATAAATCGGAATTAGTTTCTTAAAACTTTTAAAGAGAAGTTTTTTTTATAGTTATTCATGCAATATTCGTATCCTTCTGGATTTAAGATCTATATTTTGATATCCATAAAAATATAATATGAAGCTTTTCGGCTTTGTGTGCCTTACCCGGTACTTTAAATGAACACAATGGAACTGGTGGAGGTTTTCGGGTTTCGCAGCGAAACCCGAAAACCTCCACCAGCATTCAGCAACTCTGCGAAAGACTTCAACTCACAATGGAGCTGTTTATCCATTTTTTTCGAAAAATTAACATCTGTATCAAATAATTTAATCATATTCAAGAACAAGCATTTAAAAATACTTGTCCCTTGCATCTCCAATAACCAAAACAACCTTTTTGTGGCAATTGGTGATACCTGAGTATTTTTTAAATGCTTGTCCTTGAATTTATTTTAGCCATAAGACTAGATCGATAGTTCCCTGTTGACTTTAATCATAGTCAATTCATTTAATCGCCAAAATATCTTATCGCATGAAAAATGTTAGTGATGTTTTTAGTTAAAAGTTTAATCGATTTTCCGTTGGTTAGAAAGAAATCCTGCATGTAGTAGTTTTCAATATTTTAAAGGACATTGCACGTTTGGAAAAAATCTTCCAACTGCACACAGACTCTTAAATAGGTTACTTGTTATTATTTTTAAAACGATGTCTAGCAAATTTGAGAGTGATTACAGAAATATTCTAAAGAGGATAAACTATCTTTTATTTTATTTCGATTTTAGATTGCAGTTTGAACCAAAGAAATCCTATAGACATGATTCGCCTATTAATATATACACTTCGAGTTCGAATACAACCCAGCCACCTCTTACGCAAACAGTTCTACCTTAGAAACAACTTCTCATTTCGCGATGGCTCTTCGGAATCCCACCTCCTGACCTCTCTCGTTCCACTCCCTCCGTAAACACCCTCCCTCAATAGTAGAGTATAGGCTAGATTCCCCGCCAAGTTTTCCGCATGGGCTCCTCTTCTCAAGTCGTGAGGAGGTTTGAACCCGGGAGTATAAGTGGGGGAAACACACAGCAGGCTGCCCGCTTTCCTATGGAAAAGTTAGCGGGAGAGTGAGTGAGCGAGTGAGTTGTTTGGGAGTGAAGGGTCGGGGACAGGAACCGGCAGTGATTGTGATTGTCACGCACGACAGCGACTGCTTCTAGTTTCGCCGTCTCACCATGGGAGGTACATAGTTCCGTTGTTGGGCGCTTGGAAGTCTGAACGGCAAGTGAATTTCGCAGGTCCATAAAGGGAGCGTTGTCTCTGTTCTCTCCGAGTGCCGCCGCGAAAGGTTATCTGTCGAACGCGGGGTGGAGCCGGGGCTGTGAGCTAGCGAGGACAAGAGTAAGGGACGCAGATTGAAGGGGACAGAGAAGGCGATGGGAAATGGAGATAAATAGGAGAGGTATGGGTAGAATGGTGGATCGATTGTATGGCTTGGATTGTGGGTTCGAATCCTGCCGAGGGAATGGTTTTATGCGGTCGACTTTTTCATTACTATGTATTGCGCTCATTGTAAATAGAATGCAACGGCTATTAAAACTAAATAAATAAATATGGATTATATGAGGATATAGAGAACAATAAGGGAGGCGATATTGAAGAGGGAAGGGAAGAAAAGAATAGGAGAGTAACGGATAGAAAAATAAGCGGTTGAAATATATTCAGAAAGAGAAAGCAAAATTAGACGCATAGACGGAGGACTGGGAGAGAGGTAAAGAGGGGATTATTTGAAAGACTTACAAGAGAAAAGGAGAAAATGTAGGTTTGCAATGTTGAAGGTGAAATTTACTATTTCTGAATCAACCAGCAAAATTGGTATATTAGCATTCGCATTCTTTGAAATCTACTTTCATATAAATTTAAGTACTTATGTAAAATGTAAAGGATTGATATTAAAAATGCGAAAACAAGAATAAATTCATAATTTTAATAGTTTAAAGGTGAATATAATATGACTGCATATAAAATTAACTTAACAGATTTTCACAACAGGAAAACTGTTTACAGATTACTTTGTTTGTCATGTTTGTTCATAAAATATTTGAATAAATTTTTGTTAATCATATTCGCTTCTTGATAATGTAAACATTACTTGCTTTGTAAGCCATTTTGAAAACCAAAGAAAATTTACAATCTCTCTCGTATAGGTATCGAAATTGGAATTGCAAAAAATTACAGCAAAATATTTAGCTTAGACCTTTGTTTTTCTTTGGTATTTCAAGTCTAGTTCTATTTTACCACTCTCCCTTATTTGAACGAATGCAGTAAGCAGTCCTTTCAAATTTTATCGTCTAGTGAATGTTTAATCATGTGCCACACATTTTAAAATTTGCAAACCAAACCTGCCTTGCTTTTAGTTTTTCGCTCAATATAATTAAGAGGGTTTGGAACCTACCATTATGCAGCTATATGCCAGTTCCTTATGTCTATAGATGTTTTCACCATTGATAATGGATGAAATTGATAAACTATAATTGTAAAAATCAATTTCACATTTGTGTATAGCAAAAATTTACCGACAAATACTAGACTTTTTCGAGAAATATAACTAAATTTTTTTTTCTAGCTTTGAAAAATCTGTAAATGCAGCTTTAATCCTTTATTTATTACTCATCAAACATTGACTATGGAAGGAAAAAGAAAAACACTATTTTGGGATTGAAAATGCAGTCCTTTGGAGCCTCCAGATTAGAAATCGGTTCTCTTTGAATACTCGATTGACTGCAAAGTTCGCAGAGGCACTGTTCCCTGCAAAAAGGCCTGACACGGGAGGAAAAATCTGGACAAATTATTCAGTGGAATAACCATTGGCTCAATTGTCGCACCCTAACGTTTTGAAATGAAATGTAGAAAATTTTAATATCTTGGTAATACTCTCACGAGATTTCTAAAAAAATTTCATACGGCCTGATATCGAAACAAGGATACTATGATAAAAGGGATACGAGACACGGTGATACAAAGTAAATAAAAAGTAAAAGATCCTAAAAGATCCTAAACTTGATGCATACGAAAGCATATACATACATAAAAACAAAAACACGGTCATGAACAACGACCTAGGTATCATCCCACACTCCCCACTTTTTCAGTTACTCAGTTAAACGGCTTCCTCACCTTCCACCCCCCTTTCCCAACGGTCACTCTCGACATATATACCCCCTCTTTCCTTATACCACCCACATTACTGAAGATGACAGCGTAGCTGTCGAAACATCGGTGTCTAGTTTAAAAAATTTTTTGGAGTGTGTGTGTGTGTGCCTGTGTCTTCATCAAGGATTAGGTCCCCGACGTTCCCAACGGAGACCTGCAGCGCGTACGTGAGTTTTCTCTTTCCTTTTAATTGACGGTGAAGGATCTTTTACTTTTTATTTCAAGGATACTATGTTTTCAGGATATCCGTGAATTTGCACTTTCTTTCAATTGATGTGATTTTCTACCTTTTCAGAGCTAATAATAATTATTCCAACTAACTAGCTCCCGTTCATTGCCTTAAGCATCGAACATTAAATGTCTACTAGTTGTACCCCAATGCTATACGATGCCTGGGATTTTCAAATCATTGTCCAACCGTATTCCTGAGGGAGGCATCTCGTAGGTATTTCTCGGAATGTAAGACAAAACAAACATTCCAGATTCCACCATTTATTGCTGGAAGTCAATAAGTGTATGTACTTTGTAGATTGGGAGAAAGCTTTTGACCGAGTGAAATGGAATAAAATGTAGGGCATTTTAAATAAAATAGGGATAGATTGGAATGATAAAAGATTGCTTAAAAACCTTAACTTAGATCAAAAGATTAGATTCAGGGTTGAAGGAGAAGAAACAAAAAGTACTTCAATAGGGAGGGGAGCGAGGCAGGGATCTCCGATTTCACCACCGATATTTAATATTTACGCAGAAACAATAGCAGAAGAAGCGCTGATGGAAGAGAAAGTATTTAAGATAGGAGGTGACAGTATTACCACCATTAAATACGCAGATGATTAGGGATTAATAGCAGAAGGCGAGAAAGAACTTCAGAGGATGACAGACAGAATAGTGAAGGTCGGCCGACAACATGGAATGAAGATCAATGCCGGATAAAAGAAAATGGTTTCAAAGGAACATAAAGAATTAAATAAAATGGTAAATGTCCAAAAATTGGAACAAGTAAGTAGTTTAAAATATCTTGGCAGTATCTTAGCGCAGGATGGAAGTAGTACACAGGACATCAGAAGTAGGATTGCAATGGATATAGCAGCATTTAACGAGACGAAAGAGCTTCCCAAAAGCAAAAAATAAATTTAGAAACAAGGAAAAAATTAGCGAAATGCTACATATGAAGCATAGTTCTTTATGGCGTAGAGACGTGGACGGTAAGAAGAAAGGAGGAAAAATATTTAGAAAGTTTTAAGATGTGGGTATGGAGGAGGATGATGAAAGTGAAATGGACAGAGGAAGAGAAACTTAGAAATGGTTGGAGAAGAAAGGACGCTAATAAAGGCAATTAGGAAAAGAAAAGCAAATTGGATATTGAGAAGACATTGGTTATAAAGGACGATCTTAGAAGGCAAAATTAGCGGAAGAAGAGGAATAGGGAGAAAAAGAATAGGAATATTAGAGAATTTAGTACAGTACTTATAGAGGTATAAAGAGGCTTCCGGGAGGCAGCGATTCAGCTGAAACCTGTCTTCGGACAGCTGCATGTTGATGAAATCTACAAGGGACAGGCAGTGAAGCTGCCAGTGGGGGAGGGAGTGAGTGTGCTAGCATACGTTTATGGGTGCGCTCTTATCTCTTACCTAGAAATTATGCGAGTGAAGTATGTAGTTGTTGAGGTTTTTAATATCGAATCATTTTCTCTTTGCGTCTTCTTTAACGTTTTTTAAAAGTTTTCCTATTAATATATATATATATATATATATATATATATATATATATATATATATATATATATATATATATATATATGCAAGCATATCATCTCAACATAAAAAAACATTCATTTTTCATATTTCATCATTACACATATTTTTTTAATTCTAAATATTTCACCTCCGGTGCGATTTTCGTTTTTCCCTTAAGTAAAAATAATAGATTAAAACAATCCCAAAACTTTGCAATTTTAATAATTTTATACTTTCTCTATTATGGGGTACTAATCTACAAATTTCTGCCAAATTTTAAAGTTGTAGTACGTCTATAAGTGAAATAATATTTTTCCAATTGTTTTAATTTTAAACATTTTTAACGGCCGCTGCAATTTGTTTATGGAGAGATTCAAATGTTTATTTGTGCAAATGCACTACTCTGTACAAAACTTGAAAATTTCAGCTTCCTAGCTCATCCCGTAATGCCTAAACAGTTACCTATTTGTTTAAAATTTAAGAATTTTTAACTGCCAAACAAACTAAAATATCAAAATTTGTATAATCCCTATTTCGTTTTTTTACGAATTCTACTTATTAAAAAAATTTCAACTCCGTAGCACATGCGAAAATACATAAACCTGGAAAATTTGTTTAAACAATTGCGAATTTTTAGCGTCCGCATTGTTTAACTTTTTCAAGATTTTCGTCTTTTCTAGTCGGTTTTGCTCACTATCCTACCTATGAAAAAAATTTCGAATCTCCAGCACATCTGGAAGTGCCTAAACATTAGTATCCTCCTATATGTTATATCCTCCTCTGTAAGAAACGTCGATATATAATGATTTACACATACATACATGCATACACACACATTAGAAGTGGAAGGGAAGCGTTAGATAAACATCAACGCATATTTCTAGGGGAAGAGTAGGACAAAATCGCTATATTTTCAAATGCCGGCCTTCCCGAGAAAGTGAGGGCAAAATTTCCAGCTTTTTTCGGATGCCTGGTAACACTAGTCAAAGATTAAATACAAAATTATATACAGGTACGCATTTCCCTCAACCTTTCCCCCTACATCTCTCTCCCCTTTGCGTCTTTCTCCACCACTATTTCTCTTTCTCCCAATGATTTTCTCTCTCTTCTTCACTTTCTCATTTAATCACTCATATACTTCTTCTCCCTCTCTCTTATTTTGGACGAAAATAAAAAATAGCTTGCGTTCTTTCCCGTCAAAACTAAATGGAGATAGAAAATTCCTCTAGAATCAAACTCAAGCCGGTAATGTAGACCGTGATTTCCCAAAATTCTCTTTAAGTGTTACGTCCTTTTGAGAACTGAATATACTACAATTACATAAAAAATATCGATGCAGCCTCGAAAAGGTGCTGATAAAAAACTAACAATTGAACGATACGGTAAATTTGTAATGTCGATATATAAACACTTTACAGGTACCTATTATAACATTCAGTCTTCTTTTCTTGCACACGAGGATAAAGTCAACGGTGGAATTTAACACACCTTTTTCCATGGCACCAAAATTATTGAATGTATAAAAACGAAAAAAATTGCCTTCAAACGCAACTGTTGGGCGACTTTGAATGAGATTTGAATTTTTACTACTATAAAATTAATTTTGATCCTTTTTTGCGTATAACTGTGCATATCCCGCATCGATATCTCATCTCTTAAGTTAAATTGTACAATGAAAACTTTTGAACCACCGAATATATCAAATGTGATCGAGGAAATGTAGTCACATCTAGAAGGGAACTAGCTTTGTCGACGAAAATATTTGCAAAGACAGGAAGAAAATGTTTAACCAACCCGTAAACAAAAGGAGAAAGGGAATATTTTTAAAAATTTCTGTTTTTAAAAAATATTGAGACGCAGCACCGGCAGACGCTTCACAAAAAGAGGGGAGAGGGTATTTATTACTTTATTATTTACTTATGGTCGATGACGAGGAATGGAGGGGTGGGGATAGCTCGCGAAACCTCAGTGCATGGGTATGCAACCTTTTTTCCGTTTCGGGCTGCATTAGTATTTCCGAGTATCTCGGCGGGCAGCAATTAAAGTCGCGGTTGTTTTGATAAGACGCATTTTAAGTTTCAAATGGTTTGATTAGTCGCGTCGGATTGAAATCCTTAAGAGATCGCGCTGTATTTTGTAGCGAAAGAGTTGCGTGCGGTCATTTTAACGGCGTTGGAATTTTTTTTTACCCATTTAAAAATAAAATAAAACAGTTCACGAGTGGATTTAGCACGTAAATGAATTGTTGATTCGTAAGTAATCACGCAAGTAATTCTCATTTACCGAGAATTGTGAGCTAAAATCAAGGCGTGTAGCGCCGTCTTACCTGCAGCGAGCGGAGGAAAGAATTAACGCGCGTAGTCCATAGAACGGGCGAAGAGACCTCGCACAGGGAGACATAGGTGCCAGGGGTGGAACATCTATTATTTTAAAGAAAAATTTGGCGCTATAAATTTCTCTCACTTTCAAAGAAATAATTTCCAATAATTTCGTTGTTGCACCAAATCCATTGCTCCGAGTCATATCGTAATTATTGTTGAATTAATGCCCTCTTGAAATTAACTTAAAGTGTTCATAAAAATGATACACACTCTTTTCGCGCTAGATAGCAGGCGCGTCTCTTAATAATTATAACAATTTGTTATCAGCTCAGACCAGCTTCTATCATTGAGTAATAGGATCTCTCAAGATGGAACGCACTGATCCTAAATCGGAGCAGGTAATGCAAGAGTCGCACCAATGCACGTAGTGAACATTCGGCTTAAATTTTCGATGGTTCTTCTTGCTCGCTCTTCTAACCTAGAAATGGACTGGCGGACTCTTCTGTCGGTAGACAATGGGCCAGTCCTTGGTTTTGACTGCCTTCTAGGGTACGGCGCGTGGAAGGCAATAAATGCTCACTTCAGACATAAAGGAAATAAGTGATTGGAAAGGTACTATTAAGCCCATAAAGAGCCACAGGAAGCTCAAGAAGGGGCGTGTTGCAGATTGAACTGACTGAACGGCTAATGGGGCCGGGGGAGGAGGAAAGAAGGACGTAGGATAAGGGGGTTGGAGATAACGGTCACAGCTGATGAGAGAATGACAAAACCAACCAAATCTAACCTGAATCGTTTCACCAAAACTTAAATATCAATAAAAGCGAAAAGTTCAAAATTCGATTTGAACTTCGTTCTTTTCATCGTTTTCAACGAAATTTACAATATGAGTCAATAAAGATAAGTGTTTCAAAATACGATTTAGAATTCGATTTTTCGATCTTAGTATTTATGCTTTAAATAGCTAGCGGGTTTCAATTTGTATAACTTCACACAATTAAAAAACTAAAATAATATTATGCAACTATTTATTTTAATACATAATTGTAAATTGATGTTGTCGGATTTTGGTCATCAGACCTTCGTCCGGGTCTCTATATATGTATTTGTGTATATATGTTTAAAACTTTTAGGATACAATAATAAAGCAATATAATCGAGCGCTGTAAGCGTTGTAAAAATTTCAATAAACGGTTTTTTTCTCTCCTCATTCTAAAAGTTTAGGTGTTTTAATCGCATTTTACCCATACCAAATGCTGTCCTTACTATGAAACAAAACATTAATGCGAAAATAGTATTTTAATAAATGCAATATCATTCAAACGAAAGCGGTTATGAGCGTGTCGGACCTTTATACAAATTGCGTTACGTTTTTAGATCCAGCTTTATTGAAATGAACAGTATTTTTATACTTTGAAAGTTACGGTTAGATTTTAAAAGGACTTTGATATTTACGGTCACATCAGTGAAATAACTTTCTGTGCAGTTCTCTAAAAGCGATGGAAATTTTTTCTACCTGGAACTTTTATAAGTTTAGGTCTAGTTAAAGTTGTCCACGTCCTTCTTCACTTCGATGTTATTTTATTCTGTTTCACACTTAAATGCATTTACTTAGTGGCACGGAGAGGAATTTAACCGGAAAATTTTTGGTGAGTTTGGCCTACATTTAGCACTTTTAAATTGTGAGAAAAGTTTTATGAAGTTCTCCGTGAACCCTTTTCTTTGGTTGCAATCTTAACTTATTTGAGCGGATAACGAGGATGGTAAAATTAAATTTCACAGGAAAAATAGCCTAAAATTCGCGTCATATGATTTTTTGAGTGAGGCGTGAATAAATATGGCGACACACGTAGTTGATATATGATTTTATCTCCTGCGTTTTTTCACGAGAACTATTTTACAATACCAGAATATGGGTTATTATTTCCTACCCCGTTCGGGAATGTGATGTTGAACACATTGTCCACTAAAACGGTTTCATATCGCTACGAAGAAATTTAACAGCTCTTAGGCGAATCTCGTTTAATAATGCGAAGGTATCTGGTCTAAATTACGTTTCATCAATTCTGAATTAAAATCAATATACAGATATCTTAAACTTTTAATATATTCTCGTTTATCGTTTACCGAACATAATGACCGGCTGGAATAACCTATTTTAGATGAACTTTCAATCCAGAGGCGTAATTAGAAACAAAAACAATACAACCATTAGTAAAGCCAATAGTAATAAAACCAGTGCTGCAGATGTGAGAAAATTCCCTGCCGAGTATATCTTAGGTAAAACAAAGATTTATACTAATTTCCGAAAATATTGGAAGTGAGTTCATATGTATTCATTTAAAATACTGATAAAGTTACGACTTACCGTTCTTTTTCCTGCGCTGGAGTTGGCCACGGATTTTCAGTCCTCTTCACCTACCATGCGACTCCACTTCTTCTGTGAAACGTCTTTTCTTAAAACATTCTATCTCTGCCATTCACAGAATTCTGCGTTCGAAGAAACGGCTATTATTGTAGCGGACTTGGGCGAATTCTTTTCTATCGTAAAATGTGAAAAGGAAGTTTTTTTAGTCTTCATTCTCTTCGAAAGAAATGATCACCAAAAGCGCCTGAGGAGACCGACTGCTCCTATACTCGGGCTTTATAGGGCAAAGAGAAGGACGTGCAATGGAAGTCAGTTGGCTTAAAGTGATGTGACGTAATGGGAAAGCGGTAAACCTCGAACATTCTTCCACGCTGACCTTGTTCCGCCCAAAATGCAGCTATAGCCGCGCGTTTAATAGCAGTTACGCTCCTATGACTGTTGCTTTACTACCCTTCACTGCCATTGACCCAAGGTACCGAGTCCATTTATGACCGGCCTCACGCTGACACTTCCTTCTGGAATTCCTAGCGTTACTCTGCTCGGCGTATCTTATTTTTCGTAAAAATTTCCCTTATTCAACATCTTTGCTATTTAAACTTAACGGATTTTCTCTGGGTTAACGATGCATAGTTGCACCATTATTTTATGCATATTTTTACAATAACGAACTGAATTTCATATTTCTGCAGCAATAACCAACGCCAATGTAGTGGTTGTTCCTCTTACCGATCTAATTCAACTTGGGTGTCGCTGAAATGTCTAGACCAGTGTTTCTCAACCGCCGGTCCGCGGCCCATTACTTGCCGGTCCGCGAAACTTTGTGGAAAGTTTAAGGAAAGCCTTGATATTTTTTATATTGCTACGACTCTGAAGTCCTGTAAAAACAGTTTTCTACTTGCTGCAGGATGAAAATCTGCGAAGTTGTGGCTAAATATTAATGCTTAGAGTGCTATAACCGTGCATATCCCGAATGGAGAAGAGGTATTTCGGAATGCGGATTCTATGAAAAATAAGGACCACGGATATCGGATGTGATTTTTCTGGCATTTTTACTGCTGCATGGGTTTCGTATAAACATTTGCGTAGGAGAAAGCAAAATTAAGGAAGATTTCCCTACGGCCAGGAGACTCGCTATAACCACGCAGCATGGTCACGGGGTCCAAATGCACCAGTAAAGAACAATAGAAATAGAAAGGTCTACTTTTAGCCGTGCCACAAATCCTCAACAACTTCGGGTCGCTACCGGAATGTGTCCTTCACCATTTCCTTAGGATATCACATGCCGAAAAGACCCCCTCCAATGGCAGGATTAGCCTTTTCGAGAATTCCTGCAGAGCGCTTAGAGTGAGAAGGGAATGTCGGCAGCTTCTACTAAAGATAACATTTTGTTCACCAAGCGCCATATGAAGGGTCATTTCTGAATTGCTTTAAAGAGGTTTTTCCAGTGTGACGTTTTCTCTCGAGGTTATTGGCCATAACCTTTCATCGTCAGTCCAAATAAACGTATTTTGTGCACCCTCCGCCAGTCTTGTCTTACTAGTTACAGAAGAAGGAACACTCCGGGGTGTTGTGTTGTGCTTTTTTATATTCGTCTTTGGCGCAGGTTAGTAGTGTTTTATGATGATCTATTCAAACATCTAACATTAGATGTTATATTTTATAAACATCATTTCTAAAAGTGGACAAGAATGATATATTCTTATGTTATTTTAATTTTTATATCAAAATATTTAGCCAGTGGAGTGAAATACTAATTGTTTCCGACAACAGAGGAAAGAGATATAATTCGGCGTGGAATAAGTAGTAAAAATATTTAATTTCGACAGTATATCAGTATAGTTAGTATATGAAAGATTAGTTCAAAATAATTCATTTTTAAGTTTCGATGCTCATGCATTTACAGTGTAAAGACATCATTGACGCTGAAAATTTTCTAGATAAATTATTTTTGTTAGGTATGAAAAATCACAACCCCTGTGGAAAATAAATAGCGAAGTACACACATTCTTTTTGTTTCTTTAATGTGATTTTTACGGTTCATATAATGGGAAATGAATTCGTCATCTGTAGTATTTAAATACTTGTAATTTTGTAAATATATGGCTAATAGCTTACCTCTTAAATGATAATACTAATACGAGTTTTCGATGCTTGCATACTGCAAGAGCGTCATTGTTTTCGCTTTTCAAGTTCATTGATTCGGATCGCCCTGCATCAGAAATATAAATAAACACCATTAAGACAATAGCCTATATTTTACACAAAAAATTTGCAAAACTTGGAATATTTTGTGTGTTAGGATTATCGGTGCCTTTTAGAATGTTTTCGGATGAAAATAAATCCCGAAATACCCACGACTTCATATTTTTCCGTTGATAGTAATAGAAGGTTGTAGCATTAATGTTTCCATGATTTTGACAAACCAAGTTTCAAATCTGTTCACTTTCTTCAATAATTACATTTATAAATTTATAGGAAAACTTCATAAAATACGACATTAATTTTGTTCCCGTTTGCTAAAATTTCGTATTTTAGGATTATGACGCCGTCAAAAGTTAGCGTCGTAATTTTAAATCAATGGCATTACAATAAAATCCACTTATTCTGGTTAGAAGCTCTAAATCAAATATTGGCTCGATTGTGTGATAATTATAGATATTAATAATTTAGTAAAATAAAATTCTTGACCATTGAATACCCACAGAACATGACGTGGGGAGGGAGGGCGGCAAAATTTTTAAGGGCGGCGAAATGTCTGAAGCTGCTACGTATGCCAAGTCAATGGATGTCAAGATATTTAAATTGCCTATAAAATTATACTCTTTAATTTAATTTACTGTAAATATTTCTTTTTTACTATAAAAACTTTCATTTGATTTTACTTATAATAAATTTCAATGATAGGCTTGTTTGTTTTCAGTTTCGGAACTGTGCGTCAAAACGCAGAATTGTCAAATTATTGATAATTAGATGCTGATAAGTGGGTTTGCTTAAAAATGAGTGACAAAGAAAGGCAAATACTAAAAGTCCATCAACCAGTAACATTAATAATGAATCGGATGCTGCAGATGAAATTGTCTGTCCGCGCGAGAAAAAGAAAAAGACTGGTTTTGTTCGGAGATATAGCAGTAAATATTTAAAATTAGGCTTCATCGTATGTCCGGGATCAGAAATGCTTTTACCAAAACCACAGTGTATAATTTGTGGGGATATTCTGTCAAACGAATGTTTGAAACCTGCAAAGCTTTCTCGTCATTTGAACTCAAAACACCCAGAATTACAAAATAAACCAGTAGAATTTTTCCAACGAAAATTGCAGGTGGTGAAATCACGAAATAATGTATTTAAAAAGTTTTTTGCGGTAGAAAAGTCCTTATTAAAATCTTTTTATTTGGTGACCTTTCAAATAGCTAAATGCAAGAAACCATATTCAATTGGCGAAGAATTGATAAAACCTTGTTTGGTAGTAGTTTGTAATGAAGTTTTAGGTCCAACAGCCGGAGACAAAATGAAAACCATACCACTTTCCAATGATACTGTTGTGCGCAGGATTTCCGAATTATCCTCGGACGTTGAAGATCAGTTGATCCAAAATATCAAAATATCTAAATGGTTTGCAATACAGTTAGATGAGTCAACAGATGTTTCTAATAGAGCAATACTTTTATGCTATGTGCGTTTCATTGATTTTGATGGAGGAGATATGAAGGAAGAATTATTATGTTGCCTTGAACTGTCTTCTCAAACCACAAGCTCTGAAATATTCAACCCAATAAATGAGTACATTAAAAGTAAAAGTCTTGAATGGAAAAATTGTGTCGGAATATGCACAGATGGAGCAGCAAGCATGACTGGCAGGCATTCTGGAGTAGTAACAAGAATAAGAAAATTAGGTTACGCTAGAATGGTAGTTACTCACTGCTTCATACACCGCGAGCATTTAGCAACGAAAAAAATGTCTCCAGACCTAAATGATGTTCTCATGCAATCAGTAAAAATTGTAAACTTTATAAAGGGCAGTGCATTGAATTCACGACTTTTTTCTATCTTGTGCGAAGAAATGGGCGCTGATCACGTGCACTTACTACTTCATGCAGTAGTTCGGTGGCTATCGAGAGGAAAAGTTTTGAAAAGGTTATTTGAACTAAGGCGAGAAGTTGAATTATTTTTACATTAAAAAAAATCGGCATTTGCTGACTGTTTCTGTTGCAAAGAATGGATAGCAAAACTATCATATTCAGCTGATATATTTTCCCTTGTTAACGAGTTGAATTTGAGTCTTCAGGGGTACATGACAACTATTTTTAATTTGAACAATAAAATGGACGCATTTAAAAAAAGTTAACACTTTGGTGCAAGCGGGTACGTGATAGAAATTACGAAATGTTTCCTTTGTTTTCTGATTTCTGGGTTCAGTGAAGTTGGATATTGCAAGCATCACGAGAATTATTTGTGAACACCTTGAAGCACTTTTTCGAGCATTCGATGCCTATCATCCACCAGAGGAAGATCTACGATTAGGAAATTTATGGGTTATAGACCCGTTTATAGTACCAGAAAACAACAGGCTGACGAACACTGAAGAGGAACAACTAATTGAACTATCTTCAGATTTAGGATTAAAATCAGCCTTTAACTCGACGAGTGTGACTAAATTTTGGCTAAATGTCAAGACTGAGTATCCAGAATTGTATGAAAACGCAGTCAAGTTTTTATTACCATTTTCAACCACTTACTTGCGCGAAATCGCCTTTTCAGCCATGACTGCCATTAAGACAAAGAAATCGACTTGCTGTTAGCCGCGCACTACGTTTAGCAGTTACCTCTCTCAGTCCAAGAATAGAAAAATTGATTAGCGAGAAGGAGCAGCAGCAATCGCACTGACTATCTGATAAAACTGTGATATTTTAAAAAATGTAATGTTATTAGATGTGTTTTATTTTTGTTTTAATGAAATTTAATTGAATAAAAATACTGAATGTAAAATGCTAAATTTGACCGGCCCTCGGTGGAATGTTCATAACTTTTACCGGTCCGCGACTGGTTTTCGGTTGAGAAACACTGGTCTAGACGGCAGCGCGTATTTAAACTTGTAAATTTATAATGAAGAGGATATTGTTAGGATAATATGAAAAGTATTCATAATTTATGTACGCACACAAGTAAATATATGAATTCAACAATTGTGTGTACTATGGAAAACGAAAATGAAAAATGAATAACGAAAAGATTAAAGGGAATAGTGAAATGTACCCCAAGTCCCTCATTTCGGCATCGTCTTCCTTTGAGTGAGCATTCCCTCTTTTCTCGTTCGTCCCCGTGGAACTGAAAACTGAAAAATTGACTTCGAAATGTGAATTTGCATTTTGAAAGTCGTGTTTGTTAAGAACTTTTTTAATTTTTTTGGAATGAAGTTTGATAATTAAGACGAAAACCAGGTAAGTGCTTCCTTGGATTTTTTCGACGATAAGCAATGACGTCAAAGTAATAGGTATTCGTAATTAATGTGGTCTCTTAACACTATTTATAGAAAGACGCTCAACAAAAAGGCCGACCACTTCGCCTAGGTAAGTCATTATTTTTTATTTTTCTGTATTTTGTATTTAAGTAAACGGCTTGTTACAGACTTGCCGAACTCAATATTAGAGTTAAATGCGTCGCATAGAGCATTTGGCGTGCATCTTCGAGGGGTATCTAACTCGACTGCTCTCTAATATGACGCAATATGCACTCTAATCTCGTTTGCAGAGATTGTGGGTTTGGGTTCGTAAAAGCAAAGCTTAGGTACATTTTTGAAAAATTCGCACTAAAATATTCATTGAATGGAATTGATGAACGGATAAATTCTTAACACATTATCATAGGTTGAAAAGTTTTACGTGATATAAAGTAATCTGCATTCCGTCTTACAGCATATTTGACATTGAATTTCAACAATATATTATTTTGCAGAATATGTACTTGAAAGACTTGGTTTCTCGCCTATGATGTACTTTCCTCTTAATGTCATTCGACATAAATTTGGCATTTTGGATGCGTTTTTAACCTGATGTAGCTACTATAAAATTGCTTTGGCTCCGCTAACTCTTCGACATATTTAATATTGTCTCATCAGAAATGTTCAAAAATGTTCTACCCTTCATCTGTGATAAGACACTCCATCTTCATCTAAGCGTGATAGATACTTATTTAAAAAAAATGCAATACCCGAAGTCGTTTTTTTCAAATCCATTGAAATGTTTTAAGAAACTGCTTGACTTTTTTTATAATTTTCATTGGACGGTGTATGAGATCTAATAAATTTCTCGTCACATTCTTGCGAGCATAGGACATATATAATACTAATAAGTCTTAGTAAATGGGCATTTTATTGCAGTTGGTGAGGTTGTTACTATATAGGATACGAATTCAAGTTTCCGTTTTATCGGCCTTGAGGCTAAAATCTTGATGGCTGGTCGAGTTTGCTATGGCGTATGTTTGGGAAGGGACGGACTTGTTTCTTGTTACTCTGGTCTAGGTTATCAGTTGAATACTGGAGGGAAGTCTTATCTTATAGATAAAAAGGTCTTTGAAGGGCGATATATACAAACACACCATAAATATGCCATAAACAATTATATGGTGAACTGAATGGATTTAACTTAGATATAAAGAAGAGATTAAATGATCAGTAGCAACTTATATATTTTGATATTAAGGTGGAAGAATGTTTTATAATGAAACTGTTAGTTGATTTTATAGATAAGTAATATATTTATAAATATACCGTATCGTATAAAAAATACGAAGTTTTGCATTTCATGAAATATAGATAATTACAGTTTATAGCTCAAGTATGATATTTTGCTACATCATAAATTATTATCTGTACCTTAATTTTCCAAAAATGAGCAGGCATATAAATATTAATCTTTGCGAGAACTACGTTTAATGTCCATGTTTAAATACTAATTTTGCGTCGATGGGTATATTAATTAAAAGTAAATGTTGCTTTTTCATTATATATAGCTGCGTGAAAAAATATTTATTTTTTTATGGCAAGATTGGAAATTTCTGGATATAATTTCCATAAGACTAAATGTGTTTGTGTAAGCGTTTTTTCTCTAGTTCCAGCTCCACTCTTCACCCACTATTTTTTCATGTTTAATGGGATAGCATGCTGATTCCTGTTGTTACCGCACCATCCGTAGAGAAATCTTACTCGTTTGTCTTACGTGATTTATTAGGTTTGCAGCCTCACCTTGGACCCGAACAAATTCATCTCATGGTGGAGGCGATTAACGGTTGGGATCCTGAACGTGCGTTTTTGTTCCTCCAGTTTGAAATTATAGATTCTCCCTTTAAAGAGAAAAATTTTTTTGAATGCAATCTTAATATATGCATTTTCAATTCTCGGTTTCACGTGGATATTTTTCTGGATCAGAATGTGAGATGTATTGGATAAATATGGACATTACTCGAAAGAAATGGGACATAGTAGCGAATTTTTAAAGTAGATAAATTTAAATAGGATTCAATTTGGTACAAGGATCTGCAAAAGCAATTTTCAAAAATCTTCTGGGCTGGTAAATTGAACTTCAACGAGAGATTGAGTTCATGTTTTGTATCAATATTTTTTTCGTGCACTAAAAGCATTTTTCTTCAAGTTATTTTAAATCAATTAATGGCTGAAGGTTTTTGAAATGTGAAATGATTGTCATTTTGAGTGTACGGTAATAGAAGGGACCTATTATTAATTTCTGAAATTAAATAAGGGAAGCAAGTGTTAATTTGCGCTACTTGAAAGCTACGTAGTCGAGATAAGGCGACAGAATTCTTTAAAAAGGGAAGGATGGGGTACATGGACTAACACGTCAAAGGATAATGCTCAGAGTGAATACAGAATTGAGGGAAAGGGAGAATATTTGAGGGATCAAAGAAATAGCCAGGCTGAATAAAGAAAGAATAAGAAGTCGGAGATCATGAGGAGAGTAGTAGGAGGAAATATGAAGTAGGCGCGATGCAAAAAAAAAGAAAAATCGAGAAAGTATTATGCGAAAACGAAACAAAGTGATGCCATTTCAAGCGATTTTTTTATATATAAACTCTGTTCTTTCCGGAAATTATAATTATTTTTTCCTTTTCCTTTTAGAGTTTTTATATTATTAACTACATATGTTTGAGCCTTTTGCGGTAAGATTTCAACGAATGAGTTACTTTCAAAGATTACGGATGATATTCACCGAGTGAAACGGAAATGTTTACCAAATCCTTTAAACGTGGAGTGTTCAATATGTACTTGGATTTCTATTAGGGAAGTTTTGAATGCTTTAATAATTATAGTAATTACTTATTATATTGTAAGATAATATCACAGCTATTGTTATAGTATATTTAACTTACGCATAGCATATCGGATTAATTTTTATTGGGGCTATATTATTGGCATCATTTAGATATACTCATAGTTTTTATCCTTTTGCCATACGTGAATTTAATTTCTTCTCAATCTAGAATTATATTAGATAGATAAATAATAACTTTAAATAATTTCAAAGAAAAATTCTTTTGAAACTCATGGTGTATTTTAAAATATTCTGTAATGACCAGAGGAAAGCTAAGACTATTTACATATTAACATTTTACAGGACATATACGTAATTTCTGAGCAGTATTATTTGATTTGTAAATACTTTTTCTGCCGAAGACCTTAAACGTTTATGAGATGTAATATGTTATCCTTTACTATGTTAGAATCCTGCATATCCTGCCACATTTGCTTAGCATTTTTTCTATCGCAGATTCAACCGACGCTTTTGTATTCTCTGATACCTTCATCATTGCCAACATGTTACTTTAGAATTTTAAATCAAACAGCACAAAAATACAGTTTTTATTATACACTAGCATAATAGACCGTAGGAAATGACGAGTGGGAATGAACGATGTCTTATGTTAGTATTTAAAGATTCTTTTTCATTATACCTCTGGCATTGATTCCATTTATATCGTAAACTTGCATCTACAATAAGTTTCTAATAAAATTATTTTACCCTTTCAATTGCAGATAATATTAATTTCAATATATCGTAAATCATTAATTTACGGAAATATGAGAAGAAAATAAATACAAAAATAAAAATAATGTATGATTCTTTCCCCGACAATCTTTCTTTATGTTCTGAGAATTTATTAATTTAAGGCTCGGAATTATCAAATGAATCTAATGAAAACTGAAACACAAATAAAAATAATAAATTTAATAGAAAATAAAGTTAAAACTACATTAACAGTTTTAAAATATTTTTTCATAAACTCCGATACAAATACATAAATTATTTCTTTCGTTACAACTTAGGCTCATAACTAATATATTGACGGCAATCATCTGAAAATAGAATAATACACTCACTACACGTTAACTATAATTTTTACAGCTAAAGAAATAACATTCTACGCCACACATTAGTTATTAAGGTAAACACGTCATGCTGTCCTACAAGTAAATACGTTTGGTTTAACATGAGCAGTGCGGTTGCCATCAACGACAAAAAATTTTCTCAGCGCAACAGAACCACATACAAATGCTTTTATTATAGTACTGATTAATTTTAAAATTATCTTCCAAGTGATCGTAAAATTTTTTCCATTTCGAACTTTTGACATTATATGTTGTGTCACTTCTGGTGAAGCAAGGGAAGCGAAACTTTTGGCTCAATGATGCTAGAGGCCCATTCAGATACAATACAAAATCCATAAAGTTCCTGATGTATTTTTTTCGAAGATCTACGCTTTTCGTGGCTTCTATATTAAATTGTGAGTTTTTGCGCAAAATGTCCGAGTTTGAGAAGACTTCTACTTCTTATGACTTCGAAAAGATCTACGAGTTAGCTACTCTCTCTCTCTTCCTTCATTTTTTGCGCCTCTTCTTCCATCTTTTTCTCTATTTTCCTTCTACTTTCACTCTCACTTTTCTCTTCTAGGTTCATTCTGTCTTAACCAGCCGCGCACTTCCATATCTCTTCCACTTTCCCATATTCATGTTTGCTCCATTTAGTCAAAACCACTTCGGCAGTTTTTCTCTATTTTTCGTTGCAAAAACTCTACCCCTCGCCGCATTCTCTCTCTTAGAACTACCGGCCCCTATTCGTTCCCTTGCTTACATACGTTTAGGGAAATGTCGTCCATCATCTTGCGACCCTCATAAACCTCGTTCAGGAGCTCGGCATTCTTATGGTAGTTTTTGTCCTCTGTATTTCCGCAACGTGTATCGTCTTCGGGGCGTAGCGTGTTTTATGCTACGCCAATTTGCGTATCGCCGCCATCCATCTCTTCGGTAAGAGGATCCATACCACAATCTTGAGCTATATCTCCATTATCATTAATCTTGACGTGGTCTTACTGTATATTCTTGGATTTGGATCTCTTAAATTTTATTTCAGTTATATGAATGACCGCATATATGCGTATTTATGTAATTTACTTTTATATTTGTAGCTTTTCCTTTTTATTGCTGCATTATTCCAAGCTCTCAATCGCAGCTTTGAGTTCAGAGAAACTTGAAATGGGATGTCATTTTTATGTCAATAAACTACGAAGGAATGATAGTATAACCCTTAATACTTTACCTAATTTACCATTGTAGGTTTTCTGTATATATATTCTTCTATATCTTTGGCATGAATCGAAAAACTTATTGCAAATACCCTTTCCAGCAATTAACTCCATAGCTCTGAATTTATTGGTTCCATCTCCTTCCGCACCCATTATATAATATATAGTTTCTCCATTGGTCCTTCTTGATAGTAAACTACCATTTTTGTTTTCCTATTCATTTGATTAAAATTGGTTTCATTCGCCATTAAGTTTTTGGCTCCTTTTCTATCTCGGATGTAAACTTTATTTCCGCAAGTTCTCGTTAGATTTTTCTGATTCCTGTTTAAAAATATATTCTTATTTATTCGTATCCATTAATTACAATTAGATTAAAATTCACTCATATTTAGTATCGTAGTTTAACAGATTTTTCGGTAGGGAACGTGGGTTCGAACCCCATAGGTATATAATATTACCGGATTCGTATAAGGTTGCTTAGCCTCTCTGATTCGAATCCTACTGAGGAAGTGGTTATATCTGCTCGTCCTTTATATTGTTGATATGCTCATTGTAAAAGGGCGTTAAGGACTGTTTATGTGGTAGTTAAATATAACTAAAAAATTATGGTACAAATAAAGAAATCTGAGAATGTTTTCTTTTTGATATATTTTCAACGATATTGCAAATGTAAGCATGATGTGAGCACATATACGTTTCTACTCGTTTAATACGCGAATCCACTTATACGTCTTCATTTCGTCACTCATTCCTCTCATCTCGTCATATTGCTTGCTATTTATTCATCTCATTTCTCTTTCAAAGTCCCTCTCTAGTCCTGCTTCTCACTTTTCTCATCTTTCTTAATTTATATTCCCTCCTTTCTCCATCATTCCACGCGTTTGCTCTTTTCTCCTTTAAAAACTCCATTCCCGCGATAGTTCTTATTAGATAAACACTATAGTTGTTTTTATCCTAAATTATGTCTTCACCCATAACATATTTGGCTTAGATGTGTACTATCACGGCATCATATATAATGTATGTTGATAATGAACATGCAAAACATACCTGTAACTAATGATATGTCGTTCAGAAAATAATTATTGAGTTCGCCTAAGAAGTGGACTCAATTAGATAAAAACATATTCATTTTTATCAGAGGGACATATTTTATCAATTTAATACTGTCTCAGACGCACTTCTTAAAAAGAAATGCGTTATTGATGCTGTCCTGAATTTTAGAAAGGTAATTTTTGCTGAGACAGCTAATCCGGCTGACGTTTACACGTTGGTAAAAATTTCCTTTACTAGTTTTATAACCGCGTTTCTTTGTGATGTTATATATCACATATTTTCTATCAAGAATGAATGTTTTAACAGTTTTTTCCCAAACTCGGTATTTTTTATGCTCTGTTTTTATTGCTTAGATCTTTGTCAGAAATTGAAACCTATGCATACAAAATTAAACTCATTGTTCACTCGCTACGACAATTTTTGCATTATGTCTGAACGCTATAACTTCTGCGTGATATGCCACTTGTGTGAGAAGCATTGTTATATATTAGAAGCAAGCAACCAAGCGATAGAATTGTCTTCAAACCAGAAGAACTTAACTGCTAGTCATAGAGTCGACCATCCTCCGCTTGGTGCTCTGACGCATTACAGAGCATTATCTGATGTTCATTAGCAGAAAGCTGCACGTAATATTACATTTGTACTAGACGTCGTATCTCGCTAATTTGCCCTTGTCTACTCCTCTACCTCATTACTACGCTTCTCCTCCTGTCCATAAACTCTTATATATTGATATAATCTTATAAAACTTTCGTTTTAATCTTAAAAGTTTTATGATGAAATCTAAAAAACGGTTGTATTATCTCTACATTTCAGTTTAGCAATATATTTCTAGTCGTAATCCATTAAACAACCATTTAAAGATAGATTACGAACTACAGTAGTGATAATACATATATCCAAAATGAATACCGGATAATTTCAGAGATTAGGGCTTCAGCAATCAATGATATACTTGATCCACCGGCCTCGGTGGTGGCAGGGTAACGTCCTCGCCTGCCAATCCGAAGGTCGCGGGTTCGAATCCCGCCTAGGTAAGTTTTTCTTCACCTAGGGCATGGATGTTTGTGATAGTCCTTGTTATTATGTTAATGAGCCCCTTGTAAAAGGCCGATTACGGCTGTTTAGGGGCCGCATGGAAATAAATAAATAAAATAAAATCCTGCACCCTTCAGTAAGTCTCTCACCTCAGCTCAGCTTTTATTCACATCGCTTCTTCTTACCTTAGTGGAGTGTTTACCAATCTGTGTTCCGACAGACATTAACACATGTGCCGCAGAATGTTTGGAAATTCTCTCGTTTTTCGAACAGTCAAGGAGAAATAACAGAAACTAGGTGCTATATTACGACACTTCAACAACCTGAACAGAAAAATGCAAGGAAGAAACGGAAAAATTCTCTCAAGCGCTAATAAACTTCCACAGGTTATATTTCTGGAGTAAAAATAAAGCAAAAGTCACATTAGAAATGTTAACCCTGAGAAGATTCTCAGATCTTTCTATGTACATATTAAAGTTTTGACCGATGTCATTTCTCAGCATTTGAAAAGTCTTGAAGAGAAATTTTGTTTGTATTTCTCTTCAGTTCAAATTGAAGATTTTGACTGTGTCCGTGATCTTCGGAGTTCACCCGCAATGTTAAGCGCTGAGAATATTTCGATATAGACTAAAAAAACTTGACGTATTAAGGTAGGACCGAAATTATAAAATGAAATCATGATAAAAGCATTGCAACTATCAAGTAACATTGGGCATCTTAAACAGTTTATGAAGTCATTTAAGCGGTAGAATTCGACGACATATTAATAGTAAACCGTGTGTTAAATCTCGTCTTCAATGTATATGAAATTCAAGTAGGTAAACAAATTAACAGGTGAGTGTTTCTCACGCGATGAGTTTCAAAAATAGCGTTAGTCACCATCGATTGCCATCTTTCACTTTTTTGATACGTTTGCTCTACCGTTATTTGTAGCAACGCCGCTTTTGGCCAAGCGATGTGAATGGTATGGATAAAAGGCCATTTTCTTCATCCACTTTTTTTTAGAATTCCAGGGATGCTAACGAATCGGGAAGGAAATGGCGAGGGAGGAGTCAACATCCATTCGTATCAAATTGAAATATCCTTTCGATCGCTTTGCGCGTTTCACGCTCCTCCGTGGCTCCCCTTTCCTCTACGTCACTCTCCCGTCGAGTACAATTTATCGCATTCCCCTTCACCCTCCGTTTTTTCCTTTTTTTTGGGTTCCTTCTCTCGCAGCGGGAAGGTAAAACACCTGGTTGTCCGATCGCGTCTGTCTGTCACACACTTTCTCTCTCTCCATCTCTCTAATACTTCAACTCCAAAACCCTTCGACTGAAATAGATAAAATTGGATGTCTGAGAAACAGAAAATGGAGCAACGGACGACGCAGGAGAATCAAGACGGCCACATTACTGGAATGTAGGTAGAACGAACTTTCTACCACGACTCCGCTGATTACAGAATAGTTACTGCTCGCAATGTTCATGCGATATGGCTTATTTCCATGACTCACGGTCACTATTAAACAGATTTATCACTTTTCGTTTTTTAAATGAATTTTTGTTGGATGCGCAGAGTAAGGTAACGCATAATTTTTAATTTCGATTTAAATACAGCTAATTTAATATTCATGCTGACATCCAGCAGCTAATTAATTCAAAATTCTGCGAGTGGATGCAGCAATGCCTTTTTCAATTATATCAATCAAAACATGTTTGAACATCCCATTTTTAAGTTAGCAGTGCGGTTTATATCTAGTTTATTCATTGATGGAACCAGTTTTTTTTCCAAACTTTTGCATTAATATTATAATACGTGAAGTTGGGCGATCCTGATTATGAAAATGCCGTTATTTCATAAGTATTTTATATTTCATAATAATAGCGATAATGCATTCTTTCTTTACAGGCAGAAAGATAATACAAAGGCAAAATTAATAATCATAAATAATTAAAATTGCATTATAGAAGTAAATTTACGAAGACTGAAGACATAACTTAAAGTCCAAATAATAAATCAACAAAAAACAACAATATGCGGGGAAAACAGCATAAATAATATACATTGCAAATACATTTATAAATATAAACTGTTGTGTTATTATTTGAAAACTTTTTATAAAGATTTATTGCCTATAAACGATTATAGTGTGTTGGTTGTCAATTATTTGGCGAGTTTAAAGGTGGCAAGTGGTTATGGCAACAATAATCTATTGGACCAGTAGTGGTAAACCTTTTCAATATGGTGGGCCGCATTGAAAATTGTCAGTGGTTCAGAGCACTGCATTAAAGTTAAATTGGAAGTTAATTAGAGATTCCCAGGCATCATATGAGTGAAAATTGAGTTAGAATTAGGTTTTCAGGGTTAACATTACAATATTAAGAATCATGATGGAATTTAATCTTAGAAATGCATTTGAAAAAGATTTACAACATAATTAAAAAGAACTTATTTGAATTGAGAAATATTTATTAAGGGATCTCAATTTAATGCTAGACATTTTAAAGGTTTTACTAGATATAAAATAACATTTGGAGAGTAAATAAAAATAAAAATGAAAAACGTTTTGAAAACTAAGAAACACTGGTGCTGGGCCGCATGAAATTGCCAAAAGGGCCGCAGGTTGGGCAACTCTGTTTTAGACTAAAATTGATGGAATGATATGATCCGAAGATCCTATGCAGACAGGCATAAGCTGTGAAAGTTGGAACAATTTTTGAAACGAGAATAAAGTCTGCTATGACCGGGAATTGAACATCCGTGTTCAGAAATGAGAGAAAATGTTCTGCTACGATAGTTCAGAGGTAGAATATCCGCCCGGCAAGTGGAAGACCCGGGTTCAATTCCCGGTCATAGCAGACTTTTTTCTCGTTAAAAAAAAATTGTTCCAATCTGTTTTAGACAATTGACAATTTTTCGTTATTTTTTGGTTTTGAAATAAATTTTTAAGCTAATTCAGAACTCATCCGAGTTTTATTGGCTAAAAATATAGTTCGCTTATTTTTAGATCAACACTTTGAAATCCCGAGCTCGTATCTTGATTTTAATTATTTAAAAAAAACTATCCCACACTCATTAACATTAAACTCTTCACTACCATTAAATTGAGCATCGACCCATTAAAAATCTGGAAGGGAACGCGCTTAATGACTGGCGAAAAGTTCTTCGAAATCGAACTGATAATGTTTGAGTCATTTGCAGTAATTCGTAATACTTGAAAGTAGAATGACGGGAAGAGATTTTCTTATATTTTATACTCGAGAAGTCTGCATTTCAAATTTTAAACGTCACCCACAACTTTTGGATGTTTAGCACAGCGAATTCTGAAAAATTTATTGAATAATTTTGACAAACTTTACTTCTTTAAACACAAAATTTGGAAATTATTCTTTATTCGTAAACATTTTGAGCCAATTAACAGCCGTTACTCTTGAAAAGGCTACAAAGGCTTGTCCATTAGTGAAAACGTCACCAGATCATTTCCGGCACTATCAAAAGTTTGCCCCTTACTTTCGTTAATTGTCATGGCAAAGGATAATCTAATTGGAAATCGTCTCCTTTTCAAAATAATTGGAAAGTCATCTTTTCGAGATGTCAAATCAATTCTTTGTATAAAAATTGAAATTGACAATTTCCTCTATTTCACAGGGTTTCAAAAATATAATTTTTAAATCATTCAGGGGCCTCTTCCAATGTTTTAAGAACTAATGAAAAAAGATATAATACAATTATAGATTTTAGGTCTGTGTAAATATTCTGCTTACTTATACACTATTCTTATAAACGAAATATTATATTCATCGATATTTAGAAGAAACTTCAATATAAATTTCAACACTAATATCAATGCACTAATTTATCAATCTTTCCAATAAGAACACGTACTATTAACCGTTCGCTATAGGTAAACGAATAACCTAACCAATATGTACAGATACAGACAATGACGTCCCGATCTCTGATTGGCTGGTCAGTCAACGAATAAAAACGCTCCGAGCTTCGTAGACAAGAAAGATTCTTTCGCCGATTATAATATAGATTAATAAGGAGGATGAGCATTCGGACCGTAGAAAAATAGCAAGTCGTAAGTGGATCGCTGACTGTCATTTTGACATACCTGACCTACTGGAGGCCTATGATTTCTCATTTATTAGGCATTCTTTACGAGCGAAGTGGTTGTAGCGTTCCGCCTTATGGGAACGTCTCCTCCATCCGTTCGTTCGTCCGCATCTGTAATCTCCGAAATCATTAGGCGGATTTTAAATGAATTACGTGTGAATGATCCTTATTAAAATTTGTCACCGAATTATGATTTTGACTTCTTCCGTCAGCTCTTCCACTTTATATAATCACTTAGGTAAACTCATACTCGTATGCCGTTAAATGGCACCCGTCAAGGAAAAATTAAATACCGTATTTTTATCTCCCTAGCTCCTATATGACCTGTAAAGCATCGATTAAAACTTGATTTAGATAGAGGAAAACATACAGCACAAAAAAGTTCGCGGTTCCACATAATTACGACTTATAGTTTCGGAGTTAAAAGTCGAGAGCCGCCCAAATCCTTTGATACCGTTCTATACGCTTTTCCCATAAAGATCGCCTCTAAAATTTTTGTTTATTCCATTTATAGACTACACTTTTCCTTCTTTTTTTATTGAGATTGAATAAGTACTGAATCGAAGAAAATGATATGCTCGTTGCCCAAATGAAAGTAAATGCACGGATAGATTTAGTTTACGGAACATAAATTAAAACAAAAAAACCAATAGAAAAGGTATAACAGAATGATAGGTTAATATAAAGTAAATTTAAAGGAATAGAATTATTTTTACAGTGATCCATCTTTTGCGACTTGCTAATAACAAGAAAACGGCTACTGAATTGTGTTGTGACGTCTCAAGTTTGGTCGCGTTCTATCTCTCTCTCTCCCTTTCTTTTATCTATTATGAATAGCTGTTTCTTACGGAGGATATAGGATATATATATATATATATATATATATATATATATATATATATATATATATATATATACATATACAGTGATGGGAAGAGTACCAAAAAAAAGGTAACTGGGCTCAGTTACAATTACTTCATCTGCATTATACTCAATTACAATTATCAATTACATTCTTAAAAAAGTAATTAATTACAAGTACAAGTAGATTACAATTACATTTCCGAACGAATTAAAAATGTCATCAATCTTAGGCTAATGCATGGGTCTAAATCAACCATTGTCTTATCTTTACTGTTTTTTGCATGTCAGTCAGAATTATCATATTATTGTCATTATTATTGTCAGAAAAAATGAAAATATCATTAATGCAAAACCTTAGATCTAGCCAGCTAAAGGTCATAAGTTCCTAGAGAAATATAAAAAAGTAGCTAGATTAGAACAAAAATAAATATTTATTAAAGTTTAATTTTTACAACAAAATATTTGCAACAGTAGATGAATCTTAAATGTCGCTATTCATCTTGCAGAAAAGTCTCTTAATTTTCTCTCCCCTTGGTGTAAGGATCTCTTCTTTGTACGTTTCCATTACCAATACGTAAATGCTCAACGGAGGATGCTTGAAAAAATATCCAATTGTTAGTAATCGGCGGCAGCATTTCCGGTTGAATTAGATATCGTGCTATCATAGCTGACATTACGCTGCACGCCGATTTAGTGTCGATTTGATAGCTATATCGAACCCGTACCTTTTCACAAAAAAATACTAAGAATAACAAGTAATGATTACTGAAATGTAACGATTACTTCTGTCTGCAATAAAGTAGATTACAAGTATTCATTACATTTAAAAAAAGTAACGATTGCAAGTAAAAATACTCAAAAAGTAATCGTTACCCGTAACTCAGATACTTATACTAAATTACTCCCCATCACCGTATACATATACATATATATGTATATATATATATATATATATATATATATATATATATATATACACACACACACACACACACACACACTAGTAGAAGGCGCTTGCACACTGCAAGCATTTCATCTCACCTTGAAAAAACATTAATTTTTTGGAGAGGTATTTCATCATATTTCTTTAATTCTAATGATTTTTCCTAGGGATCGGTTTTCGTTTTTTTTACTGTGGAACAATAATGCGGTTAAACAATCACTAATTTTTACAATTTTAGGAATATTATACTTTTTCCACATTGCGTTAATAATGCCACACATTTCTGCCAAATTTTAAATTTAGAGCACAATTAGAAGTGAAATTACAATTTTCTAATTGTTTAAATTTAAATAATTTTTAACGGCCGCAATAACAAATTCATGGATACATTGAAATGTGTATTCGTTTACATAGACAAAATTATAAATAACTTAAAAATTTCAGCTCCCTAACTCACCGCGTAGTGTCTAAACATTTACCTATTTGTTTAAACTTTAAGAATTTTTAACTGCCTAACAAATTAAAATATCAAAATTTCTATAATCTCTATTTCGTTATTTTACAAATCCTACCTCTAAAAAAAATTTAGCTCCGTAGCACATTCGAAAATACATAAACCTAGAAAATTTGTTTAAACAATTGCGAATTTTTAGCGGCCGCATTGTTGCACTTTTTCAAGATTTTCGTTTTTTTTAGTCGGTTTTGCACAAAATCCCACCTTGGGAAAAAAGTTCGAATCTCCAGCTCATCTGGAAGTGCCTAAACATTAGTATCCTCCTATATGTATGTTATATCCTCCTCTGTAAGGAACGTCTATATATAATGATATATATATATATATATATATATATATATATATATATATATATATATATATATATATATATATATATATATATACACACACACACACACACACACACACATACAAATTCTCTGGTAATAGGCTCGTGTCCAAGTTTTCGTAATTCAAGTTTCGTGACTCAGATCGTACTGCGTGAGCAATAAGAATAATCATTATTAAAACAATCATTATATATCGACGACTCTTACAGAGGAGGATATAACAGGAGGATACTAATGTCCAGCCCAAACTACAAGAGCTAGAGAGCTCAAAGTTTCAGTTTTTGTAGATTTGATGAAGAAACCTACAGATAAAATGAGACTTCTTACCTAAGTGACATGAGTTCGACTCCAGAAATTCCGAAAGTTGTGTTTTTTCCCATAAGAAAAGCATTGCGCCATTTTTGTAAATTAATTATGGACACTTGCCGGTAAGCTAGAAAGATAAAATTTTCAGTGTTGCTAGAGGGCCTCAATATATATTAGGAATTATTGTCACTTTTGCTTACAGTGTCTTTGGTTCGACTCCAGATACCCCGGAATATCTCCCATAAGTTAGCATGGGGAAACGCAATCCAGTGTGTAGACCTATCTAATAAGTTTAGGAAGCTGAAATTTTTCAAGATTATAGAACTTTTCTCATAACCAACTATAAAAATCGAAAATTTTAAAATTGTAAATTTTAGGGGCTGTTTTAACCCCATTAGAACATTAAAGTTTAATAATATTTTAGGTACTACGGGATGAGCTAGGAAGCTGCAATTTTCAAATTATTTACAGAACAGTGCATTTGCACAAATAAACATTTCAATCTCTCCATATATATATTGCGGCAACCGTTAAAAATGTTTAAATTTTAAACAATTAGAAAAATATTATTTTACTTCTAGAAGTGCTACAACTTTAAAATTTGGCTCAAATGTGTAGCATTAGTACCCCATAATGGAGAAAATGTAAAATGTTTAAAATTGCAACATTTGGGGATTGTTTTAAACTATTATTTTTACATGTAGGAAAAACGAAAATCACTGCAGAGGTGAAATCTTTAGAATTAATAGAATAATTTTAATGGTGAAATATCCGTCTGAAAAATTAATGTTTTTTCAAGGTGAGATGAAATGCTTGCAGCATGCAAGCACCTTCTACTAGTACCCTATACGTTAAACTTATGAAAAAATTAGGATATTTTCTGTTAAGATTATGGTATCATCATCCATACTATTAGCGCGTATTTGGGTAAAAATATCGAGAAATAGGTATGACGCCATTATATTTAACAATTGAAAAGAGTTCGAATTTTTAGAAAAACTACGAAACAAAACATTGAAATACTTTTCACGTTTTACCATCACCGCTGTCAGGGTTGCTTCTCCTATTGTGATTCCTTATAGCCCTGGAGAAAAACAAACCTTTTCGCTCTTTCCTACAGTCGATAACCCAAATTTAATTGTCATGTTTGTGCTTTCAGTAGTATGTGAGGATTGCAATTATCTATGATACCCTCAATCACAGTGCGTGATGCAATTAATGATTTGGATAGAGTAAAATCTTACATATTATCGGAAGAAAATATTGGTGATGATGTTTAATATGCACGATATTGAAAATTAGAGTTATATGATTATGAGAATTAGCTTGATGTTAATTCAATTAAAGAAAAATGGAAAATATATTTCCGTAACTCGAATTTTCTATAACTCGAATAATTTTTGCTTTCCTTTGAGAATCGAGTTATGGAAGTTCCACTGTATATATATACATGGACACAAATAGTGCAAAATATATTTCCATAACTTGAATTTTCTATTACTCGAATAATTATTACTTTTCCTTGAGATTCAATTTATGGAAGTTCAACTCTAATTTTTTATGACGGCATTAATTTCCATTAAAAACATTAAATCACTGCAATCGTAACGTATCAGATCCCTTTAAAAGCATTGAGGTTGCCATAGTATTTAAAGATTTTCATTGTGAAAAGAGGAAAGAATTCACACTTTTTCCGATTAAAACAGATATTTACGCTAATTCAAGAAGTATTTGAATTCTAACTTCAAAAATTAAGAACTACGCTCTTTCACATAGAGAGCTATTATTTTTGCGAATTCGTATCCCAATTTTAAGCAATTTAAAAATGCATTTTTATAAAGCCTTGCACTGAATCCCATGCTTTTCCTATGGGGTATTGAAATGGAACATCGCGGTTAAAAAGATCCCTTAAATGTTAACTTTTTGTTTTTTAGATTTTTCTAGTCGGTTGTGCCACTCGACCTACCTACATGCCAAATTTTAGATTTCTAGTCATCTAGAAGCACCTAAGAGTTTTGTGTCAGTGAGTGAGTGAGTGAGGCACAAGTAGCTATAGTATTATAGATGATATAAAACCTAAGATACTTCTATATATTCCACGGACCTAAAATTTGGCAGGATGTTAGATTATTATACATAACCAACGAGAAAATTCGAAATTTTTTAATTTTTAGTGTGGTATTTTTGACCCAAATATTCCATTTCGATACTCCATAAGAAAAACATGGAAATCTGTGCAGAGCTTCATAAATTTGCATTTTTAAATTAGTTATAATTAAGACATAAACTCGGGAAGAAAATAATTCTATATCTAAAAGAATGAGGCTTCTTATTTTTGAAGACTAAATTCAAATTGGTGCCGAATTGTCGAAGAAATATGTTTTTAATCGGAAAAAAGCAGATGCTCAGCAATAAAGAACTTCAGCTGCCGTAGCAACCAGGACGATGCTTTTCAATGGGAAATAGCAATTCGTATTATAATAGTATCACTTTAATGCTTTTTAATAGGGAAATTCTTATTGTCCCATTGATTTCAACCAAAGACGTATACATATGATGACGTCATAATTTTAAAACGCGATGTACTATGTTATTAAATAAAAATAACGTTACTCCTTTCAATTATGGGGGTTGATGATCTGTATATAATAATAGCTTTAAATCTGAGCTTCTAAAGAGAATCAGTGGATTGTATTATAATACAATTGATTTAAAACTACGGTGTAAACCAATAACGACGTCAAAATCCGAAAACAGGAAATATTAGCGACGTTATGGACTTCCTGATGCACAAAATCCTACGGTGTTACTTTCGATATGGATTGAAATGCTTGGTGAATTCAAGCACCAATTAATTGTGTATATATATATATATATATATATATATATATATATATATATATATATGTATGTCTGTAAGTATATATATATATATATATATATATATATATATATATCTGATTGCTAGCCATTACCTCTTCCTCTAGCCCAACAACAGCTTTTTGAAAGACTGGGTGCCGTAATGACGTTGAAGCGAGTATGAGCTACGAGCCAGTCACTTCTAATTAGACGCGAATTTCCGCCCATCCGTCTCTGTTCTAATCCCTTCTCCAATTACGCGTTCTCTCATGCTCTACCTACTTCTCTTCCTATCTCTCTCTCCTTTGTTCCTTCACTCTTACGTCATAAAGCTATTTCTCACTTCGTTCATTCCGCGATCGTGGGTGAATGATTATTATATTTAATTTTTGTACCGTAGATTATAAACATACTGTTTTCGTTCTGTAATCTATTGCTTCACTGGTAACAGTTTGTAAAAAAACCTTGTATTGCGTGTCCATTTTAAATAATGTGCTCATAAAAAATTTACGAGGGGTGTTCAAATTTGACCTTGACTTTATTATTTTTTGAACATAATTGAAGAGCAACATTGGCAGCCATGCAAGATTTTTAGCATGTGTTTTTTTGCTACTCGCACCAGCAATCCTCACTTGCTTGCAACAACAAATGACAAGCGTATTCAACATGGAAGCCAGTAATGTACTGAACTATGTTGCGCAGCACATTATTATAAAGTTTTTATGCAAGGAAGGTGTAAAGGCGGCTGAGATTCATCGCATATTTCAAGCACAATTTAAGGATGAATGTTTTTCACGTTCCTTGGTGTTAGAATGGTGAAAATCGTTTAAAGAAGGTTGTGAGTTGGTGTCAAGTTTGCCTCACGCTGCGCACCCTGCCACGGCAGTGAACCCACACATCATTCAGAGTTGATGAGCTCATTCACAGTGATAGCCACATATTGGTATGTGATTTAGCTGAATTAGTAAACATCAGTGTCGGAAGTGATGAAAACATTATCCACAACGAGCTTAAATTTGCGAAATTGAGTTCCAGATGGGTGCTGAAGCAACTTTCGGATGTGCAGCGAGAAAGACGTGTTGAGGTGTGCAGAGAACTTCGTCAGCGCTACAAAGTGGATGACGAAGAGTTCCTGTCATTGATTGTGACCTCCGACGAGACATTGGTTCACCATTACACCCCGGAAAGCAAACTGGCCAGCATGGAATGGCAACATTCAACCTCGCCATGACCAAAGAAGTTCAATACTCGGCGCTCTATGGGGAAGGTAATGGCCACTGTCTTTTGGGACGTGGTGGGACCTGTTTTCATTGATTTTTTTGTGTAGAGCAAAGAACAATAAATGCGGCTTATTACAGCAACCTGCTCACAAGCAAAGTCAAGCCAGCCATCAGGTCCAAAAGGCGAGGTTAGCTGTCCAAAGGGGTCGTTCACCTTCACGACAATGTCCGTCCTCATTCCGCACAGGTGACAACTGCTGCTCTTGCTAACTTAGGCTGGGAGGTACTGCCGCATCCTCCTTGCGGTCCAGACTTGTCCCCATTCGACTTTAACCTGTTTGGACCACTCAAAGCAGACCTGGTAGGCCAGTGCTTCAGTTAAAACGAGGAAGTGATGGAAGCAGTGGAAACCTGGTTGTGCAGGCAACCGAAAAACTTCTTTGCTGCCGGGATACACAAGTTATCCGAACGATGGAAAGAATGTGTTAAAAAGTAGAGACATTATGTTGAAAAATAAGCTAGGTTTGAGATTTGTGCAGCTTGTGTAATCATGTTAAAAAAATGAAATCCAGGCCAAATTTGAACACCCCTAGTATACGCCCCTTTTCAAGTAACCATTGTTTCACCTACACACACATATATATGCAACCTTTTCTCGTTTTACGAACTTCCGTTTTATGAGGATTTGTTTTTACTAACTAAGCAATTTCATACATATTTTTCGATTTGCGAATCAATTTTCGCTTATACGAGTTCGTTACGTTCGCATGAAAATCTTATTTATCAAATTTCGAGTAAATATTCGCTTATATATGCTCTATCCTCTTTGAGAAAGTTAGGGAAAGCTCGGTAAAGTTCATCAGAATGCATTTTTTACATAGGAAGTAATGGGAAAATAATTTTCGTTTTACAAGTTCTCGCCTAACTCTCAGTTTTCGTGGAACGAATTAAGTTCGTAAAACGAGGGAAGGCTCTGTGTGTGTGTGTGTATATATATATAGTATATATATATATGTATATATAATTTCATTGAATTTAATTAAAATAGGCTATTAAAGAGCATAAGAAGTGATGAAATGGAAATTGAAATATAATTATGGAGTTATTACAAAATATTTATTATAACACGTTAGTTGTGTTCGAATGGTATTCTTTCAAACAAACCTAAAGAAATTATATAACATTCATTACATTTTAATTTGGAATGCGTTATCCAGAATAGGACTCTACCTAATTCCTAAATTCGGATGCTGCTGAATATTGTTAGTCTGTTCATAGCTTAATTCGCGTAAATGGAAAAAATCTAATATTATAATTTTATTGTCAAATTGTGATGCACTATCAGCCAAAATTAACTTAAATAAAATTTAAGATATTTTATCGGTGAATGTGAAAAATTTCTTTCTTTTAAATATAGACACTAATTAAAAACATCGAAATAATATTTTAAAGTTGAAGATGACTCCAAAAGTCACGTAATATTTGAGAAAAATGGGCACATCTCTACTGAAAAATAACCGTACTCAGTGATGATAGTGAATAATATAATCAGCTGACATAGGGCGGATTTTTCATAACTATTATGCGCATCCGGTTTTCCTTAGTACTTTTTGAGCCGCTGGATTTAATTTAGATAGAGGATAAAGTATGTTATACAATTAGGCATTTTCATTATATTCCTGCAATCATTTCCTCCCGTTTTCTTGAAATTCCACGTTTGCTTAAACAATTACATCAAAAACATTATATTTATATTTAATTCCAGCGATGCGTGAGGTGATAAGTTTGCATATTTCAGAGTTGAAGCAATAAAATTTTATCGGTGTTGTCTTGGTAAGGATGTTCTGGAAGAGGAGGAATGAGAGAAGAGAGGAAGGAGGGGAGAGTGGGGTCGGGGGAGTGTTTGAGTTTCGGGAATGAATGGGCGGAACATTCCGCGCAGACGACGGCTCTGATGCTAACTGCCATGAATATTTATCTCTTCGCCACATGGAGGGTAGTAAGTGGAAACTCGAAACAAAATTGCGTGAACATAGGAGGAGAATTGGGAGCGATGCATGTAAAGGTTAGGCAGACAGCGAGGTAAAAATTATAAAATATTCAATTAAATTTAGAATCATTATCAATAGTTAAATGTTTCTCACAAGATTTAAACTCAGTTTATATAATTATAAAGATGTTTCTAAGTGTGCACATATTAAAATTTTCGTTTTTTCACTTTACCTTAGGCTTAAAACTTCTTCGAAGTTATATATGGGCGGCAAGATGGTGTTGTAGGAAGCTCAGTGGACCATTACCGGTTCGAGAGCCGCTGGAGGTGTCGAAGAGAAGAAATTGACGTCTCTCCGTGGCTAGAGAAGGGTCTTACCTGAAAAGCTTTCCGCTATAAGCTTCTTCATATGTCTCTCTCTGGCATCCTCTGCGGCTCTCAAAGCGATGTGTCCACCGGGCTTCCTGCGACACCTAGTTGCTTCCAATTACTTATTTTACTTTTCCTCTTCCTCGAGTATGTATTTATACATATGTGTATGCATATAAAACAAAGTCAAACCTCGATACCTCGAACTTAAAAATTGACAAAAAAGATTGAGCTATGGAAACTTCTAGTAATCGGCGTTAGTTTTATTGAGGTTCGACTGTATGTACTCTGTACCTGGTCCCGACGCTATGCAAACGAAATAACTCTAGGCCACTATTTCACATTTGATGCCTCTGTTAATGGAAGTTAATGGAAGAAAGATTGTTAAAGAGATAAGGAGGAAGATATATGATGCACCTTTGCGCTGGACGACTATATTACCACGGTTTAATGAACGTAGTATGATAAAGTTTAACTATGCGGAAATCATATGTAATCGTAGAGAAAATCGAGTTATAAGAATATTGCTTATGCTATCAGGTGCACGTTACCAATTAACCTCATACAGGAGAGAATCTGATTAATGATCTAATAGAATCGATATTATTAGAGAAAAGGGGGATGGATTTATAGGGATGTAAGAAATAGAAAAGTGATGCAGGTATAAAAAGAATAATATGAATCCAACTCACAAGTAGCATTAAAAAATAATATAACTTTAAATCTTTACTTTAAACGAACACATTCTCCAATAAATGATACATATATGTATAATTAAGTGGTTATCAGTGTGATTTTATTAATTATATTTAATTGATAAAAAAATCGGCGAATACGTTTTGAAGGCTTTCTTACAAAGTAACTTATTAGTGACTAAGAAAATGAATGACACGAAGGTTTTTGACAGATGGCCCATATATAACAACTTAGGTTAAAAGTTAAAAAGCAGCAGTGGTTGGCGCCAGAAGTGTAACATGAATGAATTAATTGAAATTTCTGTTTTTGTTTCCATTAAGGTAGCAGCCATATGACCAAGATTTAACATTTTTCTTTTACTTAAATGAAATCGTCAAATGTAAAATGGCAAATATACAAGTAGTTTCCCAGAAATAACTCATTCTATGGTAATCCGCCCAGTGATGAAACCTATACAGGCCAGGCGGATAGAACCGCATACAAAAGACGATTTCTAATTTAAAACATGACACTAAAAACAAACCGAGAAAGAATCCTTTGTAATAAAAATAAAGATATGAAGAAATCGGAGTCGAAGCAGAAGAAAATATCAGAGGGCAATATAATGAGAGGGAGAGAGAGGAAAACACTTGACGTGACAATTTTTTAGAAACGTCGGAGAAAACTAATGAAAATCCTACGAAGTCACAACAATTTTTACCAATGGCCGAGTCTAGAATATCGATATCAAAAGATAAAAGTGAACCCTCCAATTTTGGGAATAGGCGCTAAGAAACTTTTTTTTAAGTGGGAGTTATTTTTCAACTCCAAATCTTAAGGTAACAGCTGTTTTAATTAGTAAGCTTCAATAGAATTTAAAACTCAATTTCGCATACTTCTAAACTAGCGATACATGCATAAAAGCACTATGTTTTGTGTAATAATTTTAGGAAATGGACTCGCAGTTTAATTCTGCCAAATTTATATATCTCTATTTTCCTTATATTTTCTGAAATATTTGTTCGTATTTTGTATTAAAAGGGTCGTATATTTTGAAAATTACTCTCTCATTGCCTTCCACTTATATAGCCTAATTCATTTCCTGTTGTTAGATTGCGATGCTGTCGTATATCTTCTATTTCTCGATAAATATATAAATAATTAAAGTAGGTAATTAAGGAATCATATACAACCAACATGCAGTAACAAATACACACAGTCAAATATATGTTTGTGCGTACATACATGCATACACTTAACCCTTTAGCTGCTATCAATGCATATATGCGGGCGGGCAGAGTGGCGCCTTGACTGCTAACGACGCATATATGCGTTTCATGCTTTTCCGTTCGCTGCTCAAAAAAGATGAAAATATTTTTTCGAGATGGTGAATAATCAATATGAATGTAAATGATTGACAAAATAACTTTTAAAATATGAAGAGACTAAAACACGAACGAAAGAACGTAGACGCGGAGCTCCTAGAGAAAGTATTCAGCACAGGCGTGCTTCAAGGTCACTGAACTCGGCGCACACGGCTGACGCAGAAGCTAAAAGTCCTTAGCAGCGAAAGGGTTAAACCGTATAATCCACAATCATCAGCCTCGCTCCGTATGTTTTTATTCGAATCGCCGTCATGACATGTAATCCATCTCTTCTCTTACTCACCAATCGTGAAGACGCACTTTGGCTTTGATCTCTTTTTAGCCTCCTTTTTCTTTCCTGTATTAAAAGTTTCCACTCTGAAATTCCACCTACATTATCCTCTGCTCGTCTCTCGCTCTCTTACTCCCTTCCACTCTCTGAAGGATAATGAAGTATCCTCCTTTCAAAGAATAATCACCGGGTTTGAAATAAATCGCTCAAGGAAACATTTTCCTTTGAAACGCTCTATGTATCCTATTCTCGGGAGCCTCTACTCTTCTTTTTGCGCACGTTTCTGGAAGGAAATGTAAGATACATTCCTACTCTCTTTTCAACAAAGCAGAAGTTTTTAATAGAGCCATGATGTTTCTCGTGTCGAAATCTTTCTTTCCTCATACGCATAATATTATTTGTAACAAATTCATAGCACGGAGTTTATTTTGCCTTGTTTTTGTCACTGACAACGCGCGTTTCTTTGGTCCAACCTAAATTATTCTCCTTTACGCAGTTCTCCAATACATTCGGCTGGGAGCTAGGTACTTATTTGGTCTGGCTGATTAAGTTATCTGCACGCATTTTAGAATTTCTTTGTTTTTAGGAAGCAAGTAGGGGTGTCAAACACTAAGTTTCCCTTATATTTCTGTGTTTCAACAAACTAATTCATGATATGTTCGGATGGCCACCACATAAACTGCTTTTCAACCTAACTTCCAAACTTATAAAAAAACTTGTAATATCGTTCAAACAGGTTCTTTAATCCATTGCAATAGAAAGTTACGTCCTGCTGTTTAAGCTTCGTCCCCATCACCCGTTTAAAGTCCTCACCCCACTGAATGTTTCCAAACAGATGAAAGTTGAAGGGAGCAAGATCCGGACTGTGGGGTAGATGGGAAGGAACCAGTTCCAATCACTGTGGTCTCTTGTGTCGTAGGAGGCTGTCTATTGTCAGGAACAAGGCACCCTTTGAAAGCATGTATGACCTCATCTGACGAATTGTAGCAATCAGATTGATCAACGTGTGTGTACAAATGAAGTTCATGAGAATGATGCTACCCATGTGTTAAAAGACTGTCAATCGCCTTTCCTGCAGATTGTGACACTGTGGACTTCTTGAAGGTGTGGAGGTTGAACGTTTCTTTCTGATTGTCATTTAAACTTCTACTGGGGAAGCAATGATTTGTCTCCGGTCACAATCCTCTCCAGGAAGGCGGTTCAGCAATACAACCAGCGAGCGGATTTTTATCTTCCGTCATGTTTGGAGACATACCGGTTGGACACCTTCCTACGATGCAGGTCTTTCTGCACAGAGTTCCACATGATAACATAACCATAACTGTTCTTATAGATTTATTAGATTTACACTTGTATGTATGGCTATGTCAATTTTTAGGGCAAAGTCTTGTCTGTATTCGGTCGTCCACTCCCTTTGGATACCATTTCAGCATATGTAGTACTGTTATCACATTCTTCCCGTACCCAGCTAAAAACTTCTTACGGATTTTCGTCTGGTTTGGCACACAAAAAACGAATAACTGCACGCACTCCTTCATGGGTATATTTATTCGGAGTGATCACCATTTTAAATGATTGCTAGGCATGCGCTATCGGGTTGGTTTAGCGCATCTGCACCCGTAAGCCGCTTATTAAAGGGTGTATTTATTGCAGTTGGCAAATGTAACAATGCTACGTCATTTCTGCGTAAAAAATGAGACTTTAATTTGTGAACCCCCTTATATGTTAACTTTTTTGTCCAAGTTGGAGATAGGTCGATAGTGTTTTCTTGGTTACTCGGCTCTTGAGATGGGCGTGAATCTCATGGAAAAACGGTGCGGTGAAATAAAAACATGTAATGCTTGAGATAATACTAATCACTTATTGGTTTCATGCATCGATTAACTAATTGAAAGAAATATTTTAATTCTAGACAATCTTTCTAAGTAAGTTTCCTCTACTACAGAGAAGAAAAGGAGTTTTGTTTTTAAATTGCAGTATTTGGACGATTTATATCTACTTTGAAACAATTACGCTGTTGCTGGTTGAAACAGAGAAAATGCAACAGATTCTGCTGAGTTTTATGCGATAGATATTCAGAATCATTATTTAAATCATTTTAAATTCAGGCAGAATGTATAGTTTCAAAGGGTTTCAAGGCACTTAACTTTGTTATGAGAAATTTAAAACATAGTAGTAGGAAAGCTGAAGAATTAGCATACAAAACAATAGTAAGGCCTATATTGGAATATTCTTCAGGAGTCTGGGATCCTCATGACAGAATACATATTAATAAATTGGAAAAGGTTCAGCGAAAGGCAGCCAGGTTTGTTATGGGTCGTTTTGGAAGAGAGGATAGTGTAACAGATATGTTAAAGGAACTTGGGTGGGAAACTTTAGAAAAGAGGAGGAAAGTGAAAAGGTTAGTTTGTTTCTATCGAATGTATACCGGTAAACCGGCCTGGAAAGAACTAAAACTTAAGATTAAAACCCCGACATTTAAAGGTAAAAATGATCACTCGTGTAAAGTTCGTTCAAACGTTCGAAGAAAAGATGTTGGTAAATATTCATTTTTCAATAGAACAGCATTGGACTGGAATGAATTACCTGAAGAACTTCTTATGCCCTTTCCGCAAACCGAGAAAGCATTTAAAAGTAAAATTGTTAAAAGCTTTAGTATTTAATATTTAATATGAGTATTTGTAGGTTAGTATTTTATTTAGTTTTTTTATAGGACTTGCGCCACCAAGCGGCGTTAATTATTGTAAATAAACATAGTAGGGTTATAATTTAATCACAATACTCCAAATAACTATCTAATGTCAAATTATGGTCGAATTTTTTTTTATTCATGAAGATTATTTACTTATTCTAAATTTTGTAGTTGTATGGACAAATAACAAATGAAACATGTTGTAGTTTGTAGCTAAGCTGTTGTGACGAGAGTTCCTATGACTTGAAGTCAAGAAGTTGTATATAGTGTATAGGAACTACTATCAAAAAAGGTTCTATTTTTGTATTAAGTACATTCAATTGTTATTATGTAATTTGGGCATTATGTATTGAGTGATACCAAAGCTGTTGTGACGGGAGTTCCTGTGACTTGAAGTTAAGAAGTAGTATATAGTGTATAGGAAATGGTATCAAAAAGCTTATATTTTTGTATTAAGTAAACCCAATTTTTATTATGTAATTTGGGTATTATGCATTGAGTTGTGATGGGGACCCGCTGCCACCGGGACCTGCTCCCAATTGTAGCGTTTATGTGAATAATAATAATAAATCTTAGAAAGAAATATAGCATGTTTGCCTGCTAATCTTAAGGGTGCAACAGAGGGAGGGAGAGAGAGAGAGAGTCCCTGACACGGAGTAAATCTCTCCTTTATCCACTTTAAAAGAAGAGAAGACTTACTTACCCCACCGCAGCAGTTTTCGACACGACGAGAGGAGAGAGAGGGAGAAGAGAGAGGGTGAGAGAGACGAAGAGAGTGATGGGAGAAAGGTGGATTTCGGAGTTTCGCAAATGTACCATTAAAGGAAACTTCTCATCGGACATACTTCACATCCTTTCTCTTTCAACCCTGGTAAATAGGATGGGCTCTATCTCTTCTCTTCCTATTATCCCTTTCTTCGTGTATATCCTTTTTCTCCTCTTTAAAATAAAAACTTCGCCTTTCGACCGTACCTAGTTTTTCACCCTCTTCCTCCCTTTCTCTCTCCATCTCTTAACGCCCGTTTGCTATCTCTCTTCCTCGCCAAGCAAAATAGCGCAACTAAGTTTTCCTCGCGCGGACACATTTTTTCTCCGACGCTGTTCGTGTCGTACTTAGTCGCCGTCCATTTAAGTTGGGAAAGAAGAGGGAGAATGGGGGAGGAAAACGAAAGTTTAATTATTGCAAAAGTAATGCGAAAAAGATTGGGAGTATCTGGGGCGGATTAAGGGAAGGCATTGAGATTACGGGGCTGAAATGTGGAAGTAAATGGCCCGCGAAAGAGAAGGTTTTTCCGAAAGTTAGAAGGTTTTAAAATCCGACGAAAATTTTGGTATCTTCTTAACATCTACATAGGAGCGGCAGATAAATTACCTTGCGGACAAAAATTCGGTATCATATAAACTACGGTATTAAAAAAATATTTCCACATGGAACAAGCAAAATAATTTTATCTCCAAACCTATATGAGGAATGATTTTATCCTAACATATAGGATCGCGTTGTATCTGAATTTGAGAGCGTGGTAAACAATAATAAATATATTTAATAATTATCGCTGAGACTACGACGGTGTTTATAGTGAAAACATCTCCTCCTTATCCTTAATTTTTGAGTTAAGATTAATTTTATCTACTGATAATAACAGCGTTGCTATCGAAACAATTGTTTAGTTTTTAAAAATATGTTGCTCTATTTAGAGAACGACTGAATAAGGTACTGAGTACGTAGACGAGTTTCGGTTTCTATGATTTCTTCCTTTATCTCTTTTTATTTTAAATTTGAAAATGTTGAGCGTGTATGGGTTGGTGCGTGTTGGTGAATGGCAGGCCCGATCTAGGTGCTTTGTTTCTGTCACACTAGATCATAGCGAACGATCACTTTCTATAAAAGCTGTTAAAATTACTATTCATCTTAATTTTGTTATCACTACTATTATTATTTCTTTCCTACACTTATATTCGTACTAGCTAAACATTTAAAAAAAATTATTGGCTCTCTAAATTCATGAATTAGGGCAAAGGAGGATTTTTTTTGTTGCAATAATTATTTGATTGATCTACCATAGATGAAATAAAACTTTCGCAATTTTATAATTTTTATCGCGTTTAAAAATGTGCTTATACATGATAATACACATGAGATGTCTTTTCGTTCAGTGTTCTTATTTTTCCGATTTTTTTCTCGCGTCGCCAAAGGGGACTACACCATGGAATCGAGATATCCATATTCTTTTTTGTCGGGTCAATGAACCGCCTTTATCCCTGCGATACTCTCCAAGGCTCTCACATCCTTCTTCACCTGAAGAGGTGATGAAACACGAAACTCTGGTTGGTGAACCTCTCTCACAACCCCACCACCTACCTTCCACACACGTCTTTTTGTCCCATTGACCTCATTTTTCTTCACCTTACGAGTTTCCCATCCAAATTCACCCCCTCGCCACACTCCTCCATCTGGCGTCTTTCTACTCCCTTCCACATTGAACCCATTTTCGTCCGACCCAATACTGCCACGCTATCTATGATATATGGATCCGAAAACTGACATTCCTGGACGTCCTCGATTGGGGATTTCGGATTTCCCATTGTGACCGAGGCCATTCCCTCTCTCTTTCTCTCTTTTCCACGTTCTCCGCCTATTTCTCGCCTGCGTGCGTGCTCTCTAACCCGGCCCTTGCTCCCGAAATTCAATCTCTCTCTCTCTGTTTCTACTCGTTGCGCTCCTCCGAAATAATCCCAGAGGAACCTTTGTCCTAATCCTCGCCTTTGGCATAGACGCTGCTCACTTACTCGCCAGAGGGCTGGGATTTCAGCCAAAGGTTTCTTCCAGCACGAGAGGGGTGAAGAAAGCAAAAATGGCGTTTGGCTCGGAATGAAAGCAGGGGAAAGAAAAGGATAGCGATGCAAGAAAGGAAGGGAAGCGGCGATCGATAGAGTGGAGTTAGGGTCGAAACGTAGAAGCTGCCAAATGATAGGACAAATAAAAATCCAACAGGGTTTGATAGAATACGCATTAATTGGAGATTAATATTCTGGCAAAGATCGCAAATTATTACGGTATTTTTCGTAAGTGACGCGTTTAAGCAGAACTTCCTTATTGATGCAGTATATTTATTATTTTTTTAATGTTCTGGTAGCAATATTTCAAAAAATGTTTTCAGTTTTTCTTTTAGAGTGGATATGAATGCCTCTTAACTTAATCAAACTACCTCTAGTTGATGGAATAAAGCGATCCGAAGATCCTATGCAGACAGGCATAAGCTGTAAAGTTAGGAATAATTTTGAAACCATAAAAACGTCTGCTACGACCGGGAATCAAACCCGGGTCTTCCACTTGCCGGGCGGATCCGCCGGGTTCGATTCTCGGTCGTAGCAGACATTTTTCTCGTTTCACAATTATTCCCTACCTCTATTTTATTAAAATTTTTCGTTTTTCCTCAATCGTTAAAACCATCTACACAGGTTTTATCATTTCAATGGGTAGATTTTGTCTAATTAATTTAGCATGCCTGGTAAGTTCTGTGATGCTATTTGTAAACTTCAGTTATTGTTCGCTTTTTGGAAAAAAAGTCCAACAGACAAGACTAGTCTTCATAAAATTTGGATTCTTATCCTACATCTTATGCAACTCGGATAACTTACCCTCATAATGGGAGAGGGCACGAATCTTATGGTAGTGATTCCGAAACACCGTTAGCCAATTTTACGATATTTATGTGTGACTTTTAAAATTCGCTCAAATATTTGTTGTAATTTGTTAAGAGCTTCCGAAAAGAAATATGGAGGTGTATCCAATTTGCGTTCAGCATTCCCATTAGGTTCATAAGGGACGATAGATTTGTAGTTGTAATGCGCAGCTAGTTGACGCGGCAGCTCATTTGTTATTGGCGTTATTTTTATTAGAGATTTTCTGTGTATGTATCACGCGAATCGTTCGAAATTTATCCACGGAAAACTTACATATCAATAAAATATTTAATCACACCCTCTCGTCTCATTATCTTATTCTTCAGATCCCACAAAAACTATATACGCTTTTATAAAGAAAATATTCCATAAATTTGAAAGATATGACCTGCAACGCTGTTGATAAAAATGAACTATGTATTTTTAAGGGAAAATGTGACATATTTTGGGTTTAACCCTAGGAAGAACATCTCATATCTTAAATTCCGTCCTCCCCTTGAGAAAAAAAGCAATCTTCCGATATGATTTCAAAATATAAAAAATCTCTTGTATGTACTATGAGCATTGCTTAAAATTTTTTTCGATCCTTAATCATAGGAAAGCAGCCTTATTTAATTTATTCGTTGTCCGAAACTCGACCTGTTCTCTCGTCATGCCTCTGCAAACTTAGTCACACTCTTTCCATCCCGCCGCTCTTTCCTCAACTCAAGGCAAAGCGATTCTTATCAGGTTTGCAGCAGAAAGCCTTCGCTCTGAACAGTGTCAACGTAGTCACGCTAGCTCGTTCCTATCTACTGCACTCCGTACGGTATCTAATTCTTCAACACATATGTCCAAATTTACAAGGGATAATTTTTAGATTTGGCGTATGATAAATTTAACGGAACGATCGAATTTTATTTAATGGCAGGATCTAAAATAAATAGAGCGTTTTCTAGATAAATTTTATGGTCAACACATGCTTTCTTGATGGAAAGTATTATTTAACATTTGAGATTTTTACCTTGTTTGTAACTAAATTGCGTTTAATGGGTTTCATTTGTATTAAGAATTGATTTTTTATAATGTATTTATGAACACACTTGCTATGATTTAATAAAAAATGTCACGATGAATCTAATGAGAAAATAAACCTTAGCTAAGTTTTATGTCACACATTTATCTATTCATGCGTTTAGCAAACAAGAATGTAATGTTAGTCATTTTGAAATTATTAGCAGGTTAATTTGTAAGGCGTCATTAATAGAATCATGCATATTAAAGTGTCAATAATAGATTCGCGATTAATAAATATTTTCATATTATAACTAAGCATTCTTTCAATTATTGGAGCATAACTTTTACTCTTGTCAAAGATGCACGCTTTAGATATTGCTCTATGGTTACCTGCAATAATATTTTACAGAAAACTTTAATAAGCTTCTACATACTTTTTAAAGTTATTTCCATTCCCTTTATATTCGAGATATAACACGGCAATGATCGTTATTTGCCTTAAAATTTTGAGGAAAACGCAATTAACAGAGACACAGAATAGACTTAAAAGTAATATAATCGCCTTGAATCTAAATTGGACTCTGTGCGCAACATTGGCATTGGGATGATGTAAAAAGCTGTAAAAGCTTTGCGGAAAGCAAACAAAAATAAAGGACCTGAGATAAATTTTAGCGATGACGGGCATCGTTCCGTGCCGTCACGTAGCATTCATTCATCCTGTACCATTTTTTTGTTTACGGCGAGTTCTTTGAGCGTTTTTTATATTTTTTGTAAATTTTCAACTCTTTAGCGGTATTTATTACTTTTCAGTGTTCGTATGGTCCATTTTGTTTGGCTAAAACTTGTTTCCAACATAAGGCTTCTGCAGTATATGACGGGAAATAGATCTGCGTTAAGCTTTACTTTGTTAATCTATGATGAAGCGAGTTTTTCCCGAATGATCGCACATTTTGCTTATGTTATCTCCTGGAGGAGTTCAACTAAAGGTGTTCCTTTTCCAAAAATTATGTTTAAAGAACAATTCTGTATTTTGCTTCAAAATTACGTTCAGGAGATGAGGAGTTACTGAGAATTGCAGATCATGGATCTTTTGTTAATAATTATGCGGTCACTAGCAAATTATTGTATACTTTTTAATTCTGAGAATAGTTTTAAATTGATGAATGTGTTAGTACTTATTCTTTTAATTGTTTTTGTATGTTCTGTTGAAACTGTCTGATTATTCTATTACCTCGTTAGACTTGATGCAAAAATGTCTCGGTAATGTGGCATCATACCTAAGTCCATATATCGTTCGAATAATGACTCGGTTTAGTGTTATTTGTTAGAAGAAGCTCATATACAAAATAAAAATTCATATTCATCTCATAATGAAAATATTTTGCTAACTTTTAAAGTAACATGGACTGAATAGAATATTGAAATTGTGGTGAGATTATTTAGTTAAAAAATCATTCACAAAAGAATTAAAAAAATTTCATCTAAATATCATCTCTGAAAGAAGAGTAATGATTTTTGTTCATCAATCTTGTCTTACTTAGAATATCCAAAATATTTATTGTATTTACATTAGGTTTATTCACTCGCAATTTTTAATCGTTTCCTTTGATGCATATCGATGACCGAAATTTTAAATTTGAAAAATTACCACTTAACTGGAATAATACGATGAGGCCATCGTTCTGAATGAATGATAATATCACTACCCTACGGTGGCATAAATTTCCGTGACAATTTGCTGTACAAATTTTAATTTTGATAGCAATTCTCGCGCCTTGTTTTATTGCGAAAGCGCCTAATTTAATATCCCGCTTATCCGGCAGGCTTGTAGGAAAGTAGAATAAAAAGAGCGGAACAAAAAATTAAAAAATAATTTAGCGTCAACGTGATTCTCGCTTATGGAGTTATAGATATATGAATGTATGTTTGTTTTTTCGAATTATGTACTTTTAAACTTTCAATCATGCTATCAGTAGATGTCGCAGGCTTTTCACACACCCCTTCTTGTGGGGAAGTTGACTTGCATTGGTGTTTTTTCATGGTGTAATTATTTTATCTTTCTAGCTTTTCCCAACGATATATGTCTAATTTTCATTTCCAACTTTATTGTATGTTAAAAATATAATTTATTTTGTAATTTGTACATAAAAATGGTTATTTTGGAAGAGGAGATCGTCTAGCTTTGGGATTCTTAAACTGTTCAATCTGGCGAGTACCAGGTTATTATCTAGTACAGTGGAGTACAACACTTTTACATGGCGGGCCGCATTCGTAGTTATGAATGCATCGGAGGGCCGCATTGGAAGTCACGAGAGCTTCGGCAAGCCGGATGAGTGTTTACATTAGAAGTTGCCAAGGGATTCTGTGGTCTCATATTAGCGAAAATCAAATCTAAATAAATTAATAGTTTTAGTGTTCCACCAGATAAGGTTTTGGCACGATAGTTATAATGAAAAATATGAAATTGTCAATATCAAATTTTGCCGATCACCTTTTCATCATAGCTTCGCGAACCACATAGAGTGCTCTCGGGGGCCGCATTTGGCCCGCGGGCTGCGGATTGGGGACCTCTGATCTAGTATATACTACACTTAAAAAAAGGAGTGATCACAAACAAAATCAAACCAACGTCAAAGTTAAAATAGCAGTTTAAAATACTTGTATCTGGTATCTCCAGTAGCCACAACCAGGTTGTAAAAACAGATGCGAATTTCGGTTACATAGCAGCCGTCTTCAGTGGTAATTCACCGAGAATAGATTTTGAAGACGGTTGCTTTGTAACCAAATTGCGCCTCTGGTATTTTACAAGCATCTTGAGGCTATTGGAGATACCTGAGACAAGCATTTTGTAAATTCTTGTTTTAGACTTTTTACAGCCATAAAACGAGTTCAATAGGTCCCTGTTGAAATTAAAAGTTATTGAGAATGTCCCTTCGTACGTTTAGAAAGTAAACAAGCGAGAAAATTAAGTTAACGGTGCTAGGAAAGGCGATGAGCATCGTGGAAATACACGGTAAGGCAGCCAGAGAGCATGGCGGTGCTCGTGACCACCACCTTGAGAACCCCTTATCTAGTCTCAATATCTCTCTAATAAAACACACCCCTCTGTTTCTTTATAGAAGCAGAAAATACCCTAAACTCCATTCTCTACCGCTCTCTGCTGTCTATCGCATCTATTTCTCTCCCTCTCCTGTATCTATTCCCCTCCCACCATTTCTTTCTGTTCTGTTCTTCTCGTTCTTTCCCTCTCTTGCCTACTCTCTCCCCTGTTTCTCCCTCCCCCACTCCACTCCACACCCTCCCCCACTCCACTCCACACCATCCCCGACTCGACTCCTTCCCCCAATCCGTTCCATCCCCACCTCCCCTCCCTCTCCTAATCCTCTCCTTCCCTCAATCCTCTTTTATATCCTATCGGAAATTTTTATCCATCCTTTCCCGCATAAGGTCATTAATTTCACCGCGAGCGCTATAAAACGTTCACGGAACGAGTGTTCGGCCGTATAGAGAGATGTGGCGGGGAAGAGTGAGAGGAGGGAGCTGGTAGAAAAGAGGGGATTGGAAGGTCCCGAAATGACCGCGGGACAAACGGGACGGCGATAAATTTTCACCCTTTTCGTTCTGTTTTCGATGCGCCGGGATTCTGTTAAAAAAGAAATCCTTCACTCGGTTTGATATCTCCCCTTTTGTGGCGATAGGTCGCTTGGTAAGGAAGGATCTCGCCAAATCCCTTACCTCCCTCTACCTCATCGTTTAAGCTTATTTCTTTATCCCTCATCCCATTCTCCTCATGCTCCTCTCTAAATCTCTCCTTCTTCGCTATTTTAAAACCGTGGATAACTCGTACGAAAATCGTTTCTGTGTGAGGTATGGTGTCGCGACTTGTCGTCACAGAAAATTCATCACTGCAACATGTCGTCACAGATGACAATCGGTACCTGCGACATTTCGCCACACTTTCAAAATGGTAACTGCGACAACTCGTCACACATTTTAATTCGTACCAGAGACATTTCGTCATACATTAAAATTGGCATCAGCGACTTTTCGTCATGGAAAATAATTGGCAACTGCGATTTTACGCCAGAAAATTATTTTCGCCACACATTACTTTTCGTCACACGTAACGTTTGTGGATTCATTCTGGAAACATAGGCTTCATGGTTATCAAGGTACTCGGGACGATAGATATGTTGGAAATTTAAGTACATCCAGCAAGTTTACTTGGAATCGGCACGGGGAGGGGGGAAGAGGGTTCTTTCCGGGAACATGGGCTTCATGGGTATCGAAGTACTCGGGATGATACGTTCGTTGGAAATTTATGTATATCCAGCAAGTTTAATCGGAATCGGCGGGGGGAAAGTGGGGGGGGGGTATAGGGAGTTATTTCCGGGAACATGGGCTTCATGGGTATCAAAGTCCTCGGGACGATACGTATGTTGGAAATTTATGTATATCCAGCAAGATTAATCGGAATCGACGGGGAGGGGGGGGGGAGGTGGAGAGATAGGGGTTTCTTTCTGGGAACACAGGCTTAATGGATATCAAAAATTTAATACAAACTACAAAATATGGTGAGGAGACGACCATCACAGGTGAATCCATGATATTTTAGAAAATATTTCACAAAAGCGACAAAATGGATGAATTCAATTTGCAATGAAATATCGTCTCATTATAATTTCTTTAATACTTAGCCCTAAAACTATTCGAAATATCGGGATTATCATTTATCACATATATTACATATATCAGAAACATTGTTGCATAAGCTGAAATGATGTTTAATATATGTTGCAGGTACCAAATGTCATGGGTAACTAAATTTCATAGGTACCAAATGTCGCTTGTGACGAAATGTCTTAGATACCAAATGCCGCTTGTGACGAAATGTCGCAGGTACCAATTGTCCCTATGACCAAATGTCTGTGACCAATTGTCGTAGTGACGAATTTTATGTGACGAAAGGTCGCTAAACCTGAGGTATAAGCAACACCAAAATGCTTATTTCGCGGTGTTCGTTATTTTTCACATTATCTTCCGGTTTGTTGCTTACGTTGCCGTTATGGAAGACTTTTATAGCCATTGATCACTCATTCATAGGAAGCTTTAAACGTTCAAGTTTTGGTGTGCAGTATATTTTTATTGTTCAATACCTTATTGCATAATTTTACTCATTTGCGTCGTTTTCATTGTCATTCAAGCTATGCCACCAATATTTGCACCAACTTTTCTGTCCTTTTACTGATTGATTTTTAATATTATTCAGTGTACTCTCGGTATAAGAGCAAAAGTTTGGAAAACAGACTGTGTATAATAGCGGCCCGAGTTCTATTCCACGAACATTCAATCCCTTATTTTATCGAATTTGGAAAGGGCACAACGTATTTTATTTTTGCATTTTCAAATTGCTTTCGATCGTAGTACAAATTTGGGACTAGAATGAAAGAATGCCGGAAAAAATAAAAATCCATTTTCCTGCCGTCGCTTTTCAAAATCGTGCCGAATTGGTCGACAGATTTGTTTTTTAAAACGAAGTTTATTTTATTTTTTTAACCCTGGAGGACGTGCAGCGTACTTTTTTAACGTAAGGACCCGGGTTGGGTGTTTTCTACCCTAAAGCTGAAGATCTTAATACATTGCGTCAAATAAATTAAAGTTAAATTAATTTTTCTATTTATTAATAACATTTTCATTCACATTTTCTTCAAAATAAACTAGCATTTTGATATTTTTTGAACCAGCTGTTACAAACTGGCGAAACATGTTGTTTGCATATCAATTTGTTACATTTCTGGCAAGAAGTTCCTGTCTTTTTATCTTACTTTTTTGGGGAATGTTTGCATCTTTTTCCCTTGTTTCTTCACATATTCCCACCTCAAAGACGTCTGGTTCGACTCCACAGATCAATTGTTGATGTAACTATTTTTGCCCGAGAAGCAAATCGTTCTTTAGTGATCTCAAGGGAGATACTTTTAAGAAATTCTCCTATAAAAAACAAGTTTAGAACTTTCGTTGTTAGCCTTATAAATCACTAACGAATTAGTTCCTGCAATGTTTAGAAATCCATAAAACACCGTCAGTGGCCAACGTGATGATTTTACGAACACTGAATATGTTTCACACAACTGATCTACGGTTTCCACTTCCCTTTTAGTTCCGTTATAAATAAATTTCATCAACGGGAAATCCAGTAAATCTTATATACCTACACTACAAGTACATTGGCACTACAATTTTACAAAAAATTAATTAGTTTTTACCAAGTCTCTCCAGTATTACTTTTGTTCTGCATGGACGCGCGTATGAAAAATGCCCATTTTCTACTTTCAGTCTCAATACTCATAAGCAACTGGTCATAGGAATAACAAAACACTCTAGAACTAACAGGGAGAATCCAAATGGAAGGTATTGGGGGTTAGACTCAAATAACGCCGATGGATCAAAAGATAAACGCTTATCTTTTCTGTTTGGGTATTTTTTACCCAGACGCTCGTCCTCCCTGTATAAAAAACAGCTGCATTGTTATTGATTTCGCGAAATTATATACATTAAAGTAGATGGAAATGAAAAGCGAGAAAAAATTCTTGAATTTTTTCTCAAAAGGATTTTTTCTAATGAGTATTCAATATACCTTTAAATTAAATTTTAGTATAATCGATTTTACTAACCAATAGAGAAATACAAATTGATACACTATTGAAGAAACATTGTCAAGAAGGGAGAGAGGGTGAGAGAGGATGGGAGAGAGGGAGGAAGAGAGGGAAGGAAATAGAGAGGGAGAGGAGGGAGAGAGAGGAAGGGAGAGACAAGAAGGGAGAGAGGGAGGAAGGGAAGGTGTGAGAGAGGGAGAGATGAAGAGAGAGGGAGGAAGGGAAGGAGTGAGAGAGGGAGAGATGAAGAGAGGAAAGATTGGAAGGAGTTAGAGAGGGAGAGATGGGGAGAGAGAGGAAGAGAGGAAGGGGAGAGAGGGATGAAGGGAGAGGGAGAAAGGGAGGGAGAAAGGGAAGAAGGGATAAAGGGAGGGAAAGAAGAAGGAAGGGAAGGAGAGTGAGAAGGAGGCAGGGACGGTCGTTTGTCATTAACAGCGTTTGTAAAGTGTAGTAATTTAATTAAGTTATTTTCCATTTTAACAAAAGTTTTTATTTTGAAAACCAGGAAATAATAGATGTACTTTAGATGTCCAGTAATTTTTACAGGTATTTGTGCTGGCATTAAAATAGCTTCTTAAAAGTTAGCTGTGATTTTTTGCCATACAGGCAGTTTATATATATATATATATATATTCTTAATTCATTTTATTGTAAATATTATTATGTTTATATATATATCACCTTTAAATAATTATATTATACATTGCATTATGGGCATTAAGAAATTTTATATATACGGAATTTTTCTGACACTCCTTAGAGCAGTGCTTCTGAACCTTTTTTCCTCCATGGCACACTTACATACGAGTACTTGCTCAAATGTCGCAGCACACTAAACCGTATCCTTGTTAGTTTCACTGTTTTAACGCACATTTTAAAGAAGAAAACACTAAAAGTAGAATAAAAATGTTCAATACTGCCATTTTGTTAAAATAACATTTAACGTATTAAATTATTTTGTTGGAAATTAAGTACATACATAATGTAATATTACAAACATTTTCATTCTACAATGTGTGGTGGCACACCAAGGGCTTCCTCGCGGCACGCCAGTGTGCCGTGGCACACCGGTTGAGAAGCTCTGCCTTAGAGTATTGGAGTGCGCTGAATTTAAGTTAATATCCTAACTGCACGTTGGAATATTTTCCACACAGAATCAGGCATTAAAGCGCGCACAGTACAAACGTTATAAATCGTTCCGCCAAACAAGACAAGTAATATCAAATTTATCTTTCAAGAGGATTTCGTAACGTTAAACGGATTGACAAGACGAAAACTCACCATAATTCGAAGCGTTTCAACTTGTTTATTTGTTTACTAACAAATATTTGCTTGAAAATTTGAAACCTTATTTATTGGTCCATACACTTTATAGGATTAAACTGACATAACGTCATCAATAATCGCTGGGACTGCCAATGCCTCCCTAAACTCGTTATACGAAGAGAAACCAGAAAAAAGTAAAATTTTCTTTTTTAAAATGAAACTCCATAAATCACATAATAACCAACTTGGAACAAAGTATACGCGTCCTATATTTCTCCATTAAAATAAAATATAAAACCTTTCTTTTTTTGTCGCCATTTCCCTCTTCTTTCAGAGAGTCATATTAAATTCTGACTTCTCCTTCACGGCTGAATTGTCTTACATTAATCCAAGTTAGGGTTAAAATTCTGTCTCTCTATTGTATTTGTGTTCTTTCTTAGATGTGATCCTATTAAAGATCTAATTATTTTTTCTCATTTGTTAGATCTTTCGCTGTTCTGTCATGTATTTAGGTACAGTCATTTTCATGTCTTTCTTCAAATGGAGCGGCGGCACATTCGCCGCTAGTGGACATCAAACTTCTTTTACTGCCTATACATTCCATGACTGAGCTTTGTGCTACTATGAGAAATTTTACGGTCATCATTCTAAATAACTATGAGCAAATAGAAACGCAAGAATAGGGTTTCGCCTCACGCCTTTACGTAAAACACTGTAGCTGCTCTATTTAGGCGCATTTAAATAGACAGTTTTTCGGGGAAAATCCTCGCATTACTGTGACGCCGTGGCCACCGCATTCCCCGGTCCTAATCCCCTAGAAAATGTGTGGGGCCTTATGGTGAAGGAGTGAGATTTCGCCGGCGAGAAGACGGAGGAGGCATTAGAAAGAAGCCCACGTAAGAGATATTTGGGCTACTCTCTGATGTTTATTCAGAATTTAGTGACGTCAATGCCTTCAAGGCTATTATCTGTTATTGATAATAATGGAGAAATAACTAACAATAAGTATTAAAAACAATTTTTAAGCCTGTTTTTTCTTTCGCATGACCCGATTCTTGCGTTTCTATTTGCTCATCGTTATTTAGAATGATGACCGTAAAATTTCTCATAGTAGCACGAAGCTTAGTCATGGAATGTATAGCCAGTAAAAGAAGTTTGATGTCCGCTAGCGGCGAATGTGGCGCCGCTCCATTTGAGGAAAGACTAATGAAAATGACTGTACGTATTTTTATGTGAAATATTTACTTTCTCTGAACCGTAGGACGTATTGGTTTTATACTATGCATATCTCTACAGCATAAAGAAGGCCAAAAATCTGCAAAAAATTCATAAATCCCTTACCAAAGCTATCTACTTACTAATAACTTTTGAGAAAGTATGTGATTCATGATGACGAGAAATTAATAATATTGTTTTTAAGTACCTAGGTAATTAAATTTAAACAAACTGCTAGATGTCTTAATAAATATATTTTCTTTTCATATTGATTTATTATTTCGTAGAAAATTATAATTTATATGCATTTTTTCATTCTATATCCCAGATAACTAGTTATACATGATACAGTTATTAATTCATCTAAGCAAAACCATTGTCTTTTTGTAAAATCTTAAATTATTCTTGTCTGTCATACAAGCATAGCATGTGTAACCAAAATACCCAGAAATAAGGCATAAGCGATAAAAGAAATATAATATAAGCCATTTTCGTTACTTAATGATAGTTTTTCAGAGGCATGTAGAATTATAATCGTAAACATTATGGTGTAGGCATATTAAGAGAGAGAGGGGGAGGGAGAGGGGGAGGGAGAGGGGGAGGGAGAGGGTGTGGGAGAGGGAGAGGGGGAGATGGAGGGAGGGGGGAGAGGGGGGGGAGGGAGAGGGAGGGAGAGAGGGAGAGGGAGAATGTGAGGAATCTTGGCAGATATATGATGGCAAAGGTCCTTGTAAACATCCAAGGAAACACATGGGGAAAACTTTGTTTTATTGAGTAATGAATTATTAGCTCGGACGCGAGTGACTCTCTGAACCTAATAGGTCCTGCCTAAAGAGTCATCTAGGGTAATAGAGATATAGGGAGGCATATTAATTGGGAGACGCAAAGCAAATGAACTTCTTCAAAGGATCCAAATGTAACATTCATTATTGTCAACTATTCTTTAGTGTCATTCTAAAAATGGTGATTATATTTTGAACTATAATAGTTTTAAAACATATCTTAGCTAATAATCGACGCATCATATTGCAAAAAGCAATTTTAATTATTTGTCACTTGTGGCTTAATGCTGTCGAATTGAATTGTGCTCAAGGCAATAATAAATGATGAGAATAAATACTAAAAGTGGCATGGCTTGTAAAGGTTTACATGTATAATTAAATGCGGGATAAAAACATACTCTGTCGGTGAAATTTTAATTTTAACAGCATAAAATCAATCGCTTTTTATAAAATCTTTTAAATAATTTTGAAAGGTAAATTAAAATATCACAAAGAGAAGTTTACTATTAACGAGGAAAATTTGTTTATAAATCTTAGAGAAAGTTTGTTAATTTTTCTCTAGACCGAAAAAATCTGAATGAAGTTAATTATAAATAATTCTAAAAAAGCAGGAGAAAAATTCTGCCTTGACTGGGAATCTAACCCGGGCCTTCTACTAGCCGAGCGGATATTCTACCACTGAACTACCGAGGCAGTGTATGTATAATATCCACCCGGCAAGTGGAAGGGCCGGATTCGATTTCCGGGAAAGGCAGAGTATTCCTCCTGCTTTTTCAGTATTCTAAGTGTCCAGAATATGCCTGTATAGAACATTCACCAACACTTTTATTTGTGTAAAGCTAGTCATAATTTATATCCCGTTCCAGTCAGAGAGTAAACATTTTGAACGATCGTATTAATTTATAGGTATCGATGCTTTTACCGAGGCAATATTTTTCCGCTCTTCCTTCTTCGGAAATGAAATATTCTCTCGGATTCTTAATTACACGATAATATATCTCTCATTCTATGACAAGTTCTTCATTAAATTGAAGCGAATGTAAAATGGATATTCACTCTTTTAAAAAATTATAACATCTAATTTTAAACTGAACGAATTGAGGAAAAATAATAAAAATGGCTCGTCTGCGATCATTAATCTACTTTGCATGTAATAAGGAGAGCAGATTCAATGGTACCATTCCATTTTTTACGGCGCGTAATTTATTTAAACTTAAAAGACATTGAATAAGGACGTCAGTTTTCTTTTGAAGCCTCCTGCTACAAAATATATTCGACGATCGTTTTCGTATCATTTCATACCATTTAATTTTCCTTAAAAGACAATGTTTTCCCCATTTATTTAATCCGAGTGGCAACTGGACCAAAGGTTGTTTGATCCAAGCTCCAGCAAAACTGCGCAAAAAGTTATTGCATAAAAAACGCCATTTGGAATTTGTTTTTAACTCGATAAGAAAGCGATTTTTTTAATTGGCTCACCGCTGATAATATTCACGCTTCTCTTGTCCCTCATATAGGAGTTGAATGTAATAAGAGACTATATAGCTTTAATTTTGTCCTTAATAAAGTCGTTTGTCTGTGTGTAATACCCGATAGAAATGCTTTCAGGAACATGCGTTCTAATTTGAATCGAGGCTTATTAATTTCGCCGTAAGTACTGCAGGCAGGAATGATATTACTCATGGCAGGAGATTGATATGGGAGAGGGAAATGGATCGTGTGCCAATCATTAAGACCCTTATTGACTCTTGGAACTGAACTTTCCAGATCCTCTGCGCTTGCAGAACTTGTTATCCCTTCAACTTCTGCCCTTTCCTATCGCAGTGTCATGTAGTTGACCTTACTTCAGCGCAGACGACCCAAATGCCCAACATCTCTCCGCAGTTCTTACGGAGATCCTCAGTTGAAACTTTTCCTTCCTCACCAGGAGTTCAGCCTAGCTGCGAAATTGCTTCTCTTGATTGCTATCCCGCGTGACCTGGTAACGAACCCACATTCAACGCGATAAAAGACTTCGGATCTTCCATCAGGGCACTAGTGACGCATGAATTTTACGTGGCCTCTTGTTGGATCCGTGGGTGAATTTGATTTATTTTATTTTTAAACGCTGGTTGCCCGGATTGGAAATTTTCCTCACCTGGTGTCATAAAGATTTGCCTTTCACAAGCTTTGAATTATTTTTAACAATTGATTTTAGCTTGATAATTTACGAAATTGTATTAAAAGGAACAAAAATAGTCTCAAAAATTACAAATTTGCATAGGTGAAAATGACAATTTACATAACACGAATTATTTTAAATCGAATTATTTTAAATTATAAATAATTTTTTAATAGGAGTGAATGCAAAGCATTGCTAGATTCAACGCCTACAAGATACATTTAATAAACTACAATGCAAAAAGTTGGTGAGGGTAACAATGAAATAATACATCAGAAATAGAATGGCCAATTGTATTACGAAAATAAAAATCGCTGATGGCAGTATTTTCACAACACGGGAATTCACCAAAATGCATACAAATACATCCGGGTGATGATGTTAACTTGTTCGCCAAGATGTTCTCACTTAAGTGCATTTTATTTATCCACCCTTTCTCTTATATAACGAAGCATACGAATACGTGGAAAATATTTCCGTGAAAAAATGCGAGAAAAAAATTGTCGGGAGACGGCTTAGAATTAAAGCAAAATATAAAATTAAAACGGAGCGTGATTAGTGACCCAATAATAATGTTTGCGGGAAATTATTAAGATAGACCAAGAGAAAATTGATAAGCGGAGCATTGGAAGTTAATGCAGAGGTTTCACGTTAAAAGGAAAAAATGCAAACGGACGGGTAGGTTTCATCCAAGTTAATTTAAAAAAAACTGGAGAATCGGACGGATGTTACCCACAATTAGCGGCGGAGCGTAAATACTGCAGTAGAATTGACGAGCGTCCATCTGGACGTTTGTTATGACCCTCGGCCATAAAAAGGTGTACCTGCTACATTAGTATTAGTCCCATTGAAAATCTTTCTCTTCGATTGTGAATTTTCCGGATCCAAATTCTCGCCCACAAAAAAGACGGCCGTATTCGTTAAAACGGCCATTTCTCCGGATCCAAATTTTTGCCTACAAAAAAGACGGTCGTATTCATTAAAACGGCCATTTCTATTCATTTGCGGTCACCTGTATCTCGCCTAAAATGCGCCGCTCTTTAACTCTCATCCATCCTCTCCCTTTTTACTTTCTCATATACGTAGTATATTGTGTGTGTTGTTATCGTGAAAAAATTCGACTTCGAGATTTTGATGGAAATACACGTTTTAGGTGTCCTCGAGTCCAAAATGTGGTTTTCGCCATGCCGTCTGTCTGTCTGTCGGTCTGTTCGTTGTTCCAGGGCTCAAAAGCTTTAACGAAATCGAATGATATTTCGTATTTATGCAATATATCATCTTTTGCAGATCCTCTTTTCATAAAAATGATATTGCACAAAAATAAAGGGTAGTTTATTCTTGCCGATTTTTAGAAAAGTTTTATTTACTCAAAAATGGCTACAGAGAATTTGATTAAAATCATACTAATTGTAGAGCCTGACCTCTTAAATAATACTACGTAAGCTATATATCTCTTGAACACTCTATATGTCGTACAGTGACATTACAATGTAAGCTAAGCTACCTTGCCTAAGCCTTATGACGTCACGCCTCCGCCGCGATCAATTCAAACTCTTACTACAGTCTTACGGTTAAACTAAATCGAATGATATCTCATATTTATGGATAATATTATTCATAAAAGACATTCTGAAGAGATAAATGATATTGCGCAGCAATTAAGGGTACTTTATTCTTGGATATTTTGAAACTAAATTCGATTTACTCAAAGACGGCTCTAAGGATCTCGATTAAAATCCATCTAAACGTACAGCCTGGTGTCACAAATAATAATAACTAAGCCACATGACCCAAAGAGTCAGAGGGGAGAGTTAATTTCGGGGCAAAAAGCGTAGTGAGATCAAACGTATATGAGAAAGTTTGTGCAATGTACATTGCGTCGTTTATTTTTGTTTATTTCGCTCTCACTATTTCTTCCTATTCCCATCTCGTTTCACCTCTTACCCTAATTTTGTATATCCAACTCTTTGAATTTCATATTTTATGAACGCTAGGGAGATTCGTTTTGATTCTGGATCACGTGCGCTTTAAAAATGTGGAACTCTTGTAAGGGAATAATTTTCTTCTAAAACTACCGCAGAAGAAAATCTCTCCAACTGCTGCTAACATTGAAGAAGGACGTTTAAGTGCACCGGACACTGGCTACCTGCAAATAGTGCCCGGGTTGCGATAGGAGAGAATGATGCGTTCCCCTAGTCCGCTGAAATCGTTCAATGATATAAAATTATAGGATAAAATATGTATCAACTCGATTTTTATCGCCGTTGCTATGTTAAATTGCTCGCAATATATCGATAACTGAGAAATATCCAATACAGTATATTTTTTCATTTTTCACGGGAAAGACTAAAATACTTTGATTGTACACACTTTATGAAACCTATGGCTATGTGTTCGTATTTAGGTGGATTTTTTCCACGCTCCCAGTATAACTAATGCGTATAAGTGTCTTAATTTCCTGTCCTCTTCTGACGCGATTCAATTTCTGAGTTCCACTCAACCATATGCGCAGTATTTTGTTATATTTGCGACTTCGGCCACCCTTTATGTGCTAAAACTGTAAGTAATATCTCGAATTGCACGGGAATGAATTAAATTTGCCAACTCTGTGTTCAAACATACTAATTAAATTTTGTTGATGTAAGGTCCAATTCAATTATCAAAGTTCATATAATTACCAATCATTAAATTTAAAAAAAGTGTTAAGTTTAATTGAACAACTCTCAGAACGGCACTGTTTTCCTGAGTAAATTACATAGCTGTTGTAGGGCTAAGTAAGGGCCACAGAAAATTATTTCAGTAATGGTATTTTACGAAAAGAGTGGCCTTAATATTATAATTGCCAATCACGAATGTAACTTCCTACATTTTTAAGAATAAAAAGAATTACGCAGGAAACGACCAGTTCTTATGGCAACATAATATCAGTTACAATAAAGCGTTAAAACTCTCACTGGCTCTTTCATTTTTATAAATGAAGATAATTTTGTGTAATTTTACAACACTGATAAAATATTATATATATATATATATATACAGGGTGTTTCAAAATTATGTATACACAATTGAAAAATTTATATTTCGTGAACCAAATGTACAATTTGCACAGTGTTTCTTTTATTTTAATGCTTAAATGCATAATAATGTTTGCAATGAACAAAACTCAAGTAAGATATTCAAAATGTCCACCACCAGCACTGATACATAAGCGACATCTCTCTTTAACAAAATTACATACTACAGTGCACAAGTCAGTAGAAATTTTGTGTGCTTCTTGCTGTATAGCCATATACAGATCCTCCAATGTTTGCGGTTTCTGACCGTAAACTTTATCTTTCAAGTATCCTCATGCAAAAAAATTTAGTCTGGAGACCTTGGAGGGTATTTAAAAGAACTCCTCCTGCGACCTATCCATTGCTCAGGAAATTCATTGTTCAGGTACTCCCGCACAGTTGTATGAAAATGTGGGGGTGCACCATTCTGTTGAAAATACAACAATGTATCCGGAAACATGTTTCTGATATTAGGTACTGCATAATTTTTTAACATATCAAGGTAACTTTCTCCATTAACAGTGCCATTGAATCTGTAAGGTCCGATTATTCCACGAGAGGAGAGTCCCATCCACACAGTAAAACCTGGTAGATTGACATCTTTCTCCAATGTGAAGTGTGGATTTTTACCTGCCCAGTAAACGCAGTTATGACGATTCACATGGCCATTCAGCTTGAAAATGGCTTCGTCTGACCATACAATTGAATCTTTAAAAGCATCGATTCCACCATTATTCCACGAGAGGAGAGTCCCATCCACACAGTAAAACCTGGTAGATTGACATCTTTCTCCAATGTGAAGTGTGGATTTTTACCTGCCCAATAAACGCAGTTATGACGATTCACATGGCCATTCAGCTTGAAAATGGCTTCGTCTGATCATCGATTCCACCATTTTTTCGAATGTACCACCCACAAAATTGTGTTCGTCGATCTGGATAATCTTCTTGGATTGAATGCAGTAATTGAGGTATAAATGCCTTGAATTTTATGTCCATCAGGATTCTAAAAACACTTGTATGGCTCAATTGTAGCTCACGTGAACACTGTCTTGTATGATTGTTTGAATGCCCAGCCAATTCGCCTCTCTTACAGCACAAATGGGTATCTCAGAGGTAGTGCAATGAATAGCCGGGGAAGGGAAACCCGGTACCGGCATTTGCCTGCTCTTACGAAGAACACCAGGGGGGTCAACAGCTTAACGTCCCTTTCGAAGGACGGAACAGCTGAATTTGCGCGGTCTCCTCAAACCACACAGACAGGGGGCCGGGCGACCTTGGAAAAATCCTACTTGCGCAGGATTCGTACCCGATGACTTTTTCAAGCATCGGGCGAGTAGCAGCCAGCGTCTTAACCACTACACCACCGGCACCCCATGTCTTGTAGACTTCCTTGGGTAGCGGGTAATTGCATCTCTGACAGCTTCAACATTTTCGATACTTCTTGCCTTTCTTTTCCGCCCACAGCATGTCTTGTTGATATTGTTCACTGTTCCATGTTCCTCAAATTTATCACGCAGACGGGTAATCGTTAGACGAGTTGGTGCTTTTGTTCCATATTTTCTTTCCCATGCACGCTGAACGTCTGTGACGTTTTCAAATTTCCAATACCATTTTAGAATTAACTTTCTCTCATTAAAACTCATCTGAACGTTCTCCATCGTTTCCATGGATATTTGTAAATAATCAAACATTGTTAAAATAATTAATTTATTTTGTTTTAAAATAAAATAAAAATTGTGCAAATTGTATATTTGGTTCACGAAATATATATTTTTAAATTGTGTATGTATAATTTGGAAACACCCTGTATATATATATATATATATATATATATATATATATATATATATATATATATATATATATATATATATATATATATATATATATATATATATATATATATAAGGTTTGGAATGAAAAGAGTGACAAAATATATTTAAATATATTTATGCATGTTGCACGTCTGCTATTTCTTAGTGGATGAGTGGATTAAGTCAAGGATTTTGGAGAGAAGAGTGGGTTCATTAGGTTGAGTAACGAGGTTTATTCCGTTATGGAGATCTCCCAGATGAATCTAGCGAGTTGATGAAATCTGGGGGTTGCGAAGATTGGGGAAAGCGTTATGTTCTTCCACCACGGCGATTAAGGGATTAATTAGTTTTGAGAGAGACGCTAAAAGGTGGAAATTGGGATGCGGTTATACTACCGGCGACTTTTGCCTCTCTAAAATAGCGAATGGGAAGATATTAGGTTGGGTTAAAATTTTACGAAAGTGTAGTGATAGGTTCAAATGTTCATATTGAAGAAGGAGGACTTCACACGAAAATTGATTTGAATTCGTCTATTCTGAATGATCTATATTGAATGTTCTTTGAGATGGAACGAATCGTTTGGAAAAAGAATTTCCGAAATTATATCTTTAAATATTTTACCAAATAATGAAGATCTTATGTAAAATAATAACATTAACATTGTATAATTGTATATACATATATACATTCATTCATGTATATATATTTTTTTCTAATCTTATAAATATTTTAGTGTGTGTATGTGTATATGTATGTATGTTCTTATACGTTTTTACACCGTTGAAGCTATCCAATTCAAAAGTTTCATGGGCTATCCAATGGACCAAAGGAAGAACATGGTCTAGATTTGTAGACAGTGGGGTCTCTTATACCCCATGGGTTCAACAAAATACAATTCCCATAAGAATAATAAATGGTGTCCGTGGCGCGCCTTAGAGGAAGAATAGCCAACGCCAAGATAAAGGGTACAAATGGATTCATGCCTAAATATAGTCTATGAATACTATTAAAGTGAGTCAAATGATTTTTAAGGAATATAAGAACATTGTTATCTTTTACCATTAACATTGAAATATTTATTGCAACATAAATCGATAAATCTACTTACATTTGTTCGGTAACCAAGATGTTGTTTATTGTTTAAGTTTTGGCTAATGCTATTGACATAATCCACATAATTTTACTGCTGCTTTAAAGGCTTCAGTGCATCTATCCATGTGAATATTAAATAAGACGTTAATGCGTAATTATGTTAATGATAAAACTTTACAATACAATACATAAAATAGTAAATGTCAATGTAAGCCTCGCTTGCGTAATTAAGGAATGGGGAACGTTTGGTAAACTTGTGGTACCCAACAGAGAAAGTAAGTAAATTTCAGAATTTATTGTATTTGTTTTATTGAAATATGACATCAAAAGTGATATATCAATAAAAATAATAAATAATAAAAATCGTTTTTCTACTTAAAAGAAAACTTTTCCGAGCGAATCCGGGCGTTTGAGCTAGTATATTATAACCGCCGTGTCTCTGCCTGCGTCTGCATCTCTGCGTGCGTCCCTGCCTGCCTGCGTCTAATGCCTTCCGGCATGAACGCAAATAAACCGGGAACGTTCGGCTTGATTTTTACGAATCTTTCGCCTGAATACTCTGCTTGAACTCCTACAGGTTTTAAGTGGGTAGTCGTCCTCCAGAAAGGCATGAGTTCAATACCAGGATAGTTTTCGTTTTTTCATTTTATCGTAATCGGCTAGAATACGATGTATAGACCTTTATTCTTTAACATTTAAAAATATCTAAAGTTCGACACTTTGACTCAAGATTTATGGCATTTCACGCAAAAATAAATGAAGATTCTTATTTTTACCGCCGATTTTGTTGTTTAATTCGTGTTTTCTCATATTTTAAGTTAATACTCGATTTTCTCCGGGTTTTCGACATTTCAAAAAGGAGGTTGCAAGGGTAGCCAGAATTGTTCATCTCGGATTTTTGCATTGTTGTACTCGGGCTTCAAGTGCAATTGCACTAGAGGCCTGCATATCCGCAGTTTACCCGACCCGACCCGCGGGTACCCGCAGCGAAAGTTGCGGGTCGGGTTGGGTATAGAGTGCTTCCATGCGGGTACGGGTCGGGTTCGGACACAAAAGTCACCGGTGCGGGCAAAGGGCGGCTACGAAAACTAGTTTTAATTGCAATTAAATTTGCCTTGCCAATGTAGGCATAGGAACTCTTCACATGCCTTTTACTGCTAGTAAAGCACACCCTCGTGGTCAGAAGCAGCGTTATATAGGAAGATACAAATTTGCAATTTATGCAGGTCAGCAGATCGCAGGCTTTGTGTATCATGTCTCAAGAAAAGAGTCTGCCGAAAAAACGATTCCTTTTATTATATAAACAGATACAAAGTTGCAATTGACAAACGATTGTCGATTACGTTTAGTAGAAGAGAATCTAGGGAGGGGGTGAGAAAGAGTGAATAGGGTAATTATGTAGTACAATGTAATTATGACGGATTGGTTTGTCGGAGAACTCTCCCTTTTAACCAGTTGGTTTTGCCCATTCATGCAAGTAACATCTGTCTTTGTGAATCCACTTTTGAAGAGACGTGGTTACATATAAGAGTGCCTATCAGCATTATTTATGTTATTTAACATTCAAATATATAGAATTTTTTCGTCAAATAGTCGCGTGTAAGTCGTATTATTTTATAATTTGTTTGCGAGAGAAACGAATTACAGTTATTTTACAAAATTACACTGGTGAGTTATATATGATCTCGACTTTTGTGACAGAATATCAATCTACCAGAATTCTTAAAAGGAACCAATACCAGCTGATTGAACGGTAAAATTTTCAGTTATAAGTTAATGCATCATTCAATTATAAATCAAAATTTTAATCGAAATATTACTTTTATCAGCTCTTGAGATTTGAACAATGAATACTGATCAGATAAGAAGGAAGCTTTTGAGTTTAGAGTACACTCTAAGAAGATACCTAATCAAAATTTTGGGAAAAGTTCTGTGAAATTTTAGATGAAAAGGGAGAACTGATTTCGAAGATAATCGCTTGCAGTAGTTATAAAATGTTTACCGTTATGATAATAAGAAGCTGGGAACATCAAGTTTATTGCGACACAAGTGTAAAATAACAAAGAAGGTGTGTCTAAAATTACAAATTTTCTTGTGCCGAAAAAATGCGATTTATCAAAATTATCAGCTGAAAAAAAAGGTTTTAGATGGCTGTGTCGAACTTGTAGTTAGAGATTTGAGACCTTTCGAGATAGTGTCAGTAGATGGGTTTAAAAATTTATAAAATTTCAGTTTTTCTTCACCCTCTTCTAAAGAGTGTGAAAATGTTAAAAACTGAAATGATATCTATGATAAAGTTAAAGTAAGTATTGATGACATTAAAAACGAGAAGGGATATGAAATCTAATCCGTGACACCAAATTTGTGTACGCTTGTAGAACCACCGATGAAAAGGCATAAAATATTAGACACCTTAGTTCAGTTTATAAATACAGACAGACACAGCAAATGATCATATTTATCCAGTCGAATTAACTGCACATATTGACTTAAACTATCTGACGACATTACCAATAATTTTGATTTGATGAAATGGTGGGATAGGCAAAAGAATTGTTTGCCAAATTTAAGTATTTTAGCGAATAGTATTTTTGCAATACCAGCGACCAGTGCTCCATCAGAGAGGTGTTTTTGATTGGCAGGACATGTTGTTAGTGAAAGAAAAAACGGTTTAGGTCCCGCAAACGTGGATGATGTCCTATTTTTAAATAGTAATTTTAAATCTCTGGGTTGATACTATTAATTAATGTTTTCTTTTTTCAATTAAATTATTTTGTAAAATTTGTAATTTTTGTAAAAATAAATCGTAGATACTTTAAATACATTTTTTTATCTTAAAAATGAATTTTAGTGTACAATTCCATTTCATTTTAATTTATACAAAATGAATGACTGACTCAGAAATATATATATTTTTTTACGATTTCTTGCTACGGATTTGTTTCGAGGACCAGACAGTTAAAAAATATGGGTCGGGTGGGACAAGTAGGCCTTCTGTGCGGGTGCGAGCGTGCGGGTACGGGTCGGATACGGGATAGTAGTCTGCGGGTACGAGTCGGGTACGGGTTCGTAGTCTGTGGGTACGGGTGGAAAGTATCATACCCGTGCAGGTCTCTAATTTGCACTAAGCTTACAATAAAACGCACGAATGAGAAAAACAGATAATGCCTCGAGTGACGTCACCTCTAAGTATAAACGCAAATAAATCAAGAACGGTCAGCTCAATTTCGACAAATCTTTCGCCTGAATACTGGGCGCGAATGCTTGCAGGTTTTAAACGGGTAGTCGCCTCCCGAAAAAGCATAAGTACGATATCAAGAAAGTTTTAGTTTTTGCATTTGATTGACACATAATCGGCGGGAATACGATGTGTAGACCTTGATTCTTTAACATTATAAAATATCTTATGATCGAAACTTTGACTCAAGATTTATACCATTTAATGCAGAAAAAAAATGAAGATTCTTATTCCTACCGCCAATTTTGTTGTTTAATTCGCGTTTGCTCATATTTTAAGTTTAGGTTAGATTTTCTCCGATTTTTCAACATTTCAAAAAGGTGTTTCTTAATTTTGTTGGCATTGTTGATCTCAGATTTTTTTCATTGCTGGATTTGGACTTTAAAGTGCATTTGCACTAAGCTTAAAATGAAACAAACACATATATTACAATAACCGATTGAAAATTTATATGAAAAGTTTCATGTAACTATAAAACAAATGAAACACGTAGCCAAGAAACTTGAAGTCAGAAACGACTCCAATGCATTGTAATAATGGACAGCTTAACATTTCAAATAGGAAGATATTTCACGCTTACATTGAAAATATCATTTCGTTTGCAAATTGTATTGGGCAGATTAAAGAAAATTACTATATTGATAATGTTTGTGTTAAATTCTTTTGATAATTAAGCAAGATCTATGACGCGTGGTTGGTGCATTTATAGTGATTACTTGACATTAAATAAACCACAGAACATATGATCTGCCGTACCATCAGAAATAGTGTTAGACTAAATCATGTAGATTGTCTTTTTGGTTATAAAAATGGTGTTAAATATATGATTATTTTGAGTGGGGCAATAAAAGAGGTTTAACTAATAACATCCTGTGTAACAATTTTTTGTCATAGGAACTATCGCATTGGGCCAATTCACAGTTCCATAAATTTTTGTAGGAAGTACTGGAACGGCCCCTAGTATATATATATATATATATATATATATATATATATATATATATATATATATATATATATATATATATATTAGCTGCACATTCCAACGAATGGCGTTCAAATTAATTTATTAACTAATTTAAGAGGAAACAAATTTTAATGGCGTTCAAATTAATTTATTAACTAATTTAAGAGGAAACAAATTTTAATCAGAATTCCCGAATTAATTGGCTGATGTTTTAGCTTCAAAATGAGTACCAAAAGGCAAATCAACTCCAAAACATCTTTTTTAATGTAGAAGATTTTTTATATGGTTAATGAAGTGAGGATATAGTGCATGTGACTGCTGATTTAATCGAGAATATGAATAGGTAATTTGTGCTGAATTTTCTTTGTTATAAATTAACATTCTTTAAATAAAATTTAAATTTCCCAAATTTGTTAAAGTAACAAATTAAAATAAGTAATGTAAAAAATCTGACCACCGGATTATTTATATATCTATTCTATGAACACATGTAAAAATACAGCACACCTCTAACGCAGCGGTTTCAGACATTCTTCCCTTCACTGCATTAAAAAATTGCAAAAAATCTTTTTCTGAATAAAATACTGCAGCAACCCGAAAAAGTACACACTATAGAATTTAATTTTTTTTTAACGCACACGTTATCGCAGATTTGTCTGAACCGAGACTACAAAGCGAAATGTGGCTATTTTTACTTCAAGTGTGGTTCTTTTACCCTCCTTGAAAAATAAACAAGTATTATTCAAGAACGTATCAACACAGTGTTATCTACCGAGCATAGTGACGCGGCGTGACTCGAGGCACGTTGTGGATGCCTAACGGACACTGAATAAGTCTATGTTTACTGCTGGTAGATTTATGGCAAAATGTTGAGCGGTTCCTGCGGCTATCGCACTTCCGAAGATCGTCGTATGCACTTCTGTGGTTTGATAGGTTTGGCCAACTTTGGCATTTCGGGTCAATGGGTCAATGGTCTGATGTTATGTCGCGGGAGGTCTTAAAACGCGAGTCGACTAGCCGCTCTCAAAACCTCCGGCACTCAGCTCTGGCTAGAAATATATTTTGTGTCTTTCGTTTCCTTATCCGTCCTTTTTTATGTCTGATTATCCCAACTCAAGTGTTAATCCATTTTGCCTGTAGATGATTTGTCTGCTCTTTGACATGCTTCGATCATTACTTTCAAGATCATAAAATTGAATTTCATTTGCCATCTAGGTCAATTTGCTATCAAAGTTAATTGTTGAGTTACGGTGGTGATGCCTGTCAATTTGGACATCGTGAAGGAGGCATGCAAGAGAGGAACGCGTGCTCAATTCCCAATAATGATAACTGAAATCTAAGGATAAATGCCACAGTTGCCATGAAAAATTGTATTTAATACTTCACGGCCTTTTAATATTTTTAATATCGTCATGCGGGTGTAGAAATGATTTTTAATTACCACTTTTGTCATATACGTCTGGTTGTGAGCTAATAAAGGATTTGAAAATTATTTCCACACTTTCCAGATGTATTTTGTATGATCAAGAAAACATTAATTTAAAAATTTCGTACAACAATGTGAACATAGAATATTTAGAGCTACCATTGAAAGCAATACGATAATCAAATGACTATTAAAATTTTGCTGAAGATAGAATTGGATGGTTATTTCCTAAAGGCACTATACGTTTTCCAACTTAAAATTTAATATCCCATTTGGTCTTTTTCTTTCACTTGCATGATATTTCATTCATTATATTCTATATATGAACTAGGTAAGAAAAAGAGCTTTCTCTGGAAGATCATCTATCAATCTCTTTTGACCTTTCCATTTTAATGAATCTCTATCCCTAGGGACCATATGCGGAATCTATTTCTGCAGAATTTGTTTAATAAATATTAATTTCTCTAAAAATATGCAATAGAGAAATAAAATGCAAAAAACGCCAGAGGAATTAAATTGAATTATCGACCTTGTTATGTCTGCTTCAAAATAATTCCTATTTTAAGATTAAACTGCATTAAATTGCGGAGCAATACCGCACTAGGATTGTCATTCCCCGCATCCGATCGCTTTGACCGCTCTGCCGTTGAGGTTTGTCCAGTCCTTATTTTCTTTTCACTTGGTTCACGGATTATATTCACCTTCTTAAAAAATTCTCTACACGCAAAAAAAACAGCTGGCGCTAACAAACATTAATGGCTCTTTTTCTTGGATTCGATGGGACAGATTCATGGAGGACAAAACGCTTTCAACTGCTTGCTCAGTTAGAATGCTTAAATAGATTTCTAAAGCGGCTCGAGCTTAACCTTTCTACTCTCTGTATTTTGGCGCGCTGAAGTTTGCAGAATGGACTGATGCTGCTAATATCTGGTATTCCAGATTTCATTTAGTCGTAAATCTGACTAAATTTACCCGGCGTTAAGGTTTATAGATAGATTTATTATAGATTTTTTGTCTCATCGTGATATGACGATCCATTTGTGCTGGTCGTACTTTATGTTCCTATAGCGCTGTCGATGATTTGTGGCGTCGTTCATTTCATCTCCTCTTTTTTTTAGTAGGTTTCTTCGTTCTTTTCTGCTTAAATCCTCTTTATCGTATTTATGAATTAATAAGACCTCCCATGAGATTTTTTCTTCATCGATGTTCAGCATGCACAAAATAAATCTAAATGATGGTGTTAATTATTCGAAGCAACCACATAGGCTTCCAAAATATAGTTTTCGTCGATAGCTAAAAACAGTTTGGTAATTACAATGGTAAAACTGATATGCAACCATTGATAAAAGAAATACAGCGTATTTTCTGCAATCATTTCAGAATAACTTGTCAAGAAATAAATATACCCCGATCGAGGATCCGAATACATTTTGGTGGTGGTGGTTGATCTCAAGCAGAAAAATCAGGAAGTTAATAAATTTAGACTTGCGCGTCGTCAACATCGGGACGTGATCACGGCAATTAAATACATCTCAAAATTGAAAGCCAGAAAAATCATCTTTTTTGGGATTCAATACACATTTTTAGGTTAAATATGGATGGATTCGAATATTCTTAGGAGTAAAATCAAGCCTCACTCTTTTCTCGCATTCGTTTAAAGTAAGAGTTCCAATTACAATTACAAACAATTTTACAGTGCGAATAAAAAAATACTCTAAATCCGTTCGCGTGTTAATCCACTGAGGATTGGATCGAAAGCAGATTAATTTTACCAAAGGTTTTATTTTTTACTGCCGTGGAATATCATAACCCATTCATCTTCATAATTGTGGCCCATAAATCTAGCTGTAATTGGCCGACAGAGGTGTGAAAGGGAGGAAAGTTGAGTATTTCTCGGTTTAAAAATTAGGTAGCAAATACGGACGGAAATTGGCCAAAGTATAAAATGTTAGTCTAATTAATAAGTCAGATCTCCTTATTTTCTCCACCAAATTATCTAGCTCTGTTCGAAGTGGCAGTTACACGATAGGTAATGGTATATATTGCGCCTTTCCTGAAATCACAACTTCAAGGGCGGGAAATAGGGGGCGATACAGCCTTATCGCCTGTTGTAGACGTAGGAGCTGAGGGATGGAGGAGAGTAGCTGTCGGATGGAAGGAAAAGGGGCTGTAACAGCTGGGAAATGGGAGGGCGATTTTTCCCAAACGGTACTCGCCAATGGGAGAAAAGTGAGAAACGGAGGAGAGAGGAGGTTAAATGAAGAACAAAGCAAAAGAATAGTTTTTCTCTCTCTCTCTCTCTCTTTGGAACGCGATTGGCCAAATAGCGCGCCTTGGAGATCCGATTCCCGTGAAGTCGGAATGGCAATCTTCCTACTCCAATTGTAACTGCGAAAAGGTGGCAATAGACTTCGAAATTGAAGCCATTCCGAACGCCATGAAAGTATCCGCGTCAGTTTCGCCATCCCGATGAAACTCCACGAAACTGCACTCGACGCGATTTCGACCGGAAAAGGAAATCGCTTCTCTAGTTTCAAAGAACTTTCCCGTTAACGACGGAAAGTTTCAACGGCCATTACGTCCGGAGCCACATCTAAGGACAGGGAGGCGTAAAAAATATACTTTTATTTCCTTAAGATGTTTTTGAGGCGGTAAAACCTCTCATAAAAATTTCCTGTTAAGGTCGAGTATCTCATAACAGGAAGTGATCTATCGATCGTGCGAGTTTTTTTTTAGCATAGCATTTTCATTAGAATATAGTTAAAAATTAAAATCAGAGAAGAGGATGTTTGTTGTCTGACAGATTGCTTTTCCTCCCTCGTACTCTTTAAATCACCGTGTTCGGAAAGAATGGAGTTCAACGCAAGTGTTAGAAATGGGATGGGGAAAACGACAGAGAGTAACGATGGAAAATATCACTTCCGATCACGTCCCAAGTGCTAGGATACGCAAATTTCTTCGCAAACGCCTTTGCAGCCGCCTGCTGCCATATATGTGCATACCCTACATTCTCTCCACGTGGCTAAAAACTCTTTGCTCTTGAGCAGATAGTTAACCTCTTTAACTGGTACATGTGCGTCAGCGATGATCCCTCTCTTGGTGGCTACGACACGTATAGTATGTACCACAGCGTTATTCTCCCTTGAATTTACCGTGATTTTTGCATATGTGCGTAAACTCTTATTTTTTTTAAAAGGTTTAGTCGAAGAATTTCCTAAAAGATAATGGCTAGTACTGGATTTATTATGTAGCGGCTGCTGTCTGACGAAAATAATTCACGTTATTAATAATATATTATTTACTCCGTGCATCATGTAGAGTATGATAAAATAAATTTTTAACATATATATAATAATGTGTTTATACTATTGTTTGTGTAAATGCTAGAATATGTAAAATCAAAATAGGCAATTTTTACCCATCAAGATTACGCCCACCTTTAAAAAATTACTCGGCACTAGATCTCTGAGACGGCAGAAAATGATGGTGGATGAACGGGATTAAAGGGATTAACGAGAATTAGCCATTAAAGAAGAAAAGAGGTGAGCAACTTTTATTTTAGAATGTATTCCTGATTCAATTTCGCCTTTTAACGCCTAAACTAGATTGGAAGGATAATTATCAGTGAGCGACGAGTAGAGGGTTGAATACTGATAACGGATAATCACACAAGTAGAATTTAGTGACAGTATATCATTAGCCATTAAAATAAATTTTAGAAAAGTATCCGAACACATAATAGAAAAACATTGTCTTAAAATCATTAAACATGATTGATTGTGATGAAAATAATCTCTTACTTCCTAAATTTTTCTCGAACCTATGTCTACTATAGCACCAAAACCAGTGCCCTCGGCGGAGAATTACGTTTTTTTTAAGTCTCGACTAAACATTTTAACTACTCGACATAAGAAGACATCTCTGTGTCCTTTCCATATTACGTTATATTCATATCCGAGATTTGGATGTCGGCAGGGTTACGGTGAGGTCTTCAGCAGGAAATGGCCTGGGGGCGAAAGAAACAAGGGAGTAGCTCAGATGAAAGTGGATTATGTAGGAGACGGTGGTAAGGGGGTCGCTTGAGGGTTGAATTTTATTTGGAGGCAGACACTGTTGCAAGCCGCTTTTGGTCGATCCTTATTTTTTGAGATGTGAGGCGATAAATCTATTGCGTACGGAAGATCGATGACCCATCTTTTATGGCGGAGGCATAAAAATATCCGAGAAAATAAAAATCCGGCGATAGTAGCGGGGAAATGTCGTCATAGCAGGCATTATGATGGAAGAAAGTCGTGAAACCCCGCTCAATACATTTCATGGGCGGAGTTATAGACGCATATGCTTCAAAACAACGAAGATGTAATACGATAATGCGAGAGGGGGCGCAGCGTTCCTAAACGAGGAAGATAGTTTTGTAATTTACTTTTTATTATTATAATATATATATATATATATATATATATATATATATATATATATATATATATATATATATATATATATATAAAGCAACGAGAGGTTGAGAGGGGTAGGAAGGAGCCAGTGAACACTTACAATAAAGTTGTAGACGTCCGCAGCGGTAGAGGAAGGCTTGTAGATTGGAGCTTTCGGGCTACTGCCCTTCGTCGGCAAGAAAAAAAAAATATATATATAAACATCTTTTCGTGTTAATTGTACTTAAACGACGCGGTTCTAATGACTAGTTACTTCAACCCATATGGTGTTCATGAAGTTCTAAAGTTATGCATAGTCTGTGTGTACGCGCGAGAGTTTATTTATATTATTTATTGGATGGGATATAAAAATCCTCTAACTTTATTTAACGTATATGTATCTCTTACCAATCGATGTAGATACAACACATCAATAAAAAAAATAGTGTGTTAATTTTCCCGTGAAATGTTTATTTAAATTCAATTAAATTCATTTAAGAATACATTTTATGTATTTATTGGTACCTTAAGATATTAAAAACATGCTGTTTACGAAAACTGCAAATCATCTGAGATTTCGAGGAGACATTGCTAAACCTTTCCCACGTGCTCACGATGGCGTCACAAATTTACGCTCTGTTTAGAATAACCGATAAAACTCGGCAACAAAACTGGCAGTTATAGTTTCAATTTTTTTTAACAATCTCCAGGGATTAATTTTTATCATTTACGGCTCCATTACACAAGTCTTCGTGTGGTTTAATTAGGACCCATCAAGAAGATGAACAGCATTCGGGCGGCGATCGTATCGAAAATGGGTGGGGGAGGGTAGGGCGCGCGGGCGGGAGGAGGTGTAAGGTCTCCCTCTCGGGGAATTCTCCGTGCGGATGGCCTGGGACCAAATGGCTCCAACAAGGGGAGAATCAAATGAATTTGTTGGGACGTCCACCTCCGCGGGCTATTGGCCGGTATAACCTCCTCCCTTCCCGGTCGGATTAAACGTTGGTTAGTGGCGGGCAGATAGGTGAGGAAGGAGAGCGGGGGGAGGATCGGGCTTCCTTTTTTATATAGGGGATTCTAGGAGGTCGGCGATGGGGAGGAGCAAAAAGGGGAGGGGATGATCGTAAAGCCTGGAAACACAATCTGGCAGGGCGGGTAATTGGTAGTCACGGCCACGGAGGCCTTATCTAGGAGAGTAAATTCTCGATGGAGGTCCGGAGGATGTATTTATGCGGATGAAAAATAAGCGTTGAGGTCAGAGTAAATTTGAGATGCGCCTCAGTTGCTTAAAAAGCATGCATCATTTGCCTATTTTAAAAGTGAAATTTGCGTCGAAACTTTAAATGCGGATATTTCAGGTAACTTAAGAGAATTTCTGGATCACAGTATGTAAATTTGTGACCAATAGTTAGCCAAATATACGGAATTATAACAGCGAAGAGCAAAAGGATTTCCTTTAGTAGTTTTCATTGATTTTTTAAAAATTCCTTAGTCAAATATCTAAATAAAATAATTTTTAATAAAAAAATAAAAAATGAAGTTTGTGGCAATTAAAAAACCTTTGAACGCATATTTTCCCTTTTCCGAAGTGTTAAAGCATTCGACTTAACAATTTGAAAAAAAAGTGAATTACCACAAGAAGTTTTCGGTAAATGTATTATTTCCGCTACCTCGTGGATTATGCAATTTGCCGAATATGTAGTTTTTATTTTATTGCTGCTCCCCGGTTAATTCTCCGTGTATTTTTTCAGCCACAGTGGATTGTGCTACGTATAAAGGATCTATATCGCCTAGTATGCTCATAATCCGTAACTCGCAGTTTTGGGAACGATCGCATGAAAACAATAATAGCGATAGAATATTGGCGTTGGAGTGAAAATCCAACCAGTGATAATCTCAGTGGATGGAGTGTGCGAGTTTGTTTTGAGGAATAAAAAAAAATGGATTAATATGTCATATAAAATGCGTTGGAGTTTAATTCAAAGGGAATTTTAATTGGACTCGCTTTTGTTTCTGCCGGTTCGCGGGATTTGCTGCGGTGTACCGTTTCGTTTTATTTTTAGCGCAAATTGGATCGACCTACCGATTATTCTACGCAAAGTATTGATGTGTTTCTTGAATTGTTTTTGCGACATAATCTTATTTTCTGTGATTTTAGTGAGTGGAGAATTATATCATGGTTATAGCTATGGTTTTTATAATTTAATTTTAAGTCGCGTGAAATTTAAACGGATCATAGTTACTGAAAAGGTTTCCATGAACCAATTTTAACTGATCACATTTGATAGGCTTGTGCTTACAATCTTTTTCTGCAAACATATTGATGAACAGTCAAATGTTACTGCATCATTATTTGAAATAGCATTTATTAATGAGATAAATCCTGTGGAGGTATTTTTAAATTTCATTAATTAAGCTATTGAATTACTCCTTGAGAAAATACTTGTAATAGAAGGGTATTTAACGCAGAAGTTGAAAATTTTAACTATAAAATTACGGCACAGAAGTTTTTTCCTTTCTTTATTATATATTGATAATTAGAAGAAATTTTTAGGTAAAGGTGATAAATATAACAACTTATAACGATTATATAATGAATTTAAATCGCTAGGACTTAAAAGATTTTAAATAAAGCCTTATTGCGCATTAAAATAAAATCGATAAAATAAAAACAACCGTAATGAACAAAAAAAAGATTCACTCTTGCGTGATAATTTTCGTTATGAAAATGCGACCGTATGTTGAATATTATTGTCTACATATCGGAAATTGTAAATTTATCTAGATACTGTATGTGTTGAATATTATTGTCTACATATCGGAAATTGTAAATGTATCTAGATACTGTATGTGTTGAATATTATTGTCTACATATCGGAAATTGTAAATGTATCTAGATACTGTATGTGTTGAATATTATTGTCTACATATCGGAAAATGTAAATGTATCTTTATACTGTATGGGAAGTATTTAACAACATTTGAGCGCATAATTGCATTATCATACATTTTTAGGCTAAGCGAAGGCACTGATTTGCATTTCAAATTTCTGTCTCATACTTTCGTTGGTCGCAATTAATATTTCCGGGGAAAGAGAGGCTCAATCGAGTTAATTTTGACTCCAACCAATGAACAACAACAACAACGGAGAAGTGTAGCCGCGTTGGAAATATTAATAGACGGCGACGTAGGACTCTTTCATCAGTGCCCGCGGACGAGATATGGACGGTAACAAAAAAAAACGGAAAACGAAAACCGTCGCCCCGGTGGCCGTGCAAGCGTTCTAATGAAATCGACCTCCTATGATACCTATGGTACGTGACGAATATCCACAGCACGATAAGGTGGAGGAATACGGGGCGTGCGCGGATGGATACGAGGCGGATTATTCCTACTCTCCATTCGAAAAGAAAAGAAGGAAATAAACAAAAAAACACGCACTGTCACGACTTGAAAGATGTATTCGTGCACTTCATCAACAAACTGCGGAATCGAGCGGAATATAAATGACCCAGTGGTTCCCATATGCGTCGTACGGGTCGGGGACGAAAAAGGAAATACATAACCCGCAACGCCGTGTTGCGGCGGATCAACACGGATTAGATTAGGAGCGAAATCCGGGGATATAACGTTCGGCGGTCCATCAAATGTCCGTGCATCCTCCGTGCGCGCGAAAGGTTTACGATTTCTCATCAATCAGTCGGGTTAGAGAATTGAACTAGAACAAAAAAATAAAAAATGAAGAGGAATAAACGGGACAATTGACAGCCGAACTGCAATTAGAGGGAAGTGCACACACCGGACTGTTTGCAGGGAAAAGGAGAGAGGTTATGGGGTCGTGAAGAGAGGTAAAGAGATAAAGAGAGGGAGGTAATCGTCGTAGTGGGACGTAAATTAATCCTCGTTTTCATTACCTTGACGGTAAATGCGGTGCAACATTTATTGTGTTAATTTCTTATTTTCGAGGCTTGGTAGTTAACCCTATAGTTATTTGGATAAGAAGGAATAAACAAAAGAGAACATAAATTGGTTGCCATGCGGGGATTTTCTAACCATAATACATTTGATCAATATGAAAACAATACGCGATGTTTTTTTGGCTGTGAACGAAGGAAATGTGTTATGAACTCGAACAAAAAATAGTTATTATTTATTTCAACGGAGTTTATTATATATTTATCAGGGTGTAAACCTGGTAAGATGCGCAAGGAGTAATATAACTTCTTTCCTATTTACTTCCTAATTAAGAGAGAACAAATGGCGATTTTATGGCTCGCGTGCTTAAATTTTGGGCACACTGGGAGAATTTGCTCGCACAGTAAAGAAAAAAATCAATCTAAATATCGGCAAATATTCTGAAAATTAATGACACTTCACGAATCATTTGATCGTGACAGTTGGTGTAATGCGTCAAGAAGAATTACGCTCTTTGATGGGAGTTTTTTCAGAGATGTCACATATTTTACATTAGGGTATATGACTATCGCCTCCAGATATTAATTATAAAATTAAAATGTAGTGGAGATACAAACTCACCATCTATATATATCATCATCATAGGTAGTCTGTCCGTAGACAGGTCCGTGATTATTCATGGTTAAACCTGGTTCTCCATATACTCCTATTTTCCGCTGTCCTCTTTATATCTTGATAACTCTCTTTCCCTTTCAAATCGTCTATCAGCTGAAACCTTATCCTACCTCTTTCCCTTTTCCCATCTAGTTTTCCTTCTAATACGTCTTTAATCATACTCTCTCTCCTCAGGTAATGTCCAACCCAGTTAGCCTTCCTCTTTCTGATAGTCTGTATAATCATTCGCTTCTCTCCTATTCTTCGTAGCACTTCATCGTTTTTCATCCTATCTGTCCATTTTATCTTCAGCATTCTCCTCCAAGTCCACATTTCAAAGCTTTCCAAGTATTTGATGTCATTTTTCCTTAGCGTCCATGTTTCTGCCCCATACAATGCTATACTCCATACGTAGCATTTTATCAACTTCTTGCGGATATCTTCCCTTATATTCCCTGTAAGTAGTTGTTTCTTTCTCCTAAAAGCCGCTTTTGCTTTTCCTATTCTAGTTTTGATCTCATCCGTACGTTTTGCCTCTCGTGTTATGATACTTCCAAGGTATTTATATTCTGAAACTTGTTCTAATGGCTTTCCCCCAATAGTTATGTTCAGATTCTCTTCTTTACCCGATATTCGAATGACCTTGGATTTTTCTGTATTTATTTCCATACCGTATTTTCTACCTGTTATCACTAGTCTATTTATCATTTTTTGTAGCTCCTCTTCCTTTCTTGCTAGAAGTACTTGATCATCTGCGTATTTTACTGTTCTTATAATCCTTCCTCCAATTTTGAAATCCCCTGTGCCTTCTAAAGCTTCTTGCATTAGACTTTCTCCATATATATTGAATAGCGTTGGCGATAGGCAGCATCCTTGTCTTACTCCTCTACCGATATTTATTCCGCAGGTTTCCACATTCTCAAACCTGACCTTTACAACTTGATTCTCATATAGATTCCTAATCAGTCTCCTGTCTTTCCAGTCTACACCTATATCCTTTAATATCTTCATCAACTTTACCCAATTTACTCTATCAAAGGCCTTCTGCCAGTCTACGAAACATGCGCAGATATCTTGACTGTATTCTATTGCCCTTTCTGATATGATTCTAACTACTCCTATAGCATCTCTAGTTCCTCGTCCTTTTCTGAAACCGAATTGATCTTCCCCTATTATTTCTTCTGCCTTTTTCTCCAGCCTTTTATTAAGAATCCTCGTAATGATCTTCGATGTGTGTGACAGAAGGCTTATAGTTCTGTAATCTTTACACTGCATTGCCTTTAGCTTCTTCTTTAGAGGGACCATTGTTACTTCTAGGAAATCCTGAGGCCACTCTCCCGTGTCGTAAATCTTATTAATTAATTTCGTGATCGCTTTTAGTCCTTCTGATCCTATGACTTTAAGTATCTCAGCCGGTATTCCATCGCTGCCCGTGGCTTTCCCCTTCTTAAGTTCCACTATCGCTTTTTCTACTTCGCTCTCCATAATACTTGGTCCTAAGTTCTCTTCTTCAATGTTTTCCTCATTTTCCAGTTCTATTTTTGCCGCTCCTGCCTGTTTGCTGTATAATTCCTTAATGTATTCTTCCCATACCTGTGCTACATCCTTTGTTTCTGAGACTATCTTCCCATCCGTATTCATAATTCCTTTACTACAAATTCCATTAGACTTCTTATCTTCTAATTCCAGTGCCCTAGCGTACATCATATCGTACCGTCCTAATTTCTCCATTTGTTCTATTTCACCACATTTTCCTTTTAGCCAATTTTCTCTAGCTTTATCTGTTACCCTTCTCAACTCATTGTTTATACGCCTATAGTTGGCTCTACCTTCTTCACTGTTAACGTTTTTCCATTTTCGTCTCTCATCCATTTTCTCCAGCATTTCCTTCGTGATCCATGGTTTTCTGATTTTCTTCTCTTGTTTTCCAATCTCTTTATCCATGGTATCCTTGATACTGGTTTTAATTTCATCCCATTCTATATCGACGGTCTTCGGTTTGTTTTCCAACTTTCTTAGGTTATCTTCCAACTTCATGCTGACTACATCCTGCCTTTCTTTCAGTTTTTCTAGGTCCCAGGTCTGTCTTTCTCTTCTCGTTTTTCTTATTTGTTTGAGCTTTGTACTCACGTCAAGTATTAGAAGGATGTGATCTGAATCAATGTCTGCTCCTTGCAATGCCTTGGCGTTCTTTATGCTGTTCCTAAATCTCTGTTTTACAAGGATGTAATCTATTTGGCATCTCATTCTATCTCCTGGGCTTTTCCATGTGTATAACCTTCGTTTATGGTTTTTGAACCATGTATTAGTCACTACAAGGTCATTATTGATGCAGAATTCTACGAGTTTCTCCCCTCCTCGATTTCTCTTCCCAAGTCCGTATTGCCCGACAACATTTTCTTCCTGTCCTTCTCCGACTATGCTGTTCCAATCTCCCATTATTATGCAGTTTACCTTTCCTCTTCCGTCTTCTTCGTAAATTTCATTAATTTGCTCATAGATCTCATCTATTTCTTCATCGTCATGAGCTGACGTTGGCATATATACCTGGATTATCAGCATGTCCACTGGGACTGCTTTTAGCTTTATTGCCATCAGTCTATCGTTCGTTGCTATTATCTTTGCCACGCTTTTCATCATATCTTTCCTAAGTACCAGAGCTACTCCCCTTTTCCCACTATTTCCTCCAGAATAAACTACCGTGAATTCTTCCGAGTCGAACTGTCCTTCTCCCTCCCATCTAGTTTCGCTTAGCCCTATAATGCCAACTCTATTTCTTCTCATTTCTTCTTTCAAGTTCTCTAGCTTTCCTGCCTTTCTCATAGTTCTTACGTTCCAAGTCCCTATTCGTAATTTACTTTCGACAAATGTTTTCCTCAAGGCAGTCCCCGCCCGGAGATCCGATTGGGGGACTATTTTACCTCCGGATTGTTTTACCTCGAGAGAACTCATATTGTCCAACCATATAATCTTTACTAGGGATTGTAATGTGGTAGTTTCCCTCTTGCTTTCCACATCGCAGTACTGTAGCCGTTCAAATCGTCCTGATCACGCCTACAGCTGTATTGGATATAGACCCAACCAACATCATTTGTTTTCGGCTCTATACCATACTGACAGTACTGCTGCCTACTGCCAGGCACTGATGATAGTTTTTTTTTATATAAATAAAACCTATAGTTGTAAATTTCTAATTTAATTTTTACACGCTAAATATGTATAACTATCATTCATAAGTGCAAATTTGAAATCCATACCTTCTCTCATTTAGGACAACTGTAAAATAAAACAAGTAAGATGCCCTTGCTAAAAAATGAGGTGGAAGCACGTTTTCTTAAGAAAATTCAGGGTTCTGGTTTGCCTCCTCCTATGAGGAATTTTCAATTTTTTTAAGAAAAAGTAGAATTTATTAGGAATACATTTACATAATTTGTATTAAGTACTGATAAATTATTACAAATTACAAAAATAATTCATTACAAATTTCAGTAATTCGTCAAAAATTTGAATTTTTCGAAATTGAAGCCATCTAGCGGAAAGTCAATGAGCTACATGGAAACCCCAATTGGTTGATGATTCATAAATTAATAAGAGCTATCTAATTCAAAAAGAATTTTTTAAATATTCCCACTATTTTGCCTACAATGCCATTTCATAATTTTGAGTTTTCCGAATTTGAAGCAATCTAGCTGAAATTCTACGAACTACTGTGAAACTTAATTGATTGACATGATCTGTCTAATTAAAAAAGAATCTTCCTAATATTTCCAGTAGTTTCAAAATTTTCCGAATTCGAGGCCATCTAGCGGAAAATCTACGAAATACCTTGAAAGTTTAACCAGTGAAAACATAATGGCTTTATAAGAGCTATCTAATTCAAAAAGAATTTTCCAATTCTTTTTTAAAACAAAAAAAGTTGTCCACAGACGGACAGGTAGAGTAATCACATTTTTACGTCTTTCTTTTAAGAAAGACTTGCTAAAACTGGTGATACAATTTGTGTTAACATGGTGATTGTACTTTATTACAAATTAGTGCAATTTTATCTTCAGGCTAATAAATCCACGAAAAAACATTTATTATCTGTACTGTCATACTAAAAATTTTAACATTTTGTAGTTGAATTATAATGGTTTTACAATTTTAGATTTTATAGTAGTATAGTATAGTATTGGGTCTCCTTTTTGATTGGCAGACCCTGTATATTAGTTCCTCTGATAAGAATGAAACCTACCGAGTGCCGCAAGCCCTTCCAAAGAGAAAGCAACTCGTTTATCACTCCGTATCATCTCAACGTGAAAAAATGCTGTCTGCATGAGATGCAACTTTCACCGACTCTCGCAATTTTTCCAACCCATTACATCGTCCGTTATCTCGTGTTACCTTTCGTTCGTCCGTTAACATTTTTTGCAGAGATGTGAATACCTCACGACACTGCATTATGCGTAGTGCATTTCAGGCATTGAATGAATTATGTATCACGCTTCAGCCGAAAAGTATGGAACGAGTTTCGCTGGCATGAAAATAATGTAATTAATAAAAAATATTCTAATGAAATCGTGTTACGAAACATTTTAGCAGTTCATCCAGTAAAATACTCAAAATAAGTTAAAATTTCGAAATGGAGCATATATTATTATCCGGCTGAGGTCTTAGTAAAAGGATGTATTGAGGAAATAATTTTGTAACAATATACTTTCAAGCCCATTTCCGTTAAGGCTAACAAAGAATTGCTGTAGTCATTTACGTACCAGAAGTCTTGATATAATTTGAAGAAGTTTCACATATTCTGAGCTCTACGTGTCATGAAAGTTAGAGAGTCAGTTGCCAAATGATATTACAAAAATTTTAAGATAAAATTATTTATCTAAGCCTAACATTGGATTACGGGAATGGGGCACTGTTTTGAATCAAAAAATGAAAAACTTTTACCGAGCAAGTTTTAATATGAAAATGAAATTCTCCGATTCGATCTTTTCCGAGAATAATAACGTTTGAAAAATAATAGCTCGACAAAACCAGCAGCCGCTGCTTATTCTACGTGCTTTGTGCAAATAAGAAAGACTTTATGCGTAACTGAACGTGAGAGCGCTGGCGAGTTCTTTCTAGATCTTCTGTATATATGCCTTTCTTCTCCCTTGCATACTTGGCAAGTAGCCGAGACAATGGAAATGTTTCCATGGCCATTTTGGCTAAATTGAATTGCTAGAAAATATTTATCCTAAAAGAAGATGCAGGAAAAAGTTTTTGGCCAAGTCGATTCCATGAATAGCATAACAAACGAGCGCATGCGCGTGGAAACGAAAAACATCCACGCACGCACAAACATTATCTAGGTAATGTGATTATACTTCACATTATAAGCATATTTTTAAATTTAAAAGTATTTTAAAATATATTAGATTTATTATTTAGCATATGCTATAACTTTGTCTACGTGGATAGTTTGTTGGAAACGTTTATTATTATTGATAAACTTCAAAATTTGGCAAATTTTAAGGTACTTGGCGCTTAATCTACTTAAATCTTCATATTTGCTAAAAATTCAACTCCTTTCCAAAAAACCTTAAGGAAGCTTCAGTCAGTGCTTTGAAGGAAGGAGGAGAATGAATTCTTTTCGTTCACCCCACATGTTTCAAAATTTGCAGAATGAAAATAAGGAAGACTAAACAAATTCTTCGTGTGGAGCAGGCTCGCTGAGATTGGGGGGATTGTAATGCAGAGGTTGTTAGTTTTTTCTCACTGGAAAGGCTTCAGAATTGCGTTAGCGGAGGACCAGAATATTACTTTCTTTATTTTTAACTCAAACAAAATTCCGCTTGTAAAGCATGTGCAGAAAGCATCCTTGCTCACGCTTTTTTAGGCTTGTAGGCACCATACACTCCGTATGCTAAGTCATTGACGCCGTAATCAGGATCAAAAATTCATATTCTCCACCTCGCTCAACTTGGTTACGCACATCCGTGGCATCTTCTCTTTATTATATCCTGGTAACCAAAGCGAGGAAAAGAATAATGAATATACAAGCGCAGCATTGCACATACAGCACGAAAACACTCGTAACCTAGGCCTGTTCAACTTCAGAACTAGATTATTTTACATTATAAATAGAATTAAATGAGGAGGAGTTAATAACAGAAATCCGTTTTAGGTCCCTATATCAAAGGAATTGCATTACAAATAGTTGCCGGGTTAATGAACTCTATTCGTTGGAGTGAAACCGAATGAGCTCCAACAAAAATGGGCGCAATTTTCTTCTCTAGATCCTTAGCTTAAATAATTGAAATAATACCGTTCTAATATCTATCCGACACCTGTGACCATTCATACGCAGCCCAAACTTACGCTTGCATATTCACACAGGCGCGAAGGAAATCCTTTATCGCCTCTCTTCAGTGGGGGCTTTGACTACGAGCGAATCGAAACGCTCAAAAAGCTTTCAAAAACCATACCCTTTTATTACTTCCGCCGCGCGCGCGTTTGTTTGGCAAAAACGCCCTTAAGCGACAAGGGAGCACTGGGATGCGAGGGAAACGCTGAACTGCTATCGGATATGACTTTGCGGAATTCGCCGGCTGAAACGTTGAAGAAAGAGAGTGAGATAGAGTGAGTGAATTGGAGGAGGAGATGAGAGGAAGGAATGCCTGCCGAGTTTGAGATGTTTTTCCTTGAAATAGTGTGGAACAAAGGGTAAGGGTGTTGGTTGATCGGAAAACGGAGAGAGAGAACGCTGACAATTTGAGAGGGCGGTTCGTGCATCCCCTGCATAAAACGCTCTCCAGGCGATAGGAGGCGACATCAACATGACTTAGACAGATGGCGCTGAAGTTCGGTGATAAACGAAAATCTCGCGAAGCGGGAGGGGTGACTGGGCCGCATGTTCCAAGTTTTTTTATCAATTTTTTTCAGAGTGAATATGCAAGGGTTGTGTGGTGTGTGCTAGATGGAATGGGAGAAAATGGGTGCGTATTGGATGGAAAAAGCGCTTCCGGAGAAAACGACGCCCTTGATGGAAAAAGGGATCGATGGAAGAGGTGGGTGGAAGCCGGAAAGCCGCGGACGTAGAAATTCTATAAATATTGGAATAAATATCCTGTGCGGCGCGAGGGGAAATAAGTTTCGCAAAGATCGAGCTCGAGTCAGCTGCCCCAAATTAAGGAAAATGAAATATTTATCCGAGAAAATCATGAATCATAAAGTGTTTCTGTGGATACACGAGTCATGTTTATCCAATTCAGATTTTAAGTTAACTATTTAACTGTTTCAATTCATTTCAGATCTTACTAATTGATGAAATAATTGTTTTGGAGGTGTCTTATTGCTGTGCGAAATAATTTTTCACCACTTCCAAAAATTCCAGGTTATTTAAAAGATATTATTCAAACGTGATATTCGTTCTCAAATCAAGTTGCACTAAAAATATGCATAATAGGCAGCGCATCCATCTTATCAATGGCTGTACAGCAGCTCCTTATTTATACATTTGTGTTTTTGCGGTAAAATCCACTTGCAACAGCATTTTTTAGGAGTGTATGAATATTTTCAAGAAAGGAAAAGCGATAGGGACGTGATAGAAAAACTATCATTTAAAAAAACATGACTTTATTTGGATATTATACATATACGTTTAACTTATTAATATTTTTGTAATACATCGTGTTTATAAGAAATATTAAAGGATTTATTAACCGTAGTATTTTGCAAAATTCCTGACCATAAAATTAAATAGACGCATTGGTTCTTATTGTTTATGATTTATGAAGAAATAATACTTTACCTATAGTGTTAGCGACGAGTATTTGCTCAATTTTACAAAAAAATATTTCCTCTGAGTAGTTTTATCAAAGCGTAACTGATTATTTGGAATAAAATGACATATAATAAACGCGTTTTATTTGTAAATATAAATTTAAACTATTTTTGCTTCCTAAAATTATCCAGACACAATAAATTCCACGGTATCTCCCAAGTCATATATGACTCGCAAAGTGTCATCTAGTAAAATTCGCATGACTTGCGAATTATAAATGAAAGTCATTCCTTGATTTATAGCCTGCAGCCTCTTAAATGACGAAGTATAATTTTAAGAGCTTTATATATGTTACGATGTTATTAACAAAATCTAATGAAGATTCTGAGGTAGTATTTAATTGAAATTAATACCTGAAATGTAATTCCGCAAGTAAAGACTTATGCAATCGAAGTTCCTCATTAAAATATATGCAACCTTCGTATATTTCATGGGCTTTTGAGAAACCCCACTTAATTTATTTGGTTATCGAGGCGTAATTGCCAGAATTTCTAAAAAATCAACAAATCTACTGAAGCAGTACTTTGTCTCTGCGTTTTGGAATGTTGTTTACTGTAGAAAACATCTACTGAATAACATATTAAGCGTTTGAGAACTCGATATTATGATAGTTTTTTGGCTAAATTATTGATAGAAAATGGTCCAAGACTTGAGAATAGCTGTTTACACCTAATGAGAAAGACTTCTTGAAATTTTGTGATGACATGATTAATCGCCAGACGACGAAAGAAGTCATTGTTGATGAATGAGTAATGAACAATACAATGATCGCTAACCTTTTTCATTTGTATTAGGTTAGTACCGTAATTGCCCGTCAAATATGACGGGATTATCATAAAAGTATTCTAAATATATTTGATTTCGATATGAAAAATCAATAAGATATGCTATGATCTGGTTTGTCTTTCATGCACAATCATATAACTGTTTTTGAAAGTTATCTTTGTTTTAATTGTATTGTTTAAATAATTATATCAGGGAAGTAAAATTATTATCAAAATATTTGCTGAAGATAAGAGGAAAATCGAAATAATAAGATATAATACATACAAAATTTGCAGAAATTTCCTTGAAATATTTGAGCAAATTATAAGTGAAAGAAAGGTATTTTAAAGTGTTATCTTATGGGGATTTCTATAGAGCGTTCCGGCGGACCAACGGAAGGACGGACGGACGGACCAACGTACAGAATAAGGATATTATGAACATAATTATAATACATAGCTCAAATAATATAATTTTGTAATTAAATTCAGTCATAAGAGCCATTTGAAGTTAACAGATTCAATTATAGGTCCGAGAACGAGAAATAAAATAATGAGAAAATAAAATCTAACGAATAATAATAATCACTTACAAGTTGATCTACGCAGTTTTTAGTGTTTTTATCTAAAAACTTATTTATTCGATTCATCCGAACGTCAGTCCCTATACAAAATAATTCAAAGTTATTTGTCTATGGAGTTAAATGGAAGAATGAGAACAGCGCATATGACTAAAAAAATTTTCCTTTTACAATCAAACTTTAAGGAATTACATGGAAGCGCAAATTTTATATTTTAAACTTTCTGCCGTCAACAGTCAACATTGAAGTCATGGGTTCGATTCCGGGAGCGTTGATTTTCTTCATTTGATAGGAACTGGGATGAGCGTAGCTCATTAGTCATTCGAACATTATAATTACTTAGAATAAACGAAGGAGTTCGAAACTTAAAACAACGAATGCCTAAGAACGAAAGTTTATTTTCCTGCCGTCGATTTTTAATACGCTACGTATTACTCAATGAATTAGTTTTTTACACGAAAATTATACGTATTCATCCGCGAAAATCTTTCGTCGTCAAGGTGATTTGCATAGTTGCCGGTTCGCGTAATTGCGTACGATTGACTTGGATGAATTTGCGTCTTATCTATCGACATATTCACGAAATTTTTGTGCTGTTTTGAAATTTAAAGAATACCTTGGTTGCAATAAATAATACGACGGTAACGAAAATAAACAAATATTTAGTTTTTCGATGATGTTGTTTCAATGAATTCAGATATAGAGATATAATTGATGTATTTTAAAATCTATTCGAGGAAAATTTCTGCGAAAGCAGAATACCTTTTTAACCTTTGACTAAAAGCAGAAAAATAAAATTTATATAAATTTATTAAATTATATTGTTTTATATACATTAAATAGTAAAAAATAAATCTGTGATTAAATTAATTGAATGTTCCAGGAAGTGAAAATTAAATTATGATTACAAAAGTCCAGCGTAATGCTTAACAAATAAATCTTCATTAATATTTCTTTGCCACACAAAATTTGTATACTAAAAACTGTTACTTTCTGAAACATTAAATTAAGTAAATTATGTATATATATATATATATATATATATATATATATATAGTTATATTTTTTACATTTTAGTGCCTATAAAAGTTGGTTTTATTAATTTTATGGAATTTTATCCTTAATAAAAATCGCTTATGTGTTCATCCGTCCGTCCGCTCATTTAAAAAATAATTCACAAATGAAATTAGTTACAGAATCGATAGTTCTACATTAGAGCTACATGTAATGTAAGTGTGGTGGATCTACGATCCGCAGCTGAGGAATAATCGATAGAAATCTCTAAAACCTACATACTGCTGCAAATACGGACAACCAACAATTCATCGCGTCTGCGATTCTTTATTTCGATGGAAAGGTGGAAAAAAGCGCCTTATGTAATTTTCTTTGCAATTCCTCCTTCACTTGTTAATCTTACGCCCATAGATTCAGCCAGTCGTCTAAACAATTTTCAGGAACGGCAAATTTAAGAAAGATCAAAAATACATTAAATTCAAACTACGGAAGGGAATAAGGTTAATAAACATTCCGCGCGTGTACCAAAAAATAAGGAAGACCCACTTCCGCTGCGAAATCCGTTATTCTACTCGGAATATCCCTGAATCGAGTCGTGTCCGGTTTCCTCTCTTACTCATTCCTTCCCATTTACCTCTTCTGAGCCGAAACTTGAGTTAATGAAGCGGACCACCGCTAATTTGCCGCTCTTTAACCAACATCTCTTTCTCTCTCCCTTTCATCACTTTTTCCGTCTCTTTTAAAAAACCTGCCCTTATTTTGTAGCACATCTTTTTTCACCAGTCGTACCCTATCTCTCTCCTTTTCCATTCATTTCCTTTTCGCTCGTTATCTATCTCTCTCTGTCTTAATTTATTCTTCCTTCTCTCCTTTAATCTCTTCCTCCAACCTCATTCTTCCACACCTCAACGTTTGCTATCGCTTTCGTAATTATAAAATCCGTGCTGTTTTTTTTTAATTTCGACCTCTACCGTCCCAATCCTTCTCCCAAAATCTTTTGTCATGTTTTCGCCATTTTACATTTCCACCGCCAAACTATCTCGTTAGTTTAAGTGTTTACATTCTTTCCTCTATTTTTCTTGTTCTTTCCCTTTAATTATCATCAGTAAACTGACTCCCTCTTTTTTCTTTCTTTCTCTCTCTCTCTCTCCGCGTTCCTTTAGATCTGTCTGACAGAAATTTCCTACCTTTCTCCAAGGAAATAAATGTACATCGTATCTCTTTCCATTTTCGTCCGCATTTTATTATCAGAGCTGCAACGTTTATTCTTGTATCCAGGGTACGTTCATTATCAAGTTAATGCATAAATATCAACGAATGTGGAAGTAGTGACTCAAGATTTTAATCCAAAAAATCTCGATCGTTATCGCATGCATGTCATGTTATGAATAGGGTTCGTAATTTCTTTATTTAAATAAATCGTTTAATTTTGAAGTAAATTAAGCTTTGCGTTCAGTGATTTATAAATTTAATTATTGGACATTAAAATGTTCAATTAGAGGTAAAAATGATATAAATAGGTGAATTGATAAATGGAGTTTTCAGTTTAAGAACGGTTTTTCAAAATGAAATGCTGAATATTGTTCAACACTTAAATCACAATATATTCCAGTCTACGGTTATAGTAAAGTGCTTAAGAAAATTAGCGTTTGAATCTTATCTGCTAGAGAAATTGTCAGCCATAATTAAAACTGATTGTAATCCTTTGTGAAGCTACGAGAATCCTCTAAAATTCCCGAGCAAAAGTACTAAATTTCTTATGCTCCTATAAAATTTGTTATATGAATGTTAATGTGTTGAAATATATGAATATAGCGTGGAACAGAGATTTTCAACGGGACGTACGAAACAGTTTTGGACGAGTACGCAGAAGTGTTGTAGAATATGATTTTTCTTCTTATTTCCTCTTTCACGCACGACCTCGGTATAAAAATTTGCGATACTACGATTAAAAATAATGCAATAAAACAAAAAAAACTACGCCAAAACTGTAAATTTTAACATTATAAACACGAGTTATCTATCTTAATACAAGTGCTATTAATTGCATCATCACTTTAAATGGCAAAGAGGTACGCGAGAACTGAAAAAATGCTCTAAGGGGCACGCGACGTTAACAAAATGCTCTCAGGGGTACGTCATACGTCATATTTAAATATAACTTTTATTAGGCTGAGATATTAGTAAAAATTTCCTTTATTTAAAATATCATTCTTTCCTAAATAAATCGTCGATTGGTTCATTACAACAGCATTTTCTGAAAAAATTGGGTGCATGGATAAATATGAGTTTTTCGAGGTTTACGACAATTTTCCAAGAATACCGATGTAAGTATTTTGAGATTCCATGAACAAAGATGGGCGTTTCAATCATTCATAGAAAACAGACGTTTAAGTATGTCGGAAGATATTTGACAAATGGAAAAAGCATGGTTATGTTTGCGTTAGAATTTTTCAACGAAAGAGCAAATCAGATGCTTAGTAGTGTTTGCCGTTACCTTTTCTCGATCCGAGATCTCCATTATGACGAAAAATTCTTGCAGTGGAAAGCATAAGAAATAACGGATTGAAATCTGCCTTAACCCAGGAGGATGAGGAAAGAAGAGGAAGGCTCGATAGAGTGGTGAAGAGAATAAGACAAATACAATGGAAAATGACGAAACAAAAGATAGAGATGAGAAGAGATAAATTTGCGATAAAACCTTTGAAAATTTGGAAGGAAGGAAGGGGGAAAGAGAGAGAGAAAGGAAGAGAATAATGATGGCGACAAGACAAAGGAGAAAAGGGGGGACTGAATAATCTCCTTTATGGGATTAATGTTACGTAGCCTTGAGGAATACGGCGAATAGACGGACGGAGGACATGGGTAGTATTAAGGACATGCATCTGTGTGCGTGGGAGTGTCTGTGTGTGTGTGTATTTAAAAGGGGATTTCCTTAATTGAAGGAGAAGTGCGGTCCCCGAGTTAATTGGGAGCAAGAACGGGGCAGATAGAGAGACAGAGAAAGAGAAAGGACGCATCCGAGGGAGAAAAGAGGGGGAAGAATGAAGGAACGAGAATGGAAAGGGATGTCCTTATCAAGGCCTGCCCAGAAAAAGAAATATTTCTGTAGGATCTCCCGGATTAAAATGTACCGCCGGAAAACAAGGGGTAGGCGTAAGCGGACTTTAACAAGATGGAAAGGTATACTCCATAAATGGAATACACAGAGATTTCAAAGGCGTTCTTAATGGGAAATACGTATGGAACGGTATCAAAAGATTAGGTGATTCTCGAATTTTTATCCCCGAAACTATAGTCTCGGGGACTATCTTGTAGTAAATGTTGTTCTCTATCCGAATAAATTTTTTAATCTTTACCTCACATATAATATAAGAGAATGGGAGAGAAATATATGGATTTTTAATTGTTGTTTGCTGAGATAATCGTCTTAGCGATCGATGTAAACAAAATATGCGATGTTTTACTCGGGATTTTCTTTAATTTTTATCTCCGAAACCATAACTCGTAATTACGTGACCTCGCAGACTTTCTTGTAGTAAATATAGTTCTCTATACGAAATTTTTTTTAAATCTATACCTTACAGATCATATAAGAGCTAGGGAGATAAAAGTTTGATATTTCATTGTTGCTTGACGGATACAATTTAACGATATACGGGTATAAGTTTATTGAAGTAATTATGTGAAGTGGAAGTTTTAATTGACGGATTCAGTTTAAAATCACAATTGGGCGAAAATTTTTAATAAAGGTCACTCATACCTAATTACATTAAAATCCGTCCAGCAGTTTAGGAGATGAAAGCTACGACGGACGGACGGACGGACCAGACGTGCCCATCAGGGGTTCCGCTATTACCGCTTTGTTGGTAAAGAATAATATTCCCAGGCCGAGATAAATTGGATTTTTCGTGACAAAAGGTCTCGTCCCGTAGTCGGCGTCGTGTACCTTTTTCCTCCCTGCCTCGCATTTTGGACGTAAATTCAAATATTCCGATAATTACCTCCGTTGCCTTACCTTCGGCATCGTCGTCTCCGCGGACCAAAAATATTCCCGCTGTCTCGCTTGTTCCTCTTTAGGGAAGGAGATGGGATTCGCCAGTGGGTTGAAATGGAGTTGGGAGTCGAATCCTTCCATGAAGAAAGAGAGACGGAATGAAGAATATTACTCTCTCGTAGAAATTTTTAATATTGAAAAGTTTAAAAGAAGGTCAATAGCTGTTTGTTTGCTTCCTCAAGAAAACTTAATGGCAATAAATCAGTTTTTCATCCGAATCAATTCTTGGAATTTTTAATCTTTTTTCTCTGAATTACGGCCAACTTAAGCGTATTTAATACGGCGTTAACAAATTTTATTCCTTAAAATCTTCATTTTTAGGATGGTTTCCAAAGGAAACAGCCTTATGAAATGGTCTTGTGTGTGTATGTGTGTGTCCCACTATCAACTTTTGCATCAATGGACCAATTTTCATGAGACTTGGTGAGAGACTAGTGCTGCCAGGGCCCACCTCCGGTCTATATTTTATTTGGCGAATATTGAAGTCGCGGGTTCGATTCCAGGAACATTTTTCTCTATTTGTTTTACACAGGAAGTCTCAAATCCATCGTGCAGAGATATTATCTTTAATACTTTAAAATATCATAAAATTATGATATCGGAGCGAGGTTTATACTGTTATAAGAGAAAAAGAATGTAAATTCTAATTAGTATCGCCGAATTTTGATAATTGATCGTATTTTCTTGAATTTATATTAAAACCTAGCGTTTTTACTTTTCAAATCGTATTTTATCGGATTGCTGCCATGGAGACGATTATTGTTGAACTCGGCTTGAGCATAGATGAGTGAACAAATGGGTTATTTTCTTTTCCGCTCGACTACCCTTCAGCAATGGATAGTTGATCCATACATATACCGTATAAACAGTAACATTTATTAAATTCGTTTATTTTAAAAATATACATAAAAAATATAATTTCAAAAAGAGATTTTGATATTGCTCTTAGTATTTTTAACCTGATAATGCTCTATTAATGTGTTTTCCAATTTTTCTCTGTCATTGATAAATTATGAATTACAAGTGGTATTTAAGGTATGAGAATCCCTTGGAATGACTAACATATAGTGAAACATTTCCTGTCAATATAAGTAATCAATTCAGGACGTCAACTTTGGGAAACCAGCCTGCATTAGTCCTGGTTTGCACTTCTTGCTTTTGAAGAAATTTTATAGCACTAAGGAAATGGTCAAGTTTGAAATTAAAATGAAAAACATTGCGCACGATGTTATACACTATCATGTCTCCTGAAGTGGACGATCATCAGTTAAAACATGTCATATAACTTAAATTTGTGTGATTAATACAAAGTTTATAACATCGCACGTAATTTTTTTTATTTTTTTTTTTTGTAAATCAAATTCACTCCCACACCATAGAGTTCTGCCAAATATCGGCTCCTTCACTGAGTTATAAAATTTGATGCACAGATGTGTTTTAAAGTTCATCTCAGTCCTTCGTTGTGTTCTATTTAGGTAAAAAAATCAGCGAATGATTTTTCCTGGAAGTTTTACTCATTTAGTTCGCTTGGAATGAAATTTTACAAAACGCTGAACTTCAAATTTCCAAATGCTAATTTTAGATCGGGGATTTTCAAACTCTCCGATTCCACGAAACTTTTACGTTCAACGATATCTTTCCCGGAACCCTAACCGAGGATTTACGCTTCTAGGACCTAATGCAAAATGTAATCAGTCTCAGTCTCTCTCGGATCTCCAACAAGCTTTTGCAGGGCTCTAAGTTCCGCGGAACGTAGTTTGAATATCCTACCTTGAGATTAGAATCGGGATACTTTTTTGCATTTCTCCGAATAACCGTGTTTCACATATCATTTAATCGAGTATTCCACCAGTGAGTAATACCTCTTTGAAGTAATATTTCAGAAATAATACGATTTTACTTGCTCTAGTTAACAAAAAACAGAAGTAATCCAGGCAAAGCTTCCAAATAAATGGTCGATTAAACTAATAAAAGTTATCATAAGTTTGATCCAACGGGGACTATATGAGAAAAGGCGGTGTGCACATTCATGCCAGGCACCATTTAAGTTCCAGTGGAAAAGTAGGGCTTGGAGTATTTATAACTCGCGAGTACAACGTAGGGATCTTAACATTTGTGTAGATGCCACTTATTATGCGACGTATTTGATCAGCAGAAATCACCTGAAAATTATAAGAAATATTGGAGTAGTGAAAATAAGTTTTATTAGGATGATACATTACGTAAATGAGAAGTCATACAAAAATGAGGGCGACTGTCGGAGACCACGCTCTTTGAGATCAGCTCAATGTAAGTCCTAAGTTTAATTTGGTGGAAAATTGGCGAGGCGTCAGGCACTGGCCGATTTTCCGCACCCCGATATTGGCGGGCGGCTCTCTTTTGATGGTGACTTTCGCTTTCATTATCTCTATTAGATAAAAAAGTTGACCGCGCTGCCCACTGACGTTTTCGGTAATTCTTTACGCGGCCACCGACGAATTGTAGATAGCGCAGTTGTTGACCTCATTAAGGCCTAGGTACTACAACCACGTGCCAGCTATCGAGAAACGATCTGTACTTCGCCGACGGGGGAGGACCGAAGGTCCAAGAATATATATATATATATATATATATATATATATATATATATATATAGGTAGGATGATCCGGTGAAAAGGAAAAGGACAATTGGAAAAGAAAGAATGGATGAATAGGGGTTGACACGGGTGAGATAATACGGAGAAGTATCGAAAACTAAGAAATCCAACGCCGAGAATCTTCCCTCTCCTATTCCCCCTGAAGAGAGAAAGGGAGAGTAAAATTCTGTCAGTTCGACAACGGGACTCAAAGAAAAATATTTTTCGGCAAAAACTGAGTGTGAAATGATAATATCAAGTATAAGGAATGGGGATGATTGGGAGAGGGAATGAAATACGTCCTCAGAAGTGATAGAATAATGGAGGGAGAAAAAAGCGAGGGGATTGAGCATAATGGGGGATGATGTGCGATTGAGCTGAGGACGGGACAAAGGCTGTAGTGTCGAGGACAATGGCAGACTATGTGGACGGTGAGGACGTGGAATTGCGCGACGCGGACGTATAATCCAAAGGGAAAGGGGTTTGGCGGCTTATGGGAAAGTGAGGAACTGACCTCCGAGGGAATGTTAGTGGGACGCAGTAGCAAAAAGGAAAAGAACGACTTGGTGAATGGGCAGGGATGAGCCCGGAGAAAGGTGATTGGAGAAGCTTTTCCTTGATAAACGGTGGAATTCTCTGCAGAATTTTCGGAGATGGTGTATATAAATGTGAATTGCGTCTGTTTATGGTAAATATCCTCTCCAATGACGATTCTAAACAGGACACTCATAGTTTATGCATGATAATTTTTATAATTATTGGCTTAGAGCGTGTGTGAATCACACTATACCGAACTTGGAAGAACTAATGTCTCCATTTAATCTCTGTACAGCTGCTTTAAGGAAAGAGACCTCAGAATAACAGAATTGTCTTTGTGATAATTTTTTTCTTATGAATGATTTTTTCCTTTTTAACGTACCATATAAATTTGAAATAGATAACTGTAATGGATATAAATCTTAAGGGAGGTATCTATTTAACGTTCAGCAACTCTAACATATATTGTGAAGTTTATGCCAGGGAGAAAAATTTTGGGTACATGTTTGGCAAAAAAATGAAATCCGACCTAAATAATTGAATAATTATTAAAGCAAAACATTTTATTCCATTTAGATTTGAATGTAGTTCTTTCAGTTGCAATTATGAATTAAGAATTAAGAAAAAGACATTAATAGTTATTTTGAAATTGGGTATAAACAGCATCAAAATGGGAAACGCTTAACTATTTCATTTATTTTCAACGAAAAAGACCGCCATTCATAATTAAAAAAAAGTTTTTAATTTTGAAAGCTATTACAATTTATCCACTTAAATATAAATTAATTTTTATTATAAGAGCGCATTTCATGATTTTTCCTCACAATTGATATACTGTTAAGAATTCCAATAGAAAATATTACTTATTCAGTTATACTAAAACCATTTAGTTGACTAATATTGAAAACAGCTTCATGTACTCCTTGCTCGTTTCTCGCCTTTCATATTCCATACATAGGTATGGAGTATTGAAGATACGTTTCTTTCAAACGTGAATATAATCGCCTCGATAGATATTCATTCATTGCTTCATAAGTCAACGGTTATCAAATTTTATTTAATTTACGAATGGTGGTTATATCATGACTAACATGCAACTTTTTATTTTATTCTGGAATCAAATTAAATTTTCTGCGTACGAGCAGAATCTGATACACCGAGCCATTAATACAGACATATTTCTTAAAATGTCTCCATAATTGGAGTAAAACTTGAAAAATAATGGTTAATAAAAATTGACATTCTCTGAGATTCCTCATGAACAGCCATGGAAGCTAACTTTGATAACAGTTGTCTTTGTGAGACTCTCTTATAAACGAGGAAAGTGAGAATTAAAGCCCATTATCCTTTCTCCATTGTTCATAAATTGACACGTCACCTATTTTTCGAAAGTTTTAATCAAGGTTCCACTTTTTATTTGTGAATATGATGATACGTGTGGAGAGTTCAGGTAGGATAAAATTTTGGATTTTCCGCTACAGTGATGTCAAATTTAAAATGTCGAAAAATGAAATTCAAGATACAAGCGTTAATGACGTTAAGCTATTTTTTGAGATTATAATGGAGAAAGCGCATACTTATTATCAAAATCATAAAATTGCCGTATGTGTTCCTCAAAAGCACGCGTACGAACATTCTGGATGAAAAATAGAAATATTCTCCCTTTGATATCAATGAAAATCAGGTTCTATGATACGTTAATTAATAAAACCAGTCTTTTAGTATGAAATGAAATAGCAATCGATGAAAAACAAGGGAGGCGAGCTACGAAAAATTCAAAGGATGTACGCAGTGGTAGAGTAAAATGAAGGGAATTAAAAAAAAGAATTGTAATTAACAGCGCAGCTGATTATTCTAGAACACTTTCAAGAATTCAGGCAGAAGAATTTGCCATACTTCAAAAAGACGCGGCTGGAATAGTGGCATGCACATTCGCATCTCTCTTCTCCATTTTCTTTCCCTTAATTCATTTTCTTTTCATCTCCGCTGCTGTCATGGGAACGGTTGAAAACAAAATAAGGTATTAAAATCGGTAGAAGTAGAGCACACGCGCACGATGAGAGAAAATAATGAGAAATGAGAATTAGAATTGTCTCCATAGGAATGGAAAATACGGACATTTAAATATCCTAGACATAACAGAAAAATAATGGGTTACTGCGGAATGCTTGAAAAAGTCGAAAGGAAATAGACATGATTAAGTAAGACTATTGACGGATTACTTTTGTGAATGCTCTCGTAGTTGAAATGAAGTTTTTTTTAAATTCCATAATGTCCATATATTTATCCCTGTATGCGCGTGATCTGTGGAGAATTTCGTAATTGTTTTGTGAAAACAAAAGTTTTTTTTAATTATAAGGTTTTAATTTTTCAAAGCTCACTCGAATGTGATTCCAAACTTTGCACGCAGAAAAACATTTAATATTTGTGAGACTGCATCTTTCTACTTTATATTTCTGACTTCAGAAGTTTTTTATATAGAGTCGAATATAAAAATAGCCGAGAAAATAGTGCGGTGCAGGATAGAGAAAAAATAATGGATATAACGTAAGAGAGTACAATCATCATACTTAAAATCAATTAAATCGATTCGTATTAAGACTTTTTAATTATTTTTAGTAGAAGAAAATGCATGCATTTAATGTCTGATACTCATGGAATCTATTTTATCCGTAAAATTGCTATAAAATATACAACAAGGGATATATAGAAGTAAACAATCTAATATTTTTATTTTATGACAATTAGCAAGAAATATCTCTCAGTACATTTTTATTACGTGGCTTTCTTTCATCAACGTTAGCAGATGATATGTTCGAAGCATAGATTTCATCAGAATAAATTCCTACCCTGAAATGAAATCAAGAACCCGTACTCCAATAAGTATTATCACCTATAATCAGTACAAAAATTGATCTCAGCGTCCATCCTATCCAGTTTTTTTTACCTCATCTTTTAAATCTTCCTCTTTTATCTATGGAAGAGTTTTGTTTCTCATTGTAGCTTGGTAACGATTTTTTCCCGCGCTGGCTTCAAAACGTTGCCGACCGGTGTGTGCGTGATTTTTTATCACTGCAGAATCAGCGTTTTCTGAAAGGATGTTTTAGGAGAAGGTGAAAGGAAGGAAAAAATTGGAACTGGAGGTGGGTCCCATTTCATGAATCCTATAGGTGCGTGTGAGGCGGGGTTCAATCTGTCGCTCTCCACACTCTCCTTTTCTGGAAACTTTTGTTTCCCCTGATTTTACTCCCCTTCCATTCTTCGCTTTTTCACCCTCTCATTTCTTTCTCTTGTTCCTTCTCTTACTATGTTCCTCCACCTTCTCTCTCTCTCTATCTATATATATATTTTTTTTCTACCTTTCCCTTTCTTTACACTCTTTTTCTTTTCCTTATCCCGTCTCATTACTACTTATTCTCTTCCTTACCCTTTTTCTGTTACCTTCCCCTTATGTTCCTCTACCCCATTCGCTTTGGTCCATTGGCAGTTATAGCCTCTTGTGTCAGCATTTCTCGATTCCAGTGGATTTGGACAAACGCTATGCTGTTGCTCCCCCAAATAGCGACTTAGCTCATTTTTCCATCTCGGATTGTTCGATCCGCGTCTTTTGTCGTCTGCTCTTCAAAAATTCCGAGAAATTATTCTCTGAAAAGGTTCCACTCTCCTATAATAACATTATAGTCGCAAGGACGGAAGGAATGGTAGCATCCATTTTGAGAAAGATTTGGAATAAGTTTTCATCCTTTTTTTTGCAGTAAAAATTCAACAGATTTTTCTATTTACGTAATTATGCTGGTACTGGAAAATTTTCTCGCGGAATTGCGACCGTCGTACTCGCGCGGAATGATCTAAGAGCGTTGCGCAATTCCTTCGCAGTTTTCCCTTTAACGCTCGAGGTCTTTCTCTTTTTGCTCTATTTCCCTCGTCTCTCCTGTTTTGCATCCACTGCCCTCTCTTCCTATCTCTCTTCTTCCTCATCCTAGTCCACGCACTGCTCTTTATTTTTTACTCCTTTGTTCCCTCTTTCCCTTGTGCGCATCCCTTTAGCGTTGAGAGCTCCCCAAATTTTCGCTCTCCTCCGCCCCACTTTGCACCCTCTTGTCACCAATGAGACATTCAGTCGCCGTCCAAATAAAAAATACCCTCTTCGTGTCCACCCATTCCTTCCGTGCTTTGTCCCCCTTTCCTCTTTCCCTCTCCTGTCCATTTTCCATCTCCTCCTTCCCCTTTAAAAGCCTCTCATTTCAAACACCCGCTGCTGTCTCTTCATTCCATTGCGTTCCATGAAGAAAAAAAATCTTGCCCCATTCACGTCACGGCCGTATAACCCTTTTGTCATGGCGATGCCGTCCTCTTCCAACTTCCACTTCTTCATTTCTCTTGTTCTCTCTCTCTCTCGCATTCCGTTACGTTCTCACATTTTCTCGCTGAAATTTACCAATTCCGTCGCCTTCGCTTTCATTTATTGGACGCATTCAAACTTTTTCTCCGGCTTTAGTAGCGATTCGTCGATACATGACGCTTTTATATCCTCCCCCATTCATGCATTTCTATTTCTTTGGCCCGTCATTTTTCCTCTCCGCCTTTATATCTCCTCTCGTTCTGCTATATCTTTTATTTCAATTTTTTTATATAGCGCGCACAAATTATATTCGACCTGTATTTTTTCTTCGTCTCTTTCTCTCTATGTTGTCCTATCGTTTTTCTTTGCTAACTTATTCGGCTACTTTTTTAATCTTAGGACCGTATGAGCCAACCAATCAGCATTTTTCCGCCTTTCTGAATGTTTAAACTTATAATTTCTTTTATGTTGAATCTCGGAAAATATTTGTGTCGTTGCATTAGAGCTGCTTGAATCACAAAAATAAATCTTGCCCTTCATAACTTTTTGCAACAAATCTTCATTATACGTACTGACTAGTTGATTTCAACAATATACTTTTTCATACTTTTAACCTGCGTTCATTATCTAATAACTGTTGGCTAAATATCATATTATTTTAAATTTCAATGGTTTAATAACCAGTTTTCTGAACGAATGATTATTAGATTTGTAAATCGCATCAATGATAATAATCTGTATAATTTATTAAACCGACACATAGCGTGTTGAATTTATTTGGGATGCACCATGAATTGTAGCTTACAGTCATAAAAATGTTGTAAATATTCTCTAATTTTATCATAGATTGGGTAATATGTTAATTAATATGTTGTGGTTGTTAGATATACCTGAATACTTTTCATTTTTAAAATTTTAATTACCTGCTCTTGAATGTTTGTTTGTTTTGTTTTCTCTTTAACAACTTAAGGTAAATTACCAATCATTGAAGGGAAGAGGCATATTTTAAGGATATGATTCAGAAGTAATAATTAGGAGGAAAGCGAGAAATAAGATATCTCTGGTAAAAATTCAGGGGAAGAGAGAATGTGATAAAAATAGAAGTGAAATGGTAACGGGAATTATGCTCTCTAAATAGGACCTCATGCACATCCGAAAATAAACAATTCTCGCTCCAAAGGTCATATTTAAGCACACGGTCATAGTTACGTTATTTAGGCATCCCATATAGCTACAAATCAGTTGAAAAGCACTTTTATTTTATACAAGGAAAATGATAAGCTTGTTAATTCGAATTTGAAATCGGTGTTCTGTGAAGCATAAACTCACCTTTAGATTTATTCTTTACTCCGTCAAATATTGATTGGCGTGCCCATTCATCCGTGAATAGTTTTCTGAATCCTTTCCAGTTTGGGCAAGGGGGGAGAGAAGCGATATGGGAAAGACAGACTCTTGGAAATTAAGGAAAACTTCGCGGTAGGGATATGGAGGTTACTACCAAACATTCTATTGAGTATTACCTAATGGAACGGATTCGCAGCAAAGGAACGAGTTACTGGAGTGATTCATAACGGTGCGCCACTGCGCTGGATAGATAAGGACTTGGTTATGTTTTCTAAATCCTTGAGAGAACATAATCATATTCCAGCAACGGATTGCACTTGCATTCATAGCAACCATATTTATTTCGGTGCTCTCATATGGATTGAAATACGAGAAAAACAATTATTTAAAAATGGAACGTGGTATTGAGTCGATGTAAAACAGTTATATCGTACATGAAGTTATATGCTCTTTAGATAGAGCAGCGAATTTTTCCACGTCATAGTTTCACAGAAATAATTCTTTCCTCGCAACATTTTCCGTCGGTTAGATTTTTCTTCCTCTTTTGCTCTTTTGTCCATCTCATCACTAACTACACAAACCACACTCTACTGATTTATGCGCAACCATTCATTCGAAAAATTTTTCCCATTAAATTTTTATTTTCGAGTTAAGTATACAATTTTAAATAGAAGTATAGTTTAAAAATTTAGGGCTTACAAAGTTAAAGTAGTTTTTCAATATTTAAAAAATCTGCTTACAATGCATGGTCCTTTATAACACAAGGAATCCTCATCTGGATTTTCTGCATCAAAATCATAAAATCCTTTTTGAAAAACAGCGATGTAAAATATGTTGAAATAGTAAGATTACATAATATGTGGAATGAAAGACGAAAAATTTGTCATTGTGAAATTCTAAATTTAGCGATCATTACTCAAAGGTTTTGGGAAAAATTGAAAAATGCTGAATTAAATTTGTATCTTCTTTATGTTAACTATGAAGGAATTTCATGCCTTTTTCCTGTATTGTCAATGCAATTTAATTTAGAAACACCACCCCTTTCTTTCTCTTTACCAAGCGGACGACTCGCAAACAATCACCATGCCATGAATATAACCCAATACTACAAAAATATTAACTACCATCCACTCCTATGTACTCAATCCGAAAACGATTTCCCGATGAAGTAGTCAGCACTGAATTCACTCGAGCCTTATGTCATTTCTTGGTCATTTTTTGCAGCCTTTTCCACTTCATTCCCATCGGTCTATCGTCAACCGCTGAAGCACATCTCCCATTTTTCCTTTTTCCCGACTTTTTAGTCAGATACCGCTCTCAAGCATCACGGGACGCTTAACTCGCTCCGCTTTTTTTGTATGTGGCGCCAAGATGATGAAAATACGAGAAAATTTGTGCATGAAAATGATACATTCCTTACCTATTCCGAAGATCCTTATTACGGATCTTTTGTGTTTCTGTCAAAAGAAGAGCTGAGGGCATACGCCAAACGCACTTTCTCATTTCTGCTAGCGTCTACCACTCCCATCCTTTCTCTTGATCCTTTTTATATCGCAGAAGAAGTGGAATCCCAAGGAGTTTTATTCTAGCGTGAGCGAGGGAAAATGGCGACACGTTTATCCGTCTTCCTTCTAAATTAAATCGAATTCCATAATCATTAAGGTATTTTAAAGTTTGTATCAATTCTTTGTTAAAATTTTAAAATGCTCAAATGGGAATGATACTGGAGTGATGTTTTGCAACGAATAACCGATAAAGGAGTTTTTGGACGTTTTTCCTCGTAGTAAACACACAATGATTTTTCTAACTAATTAAATATATACAATGAATTTTTTATAAATCGTAGTTGAGCTCGAACTAAAATACAAAATATTATTCCTACGAAGAATTTATTTCTAAATAATGAATAAAAAAAGTTTACTTGTAGATCAAATGCTTTGGAGCTTAAAAAGCGAATACATCTGGAATAAGCATAAAATAACGTAGTTTTAAAAGGTATGCAGTAAAAGCGAGCCTCTTGAAAAGATCAAGAGTCAGGTCACGATGCAGCATTCGTGAAAACGTGAAGTATTTTGTAAAAGCACTTACATGTTGAAGTGGTAGTGAAACTCAATTCAGGTTTAAAATGGACAAGACTAAGCTTAATACTGACATTATAAAAAATCTACTCCTGCCGTATGAACATTTAATCGGTATATCACCAACTATATAAATATGTAGTCGATTTGAAATTATTTATTATAAAGAAAAAAGATTTGGGTTCCTAGGGCTTCATCCCACCAAAAAATTAGAATGTTTTTGTAATACACTTTTAATAACAATATTTGATGCAAGACCAAAACAATTTGCCAACTCAAAAAAGTGTCTTTTAGTTTTATCTATTACTGAAAATCAAATCACGTAAAACGTATCGATTTAACAATTGTTAAATAGTTGCTTTTATCCCATACGTTTCTAGAACTGCTCGATAGATACATAAAACGCCTCTTTCGTCGAGTTTTAAAACCAATCTCTCGCGGCATATTTTCGTCAAATATATCTTCGAAGGAATGATTTTCACCAAGCTCAAGCGCAAACAAACGGAATTTTTCTCCAGAAAAACTCTCTAGCTTGAATTCCAAAAGAAGTGAACATGTAAACTTACCCTTTAAGATCATACTTGCTATGGGAAGTGCTTCATGCAAATGTAAATAACATTCCTAGATGTGTAAGTTTCTACTCAAAGTTAATATTTTTGATGGTCCGTTCGGATGGGGCCGGGAAAATACGCGTTCTGAGGAGGAGCTTTTCACATTTCCTCTCTCGCTTCCTCTCATCCCCTCTTTCTTTCCATCTATCACATTTCCATTTTCCCCAAAAATATCTCTCCGAACATCGAATGGGACCAAAGAAGCGGGACCGATATTTTTAATCTTAAGTTTCTTGGGAATACATTCTTTGGGTTATGGAGTTGATAAATAGTATTTTGAAAAGTTATCAATATAAGTGAGCGATTTACAAAAAAGCATTTCCATTGAAAATATATAATAAATGAACTCCGAAACTGATAAGGAGCGATGCGTCCAAAATTGTCGGTTGCCGCTTGGTACACAATGTAACGTATTTTAATATTATTATCACGGTATTATTATTGTAGCATATCATGAGATGAACGGTTATCTACTATTTGGTAAAAAGTAGCGTATTAAAATTATGACGACTCTTAGTTTAATTTAAATTCAAAATACAATTCTAAAAGGTAAACTTTTGAGATTTTAAATTGATGTGCATAGCAATTTTCTAGAAATCCATTATATAAGGAACGTCTACAAGAATTTTCATTAGTAATAAACTGTCAAAACTTGGCGTTCGCCGAAGTTGGGTAAAATGCGTCACGAGTAGGAGGAATGCATTCATATTCTGAGCTACGTTAAGGCGATTTTATTTTTACTTCTGCAGAGTGAAAAATTAAAAAGGGACATATATATTATAAGAAATATATATTTTCAAAACGATAAAAGAAATATTAACCACATTCTTTATACACAATTTTGCTTTAACTTTTTCTCCGGAATTCTTAAGTATCATTTGAAAAAATGATTCCTTTTCCTTGAGCAGTGCGCAAGATGTGCCAAAATTTGAATACGTATCTTTCGTTTAAATACTTTTTTAAATATGCAGATTCCAAAAGACCGGTTCCACGGTAAGACGTAAAATACATTCTACCAAGCAGGCATATAGACAAATAGATGTACGTATATATCATAAGAAATCCTCTAATAAACTAGAAAACAATTCAAAAGTTATTCTCGAGTAATACCTATTGATAGCTTCATCTTCAACCTGTGATTGTCATGTTCGAATATGTGATCTATCATAAGTGCTAAAACATATAAAACAGTTGATAAACACATGCTCCTTTTGCAAACGTGGAAATATAATTTATCTATATACCTACCGCCTCCAGCATGAAGTCGCATTTTCCCAATTATAGAACGAAATGCACAATTTTTTCTTCACATAATTTTCCCATGTTTAACAATACGTACTATTACAGGTACTGCAGTAAATGAAATACAAAGTCTACACAGAAATAAATTGACGATTTCTTATTGGCTACAAATGTATACCCGGCCTACGAGCTGACAACGCCAGTTTCAAAATTACGAGAATGATTTTTGAATGAATCTTGCGAATAAATATGATATTAATCCTCATTACTCTTAACGTCCTCTCACTGGAAGTAAACAGCTGCACTTTAGCCTCTTCTTGCTCATTTTATACTTTATATATTTCGCCTTTTTAATAGTCACTTTGTGTCTTGTTTACTCTAATGATCGCTATAACTTGGATTCTTAAAATTCTTCGGTTATATTGTCTTTATATCCTTTCATATTTCTTATCACACTTGGAAAATAAATGGGGATTCTAATCACTCATAACTGATAAAATGTTCAGATGATTGACGCTAATTAGAATAAACAGAGTTCACAATAGCTAAATTATTGTTGATATGTGGAAAAATAATTTGTCAGCGGTTTAATATCGTGTTATATGCGTGTTATTATCCATATTTTTATGTTTTTTCCGTTGATTTCGAGCATCTCATTCGTAATTTCATTCTTCAGTGAATACATCTTTTGGCACCTTTCGCTTCTTTTTGAATAACGCGCATTCATCTTCTGATCCCTCCCCTCATCCTCGTTCACGTCATAATACCGATCAGTTCAATGATTTTGGGTGCGGCAAAAAATATCTCCCCGGATTGATTGAGAGTCGACTCCGAGGAAAAACTGTCGTTTCCCATCCTTCCGAAGAACTTTCAATGAAAAATTTTCCCATTCGTTCCTCTTAGGCTTTGCGCGAGCACTATAGGAGCCAGGGACCATTTTTTTGCAGGGAAATCAAAGGTTCTACGGGAAACTAATTTTAAGGAAGCCGCTCAAAACTTCGGGCAGAAATTGCGTCGGGGAAAGAGAAACGGACAAAAATTACGGTGTTTCTTCTTTTGATCAAGCCTTAGAGAATGCGTGAGGACGACGGCGCGCAGATGGACGGTAGGGTAGGACAAGAGGAGTGAACATTTTCGAGGAAGATAGGGTATTTTTCCCGAACGCTCTATTTCCATACCTATTATTAGATTTTTCCCCACTTTCAAAACCTTTCTCTTTCTCATATTTATCGCCATCCTTTCTCTCTCTCTCTCTATCTGCTGCAGAAAAAAGGGTGAGAATATGCTAAAATACCTTTCCGTTCCCACTTTTTCAATCTGGCTCTCTCCATCTAAGTTGCAAACCAACGGCCGGGAAAAAGAAATTTTCCCCGAACACCTCTCCAGCGGCGCCATTCGCATGCTAAGCTTCCAATTTGGAAAATTTACCCGCGATTAATTGCTCAAGGTGTAATTTATAAAGTGGTAGTTCCCATGGATCCAAGTTTGTAGAGTTTTGCATTAAAGCGGTGACGACATTTTAAACATAAGGATATGAAACGTCTCTGAGAAATTAGGCGTTTAAAAAATATAAAGCAGAATTTTAAAAACAAACTTCAACAATTGAAATTGGCGTATGGGCGTTTATCAAAAGCTCTCCTTGCCAACTTCACAGCTTCAGTGTAACTATTTTTGCTAAGGAACCTTGCTTTTCGCATATAAATCAGTTCGTTCCAGTGGAGTATCTATAAATTAGTGACGGGGGTGCGGTGAGGGGGGAAGGGGGAGAGGTGAGGGAGGAGTGATGAGGGGTGAGGGAGGAGTGGTGAGGGAGGAGAGGGGATGGGGGAGGGAAGAGGGGAGGGGAGGATACATTCACAACTCGGTGAGCAGAGACTTTCATAGCAAATTACGTAAGACGCTTTTGTCACCAACTGCTATCTTTCCATCGGAGTGTTGTTGGTTGCCCACATTTGTAGTAGCGTGTACTTTTTAGGGATTTTTCCGGTTACCCCCTAAGAAGCAAATCCTAGATCCAATACATTTATACCAAATTTAGCCCTAGTGTAAAATGTTCTACCTAGGAATTTTGGGGTTTGTAACTCACGTCGGACTTACGGATAGACGGAAAGATGAATACGTAAGCGATTTATTTTGGAAAAAAGCTCTAAAACTAATGAAACCAACTTTTATATAAACTAAAAAGTAAAAAACACATAAAATTCAAATAATTGAATGTTTCAGAAAGTAACAACAGTTTTGGAAATAAAAAAGTTGTGTGACAAATAAATATTAATGACAATTTATTTGTTAAACATTACGCTAGGCAATATTTACCTTCGTGTAGTTTTAACTTGTAAGCGAAGATTTTTGTGATCTTTATCTATACCTTATAAATGAATGACTGTTCTGGTAACATCTCGGAAATTTCCAGCAATAGAAATTCGGATAAGATTGAAGATAATGAAATACTTCGGATTGATGAGTAATACGGAGAGAGGGAGTTAATTTTTTATGCAGGGTTCCGTGTGAGTATAATGGAGCGTAGGAGGCACAAGTTCGAGACAAGACTACTACGACTGCGTCGATAATTGCGCCTCGTGAAGAGAAGCCAGATTTTTCTTTGTTCCCGTGCATTCAAAAGTTCACCCCACTTCGACGACAGTTTCCAAAACGAGCAATTTCCCTTTCTCCGTCTTTCCCTTTTGTTTACTTCCTATTTCAAAGCGTTCCGACGAAACAAAAGTCCTTTTTTCCTCGTCCGAAAGCGCTCCCACCCGCGGTCGTCCCCAATCGTACCCTCTTTTTTTTCCTCTCCGCAATCTCGGTCGATACCCATTCGCCCGTTCCACCATTTCATCCGGACACGGTCAAATTGATGGTCAGATTCAAAAGGTAAAACTGTTCGACAGTTTCCATTCGTATTTCTCAGTTCCCCATCCACATTTCTGCTTGCCCGTCCTCGGTCGGCGTTACGACCGCAGAACGAGTCGAAACAATGGAAAGGAGGAAGATAAAAAAAACCGGACAAAAATAAATCGGTGTATGCCTTTTGGTATGCGTTTACCGATACCCTTCGGTGTCCTTCTGAAAAGCGAAAAAACAGAGGGCGGCGATCCGAAATAAAACAAGGCGACGTTTCAATTACCATCTCCGTCTCCATGTTTATTTTTTTCATTCGCAACCATTGAGTAGCACAACTGACAGCGACGGTGAGGTTTATTTGTTTTAATCAAATGTATCTCTCTCTCTCTATATATATATACCCTGCCAACCAGTTGGTTACGTCTCCGCTTCCTTTAAATTAAATTTACTGTCAGGAAAAAATCTATAACTGCAGAACTCTGCGCGGATTTCGTTTAATAATAAATAAAGCATGGGAAGCATTACTTCTGGAAATGTATCTCTTCTAATATAATGTTTGTAATGGAGTTACTTCCGTAATTTACAGTATTTTTATAGATAGTATTTTATTTGTAGTATGTTCCCCTCTAAAGATCAAATCATATTTCCTGCTGAGAAAATTACCTCCCTAACGATTATTGCTGTATTCCTTTGCTTGGAATCTATGTTCGAATCATCTAATGTGTAACAATGATTGAATACTACTCTTTGTTTACGTGAGGCCGTCAAATATAGTGTAATCTTTAAAAGTGGGAAATGCTATCATTTATAAATTTAATGGTAATAATTATATACTATATAATGTACCTCAAAGAACTCCATGTGAAAAGGTCGTAGAAATCAGGTTGGTCTGGAAACTGTTGCGTTTTTCCTTTACATAGTTTTCTTCGAAACGAATCCGAGAAACGGGATGCTATGTGGATGGAGTCGCTAGGTAGTTTGTTTCCTATTTTTGTTGAAAAACTCTTACTTCGGACGGAGGAAGGAAGTTTTAATAATCGCAGTGAACTTTCAACTATGTTCTCAGTCGAAATTCGGATGTTATTTTACGTTGGTTGGTGAAACCTCGCAGAAAAAATACAGCGCCACACGCGGAAAAATGCGGTGTTTTCTCATCTCGAGAAAGACGTACTCTCCGACTCTGTGTACGTCAAGGCTCAACTTCTATTATGCTCGAGGAAGAATTTTTCATTTTCTTGGCGACGTTTCCTTGCCCCTTTCAAGCTAACCCCCGAAAAACTAATTTAATCATAAACTCTTCTCAATTTATAACTTTCCATCATAACTTTCGTCAAGCCTTACTCTCCTCTCGCGCATCTTATTACCTCACGGTCTACTCACGTTGCCAGACAAAGCTTGCGAAAATTTTTAGCTCTGTTTTCGTCATATGTTGCCTTATAGGATAAATAGTTATGGTTCTCGAATTATTATTAAATTATTTCGACCATTTAGTCGTGCGTGAATTAAGTTATCGCTGGAAAATTATTTAAGTTTGGCTCTTTTCTCTACACTGAAAGAATATGATCCAAACGGAACTTATGATACTTAATTTTCACATAATTATTTATTTAATACTTATATTGGCTTTAATAATTTTAAATTACCGCCGATGAGTTGCTCTCTCTGTTCCTAAACTTTAAAATTTATTTATTATTACATTATTCATAATGTATTTTACAAATAGGTACAATCATTCGAACGGAAAATTAAATTGATCATTCGTATATGTGTGGAAAAATAATCCGTCTGTGTATTAGACCACCGATTCCGAATCCAACAATAGTCGTTGCAATGGCAACACTCTCGTAATAAGTAATAAAAACTGCAAAAACGCTAGTATTTACGCGAAATTTGAAGAAATACGATCGATTAGCAAAATTATACGATAATAATTAGAATTTACATTCCTTTTCTCGGATAATAGTACAAATTCCGCTCCGATATCGCAATTCTAAGCTATTTTAATATGCAAGAGAAAATTACCATGCGCGATGATTTTAAGATATTTCCATGTAAATCAAATGGGAAGGATAGATCCAGGATTCAAACCCGAGACTTTCAATCTTTGCAACAAAAACTATCCTCGGGAGCTCTGCCCCAGAATCAAGAGATATCCAACAAGTATCGTGAAAATAGGCCTATTGGTTTTAAAGTTTAATAGACAGACAGACAGATAGACACAACGAAGAAACTGTCTATTTACGATACATTCTGACAAGTAGGCTAAAAATGGAATATTTTAGTACTCGTGAGATAGAACCTATATTATTTTGTGGGAGTTTAATGCAGTCTGTCTTTTGTTATGACGGCCAAGAAAGAAAAAAAACGAAAAGGTCTTGATTCAACCTATTCCGAACCCAACTCGCGTTAAAAATAAGAGGATCCGTGGCGTCGCGATATCTCTGACCGAGTGAAAAATCGTATCCGCGTCAATGGAGACGTAGAAGAAGGTTTTTTTTGCGGGAGTTTTGCGATAGACAGACAGACAAACGACTTTATTTAGGGCGAAATTGAGACTATATAGTCCCTTCTTACATTTAACCCTTTCGTCATATAAGTAATTACAATATTTACATATTAAAAGAAGTTAAGTTACATAAATATTACAGTAAAATATATACAAATTACAAGTTAATTATATATTGGTTAATAGATCACAGAGTATTACCAAAGAATATTGTTAGTTTTGTGGGTCGAAGAAAAACTCTGTATCAGCTATATTTTAACACAGAAAAAATTTCCCACTGCGGAAAACACCTATGAAGATAGGTGGGCGATTCGAAGAGAAGCCCTACCGGTTGGCTTTCTTTTTTATTGTAAAAGGAGAATGGGAGAATGGAACGCAATAGGGGGTAGGATATTCGGTCGAAAGGGAAGTTAGTGCTAAATTTGTGAACCAGTGAAGCAAAGAGGAAGAAATCGAACAGCCTATGCCGTGAGGACGATAACGCTGTGATGGGGAGGCATGGTAAAATGCTCGGTCTCTGCCTCCAGGGAAACGAAGCGGTGAGCTGGTGAGGTTAGTAGGGAACTCTGAGCGGGTGCGTGCGATTGTACGCTGATGAAATCCCGGCGATGTGTGGAAGGATGATTTGTGAGCGAGCAGAGAAATATATTTACTGGAGGAGTCAAAAAGGGATTGGAAGAGAGAGGAAGACAATTGAGTGAGAAAAACTAATCGTGGAAGGTAGGGAAAAATAATATGATAAACTTAGAAGCTGATTAGGGTTGCAATCGTGACGAGACTGACAGATAGCGCGAAAGAGGACACTGTGAGGCATCTATAAATATAATTTTTTATTCATTATAATTTCTTACATACGAATATTTTCACAAGTAGGAATTGATCTCAAACTAACTTCCAAGAAATAATCGATCGAAGGGGCTGGAATAAACGCAGTTGAGATTAAAACAGCGCGAAATAGAGAATTGAAATGAAAACTGTGAAAAAAGCTTCACTGCTGTTGTGAATAAACTGATTCGGCAGGCCATTCGGAGTGATTTAATGAAGATAATGTTCAAGATGCAGGCGAGTTGGAAAAATCCGACGTTTCATCAAAAGTTTCAATTGACCATGGAAATATAGGCCTCTAAACGTGATATCCATAGAAAATTTGATAAAATCAACATAAAAAGAGAAACATTTTTAAACGAAATACATGTTTATCAAAAAATAACTGAAAATAAAAAATGCGTTACGGCATAACTATGAATTAAAAATAGATCCATGATTTCTAGGCGTGAAATATTTCTTAATGTAATTCTTCTTGTACTACGCCCCAATAAAGACGTCATTCAATTCAATTCAGTGACACCTTTTATGCAATAAAGTTATGGAGTTCCATAAATACACTGTTCGTGGGCGTTTCGAGTTGTTACGCCGTCATAGTTAATTTAAGACAAAAACAACCATCGCGGCGTTACAATCCGAATAATGTATACCAAATGGATCAACGCAGCAAATGCCTTCGTGCAAAGATAACATGTCTCCAATTTCATTCTAATCGAAGAATCACCTTTTGGCTCTGAATGCAGGATTAATTATTCTTCAGTGCTTGCCTAGATCTACAGTATCTCCTCTCCCAATTATTTTCCACCGCCTATTCTCATATAAGCATTATGGAGGGGAGAGGCATACCGACCGAAATACCAGCGCCCGACAAAAGGTTCGGATTACCTGACAGGATTGACCAAGAGTGTGAACCTAAGGTTTTAAGTGCGTTAAACGTAGATCCTTCATTAAAAGCGGACAAAGATATCCTCGAATGGAATTGACCGAGGATGCGAGTTTTAGGAGTCGTATATCTCACAAGGGAGACTTTGTCGATTCACTGGAGAACTGGAAGTCTGCGAGAAACAATGGGGGATCTATAACAACGGGTGTGGAAGGAGATTTTTGTATGTTTAGGAAAGAGAGAGAGAAGATAATAACGTCGGACGGTATAAGATATCTACTGAGCAGTTTCCTGTTCGGAGACCTCCTTTATAGAGAAAGGAAAGAGGAATAACAGGCTAAGCATCACCGTAAAAGCGCCGGATTCTCGTTTACTGACTTGCGAAAGTAAATTCAGATTTTGACACGGATTACATATCAGCAGGCCTTTAAAAGGAAGAAGCAAATTAGAGTTGAAAACTAATTAATTAAACGATTTACTTTGTAAAAATCGAAAATGAAGTAGTCCATTCATATTGTTTACTATGATTAGAAAACGTCTTTACAGAGAATTAATAAGTTAATTCTGGTGACGTTCTTAAGCGTGAGAAACGAAATGGACGCTTGGTAATTATTTCATTCCATTAATTATTTAATGCATCTACATTTTACCCTGCAATTCACCTAATTGGTTGGTGGTAGGGGGTGCAATGCACCAAAACCTACCTAAAGATTGTCTCTCGCGGGTTGGAATTTTCTATTGTGATCTCATATTGCCCTCGGGAAGTACGAGTCTCGATAACGCTACGTCCTACAATCGATCTCACGTATTTTATCATCACGGTCGTTTCTACCAATGTGAAACTCGTGCGGTCTAAGATGGCAGACGGAGACGCGTGAGAGGAGAATGTAATGAATGGGAAGGAGAAGATTTAAGGGAGAGCTAACGTCAGAGCACCTGCGCCGTAGACGAATTTTGGTTCGGACGAGTCCATCAGCCTTAGTGTACCTCCCTCCCTTTCCTTCTTCCCGAATTAATATTAATAAATTTGCATTCATTTTTGTGTGAGCCATGTGCATTCAAACTTGTAGTGGGTCGAAAACGACCCGCTGGGCGCATGACCGGGAAGTACTTGGGAGTGAATGTTTTAGCTTTATTTCTATTTTTAGTGGTTATTGTGCATAGTTTGGTTGTTTACAGTACTTGTTTGATTATTTAACATAAATTTCGTCATATTAGTTCTTACGGACATAGAATGGGCTATCTGTAAACACGAATATGTCTGTTAATTATTGATTTTGACAACATTTTCCGTATTTATATCTTGATATTTCTTTGATTCATGCTGTATGGACGCTCATTTTGTTTAAAATATGGAGAAAAGTATATTATTCTAAAGGACGCCGGCCACATCACAGATTTATGTAATATTTCAATTTATCAGGTTCCGGGGCCTCAATGTATCTGAAATTATTGAAGCCATTGAGAATTCTGACACAGCATTTATTCCGAATTCTGGAGCAGATGTATACCGACGCGGATTCAGGCGATGAGGACTGTATTGATCCTGATCGTCTGAGTCGACGTCAGCTTCAGTCAGAGCCAAAATTAGTCATTGCTGTCATGGGGGATGCGGAAGAGTCCCATGATGACTACTCTGGTGAACCAGAATCTCACAGCAATCCGCCAGAAGAGATACATTCCAAGATTCCTATTTTTTCATCAAACAGTGAGAGAGGGAAGTCCTTTGAAGAAGCCAGAAATAAGTGCAAGTGAAAAAGGGTGACCAAAGGAGTAAGGGTACGTTAAAAACGATTATCAAAAGGAGAGAGAGTGGGTGACGGGGGAATTACCAGCATATAATTCCTTGCCAGTTAACATGTAGAACGCCGTAGTGATACACTTGAACAAGGACCCACTAGAATATTTCGAAGTTTATCTAGGGAAAGATACGGTAGAAAATGTAGTGAAATATACTGTCATGTACGTGGCACAAAAAAACCAGCCGCAGTTTCAACTATCAATAGGGGATATGTACACTTTCCTAGGTATTTTATTAGTTAGTGGTTATGTACCTCTTCCACGAAGGAGGCTCTATTGGGAGGCAAGTGATGATGTTAGTAATCAGCTGATTTACAAATTAATGCGTCGCAATCAGTATGAAGAGATTTTTCGGTTCCTCCATGTCTGCGACAATGATATTCTTGATCCCGGCGATCGACCACTTGTGAATGAATTAAACAGTTTATTTTTGAAAAACGCTCCACAGGAAAATAATGTATTAATCGATGAATCTATGATCCCGTATTATGGCGGGCACGGCTGTAAGCAATTCATTCGGGGAAAACCGATAAGGTTTGGCTTCAATGGATGGGTTGCAGCACAGCCTAAATGGTACCGCCTCCAACTCGACTTGCATCAGGGAAGAAGAGAAGGCGAAGAAAGACCAAGTGATGTGGGCCTGGGAGAATCCATTGTACTGAAGTTCTACGATGTTCTCGTTCACACCTTTCCTATGGAGAAATTCAACTTCTTCTTCGATAAATTTTTCACTAGTGCAAAGCTACTGAGGGCACTAGCATCTCGAGACATGAATGGCACTGGGACTGCCCCACGGAATAGGATGGGCCGCTGTCCTTTGCTTGAGAAGAAAGAAATGGAAAAGAGAGACAGGGGTGCCTACGCGGTCATGGTTGAAAAAGGTTCAAATATTATAGGTGCTACATGAAAAGACAGTGGCATAGTAAATATGTTTTCCATCTAATACGGTGTTGAACCTATACAGGAGGTGATCAGATATTCTGTAAAATTGAAAGAGAGCTTCAAGGTACCGCAACCGTATCTTTTCTCCGAGTACAATAGGAATATGTGTGGTGTGGATCTCATGGACCCCAACATTGCAGACCTGAAAATCTCTATTAGGGGCAAAAAATGGTATATGCCTATCATTATTTGGCTCTTTGACGTAGCGATAAATAACGCGTGGATTTTGAGTCGGTCACATGGACTGTTATTAGATGCATTGACCTTCAGAAGATCTGCTGCAAAGGCTCTTATACAAAAATATTGGATATGGGGGACTGAAGAATTCAAACGTAGCGGCGAAACCCATGCGAGATAGTCACGGAGGGCATTTGATTGTTAGCAACCAAACAAGGCGTCGATGCGCAGTTTGCAAGAGCAAAACGGTGAAACCATGCCGCAGGTGTAAAGTTCCCCTTCATGATACCTGCTTTGAAACGTATCACACGGAATGAGATCACAAAAGTAGTTTTGCGATCTCATTGCATGGATATGTTTCAACCAGTAGGATTGGACCATGGATATATTAAAACCAGTGAAAATGCACATTAATTTGCGCTTACTTTTAATTGTATGCCTATTAAAGTTGCTTTATGTATATTATTTGCTTTAATTTGGTTGTTATTTTAAATTTATATGCTTATAATTTCGAATTTCACTTTGCCTACTCATCATTGTAAAAATAAGTTTTAGCTTAATTCGTATAAATAAGTGACCTCTAGTTCTAAATGTGATTATTTATGTTTAGTAAGTTTTATTCTAATTATGATTTTACTGTGATTATTATTATTTCGCGACCAGTCAGGATCTCCTGAACCTGTATTTTTCCCTATAATAACGAAAAATAAATTGTCTTCAATAAAAATTATTTTTTTCGAATTTTAATCCTGTTTCTCAGTCAAGTGCCCAGCGGGTCGTTAACAACCCATCAATTTTTTCCGAAATCGGAAGTAAGAGAATTTTTTGCTTATTTTTATAGTCCTCGGGGAATCTTTCTGAAGCGATTAAAGTAACTTGATCAATATTTTTAAGAAAAAAAAAGTTCTGGGCATAAATAGGTTAAATGACATTGCTGTTAAATTAAGGAAGAAACTATATAGCATCAGGATCTTACGCCATGTTACAGATATCGTTGCAGAAAATTGCATAGTAATATTAACATTGGAAAAATCTTTTAACTTTTTTAAATGTTCATCATACTGATAAAAGTAGTTAACTATTAGGCTATGTATGTTACATTCTAATCAAGCACCGAAAGTAATCCATGATTAAAAAAGAGCTCTTCTTTTTTAGAATCAACTATCGGAGAATAATCACCGAAGGCGACTGATTTGCCGTCTACATGCGCGTTAACCGCGAGTTAAAGATTAAGAAATTAAATCGAGCGAGTCCCTTGTTTTTCAAAATCTTTCTATGCGCTATTTAAAAAATATTTTGTCAGAATGTGATTAGTGAGAATTACTGTACTCCAGCTCGATTAATTAAAAAATACCGAAGAATAAAGAGTATTATTTTCAACATTTATTCTGTTAATGAAGTTATTTGGAACTTCGTAAAATTCCTGTGTTAGGACGCGTGCCTCTTACCTCAATCTTAAACTTCCCTCATGACCTATATAGAAAATAATAATTTAGATTTATTCCAGAATCAGTACTGAAATATAAACAAATTAAAAATAATGTAGGTACCTTTATTACGCATCTCCATTAGTCTGAACGAGTGTAGTGAATTGATTTAGACAAAATATCTTGGAGCGTTATAAATACTTCGACGATAGAAACCATGAAATAAATAGCTTGATATTTCGCTGATAATAAACAAATTTATAAGCCTATTTAAATTATCTTCAATTTTTTCCACTACAGTGGGTCACGATAAATCGTGACCTATTTCAAGTACATATTAAGGTGAAGCGTTTGCGTGTAAGTAATATATGTATGGTGGAATTGAGTTAATTTATCTGATAAGAATGGAAGGTGATGATAAGTACATACTTGGGACGAAATATGAGGTTGTGTATAGATTACGTAGCACGAGAGGAACATTAAATATCACCAATGCGCTAATTATCTTAAGAATCAGCTTGAAAATATAGAAAAAATGAGTACGGCAGGAAAGTAATTATTAGTATATTTCTTCGAAAATTAAATCTAAATATCTTTATGGTAAGCTACTGTGCTAGAAAAGGTTGAGATTTCTATATTACTGTTTCGCTAAGTAACTTAGGAATCAAAAGAGAATTAAAAAAATTAGTGTCAGGAAAGTAATAATACGTATATTTTATTGAAAATAAAATCAGAGGATCTTTATGCTAAGACACTTTGCTAGAAAAAATTGATATTTCTATTATTATACCTCGACTTAGAGTCTATTAGTTTGAGAAAATCAACCATACAAACATACTAATAATTTGAAAAAGTGGTTTTATATATAAAAACATTCCATATGCTGCTGAATAGTATTAGATAATATAATGTGAATATAACAATTCTGTTTAAAACAAATGCAAATTTGGAATTTATTATGCCAAGTGAAAGAATCAATGCGAGTATTGCCTGGAATAAATCGAAGTTTTTTTAATGAAATAGCAACAACGACTAAAAAACCTAATAATTTATCTCATGTTTTATCTAATTAAAGCCAAGTTCTTTACTGCTAACGAGTCAAAGATTATTGCATTGAATTGCGAAGAAAATAAATTGATAAATTTATCTTGAAATTGAAACAAGTACATATATGGATTCTCTCACAAGTTACAGCAATGTATCTTTGAACGAATCGTCAAAAGCAAATCAAACTATGCACAGGTATGCGAGCCCGATTTTTATTTTAGCTGCATTTTTTTATTCAGCTTTTCTCTCATTAAAAATTCTCAATATTTTTTACAAAAGCCTTTAAACAGAAAAAAACGACGATCATTGTTCATGTACTCCACAGGATTCGAACCCGCGATCTCGGTTGCGGAAGGTAGCTATTCAACAAAAACCTGCACCTACCAAAAACACACATTCCTCTCTCCTATATTTTCTCTCCTCCTCCTCTCTCTTCTAGCCAAACCCTTAACTACTTACCGCACGACAAATATTGACTCTCACCGTTTCCCACGAGCGACGAGAGACGTGTGACCCGATTAGTAGGCACTTCTCTATCCGCATGATGTACGCAAAGCTCGAAGAAACTTTTACTCCTTGACTCGAAATATAGCACCTCTCCGATTCCAAATATCGATAAAAACCTTTTTGTATGGATAGGATGTTAAAGAGGTTGCATATTTAGCGACAGAGTAACTTCCACAATTCATCCACGAGTCTCCATTTCTTCGCAAATTCTCGAACGCGAACTCTTGAGTATCCTAACATGCCGCAAAAAGTGCGTTCCATCTCTCCCTCTTGATAGTTTTTGCATGGTTTATCATTCCATGCTACGAAAACAAACGAGTTGCGTCGTCCCGTAGCATTTTTCCTCCGCCTCCATCGTCGAAATATTCCAAACGTTTTAAACAAAGCACTTATCTCGTCCCCACACGTTTCTTGTAGTGTTAAACTCCCTTTACGGCCGTCTCAGATAACGGACCGCTTCCATCTCTCCTTCACCCTCCCCTCCCAAGTCCACCCCTCCGGCCACACGTGATAATTTGTCGAAACTTTCGAGACTATTTCTGCGTCGCACGCCTCCAGGGCGACTTAGTCCCCAAAAGACATTAACGAGGAAAAACTCGACTACAATCCTCTCCCCCACTTGCCCTCTAGGGAGAACCAACCCACTGCGCCAGAGAAAGAAAGGACATCGCGGGGAGGTGCAAGAAAGGAGGGTCTCTCGTAGGATTTGTGCCGTTCTTCACTCACCTAACTTCCTCTACCTTTAACCACCACCCAACCTCTTCCTCTTTTCCCCGTCCCCATACAGTTCTCCTCTCCCCCCTTTTCTCCCTCTCTCAGCCGTCTAAGGGCTTTGCTTGACTAATGGATCGCTGTTTGAGAAGTGAAACTGGTTTGGTTGGGTAGGGCAAAAGACCGAGGTGGAAGTAACTGGGTTAAAAGGATGCCGGCAAAGTTTTGGTATTAAGCTGGTATTGGGTGGGGTAGTAGTTGGGTGGAGAAGGCTGGAGGAGATGTTTGAGTAGTAAGCAGCGGACCATGATGGTTTCCAGAGAGAGAGAGATATTGTGGGCAGAGGAAGGTTTGTTGAGAGTGTAGGGGGAAAGGGTAGGAGGGTGGTGGAGTGGCTTCAGTGTTATAAGGAGCCTTCCGTTCTCCACCCAACCTTGCCGGAGGAAAGAGGAATGCATGAAGACCACAGTTCTCTGAATGTCTCCGGAAGGAGAAGAAGAGTGGGTGAGTTAGGATTATGTCTCCCTGGAGAGAGAGAGATAGAGTGCAAGAGAGAGAGGGGAGATGAAAGATGGAGTGAAAGGAATTGGAGACGACAATCGTTGTAATTGTGTGGGTTGGGCCGTGGAGCATCTTAAGGGCGTGAAGGTGGGGTTGGCTGCGCGATCATGGGACGGCCGAGAGAAAGGACGAAATCTACGGTCTTTTGCTCACAACCCGTGTAACCCTGACCTTTCTTTCGCAATGTCTGCAGGAACGTTCTCTTTAAAAGCTCAGAAACCCCCTTGTTGATCGTAAGAACCGCTCCTTCTTCCTCTCCTTCGCTCTCCTCTCTGTTGAATTGAGCGGAATCGTTCGTATTCAAACCCTCTCGTCTGCCTATTTGCCAACTCGCGAATAAGCTCTTCCCCAGTCGAGTTTTTCGTTTACACCCTCCTTAGGGTGCCACGCGCGAGCGCGACACCGTTCAAACCTGAGAGTTCGCTTATTTGAAGGTTTAAATGTCATAATCCGCTGTCTCAACATGGACGTTAATAAGACAGCGCAACTTTAAAAATGTGTTTTTGTTAAGTGTCACGAGTGCTTTTATAATTTTGAATATTCTTATTCCAAAATATGTTATCACGTCCATTTATAAATGGCGAATAAATTTACTTTCTATTAGAATTACTGGAATTGAAACGTCATTGAGAGTCAGAAAACTCGCCTAGATCTCTATGAGCGTACCACGACTTCGGCCTAAAAAATCGATATATTTCTAAAAATGTCCAGATTATTAAAACGGAAAATCTTGTATTTTATTTTTGAAATTGTGCAAAACGAAACACCTCTTTTATTTGATGTTTATTATCTGCAAAATACCCATTAATGAAGCTGAGAATGAAATAATTGCATGGGGAACCCCAGCATAGCGACATTAATTGGTTCCGCTAAAAATTCGTCGTGATACGAAGCGTCGTAACAAAAATGTTAAAATCACACAAGAATAAAGACCTAATATCTGGAAGAAGGATCTCGGGCCATACATTCTGAAGTGAAATAATATTTTGCAACATACGGATCGTTTCCGAAACTTATTTAATTTATTTTAGTGAAGGCGTCGTAAGCGCGAAGAGGGCTCATAATGTTACAGCGTCGTAGCCGTGAAACATCGTTGTGATAATTGATCATATCTAAGGAATTGCTGCGTATATAATAATAATAATCGAAGATGTAATTTTGTGTCTCCTCATCCCTTCGAGGAGGAATACTTCGAAATGTGACTAATAGTATCCTTCCTAAATTCCTGCATCTCCACCCCCTTTCTCGAGGATGCTTAGATTATCTGCTTTCCAGTGGCAAGATGGAAAGTATAATTTTAACTAATATAGATTACGTTCCATGACAAATAGCTTACACTGCGCGAGCGAGATGCTGCGCGTCGCCCAATATCGTGAAACAATTTATTAAGTATGGAGAAATACAATGTTTTATTTCACCTCTTGCGTAGTCACATAATATTTATAAATAATTCTGTGCTTCCATATATTTAATCTTGTTTAATGTAATCATCTTATTTATCACTATAGGTAAACTGTTTGTAGACATCTGTGTTTATTATTTGTTTAATATGATATAATGAGTATAATTTCTTAATTAAACTTTTCCCGGATTTTTAATTGTTAAAATATTTTAACATAAGCGCCTTATGAACATCAATAAACACAAAAATATTTTTGGCAGGGGACTTTCATTTCAGTGTTTTGCCGTAGGAATTGATTCAAAGATTTTATTCGAGAGATAAAGACGGATGGTTGTTCATACCGTTTTTATATTACAGGTATCTTTTAAGGGTTTTAAGGGTCACCTACTGAAAAATATGCTTCGCCTTGGCTGTTCCTTTTCCTGGTCGAGGAATCATTCCAGAATCCCTTTTTAGCTTTTTTTACGTCACGGATGAATACATAAAGTGAAATAAAAAATTGAAGTACATAATCCTTGTGAGATTCACCACGGTTCGTAGCATCAGTAGTCCTATTCTCCCCCAGCAACGAAAGAAAATAATATTGATCAATTCTTCCTAATGAATACAGAGGGTTTCATAATTGAACATTTTACTAGCAACTGTGTTACTGAAATCCAGATGCTGAGCCTAAATGCTTAATGGCTAAATCTGTATTAATTTTCATTGCAAGTAATAAAATCTAGAGGTTTTAATTTATAAAAAAAATTCAAACACCAATTAAGACCAACAGCTGAGAACAGCAGTTACAGAGTTGGAAAATATTATACTGAGTTATTTTACGATTTAATTATTGAGCGCTTCCTCTTATTTTATTGCAGAGTTTAAGTTGATCCCAGCCGAGGGAGTATTAACGAGTGGAACTAAAAAAAGAGTCTTCTTCGTGCACAAGTTTTATGATGAGATTTATCGCTCCAGATATTTATATTTAAAGGCATAGCGCAACATGCGTCACTAGAGAGCCAGTTATTTCATCTTATTATTTTATGCATTATTTCATGATGACAAATTAAAGAGAAATGGTGTTGAAAAACTATCATATTCCTCATAGCATTATATAAGGGCTGAATAACCGTCCATTGAGTTCGAAGAAATATCATTATAGTATTATTATTAATAGAATGTAAATTTGGTCTATGGAGAAGATGGAGAGACGTGTATTCCCTTCAGTTTTATTACTACAAGAGGTGTCTTTTTATTAAACCACGAGAAATACGACTTGCTGTGATACACTTACGCAGTTGATACAGATTTAGCAGAAGAAACCATTGGCTGACTTTATAAAACCAATGTCTGCAAAATGTTTAGGTTTGCTTGTGATTGAATCCAAGCTTCTTGCTAGAAACTGGAGCCGAACGAAAATATGAAGTGCATTTGGGGTGGTGTCCATTTTCATGTGGTGAATCTAATCTCCGTGTTATCGTCACGAGAATAATAATATTCCTTATTAAATTTTTTGTGATTCCAGACTCGCGATCATGGATTTTATATGCCCAATTTCCTTCCCGTGGTATAGTTTATTGGACGAACGCCTAAGGCAATTCGATTTTTCAGATCAAGAGAAGTCATAAAAAAAGAGAACGGAATAATTTTCGTGGATGTTTTTCAACGGGATACTATCTTTAAAGATAATTTGTTACCATTTTATGCATTTATTTTAAACAATAGGAATTAAATTTTCGGATATATTGATTTTGTTTATTAAATTACATCAGTAAGAAGATTCTCCGTGTAATATAGTCATATAGTATTGGAAGCTAATCTTTTCGGAAATGTGCCACATGAAATTGTGTTGATAAGGTTTAGAATCAATAAAAAAGAAGAAGAAATATTAATACTCAACAAAATATTCAGATATCATTTCTGTGCTAGATATATTCCTATGTCAAATTAAAGGCTAAACTGACGTTGAAGATTAAAATTTGAAATCCTGTAATAGAATTTCCCATTTCGTCTTAGTTCGTCACGTATCTCATTAGCTGCAGCTTATATCTTGTGAAGTAATTCAAGAAAAGCGGAATGGTAACCACCTGGGAGGATTAGGGTGCATACTAGTGTATGTAGTTCCTCAAGCTAGCTGTGGAATGTCTCTGTTACCAATTAAGAAAATGTAATAGGAGGAATTTGCTGAACACTACTGCAGACGACTCAAATTCCAGGAAGCCCCAGATTCACAGGCCGGTGATCTTCCAGGTTTCCTGCGTTGCACTATGTGCTCTGTGTCATTTATAAAAATAGGTCGGATTTAATAATTCAGTTTTTTAACGAATGATTACAAAACATTTGTACGAGCCATGGTATGAGTAAGAGGCAGAAGCATAATATATTATATTATTTGCTTAAAATCTACATGTGTCACGAACATTTAAACGCTTTTTAACCAAGAACAGTATTTCCTATTTAAATCATACTTTCAGGATTTACTTGCCCTAAACTCTTTTATATTTTATATGGTTCAAAGTCCACAGTGACCTCTTCGGTTCGATTACAGGAGCATTTCTTTTCTCCATTTGAAACGTAGTGTGCAAGCCTTTTTTGTTACCATTTTAAAATTACTTAGAATTATTCTACAAACTTGTAACTTAAATCAGAGAACACCTAAAAGTATAGTATTATATTTTTCTACCATCGATTTTCGAATGCGCGTAAAACTGGTCTATATTTATAAAACCAGGATGCTCGGCATAAGAAGTCTGTTCCATTAATTTATTGTTACAACACTGACGAAGGGTTAAATGTAATAGTAGGCTTTATGGTCTGAATTTCGTCCGAATAAAGACATTTATTTATCTATATATCTATCTCTTATATATTTTCAAGGCTATGTTTGTTTGTATGTTTGTTCTCTAAAAACTCAAGAACAGCTTCACGTATATTCACCAAATTTTTAATACAGAACCATGCTATTAGAAATTAACGATTGCACTACTTTTTAATACTTTCTCTACAGCATGAAGTCTTAAAAAGTAATTTAAAATTTCAATTGCAGTTGTTAAGCCTTCAAAATAGAAAAAAGAATAGCGTTATTCCCTTCCCGCTTTCTTTGTCATCATCGTAGCAACAGGTACTTAACAACGTGTAAATATATATGAAAAGCAACGCAATCGTTATTATTGATAGAATATATCCATTTTGTTAAGTAAAATTATTATTTTATATATTTATTACCTATGCTTATTGACGTGCAATTCAAATTTCGTGATGAAATAAGATTCATTTCCTTTACAAGAATAGGTAGAATGATATTATCATTAGTTAATTTATTCAGGTTAACTTGCATTATGCTTGGAGTTGCTACCTACGTCAATAATAATGACTTGAAAATGATATAAATTATGCATGCATAGGAAAAAATAAAATTCATTCAAATTTTAATTAAATTTCTATTATATACATATCATTTTTACAAAATACCATAACGAAATCAAGATTTTTATAGCGGAGCATAAGAACAGGGCTACCGCAATTAATAAATAATCAAAATAGTTTACAACTTAAAAGAAAACATTCCCGAGCGAAGCCGGGCGTTTCAGCTAGTACTCTGTATTGCCTCAAATGAAGATTTTGATATGTTGATGAAATTTGCACTTTATTCTTGGAAGGTTTTCATAATTTTAAAGTTCCATTAACCCTTTTTTTGTGCGAAGAAAGTGATTCAAACAGTGGATCTTTTTTAAACGTACCGTTAGGCTAAAAAAACGCATCTTCAACTATCAAGTGTGCTGCTGCTTAGATCTGTATAACTTTGTATTTCTTTAGAATTTCGTTTTGATCGAATTCATATTACGGTTAGAGTGTTATAGTAGTTGAAATATGCCTAATAAATTTTTAATGCTAAATGAAAATATTTAAAAATAAAACAGATACCATGTATGTGTAGCTCCTAATCATTTTTGCATTGCATAGGCACAAAATTAGTATCTGAAATATATTTCATCATAAATGTAAAAGTTATACTTGCATGTATTTAGATATTTTGGGCAGGTGTCTCTCTTTTTATGCGTTCTTTGCACGAAGTGAACGCATAGGTATCACGTCCAAAAGGCGAAATAATAAGGGCGAGCGTGAAAAAGGCGAAAACAAAAAGAGCGAACGGAAAAAATGGCGAGCATCAAAAAGGCGGAAACAAAATGGGTGAGAGTAGAAAACGAAATTAGTAAAGTAAGAAAAGTTGGTTGTTTTATATGCTTGTTGTATTTTCGACAAACGAAGAGGCTGGATTAAATTGTTTGGGATCGGATTCGTTATATTTCCTCCTCCCGGGTTGGGTTAGGTGGTTGGGGGGTTAGTTCGTTCTATTTCCTCCTCCGGTTTGAGTTAAGCGGTTTGGGGTTGGATTCGTTCCTTTTCCACTCCCGGGTTGTGTTAAGTGGTTTGGGGCTGGATTTCTTTCTGTTTCCTCCTCCGGGTTGAGGTTAAGTGGTTGGGGGATGGATTCGTACCATTTTCTCAATAAATGTGGTAGTCATATTTTTTTATTTAATACTAATTATTAATGAGAAATATATATGGAAAAATTCAGGGACAGCTACAAGAAACCACGATTTTTCACAAAGAATCAATTTCATGATAGAAAGCATGTTGTGGATATCATTTCACGGAAAGCAACTCCAGCCACACATCAGTTTATACAACCTTTTATTCCTTTATTAATTTCGCTTTCTATTTTTGCCAATTTTTTCGCCTTTCTGACGCTCGCCCTTTTTTTCATTCTCCCTTTTTCCATTCGCCCTTATTGTTTCGCCCTTTTGACGTGTAATCCAAGGCATATAGCCTATGTGATATAGTGGAGGTCCTTTTCCGTCCGTCCGCATGTTAAAACTCGGAAACCGCTGGACGTATTTTGATAAAATTTGGCATTGAGAAGTTTTGCTAAAATTGATAGCCAGATTCCTATTTTGGTTATAATCGATCCACAATTACGACCACTTTACATGAATACCTACCTGTAGTTTACAATGTTCCTCTATTTCAACTCAGGAACAGCTGGACCTATTTTGATGTAATTTGGCATTAGGGAATTTTGCTAAAATTGGTCGACCGATTCCAATTTTGGTTAAAATCGGAAAAAATTACAACCACTTTACGTGAATACCTGCATGTAGTTAACAATGTTCCTCTATTACAACTCGGGAACCGCTGGGCCTATTTGGATGAAATTTGGTATTAAAGAGTTTTAGTAAAATTGGTCGATCAATTACAATTATTGTTAAAATCAGACAATAATTATGACCACTTTACATGAAGACCTGCATGTAGTTTACAATATTCTTGTTTCAACTCGGGAACCGCAGTACATGTTTTGATGAAATTTGGTATTAAGAAGTTTTACTAAAATTTGTGGAACGATTTATTCAATTTTGGTTAAAATCGGACAATAATAACGACAACTTTAAATAAGGACATTTTACAACGTACCTCGCTAGCTTCTCGTTAAATTCTCATCTGAGCAAAAAATATTGAGTACATTGTAAAATCCCAAAGAACGCATTTTGAAACTCTGTGTACTCCGACATGGGGTACACCTTTCCAATCTTGTTTCTTTCTTCATACGTAGTATAGGAGAAAGTATTGTTTTCACGAAAAAAATCTATTTCGAGATTTCAACGGAAATACACGTTTTGAGATCCTCTGAACAGGTTTTGACCATTTTCTCGACGATATCTGTATGCATGTGACAGTTTTTTGTGCTGCTCTAACTCAAACACCATTAATCAGGTCAACGCGAAATTTTATATTTAACATTTTTATGAAAGTCACAAGAGTTGATTAGTTTTTGGTAAAACTGGAAGTGGGTGTTTGCTCATGTCACTTATCCGTTTTTAAAAAATATTTGCTATAATATTAGATATATGTAAAAATATACTGGTATGAATGTAGTAGAAAATTAAATTTTCTACGACCTTTGTTTGAAACATTTTCCCATATAATGCCGTGTTTAAGCGATATCATAAATCTATATTTTTTAGCTGCCACCACCACATCACCTACCGGCGACTTTAGTAAACATTTACCGCTTAGTTACGTCTTAATATTAGTATCTCTCCTTTTTATTTTCATAATTATTGGAGTTTCCTGGTTATATCCAATATCAGAAGGCTATGGTTTGAGTTTATTTCTGTTCTTTGTATAATCTAATTTTTTCTCGCAGTTCCTTAAAGTATTTATTATCATGTAATCTATTTGAAATTTTTAGAAATATTACAGATATGAAAGTCATGTCAGATTTTTTCTTTTAAATTACTTGTTCGCGATATTAGGAAAATCTGTTACGGTACTGGAAAATGTGATGGAAGCATGTGCGTTTTCAAACTCTTTAATGATATTCTATTATTGTTTGTTTCATAGTATAACTAAGCAAGTATTCAATAACACAATACCCAAACAAAAAGCTTCTTCAATTTTATTTTGACGTTTCTGCTAAAACGTTTGTCTTGAATATGGACTATTTCCTCTCTTATTGTCTACCAATCCCTGATTTACGCTCGAACTTTACCGCATGCTAGCTTTGTGGGAGCGATTACCTTTTATAAGAGACATTAAATTACCTTGTGAGGACTCTATAGCAAAAAAGGGTCGTGGAGAAAGCATTTGCTAAAAATCCACATCTATAATCGTGGGGAATAATTTTGAAACGAGAAAAAAGTCTGCTATGACCGGGAATCGAACTTCTGATCACTTCATTCCATTAATCTATAATCGTATCAGACTTTACTGCCGCTAGAGATCTAAGATGTATTCTCCCTTATCAAGCGAAGTATGGCCAACCAAGTAATTGCTGATAATTAATGTCGAACATGACAACATAATATTGATAACCGTATTGTCACTGCGAAAAATATTTTTGATCTTGGAAAATAACCAACCCGCCAGCAGCTTTCGCGCGATCCAATTTTCCCCCTTGCAGGCGAAATAGCTTTTTCTTCCCTCAAACGCTTTCTTTTTCGTGTTTACTGTCTTGGTTTAGTCTACCGTAGGATTGGTCTTATTTCTCCTCTACTCCATAAAAAGTGACCTCTAAGCCTTGCTGTCGTAACATTTACGGACGCCGAGCATCACTCTATGGTCCTATAAAAATCTGAAGCACTCCTACTTTATGACGGGCAATTGAACGGAAAAGATGGCGTGCTTAAAAGGACGCCCATATATGATTAATGCACATCGCCGACGGATTTTAACGATTGAAAATCGATGTATTTTTGTGATGTTAATATGGTTAAAGTTTTATTGTCCGCAAGTGGAAACAGATTGCTCATGTTAGTGATTTCTGAAAATTTTAGCCTGAATATATTTATTATCTCTCATAAATATATGATTTATGTAATTTATTCATAAAATGTTAAGTCTAATTGGTTAGCTACGTTTCGTTCGACAGAACTTTTGTGAGCAAGACAAGAAGTTTAGAAAAAATGATGTGGTTACCACATGACTTTCTCCATATTTTAAGGAACTGCGAGAAAAATTTAGACTACAAAGAACAGAAATACACTCAAACCATAACCTTCTGATATTGGATATAGCCCTGAAACTTCAACAATTAAGAAAAGCGTATATTGTTTATAATATTCACCGGTAGGTGGGGTGGTCTTGGCAAGTAAAAATTAGGACTGCTGAGGCAGTCGGATCCGAAGGAGAACAGATCTTTAACAAAAATGTTGGGCATTCAAATTCAAATTTAACAAAAATGTGATTATAAATTTCCGAGATGATTTAATTATAGTTTTTGAGTTAGAGCACCCACAATAACTCGATCACGCAGGCACGCACGCACACACGCACGAACGCACGCACGAACGCACGCAGACGTAGACTGACAGAGACAAAGACAGACAGACACAGACAGACACAGAAAAACACACACAGACAGACAGACAGAAACACACAGACACACAGACACACAGAGAAAATGGCCAAAACGTGTTCAGGGGACCTCAAAACGTGTATTTCCTTTGAAATCTCCAAATCGATTTTTTTCATAAGAAAGTAAAAATAACAAACTAAGCACAAAGACAAACTAAACTTAAAGAATACATAACTATAAACAAACTAAAACACCAAAAAACAACAAATGAACCACAAAGACGAAAAAAATTAAAGAATGAAAAATTATGAATAAAAAACCACACAGAGCACATATCAGGATAAACTAATCCTAAGAATACATTAATATTTATACCAACGATGCAAACAAAGAGAATAAAATGGATAGCAACTTTGTAAACAAGTCATTATTATCAATTATATTTTCATTATTTATATTTCAAGATATTGAATAAATTATTATTAACAGATAAATAAAATGATATTACAATTTCATAACACATAATAAGAGTTTTTAAAGATCTATTTTCTTTGCTTTAGGATTTTTACATCAGAATGAGCGTTACGCATCATGATGACCGTTATGATTTCATAATATAGAGAGAAATGCACGAGTTCGTATTTTAGAAGATTCTTACTCGAAAATTAACTAAAGTGTATTATAGATATCATATAACCATATAATATGATCTTGTAAGGAATTATTTGTTTAACTACTGTTTACTCATTATTTGTAAAGGCATTTAAGATACATGTGGCCATTAAATTCCAACTTTTATTGATAGAAATACAAATTTTCAATTGGCGGATAGCATACAGGTGCATAGCCATTTTAATTATAGGTCTGCAACTCTCTAATCAAAATTAAATAAATTATGGTTTAATGTCTTAAATCTGGGCCTGTCTTAAACTAAATGAAAAATGGTCAAAACTTTGTTCCTGAAGTATTTAAAGAAGGAAAATATTCGACTATAATTTATGTCGATTAATAAAGCAAGGAATTTGTTAAATAACAGTTGAATAGATAAATTTCAAAGTATCGAAGCAATAAAAATTAGAAAACGTCCTGGTGGGTTTTTAACCTGAATTTACTAATTCATAGCCGTATATTAAATGTTGAGGGCGAAATTAAGTTCGAGAAAAAGAAAATGGTCTACATATAACAGAGATAGGTAAATATTGAAATAATTATAAATTTGTAAATGTCGAGTATTAAAAATAAGACCCAATAGAATAGAGAACATAAAATTATAATTAAAGCTGAGAAACTATCATAAAATGTAATGCGTTAAAAGTTATAGAGAATTCTAGGTTGATATTCACTAAAATTCGTGAAATGTAAGAACAACATTTTATGCTGAGGGTTAATATGTTTTTTTACTTTTCGGCACAAAGGATATAATTATTTTAAGCATTTATGTCTGGAAAATGGACCTTCATATTAGTCATTTCACTAATCACACGGTGGAGGAGAAATAGGTCCCAGTTTACTTTCTGGGAAAGATACTCCATCGAAATAAAAATTTAGGCAGATGGAGGAGAAATGGATTTAAAATAGAGGAAAAAACCATGTGGAACGCTCACAAAGAAAAAAACCACAATAACGACCAGAAACATTAGACGCCGTCGATTTCTCTACTATTTACCAATAAACCACCATTTTCCTACGCTTTAAATCGAACAAACGACGTCATTTTGGAATTTTTACGAGGATAGGAATGCAGGAAAGGTGGGAGGAGGTCAAACAAACCTTCCTATCCGAACAGAGGGTTCTTGTGTTTGCCAGAGAATCTGTCGCGGAGAAATTTAAAGCAGTCGGCTCAGCGTATTCTTTTATTTCTCCCTCTTGCTGTCTCTTAGTTTTTCCGAGGGTTCTATTTTTTTAGTCTGGCGCTGAGAGGAAGGAAATGACATTCACTCTATCTCGTTCTATTCGGCCTTGTTTTTGGATGTTTCGTACGAACGGAGAAGTGTATCGTAAAAATTCGGCAGAAAATTTTCGAAGAAAAATGTTTGCGTGTAATGGCTTGAAAGTGAGCAGTTACCTTTTGCATGAATTGAATTATTTTTATTTATGAGAACGGACGCAGGATAAAAATAAAGGGCTAGGAAAGATAAGAAAATGTTTTTGTGTGCGCGCAGAACAATAGAGGGAAGTTTATATTTTGGATATACATTAACTGACTGTTTTACCAAAATAACGTAAGACAATATTCCAGATAAGAGATCGACAATATGAGAAGATATATACCAACATAGATTATATGAATCGACAAGAAAGATTTATATAAATTCTTTAACGAATTCATTTTTGAGTTCCGAAATGTGAATTACAAAGGTGGCAGGGAAGATGCGAGTGTGTTTAGAAATATGGATGCAATTGTTTGCTGATGTTAAATAGAAAGGCTTCAAAAAAAAAGTATAATGTGGAATGTGTGATTAGCCAATAGATTTTTATAAAAAGAAAATACGAGTTAGGTAATTTGAATCACATTTTCGCAGTTAGTATAATTTATTCTTTCTGCCATATCACCAAAGAAAATTGGAAAAATAGAATTTAAGTACATATTATATTTATTTTTTAGTACTCGCAATTTATCGCATTCCAATGTTTGAAGAATACTGAGTCTTTCTTATAACTTTCGCAATAAATATTTACGACTATAATGAGCAAGCACTACTATATTTAGATCAGCATTTTTGACTTGAATAATACTCATCAAGATTACATTTTATTGTGAAACAAGTTGATCCAAACAGAACTTATGATGCCTACTTTACATTTAATCATTTATTTAATACTTACATCGGCTTTAGTAGCTTTAAAGTCATCGCGGTTATGTAGCTCTTTGTGTTTCAAAATTTCATAATTTAGCGTTGTAAAATACTACAAATACATTTAAACGGAATATTAAATTGATCACGCGTATTTGTGCGGCAAAAAACGCGTGTAAGTATTAGAATACTAGTAGTTGGTGCTTGCATACTGCAAGCATTTCATCTCACCTTGAAAAAACAGTCATTTTTCAGACAGACATTTCATTATTACAAATATTCTTTTAAGTCTAAAGATTTCATCTCCGCAGCGATTTTCGTTTTTCCCAAATGTAAAAATAATAGTTAAAAAAATCCCCAAATGTTGCAATTTTAAACATTTTACACTTTCTCCATTATGTGGTACTAATGCTACACATTTCAGCCAAATTCTAAAATTGTAGCACTTCTAGAAGTAAAATAATATTTTTCTAATTGTTTAAAATTTAAACATTTTTATAAGGTTGCCGCAATATATATATGGAGAGTTTGAAATGTTTATTTGTGCAAATGCACTGTTCTGTAAATAATTTGAAAATTGCAGCTTCCTAGCTCATCCCGTTGTACTTAAAATATTATTAAACTTTAATGTTCAAATGGGGTTAAAACAACCCCTAAAATTTACAATTTTAAAATTTTCGATTTTTATAGTTGGTTATGAGAAAAGTTCTATAATCTTGCAAAATTTCAGCTTCCTAAACTTATTAGATTGGTCTACAAACTGGATTGCGTTTTCCCATGCTAACTTATGGGAGATATTCCGGGGTCTCTGGAGTCGAACCCAAGACACTGTAAGCAAAAGTGACAATAATTCCTAATAGATATTGCAGCCCTATAGCTACACTGAAAATTTCATTTTTCTAGCTTTCCGGCAAGTGCCCATAATTAATTTACAAAAATGGCGCAATGCTTTTCTTATGGGAAAAAACGCACCTTTCGGAATTTCTGGAGTCGAACTCATATCACTTAGGTAAGAAGTCTCATTTTATCTGTAAGTTTATTTAATATATCTACAAATACTAAAAGTTTCAGCTCTCTAGCTCTTCTAGTTTGGGCTGGACATTAGTCCTCCTGTTATATGTTATATCTATCCTCCTCTGTAAGAAACGTCGATATATAATGATACCGAATCTGAGTCCAACAATAGTTGTTGCTATGGCAACACTCTCGTAATGAGTGATAAAAACTGCAAAATCGCCAATATTTATGCGAAATTCTAAGAAATAAAATCGATAAGCAAAATTATACGATAAAAATTAGAATCCTAATTCCATTCCTCAGAGAAAAGTACAAAACTCGCTCCGATATTACAATTCTAAGATTTTAATATGCAAGAGAATATTACCCTGCACGATGGATTTCAGATTTCCCATGTATATTAAATGGGAAGGATAGTTTATGGAATCGAACCCCGAACTTCAATCTTCGCAACAAAATCTATCCTCGGGTGCTCGGCCCATGTAGAAAGAGATTTTCACCAAGTTTCATGAAAATCGGTCAATTGGTTCAAAAGTTAATAGTGGGGACGAACAGACAGACAGACAGCGACAAAACTATATGCCTATTTCTATTCTGGAAAATAGGCTAAAAATATTTGTCGAATTGAATGGATGGGCATGGACGAGAGTGGTTGCGTGGTGTGTGGTCTCCGTAGCAACGTCCTAAACGAGAAAGGGACTTAGAGGAGAAACATAGGGAGTGATGTGCTCTACGGGCTCTCTGTGATCTTTCAGGAAGATTATTTGTGCTCCGGATCATTCGGTGTGTCGTTCCATTGTTCTGAGAATGATTGATGGCATTTAGGTTACTGATGGGGTAAAAACCGAATGTATAGATCCTTTATTATGATGTGTGTCCATAGTTGTATTATTTTCTTTACCGGAGAGATATTGGGGATTTTTCTGGACATTTTAAAAATTACATAACAAGAAGTTGTTGTCCCAGAGAAATTATATGTTATATTAAATTAGAGAATGAAATTTGCTGTCAAATTAAGATGTTAACTGAATAATTGTCTTCATGAAATAAGCATTTTTCATCCTACAATATTTATACTAAATTCCATATTCGCACTTTTATGAATTTTTGCTAATGATTGCAATTTCATCGCAAAGAAAATCCAAAATCGTTTTTCTCCTACCACTGGTACCCGCTCATGAATTTAATGCTCTTTGGATGGTGGGACGATATTAATTATCATTGGTGAAAGTCGCTCTCTTGTATATGTAATTCTAAGCGAAATGACAGAAATATTTTCATCGACATTTCCCCTTACGGTAGAGGTTTAATTTCGAAATCTTCAACCTACGTAAATGTATAACCGATTAGGAGAGAGATAAGTTTATTGAAAACTACTGGCGGTTGACTCCTCGCTATTTTTATGCTTCGATCTTTAGTTTTTCTGCCCTCCTTGAATTTCATTATTTTTAAAATGTTTAATGTAATTTCCAATTTATATTTGCTCAAATATTTCGATAGTATTCTTACTTATCCTTCCCGTTACGCCTCTTAGCCCCTTTTTTCTCCTCTCAATCTCTCAATTCTCCCTATCATATCTCTCTTCCTCCATTTTCTTCTCCACCATATTTCTCTTGGCGTCTCTCCATCGCCTTGTGCATCTCACCTCACCATTTCTCTCCTCTTTGTTCGTCTCTTCCCCATTTTGCTTCTATTTCTGTCTTCTCTCCTTTTATCTCTCTTAATCTTTTCCAATGATTTATTCTTCAAATTTCCCATTTTGCATTTTTATTGCAACTTACACTTCTCCGTCTACACTTTCTCTTGTATATGCTTTCCATATTCTCTCTTCGGACATCCGTCTCTCAGTTCCTTGTTCAATTCTTTTATCTTCTCTCTCCCCTATCCTCATTCATCCTCATCCATCTCTTTTAGACTAGAGCGTCTCCTCTCAACAATCCTCCTTCGCAGTGTAAAAGGAAAGGAACGCCCTCTCTGGAATGGATTTTGCGTCGAGAGAAAGGGATTTCAAGGGATTTGAAGTTTTAGAAAGAGGATGTGAAATCTCCGCGGGAGAAAGAAGTGAAAGATACCGACCGGAGACTCAAAGAGACAGAAGAAAGAAGCTCTTATAGGTGAAGGTGACATATTTAGATAGAGCAGCGAGGTGTGATGGTGGCGAGATAGTATTGAGCGACGTTTGAAGCGGGAACCCTTTAATTGAACATTTTTGCCACTCCGCTTTAATCCTCCGGCTGTTTCTCGTTACATGGATCCGCGGCCTACAAAAGAACCTTTCATTCAGGAATGGATTGAAGAAGGAATAGTTCCTTATCGGCTCATTGGAATTATACCGGAAATTCTCTGCCTTATCGTTCCTGGGTGTGATAAATGATGCTCTCTTTTGTTGGAGAAGAGTTGTTGATAATGGAATTGCAAAGAATTGTAAAAAAGGGCTACATGGGCATATATCGTACATTTGTAACGCGTATTCACAGAATTAAAAAAAATGACGATATTTCGTGCATAATTTTTCTATTATGCTTAAATATTTATGGTCGCATAAATGTTTTTTAAAAAGTTAAAACAAAAATGAATATATAGAAAATATACTTTTTTAATTATTTACTTCATCAAATTATTAAGCAAAATTAATTTAGTTGTTTACAAAGACAGACCTTGATGTCATTATCAATTGTCAAGGTAAGAAACATTATGCGCCAATATAGTTTTTGCCCTCTAGGAGAAAATTTTGAAGTTGTAGGAAAAATACAAACGTAAACAAATGCTTACTTTTTATTTATGGTAATGACGTTCAAGTATCCATAGTTATAGAATAACTGGAAAAAACAATAATTTTACTTATATTAAATACTGTATTATAAATAATTTCAAGAGAGTTTAGTTTGAAATAATTCTCCGAATGTTTTGAGCCCTGAAAAACCAAAGAGAACTATATATATCACCTCAAACCTTAACAAAACCCTCCATTAATTCGTGGGAAGAAAGGAACTAAATTAGCGGAACCACATAAGCGAGAAGCAGAGAGAGAAAGGTGTAAGAAAAACTCGACGGTTGTATTGGGGTCAGCGATTTCTACCCTCCTTCCTCATCTCTCTTTCTCCCTCTCTCTCCCCCCTCCCCCCTCCATCGTATCACGTGACCTACTGTTTCTCGCCGAATTGGTCTTTCAAACGCAGTTCCTTCCTTACCTCTCCTTTTCCGTGTCATTTATCCTTTCCTTTCCAGGAGGCAATCCCTCCCTCTGTATCTCCTAACGATCTCTTCTGAGCCTTCTACTCCCTCCAACAACCACTTCCATTCTCCTCTTATTCCCCTGCCATTCATTCTTTTCTACCGAATCCTTTGCTTCAATCACTCAAAGGTTTTCTTCTTTCTCTCTCTCTCTCTCTCTCTTTTCTAAACTCATTTCATCTTATCCTTTATATTTTACCCCTTTGTCGCAGCCTGTTAAGTCCCCATGTCGCTTAATTTTTCTTCTTCTTCTTTGCCTTCCTTTTCGTGCCAGATGGTTTAGATGTGAGAATATATATTCAGAAGTCTCACCGGTTAAAGGTCATTTTAGGTCTCTTTCTTTTCGTCGAGAAATTCTTTGCAGGATATTTGTTAGGTCTCCTACGCGAATCAGAATTTTTATACAAGAATAGCACAAAATTCTGATTCTAGTTTTGCTTTTTCAATCATAACCTTTGCCTAGCTATTTTCAAATTTCAGTTGTTCATCCACAAAAAGAATTATTTTCCTTACGAGTGGAATTTCCCGACCGAATGACGGGTAGGCAAAACTAATGAATTAAATTAAACCTCTTCCCATTTACCGTTTTCTTAGAATTCATGTGCAATACACAATTTCGCTATAACTCATTAGATTACTGACTGCATCTTCAAACCAAAGCTTCTGTAGCTAAGTAAATAAATCGAAAAAGAACGAAATTACAAATGCTTATGATTGATATTTAGCTATATAATTTAATGTATAATGTCACTCGATAAAATGAAATGCGATTAAAATACTAAATTTTTTACAATATTAACTAATATTTATTTACTTCCTGTTCCAACCATTCATGATTTCCATATCTAAGAGATCTAACTATACCGGATTAATATTTATCGGTTGCCTGGCGACGAAGCGGAAGGAAGGAAGGAATAGCGCTATTATTATAGTCAGATTCTATTTGGTGAATTCGCCAAACAAATTCCCATGAGATTTAAAAGCAGTTTGGATTATTATCTAGGTTAAGTCACTTCACCAAGAAAAACGACTTAAATTCTTATAAGTCATTTCATTATATTTTAGGATCAAGCGACACAAATAGCATCCCTTGATTGAAATGGAGGCTTAACCTACAAGAATGGTTCTTTGCTATTTTTCCAGCATTAGTCTTCATTTCATGCACCTATATATTTAAAGTTTTCGACCGACATGGAAATGTATTTTTACGTGGAAGAGTTTTTTTATGAACTTTAATTAATAATCTGATTGTTATTATTAAGTTATAAGAATATTTTTAGTAATAGAATTAACAATGAATTGAAGACGCTAAAAAGTGTAGTATGAGAAGCATGGTGGTATTAATATGGCATATGGATGAAAGAATCCATCCATTTCGGAAAGTGTAAAAGTCCAACTCTAAAAAATTCATTGAAAGCCCATGAGAATAAAATTTTTCAGTTGAGTATGATTTTTCGCCCATTTAACGCAATAAAGAGTTTTCTATAGAACTGACACGGCAGAAACTTTATTCCACGTTTTATCAGAAACCCTCTCACTTTCACAGCTAAAACATTTTTTCATAACACATATCTCTCGAAAAACACAGACGTAAAAAGTGGCGATGATGCCTAAATGTTTTATCGTTCGAGCTGCTGATCTCCTCGGATCGCTTCCTGTTATTGCGCCCCTTTCCCTCGCCATTTACGCCATCTATTATTCCGTCATCTACTTTCATTTTATTCTTGTTCTTTCGAACTTCCGATCGAACGAGCAAGATCTCGAGACTCCGCAGCGGTTCTCCTACATTTACACCGGGAATCAATCATGTCCGCCCACGGATGGATCCGTCCAGCGTGGATAAAGCTGGGTTGCGTCCATTCGCTCCGAATGAGAGTTTTTCTCTTGGGTTGGGAGGGAACGTGCGCGTGGGTAGACGAAGGGCGCGTGCTTGTTTCGCGTTTAAGTTTCTGTGTGCCCGATTTTTACGGAGCAATGAACGGAGATTTTGAAATTTTATGATGCCTCCTGGTTTCCCCGTAATATCCATATCCATGCTCGCGCAACCTTCTATAATGTTTTGAAGCTTTTTTTTGGGCTGGTGAACTCGAAACATCGAAAAAATCTTCGATTCGCCGTTTTATATTTCTCCCTTGATTTGATTTTGTGCTGTGGTTTATAGAGTACTGATTTTATGAATCAACAACCAGCACCATGGTTTGGATAGAACATGCAAAGAATATTTCGATAAATATGACTAGTTTTCCGACTATTTGATGGATGAGACCACTAAAATACAGCGTTTTAATTTTCATCATTCATTTTCTAAGCAAGGGTCCTTATGGCTTATGAAAATTAATATATATGAATTTATTTACACCTCATAATCCACGAAGAATGAATCTGGTGCTATTTCTTAGAGATTAGCGTAAAGACAGAATTCCTTAGTATTACAACGACGCTTAATGGCAATTATTTGAATAAAAAATATAATAGATAGTCCTAAAATATTCCCATCGCAGAAACTCTAACAAAATTGATAACGTAATTTATCATTTATGAGGTTGAGTACATTTTAAATATTTGTCACTGTTAAATATGTAGTTCTTAAAAAATTCGGAATTTTCATATAAAATTGAGAGCGCAACAAAATTGGACCCATAATCTGATTAAGCCAATAATCCGGTAACTAAATTGGGCCAATGAAGATATAGGTAAAAAGGGGGTTTGGACGATATTGGTCTGTTGGAAAAATTCTTGGGAAAAACTGGACCCTCAACTTGTAGAAAGAAATGGAACTCGGTTGGGCCAGGGAAGGGAAATTAGAACATGAAGGAACATTCTACTCGGCCCCACCGGGTTGGGTAAGTTAGGTGAAGTGGTTTTGGTTCCTTCTCACGTTCACTGTGTTCCTCCTCTCGGGTTGGGTAGCTTTTATCGTAATATATCAAATTATTTAACCTTTTTCCTTGTAGAATGTTTTACATACTTATACTTCCCTACTATGACACCTGAACGACGTTTGGACGAGACGACCTTAAATGACATGACGTTAGTAAAAAGTGACGGATAGAGCTGTACTACTCACTTTCAATAACTGATACTTCTTCCATGATCAAGACGAGGCTGACATTGAGACACTGAACGGATGGATATGTATTTTGTGTAAAAATATTGTGAGCCCAGTTGCGTACTTTGACCGACCAAAGTTGGGGCCAAATTTCTATAGAGGATTAGGCGACAATCGTCAACAACATTCGGGGAGGTGATTAAATTGACCTAATTTCGTGCTGCCAAAATAGAAGCATCTATATAATTAATTACTTTACTTAATCTGAACAAACGATGCATTAGTGGGTCGTTAGAAAATAGGGCAATTAAAAATCTTAAATTAGTTCCTGACAAAAATTTCAATAATTAAGTATCGTGTGAACATAATGTTTTAAATCTAACATATGATGCGGGTTACCTTTGTAGCTCTATAACGGTTAAATAAATCTAGTGAGTGTTTAATATAGTCGTACTTATTTTTAGCGATATAGCAATAGTTGATCGTAATAAAAATGTATCCAACGTTTTTTTCGTTTTACATAAATAAAGGTTGTGGGGATGGGTGCCGGTGGTGTAGTGGTTAGGTCGCTGGCTGCTACTTGCCTACTGCTCGAAAGGGCAGGCACGAATCCTGCGAAAGCAGGATTTTTTTCCAAGGTCATCCGGCCCCCTGTTTGTGTGGTTTGAGGAGACCGCTCAAAGTCAGCTTTCCGTCCGTGACGGATATAAGGATTTTTAAGAAAGAATACCCAAAAAACTACGGCCCTTCAAAAATATACCTCCTACAGCACTGCCAGTTTGGTATTACAGCCAAAAAAATGCTCGGATAATCTCTGAGTAAATAACATATCCCAATCACTCACTACTTTAAAAAATTAACTATTTTATTCATAAAATTATTATAAATGCTATTTATGTTTATGATATAGTTTTGTATTAGATGGTCATATTGTGTTTTCGTTGGAATTAGTAATAAACCGAGTATATAGATATTTGTACATGTTTTTTCATTAGTATTCCATATTATCCGGCATTTCCGTTATCCAACCATACTTTGGTTCCGCTTAGGACGGAAAATCGGTGTTCTACCGTACATAAATTAAAAGCAAATAAGCTTCGCAAATACAGAGCACAATTTAGTTTAGTTTATTAACATATAATTTCAATTTAATGAATATGTACAATATCTTACAATACAGTATATCACGATTTAAATGTGATGATTACTTTAAGTTCAAATAATAAAGTTAAATATATAGAAAGCATAGATGATAAAATAACATTATATGGCTTCTATTTCATTTTATATAAATTTATATAATTTTTCATTTATTTTTTAGACTACGCCTGCCTGTCTCATTCAAATTTTTATTATTTTTAATCATTGGAAAAAACTTAAATTCATATTTAATTTAAACACACAATACAATGGCATTTATTGTTTTAACGGCAAGGCTGTTTTGTGTGTCAGATCATACAAAATTTATTTTTGAAATATTATTTCTACATGTGCATTATGTGCCTGAATCACAAACCAAAAGCCACACAATTTATTCATCTCTGTGGTCTGCTCTTGAATTTCAATGCCGAAAAATAGGAATACCATCGATCGTAACAAGATTTAATAAGCAATTTTTGTATTTTCCAATATAATGTGATTCCGATTAAACACATTTGTGAAATTTTTGTGTCGAAGAGATTTTGTAAGTCAGAAACAAAAGATCTGGGAAAAATGGGTATCTCAAAGAACTTTATCGGGACAACGGGACGTTAAGTCAAAATCCTGGACAGTCCCGGAATTTCCGGTACGTCTTGTCATCCTATCTTAGATACCCATTGGGCGTAGGAAGAGGTGGATCAGCTGGGAACATACATTAGCATTGTGGGGAGGAATCGCCGTGGGTGGATGACTCTGGTGGTAAAATTCCAGTGAGGAAGACTTGAAAAAAATGGGCGTGGGGATGTTAAGAAGAATTAATACTATACTCACTTGTTCGAGAACGGAGATTTTGAGTACATATTGATTCGACATATTTCATTTCATCGATTTTTGTATGTATAAGTTTTGGCATTTCTATTAATATGAGAAAATATAGTCAATTTATTAAAAACAAATTAGTTTACTTTCAATCAATATCTCTTTGAAAGTATGTTTACGTATTACCAGTAAAATGGATTACGTCTGTAAGTCATAGAGCCGAGGGTTATGCTTTAAAAAAATTGATGATAAGGTAAATGAATCAATCTGATTAATTTTGTTTCTATTTGTTTCCGCTGAAAAATATGAGGATTAGTATTTAATTTGGCATTACCGGAAATAGTAGAGAGTTGGCAGAAAGCAACCGAACATCAAGAGGGTGAATAATAAGGAATGTGGCGCGCGAAGAGATAAACTATGTGAGAAATGACGCGAGGGAAGGGAATAAGAACAAGATGGCCCCGCATAGGAGGATAAGAGGGAAGGGAGAAAGTGAAAATGAATAAATGGACTTTGGCCGAAAAGGATGGCCGGGAGAAGGACGGGATCGTTGAAAAAGAGGTTTTGACGGGGTGCGTTTGGATGCGGAGCGGAGGTAAAGTAAGGTTTTGCTGTGAGGCATAAATGACCGAGAAAATGCGATCCGAAGTTTACGGTTGAGGCACCAGACTTGGCCATGGCTCAGGGAACAGGAGACTTGGAGATTAATCGCCGTGATTCAAGCCTTTTCTTTTCAAAAAGCTATTAAGAAATAGAATCACTCCCGATGCTTTGTCATTTGCCATAGCAGCGGTAATAAGAACAATGGCTTCAAGAATTCAGCTTGAGAGCTCATAAACAAGGGCGGAAGTGTGTGTGGTAAATTTCAGTATAAACAGAATTGCAGTGAACGAGGGATTTTAGGCACTTTGTGAAGCCCTGATTTTACCTACATTTATTTCAAAATACCACAATGTCGAGGTGTGACATCAGGCAATAGAGGATAATCCAACGACATAACGAATAAAAAGAGACTTTACCAGACATGAGAAATGGTCTTCTCATCTCGAATTTCGTTTTTCTCAACTTTGAGACATTGACCAATTTACATGACAATGATCCAAACGTAATATTTCTCAATTTTAGTCGCGACTTATTTATCCTTCATTATCATTTTTCAGTGTAATATATAAAATTAATAAATAAACATATTTTTAAAAATCTTACGTACTAAAAATACTAACCGCTCTTCAATTAAGCAATCACATAGCTTTCAATAATAATGTTAAGCCTTCTGTTCCTCGTTATCGCAATAAATATCGAGTTTTTATCTCCCCACAAAGAACGGGCAACTTTCTCAAAACGGCCGCACAATTTGTCTTCCATTCTTGTTCCCTAGAGTATTCCATTAAATCCCTTACACGATTCCTGAACACTTTTCCTATCCTTTCTCCTTCGATTTCGTTCCATATCTCCATTAGAAATAATGATTTCGAGCTCCATTTAAATTATAGCAATCTTTGACCTTCACTCGTTATGGGTCCCTCGATGCGACTTAAACGCCTGCCACACCCTGTATTTAAGGGAAACTTAGAGGTCCTTAAAACCTTTTCAAAACCCTCTGGATCTCCATTAAATATTTTTATCAATCCTGTCTAAACCCTTGGCAAACTTCTACGCTCAATCATCCACTATTCCAGCTAATGCGATCGGAAACATTTCTCAAATCAATCCAAACTTTTTCTAACTTTTATATATCGTCGATTTTCTTCGCGCTAGTATATTTTTTACTTTATTCCTTTCCGCGCACCTGGAAAATATTACGGTTTAGCACCATTTTCCGGCTTAGCACCATTTTTCCTTTCACGTTTCTTCAAAAAATTGGGTGATCACATAAAATTCTACTTTTGCCATTGGATACGTTTTATGCATTTCGATGAGATGAACGGTGAGATTATGTCGGCGATGTAAATGCAATTTTCATCTTTGAACACATTCCGTCGCGCAATAAATTGTTGTTATTTAGTTATAGTCGCAGAATATAAAAAGAACTTTAAAGTTAATAGAGTAATATAACCTATTAAACTTGTTTATTTAATTATCAATAAAAGTTATTTATTTTGTTAGTTTTTGTCTCCTTTGAAACATTATACGAATATCTGTAGAAATATTATTTTCCTAAAGAAAATATTTCCTTTAATTTCTACGAGTCACAACAAAAAGTTCATTCATTGTTTTTGGAAAGGTGGCACCTGTGATTTGGCGGTTTAATCATCGTATTTAAATTTCGTTTCCTAGTTTGATATGAATTCTAAATACAAGATTTAATAGAAATCCGTTGTGGTATAAATATACCCTCTTAGATGCATAAAGATAGACGGAATGGACAAAAAACATGAGACACCGCTATATTTTTCTAATATTTTTCTCCTACTGTCCTCCCTTGTACCTTCCTAGAATATTGTTTTGAGGCTTTTAATAAAATTTTCCAGTCTCAGTTTTATAATACGTGGAGTTCTGTCATTATTTTTGGGGTAGCGCAAAGTGCGGTGAAAATACCTATAATTTCCTTTGTGAAACATTATCAAAAATTAATTTTGGAAGAAGTTCGTAATTTAGTTTTCGTTTCCCACTTCTTAGAAGTTTTTTGAACGCTTCATAATTTCAAAAAGCTTTATTCTTTTACTGTCGTAAAATCTTTCGCGCTATTCGACGTGACGAATAAAAATAATATCACATTATTCACTAATATGGTCGATTGCATGAAAAAAAATTATATAGCATACATTCGCTGCCATATTATTAGTTATAAAGCTGTAAATTAAATAAATAAAAAATAAATGTTGAGCTGAATTAAGATTTTTATCAATTCGGGTACGTATACAACCCGCGTGACAAAACGCGTTTAAAAATACCGCGCGTTCTATGCCGGTTGAAATTGACGGACGTTCGACTGAGATTTTTGTAATTATTAGAGTTAAAAATAAAATACGGACGAATCGAGGTGCAAGACGGTGTTATGCTCCGCAAGGCGCCACGAACTTATTTCTGTCTATGTTCCATAATCATATATCGTATTCATACGCATTTTGAATTTGAAAGGTTTTTAGATTTGTTTTGAAAATGAACGTCAATTAATATCTTAATTTATAATATGTACTTGAAAATTTGTAAAATACATATATTTCTGTAAAAATACTCCACAATTAGGATCTTTTATATGCATTCGGATGGGTAATTACTCAATTTATACCGAAAATTTTAGATTTTACTCTCCTTCGTAGCACTCGTGTCGCACAGCGTGGGTAGCTATCGTAATTGAAATTAATTACTCTGGAAATATAGTGGTTCCAAAGCTGCTGGAGTCATAATATCATACGGAAGCAAAATAATTTTAAGTCAAGATTTACAGTTGGTGATATATATATATATATATATATATATATATATATATATATGGCAACAAGATGTTGTGTTGTAATATATATATATATATTACAATATATATACAATATACAATAGCCCTCGATGAATCTATTTCCTCTATTCCATTATTGTCTCTCCGTAAAATTTTTCTCCTATGGGCCTCTTTAAATTAGGATATCCAAAGAAAATATCAACTTAAAATATTATTTTGAAATTCACGAAACCCTTTTAGTAGTATATTTTACTTTTATCAGGCGTATCTTTTCTCTACTTTCTTGCAAAGAGTAGCGTATCTCCTTTAAATCTCACTTCGCTGCTTTCTATTTATATTCCACCGTTCGCTTCCATTTTATTCCTTCCGTTATGTATATTCTAAATCATCCTTTGAGAAACTACCAATTAAGCAAGCGTAAAAACATTAACAGAGATCGTATCATTGATACCGAAGTATGCATCTTAGATCATATTTCACGTCATTAACTGGCGATGACTGAAACCCCCCTAAACCCCTAGACGTGATTGAATGATTGTGTGAGTAAAGATTGTGTACGTAAAAATGTCCATGGCGTTTTTCATATGCGCTTATTAAAACTCACCAAAACCCGGTGCTTATGCAATTGATTGGTTGTTCTGGCGCGGGGATCACAAACTCATGGCACCCGTGGTACATTTTGCAGCCCGCGAAATAAGCTAGTTTACACTAAACGACCAAAACTCAAATGTATTTCCTATAAAATATTTCGCATAAATCTAGGAAATTTAAGAAGTATATTAAATACTCCGATTTGTAAAAATTCTGCACAGGTGGGATACTAAGTATGTTCTTCCTGCTGCTGCAAGCGGGTTTCTTGCGTGTCCGAAAAACCTAACTCTTGTCGCCGAAACTATCATTTTTGTAATGAACGGCCGGCTCAAAGGGTTGGGACGATTTCTTCCGTGTGAAAGGGGAGAGTGAATGTCCAAAAAATATGGAAATATGTGAGAACTGGGAAAGTATGCGGCCCATGGGCTTGGTACGGGGCCTAAATGCGGCCCGCCGGTTTGGTAGAGGTCCTTCGTGCGGCACGCGCGCCATTATGAATTTGAGACCCCTGTTCTAGCAAGTGTCTCAATCCCCGGCGATGAGTAACTTTCCCAACAACTTTATTATTTTTAATGTTGTAAGGAGTTTAAGTTATAATGCAGTAAAATCATAGTGTTCTTACAGTAATTACAATGGGGTAACAGGCCAGATACTGGTTTATGGTTAGTTGTAACATGTCACAACATGACTCATATATAATCAGTTCAGTAGACGTGTGACATATTTTTATCAGTTTCTATACAAAGCTCAGAGAGTGAAGTGGTTTTTAACATAAGCATCATGGATTTACGAATAGAACTGCGATATGCCATAATATTTTGTTGGCATAGGTAAAACAGGTACAGAAATATTTAAATTTATGATAATTTCATTCAGCGGAAATTGTTCATATCACGCTATAGTATTTGAGTGGTATAAAAGATTTTCTGAGGTACGCGAATCAATCTTTGATGAACCCAAATCACGGTTTAGCTAAGGTCTATCTTAAACTATTTTGATTGGGACCATAATACCAGCTATAGACAGGCTAATGTTTTACAAATGCTTTTGCTGACCCGGAAAACACTAATTTTGCCCTGCTGGGGTTTCTTCGTGAGTGTGAGCTTCTGCAACCAATACATATAAATCTACTCTAGTGTGCCATCAAAATATATACCACGAAACAAGCACCATACCTTCTCTGAATCAGTTAAAAATGAATTAAAAGGTCGCCATTTTTTTCCCATAAAAAACTAAACAATGCTGTTATGGGTATATTCAAACTATAACACAATGATTTTTCATGTCTTTTTAATAAGTGTATTTCGGGGAAAGGAGAGAACTTGAAGTGTAGTAAATAGAATTAATTATAATGAACTTTTAAAAATTAAGTTTTCTCCTCAGTCCTATCACTTTCGTAATTATCCATTTTCTCATCCAAGAATTATATCACCGATTCCCAAAACCACGATTATATTAGAAGAGGATAAAGAAACAAAATATTTTTTTCATCTTCTACTTGTAAACTGGAAATCTTTCACTGTCAATCACAATAATAATTAAAATTATTTATAATGGATAAACGATAGATAATTCATTACCAAGAACGCGGTCATACGATTGTTATTTTATCTATAGCCTGTTTATTTTAATACTTGAACAATATATGGGATATTTTTATATGGAAGTAATTTACTGTTGATCTTTAGCGATTCCGTATTTCCAACAGATTCCAGGAATGGCAGATGATTGATAAACAAGAAAACTTCATCACAAAATGACAAAAATACGACGCGAGGAGAAATGAAATCACGAAAGAAAAAAATGTACTCAATAAATTTCCAATTTCAAAAGAAAAACAATAAAATGATCGAGAAGTTTACCATAGCGCGCTCGCGGGATTGGAAACCTCGGATAGAGTTTGGAAAACAATCGAGTTCTTTTAAAGAAACGTAACCCATTACATAAATAAACAAATAATGATTCGATGGAGGGAAAAATAAAATGAGGAGAAGGATTAAAATATAAAGTTTGCGTAGTAGAAAGGTACACACATCGCAAACTGATACTTTATGTGTTCATATCTCATATTACGTCTCCCTTCCTCTTCACCTTTTTTCTTCTTCCGTTTAATTTTAGTTCTTCGTTGCGGCGCAAAATAACAACGCTTTACTTTTTTATCAAACCTTATCGCTGGAACTTACTTGAGAGAACGGAAAATATGACGTTAAATGGCGAAGGTTAACCTAATAAGAAGATAATGTAGGAAAGCTGGGAAAAAGGAGAAGAAGAGAAAAGAGATGGAGAACGAAAACAAGAGAGGGAAGGAGTAAGTTGAAGGAGAATTACGAGCAGAAAACAGAGAAAAAGAAAACTTCAATTTTAATTTCCACGATTGGAATTGCTAGAGCATAGGAAAAGAGGATGGAAAAATAATTGGATTGAAAGTAGAAGTTTTTCTAGAGAAATAGAGCAATTAAGGTAGACCCTTGGGGAAAATCAGCTCGTAAAGTTTCCTTGAACATTTTTATCAACTTTAATTTGAACCGGTCTTCTTCGGTGAATATTGTCAAAACCACAGCCCTTTCAAAGGCCACACACGTTCACAGCTCACAAAAGCCGAATTTGCTAAAAACTTATCAAATTAAACGTGCCGTGATGTCGGAGCACAGAATTCAGGAGAGAGATATTTTTATGCGCAAAAATAGTTATTTTTTATTCATTTGCCGTTGATGATCCGTTTATACTTTCTCCGTATACGAAGTATAGAGAAAGTATTTTCATGAAAAACCTTACGCTCCTTTTTATTTTCATAATTGTTAGAGCTTTGGGGCTATATCAGAAGGCTAAGGTTTGAGTTTATTTCTGTTCTTTGTAAACTCTTGAAATATTTCTCGAAGTTCCTAAAAATATTTATTATCATTTAACCTATTTGGAATTCGTAGAAATATTACAGGTATGGAGAAAGTCATGTGTTGGCTACATCAGATCTTTTGTTTTATCCTCAAGGAAAAAAGACGTTAGAATCACTGTGATATATCATACACTACCTTTGTTCTAGTAACAGCTGCTGTCGGAGTTCAAATTGATTTTGTATTGTATTTGTAATACCTTTCCCATTTATACCAACGTATATCATAATATCTGGCCTTAATCCTACATAAATTAAATACAAGTAGGAGGTGAAGCTATAAAATTAGAAAGGAGAGGTGGTAAGCGGAGGATGGAGGAATATTGTGAGGAACCGTATTGCTCATGTTAATTTTCTGAAAAAATCTCCCCTGTCGGCAATGAAATAAAAATATTTCCAAAGTTTACTTACGGTAAAATTCGATGTATATGCTAATTTCAGAATTGCTTTAAAAACACCGAAACGTTTGAGATAAAGTACACGATCGTTATATTTTGCAATTAAAACATATTTAAACAACCAAAATTCATTGTGGCTTCAAAATGTTGACTTTAACCGCCGGCGATTACCGAAATCAACGCTTATGAATTTTTCAGATCACGTTAATTCAGGAATGAAAGTTTTAACCCGATGACGAACAGAGACTTTTGCTGATAAATTCCATTAATTTGGAGAAAACTCTCAGAATTAATTCTTCGACCTTTATTGTTTCATGCAAGATCAATATCAGAAGTACGTTTGTGTGCATGAGTGCATTTCCTCGATTATAGGACGCCATCGACCCTTGATTTAGTAATAGCTTTTCGAAAAAAATACTACTACAGACGCCATCGAATATAAGACGCACCCAGATTTCAGAGACAATAAAAAGTATTCCTATTTTAATTAGTGGTTTAGGTTTACTTTCCATGGAATCAAATCTCATTCTATCGTTCTTGCCTTGGTTTCATGTCCTCCACTGCCTCTTAAGCTTCTCATTTAAGCTCTCGTGACTACGTGACGAGAATAAAGATATTTTACGCATCCTTGTCGTATGAGATATTTTGTGCCCTTTTATTTAATGCCTATAAATGAAAATCTTCTACAAGAGATTTACCCTAACGGCAATACCGTTTACTTCAATTTGGCGGTGTACCAACAATTCGTTGCGGTAAATTCGTCGCAAGACAAATTCGTCGCATGGAAAATAGGAAATATTTTTGTTATTTTCAGAATTCGTCGAGGGAATTGGATTACTCTTTGTTTATTAAAATTCTGAGCTATGACGGTCGGTATGTGGCAGGGGTGAATATTTTTTCATCAAAATATTTTTTTTTCAGGATTAGTTGAGGGAATAGTATTAAAAGTGCGAGCCGTGATGGTCGGTGTATGGAAGGGGTAAATATTTTCCAACAAAATTTTTTTCTAATTTTCAGGAATCTTTCAGGGAGTCAGATTCCACTTTAGGTATTGACTAGCTGGAGTTACCCGGCTTTGCTCGGGAAAGTTATCTTTTAAGTAGCAAATGATTTTTATTTCGCGGGGCCCCGCGCTGTCGGTGCACAAAAAATTCTCAAATGTGTTATTCGGAGAAGAGGTTCACACGGAATTTTAACTACCACCTAAAGAAACCATTGAACAATTTTAGTCATGCTTGTGCTCGTGGGTATATCTCAATAGCGAATCCATCATATAATCAAGGGAGAATGCTTTTTCAAGAATATTTGGCGTAATCCAGCAGTTTTATTAAAATAGGAATTACTTCGAGTGCACCATAAGCCCTGAATTTTTGTTCCCCATTCCTTAATTACGCAAGCTGTTTACATTAACATTTACTATTTTATGTATTGTATTGTAAAGTTTTACCATTAATATAATTACGCATTAACGTCTTAATTAATATTCACATGGATAGCTGCACCGAAGCCTTTAAAGCAGCAATAAAATTATGTGGATTATGTCAATACTATTAGCCAAAAAGTAAACAATAAACAACATCTTGCTTACCGAACAAATGTAAATAGATGTATCGATTAATGTTGCGAGAAATCTTTCAATGTTAATAGTAAAAGATAACAATGTTCTAATATTCCTTATAAATCATTTGACTCACTTTAAAAGTATTCATAGATTATTTAGGCATGAATCCATTTGTACCCTTTATCTTGGCGTTGGCTATTCTTCCTCTAAGGCGCGCCGCGGCGTGGATTTTCCTTGCATTAATGTTTACGTGGCTATCTCCCTTTGAAGAGGACAACAATTGAGAAATTTAGCTTTGTTGCCGCCTGGAAAATGGTAATCTAAACCGATAAATTTTGCGCTTAAAGGAGAATGTCGAGCAATTTTTTATGTAGTAGGCAAAAAACATGAATAGAATTAGAATAATAAATCTTTTGTGCGTAAAATAAGCCATTTCTCGTGATCGTAAGTTAACATTTAGGTATATTTATATTCACATCAGTTATTACCGCACAAACATTCTCTTTTATATATTAGATATTGCTATCCGTCATGGTCGTTGTTTGACGGGAGGTTAATATTTTTCTAAACAATATTTTTGTTATTTTCAGTAATAGTAGAGGAAATAGGATTATGTACTTATTGTGTATTAATATTGCGAGCCAACCTGGCTGGTGTATGGCAGGAGATGAATGCTTTTTCAACCAAGTATATTTTCAGCCGTTTTAGCTTATCGGGTAAGATAATTGGATAAACCGTTCTTCATTAATCCTGCGATTCACATATTTAGTGTATGGGAAATGTTGATGCTTCGTCATATTTTACGAACAAATTATAGAACTCCTGTGCAGATTATTCACAACAATTATCCTAATAAAAATTTTGGAAAATATATTTGATGAAATATTCATATCTTATCTGAACAGGATAATATTAAAAGGCTTAGTCTGTTTGTCACCTTGTGTGTGACGCTTTTTATACGTGTTTTAACAAATGTCCATTTATGTAGAAGATTGAGGTTGGGCAGAAATAATCAAGTCTTTCATTAAAAGTCAATGACGAAAAAAATCTCAAAAAAATCTCCCGAATTCGAACCCAGAAGCGATCCTATTCTGTTTGATTAAATAGGGAAGAGCTCAAACGTAAGAGTGGAAGACTTTTTTCGTATAAATTGTAAAATATCTTTAACCCCTCCTACCCGGAGGACGTTTATTTAAATCGCAGCCTGAAGGAGATTTTTAAAAATTGGCGATGCAGGCGCAATAATAGCAAAAAATGAAAACTAAATAAAGCCTAAATATTGATATTGAAAGTTTATCTAAAAAAACGACGGATTTCACCCTCAAGCTACCTAAACTTGGGAGGACGAACTGATTTTATATATGCAGAGTAAATATTCTGTGCAGATGAAACGGCACTAAACCGTGGTTTATTATATATTATTTTATTCCACCAAAAATTTCAACAAAAAATTTAATGGATGTATTTGAATTTTTTTTGATTGAATACAATAATAATACTATATTAATCTAGGATAAAATATTCGTGTATTTTAGTTTAAAGAAGCTATCGCAAGCGACATTCAATAACATACGTGAAGTAAAACAACATTTTCAATTAGATCGCAATTTAAAGGTGAATTTTGAATGAGTTGCAATAAATAAAATAATTAATTCTAAATTCAAATATAGTATTAGAAAAAATGTGTCTAAAGTTCAAACCTATAATATATAATGTAATAATTAGGTTGATATTTTGTCGAAAAATTTTGAAAATTTTTACAATTATATAATTTTAAAAGTTGCGAGAAATCTATTGTAGAAAAAACATGGGGTGACATCACTATATTTAAAATAGTATAGCGATTCTTTGTATTTTTCAAATTTATGTGAAATAAATCAACAAATAAAAATATGAAATGATTCGATTTCACATTGCTTATGTAATGAAATATTATAATTAAAATATTGTTAAATAATTATTTGATTTAGAGCGATCGATTATTTCATCCTTGCAATAAAACTCCCTTAAAATGGTTATTCAAAAGAATCCAAGCATCCATATTCGGATTTTACCCTATGAGTAATATGAAAACTATGTATACATGTATTTGTTGGTGTTATGGCATACTTAAATTTTTTATAGGTCGTAATTGTTTTATACGAAGATCTAACAATAGTCATGTTTTATTGGCAATCACCCATAAATTTAAGAATTTATAAGACCCCTAATATGCAGGTTATATTTCAATTGCAAGGTTTTCGATCGAGTATAAAGAAGGCATCGTCATCGCTTGTTTTGGTTAGTATATTTGGCAGTAGATTATGCGAACTTATATTTTGGAGCCTTGGATGATTAAAATATTGCGACAAGGTTCTCATACCATGATCGTTCACACATTCATTGGCATTTTATTCATGCACGACTCCGTGTTAAACGGCGCGTTAAAAGTGATTTTCCCTGTCAGCAAAGGTCGGGTGAGGCAGTAACGACCGAAACAGAGACTGGCTTACGGATTACGTGTTTCCGAGAGCCCTGGAGGAGAATGACGTCACTGTGCGGCCCCGGAGGAAAAGGGCTATAAAGAGGGGACGCCAGGGTTTTTTGGTGCGGAGGGTGGTTTCGTGGGAGCGAAGAGGGAAGCGGCGAGTTTAGGGGGAGGGGAAGGAAGCCACTGTGGGAACGGCAATGCCGCCGAACATTTGTCGACAGAGCCGGAAAACCGCGCAACGAACTGCCCGCTCGCAGATAGTATCGGAATACATTGCACTTGATTATCTCAGAAGCTCCTTCATTCATTCATATACAAAACTTCCGTCGCAATAAATCATTGGCTCTTTTTCGACTGACGTTCGGAAACGCTTAATCGGTCTTATTTGTTATATATTGATACTACAGAAAGGGAGACATCTGTGAATATTACATCATTAAAATGTGTTTTGTGATAAAGAAAATTATTTCTTATAAAATTCAAAAGCAGGATGGCTTGGTGAGCAAAAAATTAAAAGAAAAAGAGTTTATCTCAAGCAATATTAAAAAATAATTATTAATTAAACCTAAGGAAAAAATTTCACACATAATTGCATTCATGTCATTTTCTGTATTATTATTTTGCATTATCTCTCAAGATTGAATGCAAACATAAATCGTACGTTCATGTAATTCGACAAAAAGCTTTGTTGAAATATTAAAACGGAAACTAAAAATCTTTAGAGAAATATTTAATCCCTTTCTATAAATTAATGCATCATTCTCACTTATAAGCAAACGGTTTAAAAATTTTCATTTTCCTTTTCCTCAATCTCAATTTCTTTCAATTTCTCTGTCTTTTATATCACAGTTTCTTCCATCTTCCATTTCCATTCTCCCCACTTTTCTTGGGTGTCCTCCTATCTTCCATGTAGCTTTTACTCTCCTTTGTTATTTTTCCTCCCTTTCCCTCGAAGAAAACTTACGAGTCATTCTTCCCTTGGCAAGTTTTCATCGTTTTTCCATCGGTTCTTTGATTGATTTTTTCTATCCATCCTCAATTTTTTAAAGGGAGTTTTCCGTCATTCGCCTCTTTGGATGACAGGGAGAATTTCACCTCCCCTAAAAAAATATTTAGGGACATTGAATATATATCACGTCAACGAGTCTCTCTCCTTGCTTCGCCTTCTTCTGATAAAAGGAGCAAGAGAGATTTGTTTCCCTACCTCTCCCTTTTTCATTCGGCGGATATCAGATCGGCACTTCATTCGAAACCGTCGCGAATATCAATACGGCCTCCTCCCAAAAATCCTCTCTTTTGGTTTTTGACGCAGTGGTGTGAGTTTGGTAAGACTTGATTCCTTATTGACGGCTTCTTACTCTTCATCTGTCGTTCGTGACACCAAGGTGTTTTTTTTGCATCAGATATCTGTGAGGATTTGAGTACTTTTTGTAAGCGAAAAAATGGCGTCCTTTAAATCGAATTCAAGTGATGGATATGATGTCACCGCTTTCACCAATTTTCATCGTGATCGTCTTTTTTAATCGAGTCTCGTTTAAATTAAAGATATGTTTTCATTTCGTAAAATTCCACTCCATTTCTTATTTTTTAATTTTGCATTTATTTTAAAAAAAATATGCATTCACTTTTCATTTTTTTACGCGATTGAGTTATGTCTATTTTGGGAATCACGGTAGTTCATCGCCTAAAAACTTACACAAAAATATTGTTAACTTCATCCTCCTAAATACAAATACATAATATTGAACCACGATACTGGCGGATGTTTGAAAAATAATTCCGCTAAATAAGGATGGTGGTATTTTTAACTGTTTAAGTATGTAAAAGAACTTCTCCGATGTGCGAAGAATAACAGATTTTACCCATAGAACGTATTTATCCTTCAAATTTCTGAATAATTTCGGCCAAAACTGTATTCTTACATTCTGTTGATTAGAGTTATACTTTTAGGTCCAAGTTTTACAATGGGCTTGCTAAAATATATGTATATTCTTAAGGGAAGATGTAGTTTATTTAATTGTGTATTAAAGGAATATGGTGGAACATATATTACCATTCAATTATAGGAAGGTCTCTCTTCAGTTGACTTATAATAATAAAGCAAAAGCACATTAAATAATTTTAAAATTTTATTCATTAAAAATAAAATAAAAAGAACTATAAATACGTGAGAAGATTAATTGGAATTCACTCTATCAGTAGTTGCAGTTGTGCCAATATCGCTGTATAATTTCTGGTCCCCTTATATTATCATTAAAAAAGAATTATAGTGTGGCATTTGGAAAATATATTATTTCAAATGAATTGCAAGGATTGAAAATAAAGAGGAGTACCGCTTTCATATCTAAATATAATTTTTTAAATCCAAAATAAATTGGATATCTGCTATTTAATGGTGCACATAATGACTTAACCTGTTTCAATGAAATGCGTTTAGTGTATCAAGGAGTAGGGTTTGATCTTTAGACCTATATTTTTAAATTACTGAATAATATTTAGTATTAACTATATTTTGATAAATTTAAATACGCCAAAACATAAGGAAAATAATCCAATCTGGGAGAATAAAATATTAAGCGAGGAGTTTGCGTTACGAAAAAAATTGTGAAGCACTGTTCTAGTTTATAATATTTGCGGCTATTCTGCCTTGCCTGTTACGTATTTTCGTACGTAGATTGTATTAGTAACTATAGTCATTACTATTACACTACTGGAATAAGATATTTTGTATTAATATTTTATAATTACCTATATTTCACATATGGTCACGAAACATAAGCCAATGAACCGCGGGAAAGATTCTGCTGCTAAATCCGGATGCGCATTGAAATAGATCAAATTTTTTTTGAACATCTAACTTTCACGTATTTGGTATATTTTATTAAAGGTAACCAAGCAGTTTCTTTTTTACGAAATTACGAGATGAAACAGAATTAATATATTGTACATATGTTAGGAAATTTTTGTTCAACTATAGAATTGTTAAGTGACAAAATGTAAATATTTGAGTTTCGATTATTAAAATTAAGCTGTGAAGAAATAAAAAATGGTCAATTCTTTATGGAAGTGTAAAGCAATATGACTACCTTCAATCTATAATATTAATATAAATTTTTATTTAATAATTCAAGTATTATTATATTTATTCATTATTAATGTTACACATTAATATTTGACTGAGTTACATTTCTAAGTTTTGGTTCAAGATATATAAAGCTTATACTCCGCAATATCTCTAATCTCTTAGATGCTTTTTGTTTTGATAGAATTGTGAGGATTTTGCAATGGAAATTTAAATAATAATATGCTTCTTATATTTAAGATAATAATAGCGTACGTTCCAATGTGTACTCTAAACGATACGCTATGGACCTATGAGATCCTTATAAAATATCAGCTTAAACGTTTAGCCATGTAATTACCACCCCTTTTTATTAACGTATTATTCCCTTACGGCCGCTGGAGTTTTTTATGTGTTAATACAAAAGAATGAGGAAAGTCGATGTTATGCGAAAAATGGCAGTGAACGTCACGTTTCTCCTGCTAACCCGTAGGAGACACATAGATTAGATGAAATTATTTTATGATCCTAGTAATATTTGAAAGAACGGAATAAAGAAAATTGTAAATGGAAAGGGAATCGATTAATCTGTTTTATAAAAGAAAATAGACAATGGACGCACGTAGGACGTTAACTACCGGATCTCATAAATTACGATGGAAAATAAAAGGCCTTGTTCGGGCGACAGAGTAGCACAAAAACCTATCCTATTCATTAGCGGCGGGTTTGCCAAGTCATAAGAAAATCCCACAACACCTAAGGAAGGAGATTGTTTAATTTGATGGGAAAATTAAGCATTATTTTCACCAGCACTAAAAGATCTTTTAGAAAATGGCATGCATAATAATATAGACTAGGGAAAAATGATTTTAAAGGCAGCATTGATCATTCGCATGAGAAAATAAAAATGTCTTCACTATAGATTTCTTGTTTATTCTGTCCATATATATCTTTATCAAATGAAAGATAGCTTTCTTGACTTGTATATTTAATTAATTAATGATTATCACTAATTTTGAAACAACTTTGTTATAGGATAAATATAGTCTTATACCCAAATTACTAATATGTTGAAAACGTCGAAAAGTATGCAAATTCAATATTCTTGAATTCTAATAAAATAATCATAAAATGAAATACTAGTTCTAAACAGCGTTTAATGAAAATTCTTGCTTTAAAAAAGCAAGAATTTTAATTCGATCTAGGCGTAGAACAGATGTCAGGTATTATCTTTCGCATAATATTATTACAATTTCAATATTAATTAACGGTATATTCTGATTGATTAATATTATTTTTGCACATAAAAATATAAATACCTCATTAATGCTAACCACAAAATAAAATAATCACAGTTTATGCATGCAATAAAGAACTCAAACTTTTATTTTGATGATGTTAATAGAACAACAACTGAAAATATAAAAATGAATTTTTATAACCAACTTTTATATAGTTAATACTTTAATATGAATAAACTCTGTAATATAATTATGATAACCTTTTGCTTGCATGGGCGTAAAAAATTTCCAAAGTGTTTACCAGCTCTTGAGTGATGTGGGGGTCTCTTTATTTAAACTTTAATCTTTTTACAGTTGTGAGAATGGTAGACAGAAGCAGAGAACTCAGTGAGAAACGTAAAAATGTTTGGTATATAAGTAGTAAGAAGTTTGATAGTATATTTTGTTTCATTAATGAAAATACTGACTCATCAATTCATATTGCTTAAAATTAACGGAAATATATTGCTAGTTCAGAGTAATTGAGCTGTAGATACTAGTAGGAGTGAAACTTGAATATTTCATATTTTAGTCACCTAACTTAAACGACAAAAATAAATTAAATTGTTATTTCCCTAACATCACATCAACCCTTCATATAAAACCACTGTATAAGTATAGTTAGCTGAAGAATTGCTAAGCACAACAAAACACTTTAAAAAGTTTTATTTAAATTTGAGCGGTGGATGGCACGTCCTGAGGAAAGACAGGGCCACTGCAGGAGGGGGTGTGGCACTACTCCTTCCATCAAATACCGAGAACGCCCACACCTGAGATGCAGCTACTGGAAACAGTAGCTGCTGACATATATCTAACAAGAGGAAAGCTCCGAGTAGTGGCTGCCTATTACCGCCCTGGCGTCAACTTTGAGGAGGAGGATATACGTGCTCTCTTTCCTCGTGACGGGACACTCACCATCGCCATAAGGGACTTCAATGCAAAGCATCGTAGCTGGAACTCTTCAGCAACGAATGCAAGGGGCAGGCGTCTGTGCCAATTTGCCGCCGCGGAAGGATTGACAGTGGTGGCCCCAATGGAACCAACGTTTATCCCGTCAAATGACGTTCTTGACATTGCCATTGCCAGCAATACTCAGGCATCCGTCAACATAAGGGTCCTGAATGTGTTCTCGTCAGACCACCTGCCGATCCTTATACAATATGGCAACCTGCCAGTGAGGCTACCGCCCCTGCAGCAAAAGGACATCGCCAGGGCTGCCTGGGAGCCTTCCGCCTGCACATAGCAAAAGCGCTCCCAGTCCACCCGGAGGAGCCAGCTACCTATCAGCAGGTGGAAAAGATGGCAACCACCATCTCAGTGGTGGTCCAGCAGGCCACTGACCTCGCTATTTCCACCAAACTCACTCCAAGGATGATCTCCCACCGCTTGCCAGAGCCGGTACGGAGGCTGATATCGTACCGTAACTCAACCCGTAAGCGATGGCAGCGGCACCGTACGCCGGACCTCCGCTGACTCCTTGACTGTCTGAACAGGGACGCCAGGGAGGCGATACGGGAAATCAAGACGGGCGCCTGAGAGGAGTACCTGGCTGAAGTGTCCTTCGCAGACAATTCAATCTGGATGGCTTGCAGAGGACTGAAGGTTACACAGCGGCGGGATCTTCCACTGCACACCCCGGACGGTTTGGTATGCACTGCCAAGGGCAAAGCCTTTGCCTATGCCGACTTCTTGGAGTCCAATTTCCAGCCAAATCCATCAGTTGCAGCCTCTGCGGAGGCAGAGAGGCTGGTGGAAGAAGCTCTGGTGGATATTAGGAGTGACCGGTGTATCACTCCCATCCTCCTTCGGATCAGCACACGTACCGTAGTGGAGGTCATGAAGCGTCTCTCCACCCGCCGCTCCCCAGGGGATGACACGATCAACAACATCGTCATCAAGCAGTTGCCAATAACTGCGGTTGACTACTTGGCGGCACTATACAACAGCTGCCAAACGATTTCCTAATTCTCAAAGGAGTGGAAGAGGGCCAAAATCACCGGTATCCCAAAGGCGAGCTTGCCCGCGAGTGCCGTTGAGAATTACCGGCTCATCTCTCTCCTAAACGCTTTTGGGAAGATGTTCGAACGCCTTCTTCTGCCTGAGGTGAACAAGCACCTGGCAGCAAATAACGTCATCCCCAGGGAGATATTTGGCTTCCGCTGGCAACACTCCACTGTCCACCAGCTAGCTAGATTCACCAGCTATATTACTGGCGGATTCAACAAGACGTTCAAGGCAGCAGCCGCTTTCCTGGATATCAGCAAGACGCTTGATCGAGTATGGCATGAAGGCCTGCTTGTGAAAAGGCTTTGGACTGGCTTTCCAAGGGTCAATCTTGTTTAACATTTACACGCACGACTTTCCTCTCAACCATAGCCGCCACGCCATCGTAGGTCTATATTAGCTCAGTCCGCCAGCGAAGGCCAGGCAGTAGTTAACCTCCAACGGGCCCTCACCACCACCTGCGAGTGGTACGCGAAATGGAGGACTGCCGTGAATCCAGGGAAGACGGTTGCTGTGATGTTCAAGGCAAGGCCCGGGCAGCAGCAACCATCCAATTCCATCGCAGTCCAGGATTAGGTCATTCCTTGGTCCAGTGACGCCAAATACCTCGGGGTGACATTGGACAGGAGTCTGACCTGGAAAAAGCTCATCCGCGGTCTGAAAGACAAGCCAATGGGTGCAGTACGCAGACTTGGCCCCATCCTGGGCTCCAGAGATGTTACGCTGGGCACCAGGGTAAGGCTGTACAAGTCTTTCGTGCTGCCAATTCTACTCTACACCTCCCCAATATGGTCGGGAGCGGCGCCAACTCACCTTGCACAGCTCAGCGTCGTCCAAAACACGGCCCTGCGTACGACCCTCCGTGTTACCTGGAGGGACCTCGTACGGGTCACTGAGTTGGACACCACAACGGGTATAGAACCACTGCGGCAGACCCTGCTATGAAGAGCTAGTGCGTTCTTCTCCAATTGTAGCCGAAACCCATTGCCCATCATGCAAGAGATCGCTGCAACCAGGGTGATGCCGTGGAGCCGCCATAAGCGTCCCATTTCGGCCACGGGTACCCAATATCAACCCCCACCCAAGAGGCAGAGGCGGATATAAACGCCGCCACAGTAAACGTGACAGCACACCTTTCCACAATAAATATCAAGCCAGGTCAGGTTCATAGCATAGCTGGCAACCTGGTTGGGGTATTGGCCACTTCCAATCCCAGCACCCGCTCTGCAGTATATGGATTTATTATAGATTAGACTGGGTCCAAAACATACACACACATATATATATATATATATATATACATACACACACACATATACATATATATATATATATATACACACACACATATACATACATACATACATACATACATACATACATACATACACACACACACACACATATATATATATATATATATATATATATATATATATATATATATCTATAAAGCTAAGTTAATATAAAAGTTGGTAAAAAAAGAGAATTTAAATCGGATCGGAATTAGTAAACAATTCCCATATAACATGATGAAAAGAGCATCATTAGTGAGAGAGAGAGAGAATGCGAGATTTACTTTCATGAGTCACACAAAACTTAGAAATGAGGTTTTCTTCCCGGAAATGTAGAAAATAAATTGTGGTATATAGAATAAATATTTATTTACAAATCACAAGAACAGGTAACGTTTTTGTGGTTGAAACATTTTTATAAAGTAAGCTAATGTTAAAAACCCTCCGGAAGTCAATGAGGACGAGCAAATTTAGATAGTCTTCTTTAATAACAAATAAATTTAGTTGAAAAGGAGAATGGATGAAAATTAATGTATAGGAAGTGAGAGAAAGTACTGTTGAAAACTAAAGAAAAACCAATGTGGTAAAGAAGACATGAATTTTCAATTTCAAACATCAGCGAAAGGTTATCGGACAACGCCAGATAAGAAAAATCGAACCAGGAAAAACAAAAAGGGACGATATTGAAACATCATAAAAGACAATGTATACATGAGAAAAAAGCTGATAGTGGATAGTTGGAAGGATTTATATAGAGATTTAATGAATTATAAAGGGAATTGGGGAAACATCTCTTAGTTTCAAATTGTAAATTTACGGAAATTTGAGAAATACATCCTTTCTGGTAGGTTAAAGAATATCCAAAGCTAAACGGAAATGCTAACTGGTGGATACTTCATAGCTACCAAAGGGCAAATGGAGAAAATAACGGAAGAGAGAATGACGTGTAGTAAGAAGCTGGCTTGAGGAAAATGTATACAAAATGACAGGCAGTTTGAGGGGAAGGTAATAACGAGAGAGATGGGAGGGAAACATTATATCCTTATGTTCGGTTGTTAAGATATGGCCAGCGCTGTTGAAAGTAAGCAGTAAGGTAAGAAGAAGCAGGGGCAAGTGAAGATCAGGAAGGAATAAAGTAGGGCCAGAATGGATCAGAGGGGGTGTGGACTTACGAGCGCCTTGGGAATTTGGAATGACAGTGAATGCAAAGAAGATAGGGATAGGCGTCGGTCGGAGTCATGCTGTAAGTGGCATGGGGTTGAGTGTTTTCACATAGAGGGAAATAAAGAAGACGGCTCTGTAATGCACTAGGTCTCATCTCGGTTAAAGTTTATGCGGGCGGAGCTCGTCCCGGGCAGAAAAGGATTACACGAGGATTTTATCACGCACATAAAGCCCTTAAAGCGAGGAATGAATGAAGATGGAAGGTAGAGAGGGTATGTTTTTAGGAAAATATTCAGATTCTGCCATAAGACGGAGGGAAAATAAAAGATACGTGGAAGAATAAGCGGAGAGATTAGGAGGAAATAAGAAGGTAAGTTGAAAGAAATTAACGTGATGAGTGATAATTAATAAATAGAAAGAATTTTAGCTAAGGAAGGATGAAAGTGTAAAATAAATTGATCATACCTACGTGCGACTGACAATACAAAGTTAATTTTTAATGAATTTTAGGGGATTATTTCACTTGTTGATTCCGTTTATATATAAGTTTTAAAACTGTGGAAGAAACGCTCGTTTTTACGATAGATGCGCCGTGAACAATAGTGGGAATTTAGCAGTAATAAAGAATAAGCTACAAAGTTATAATCAAGTAAGAATGGCGTACTCTACTATGAAAATTCTATTAAGATTACTTTGAATTTATATTCCTAAAATGATAATAATAGGAACTGTAGGAAATCATAACAAGGGATGCAGGTTTCAATATGACGAAAGTCAAGGACTTATTTTAAAACATTCGTTTTATCTGGTTGTTATCATAAATATAATGTCAGCATCCCTGAAAGTAAACCCGGTCTGAGAAAGGAATAGAAAAAAAACTCAAGATAGTCAGTCAGAATAAGGACAACCGCTCTCTTTTGATGGCCTAGAAACAATGCCGCGAAAGTGCTTGTTGCTTCGCTGAAAGGGAAAAGAAAGATATTCGCAGAAATATCAAGACTAAAGGCCAAAAATCTTAAAGTTGGCTTAAAAGCTTAAATTACAATGTTGAAAGAGCTATGAACATGATATTACTTAATAGATCGAAAAGATAAAAACCAAAAAGTGTTGCTTGTCCATTCATAACCCACGAGGTTCAGTTTCTGCGTTGAATATAAAATAATATTTTGGTATGACAATTCTAAGTCATAAAAAAATAAAAATATATAGCTTCAAAGTTTTGAAGTGAATCGCATAATTTTTGGCTAATAGTAAGTTAATGTATTTTTTTCTTAATATGAAACAAAAATAGTACAATAATATTGTAAATAATTCTCCAATGTGGTAAAATATAGATTTTTTTCTTTAAAATAGACACTACAAATAGTTCAAACTAGTCATTAATCTTAGCTGGGTTCTATACTAGGCAATGGTGTAACTTCATACTTAGAATTGTTTCCTCAAAGACAATGCATTAAAAATTCATTGATATCCAAACAATTTTGATTATGGAACACACTATCATGTACTATACTTACCAATCATAAAAATTAAAGAGAAGGTTGCTGAATTTTGGTTTAATTAACAAGTTAAATTTCTTCATTTTATCTTATGAAGATATTATAAAAGCAATTATAATTAGCAATGGGGTGTGTTTTGAAGCAGTTGAAATATTTTTGTATCGGCAAAATTTCGAGTAAAACCTTAATCACCGCGTAAAAATGGACTCGGAACATGTCTTTGAACCTTTCCTGATGTAGTTTTTTTTCAAGAAAATTTGCCTTCTACTGGAAGAAATCGTGAAAAGCGAACGTTTCCAAGCGCTTCATTGTCTTATTGTTAGGAGAGCGCTTATCTATTTTAATTAAGCAGTGAGTGTGAAGCGCGACTTGCGATAAAAACTGAAACGACTATGCCAAGATTTTTTCAGTTGCTCCCGCGATATTCCGCTAGAAGAAGCGAGAGCTGTGTAAGTGCACCGTGAAATGCAAAGAAGTACTTAATTCAGTAAGAGAACAAACGTCTTGAACTAAAAGATCCTGCATTTTACCTCCAGATCTCCTCTTTTGTTGGATCATAAAAATACGAGCATACTGTAATTGGATCCAACGGCACACTGTGTAATTCTCTGGGCGCCTTGAAAAGAAACGCTTGAAGGTAGGAAATTTAATTACATTTCCTGATTGAGGTTAATTGATCGAAAATCGCCAATGTGCATATCTATAAATTATAAAACTTTTTATGAAAAGCGATTTAATTAGAGTAGAAATAATAAATTTCTTTTAAAGCTATTGTTATCGGATTGTTTTTAAAATTGGAAATTACGCTATAGTAAGAATGATAAATGAGCAGTGTGGTTATAAAATGTTTATAATCGAATTCTGTGTTATTTCTTCGGCGCAGGGAAGATGGAGTGGTTGGAAAAAGAAAAACAAATGGTTTTATACTCTACAGATGGCCTGAAGATGTAGACGAGTATGGCTTTGTTAAAGGATTAGCAGTGTAAAATGGTGCGTGCAGGGAATGGCAACCTTTCCTCGATGCTATTTACCCAGGAATCGTTTCAGGAAGAAAATGAGCGCGTTAAAGGGCCATATCTTGCGTAAATGCGACAGAATTAAGGGAAGGACCTACATTCTAGAGTCAACGGCTAAGATATTCAGATTAGCAATCGTTTCCCTTAAGATTTTGGTTATCGAGGAAGGAGAAATGTAAAAAAACTCGTAGCATTCCTTTATAAAAGAGTTGGAGTTACAGATCGGAATTTAACTGATGGCTATATCAATATTGAACATATAAAATACTCAGATTCTTCTCTGTTATACGCCCCCCTTTAATAATAGGTTTTTATTGGTAGCTTTTCTACAGAGATTTGTATTTATTTCTCTGTTATGGGGGATCTGCTCACAAACCCCCTTGATTTTATATTTCTTATTTTAATTTTCGATAAAAATTTTAAATTACGGGAGTTTGGGGGCAGATCTTCCATAACAAAGAAATAATTAAAAATCATCATGAATTTATACTAATATACTAATTAATACTAAATCACTAAATTTAAAATTACATTATTCATTTATACCATGTTTTGATGCAGAAAACAACTCAATATCTTGTAAAATACACTCAAAACGACATTCTGCCATGTAGGAAACAACCATGAATCTATTTGTTCCACATTACAACTGATTTCTTTCTTTTATGGATCTCCATGGCTTTTATATATTTTGAGTATGAGCTCCTCTTTCTGGGTCCACAAAATTGTATTTGTGATTAACAACAATGCGATTCTCTAAACCTTTCTCAAAAAGCAGTGGCGAATCTTGAGATTTTTTTATACGGAATCAATTAATTATGTAAATCATATCTTTTTATTTGAAATGCAAACGAATTTCTCTTTCCTTCTTTGCTAATTCTGCAATGACGTCATCATAGAACACAGGTTTTTAAGTAAGTTTTTTGAAGAGGGCTTTTTTGATTGATAGAATTGATAATTTATAGTCTCTCTTGATTTGTGGAATTCCTTACGAATGTTTTGATACATTTGAGAGCTGGAAAATTCAATTGAGGCACTGGGCAGGTATTGTTAATACTAATTCACATAATTTTGCCACTTGAGAGAAAGCTTTGTCTAAACCGTTTTCTTTATTGAAATGATATAAGTCGCTAACGCTGTTTTTATCAATATCTTCTATTTGATTTATAACCGAAAGTTCAGAACGCAAAGTAGGTATATCGAAATAATTTCCGTAACTCTTTTTTAGGGAGTCCAACAGATCTGGTTTTATTTTTTGCAGTGCGACTTGGGCAATACAAGCAATTAAATCATTCTGTATTGCACTAAACGTTCCGCGAAACACTGTGGAATGTTCCAAATGGTTTCCCAAAGTTTCGTCGTATTTAGTAACCAATTCGACCAAGTCCACGTAATTATATTTATTTACAAAGTCACTGGATTCTTTATGACCACTAAAGCCAAGTTCATGCTCCTACAAAAAACAAACAATATCAATAAGTCTTTTGAACATTTTACAATTTTTTTTACTACTTCGTTATGCTGGCGATGAGTAATTTCCAACTGCATGATTTAATTTTTATATTTAAATTTAGGCGAGATTTTGACTTACCTGTTTGAATAAATTCACTCTCTTCCTGAAAATTGTTCGACGAAAAAGTTTTCGTTAATAAATTACACAATTCACAACATGAAACGTCACCAGAGCTGCTTGAAAGCACAGCAGAAGCATTTGAGGCACTCGGTTCACTCATGTTTGCAATTTTCAAATTGCTTCCACTCCGTACTTTATTACGCGGAGAAAAACCGCGAAATTCCTGCTATCTGAGCCAAAAGTTTTGTAAATAATATCTGTTAACGCACTAATATAACACAAAAACTTCTATAAGCATGAAGATTCATGTGAAACGTCAGAATTGCGACTTAATGTAACTAAAATAATTCGAGTAGACGCCTAGTCTCCGACCGTGTACTACAGCAAATGGCTCATCGACGTGAACGCAATAATATTCTTGCTTCCTATTAGGCTATAGGTATACCGCAGACATAAGAACATGCGCAGGTTTGGGCCGCGCACGGAGGGGAAGTTCCCTCGCTCATCTTGACTTCCCCCACCCCAATACTAGCTCATCCTTCTCCTCCTTAGGTTGTCAGGTCTTACTATTTACAATTTCTGCCTAGAGGAAGTTTTGCGAATAAATGGCAACAGTGTAGTTAGAAAAGGACCGAGACAGCGATAGCCCGTGGTCGAGAGGTGAGGGTGCCAAGTGGAGTGAGGGATTAGGCCACACCCACGGTACACCAAAAATGTTCTTTTGATTGCGGTAGACCTATAGTAGTATTATTTTCGGCCATTGTATGGCGCTACCTGTCAAGGTGGGTTTTTGAAATGTCGCGCAGTCGCACGGTTTTACTGAAGGCGTGCTTCTAAAATGGCGCTTGTGAATGAATAATTTTTATTGTTATTACTGTTATAGTTATTTTAATTTCTAATTTGGAAGCAATGCTTCCCTTACTTCCACGGAGAATTCACCCGTCAGAAAGACTGTTGTATGCTTGTCATTTATCTGATAAGATTATGAAACCGGGATGAATTCTTGCATGAATTATAGCTACCAAAATTAAAGCACTACGGTCTGGTACTTGAACCATGAAGCAATCTTTTGTCTCATTCCCGAGTCCTCCAAAAAGCCACTGCTGGTATAGCAATCTTCCTGCTTGGTTTTTACGACGAGCAAACAATGTCTCATCAATTTCAACGGTTTGGCCTAAGCCACCTATTTTTCCCGTGTGCTGCTGTAATTTCCACATGCAAACGTCTCTCATATATATACACCAATCAACACTTGTGTCATAGTTCATATCAAGTTCTCGTTCACAAAATTTAATGAACGTCATTTCCATTGCCCATGAATAGATGAATAATACCGATTTACGAAACTTTAAGCGTGATATAGAGAACCATGTATTGGCTCTAATCCAGACATCTTTGCGGCATTCCTCCTTTTTGCATTTCCAGAGCATTCCGTTGTGGTTAACTTCATGATGTAGTTTCTCACAAAATAGCTGTGTAATATTTTTTCTCTTGTAAGAATTGTACAGCGCTTTTCTCATAAGATAATTTTCATTTAAATGAATTAAATTTATTTTAATTATGATTTACGATGGGTTTAGAAAGAAATATTAGTATTGTTTAAAGGATCTTGGTAAAATAAAGAATGATCATCATTTGATTGTTTACTTAGTATCTAGTTGGCAACTATAACTAAATTAGTAAATAATACTATAACAAAATTAGTAAATACTTAGAGGGGGGCGTATAATAAAATAGAACCTTACTTCTTGCTACGATCTATTAGTTTCATAAATTTAATCGAATTTTCTAAAGAAATATTAGTAGCAATCGGATTAATGTAATTTGTTTGGTATCTATCAACAAACGCTCGCCGTAAATAAAGAATACATGTTCACTGCATTTACACACGTAAGTATAAACCATTTCTGCTGTTTTTATTCCGCCGTGTGAATGTGACATGCCCATTACAAGCGATCAAATTCCAGAACATTCTTAAAACCAATGATTAGTTGCTTTAACTATGTGGCAAAATTTTAATGAACAACAAATGTATACCGCAAACAAATTGCTAATTCTTCGAATGAAGGTATTAAAAGCTGCTCTTTCATAAATGGTTCAGGAAGGTCAGGCAAAACGTATTTGTACACAACATTATATCATAAATTAAAGTCGATGGGGAATAAGGTTTTAAATGTGGCGTGGACCGGAATTGCAGCGATAATTCTTCCAGATGGTATCACATGTCACACAGCTTTCATTTTACCTCTGGATCTACAGAGTTCAACTTTACCAAGACTTTCACCTACCAAAATTATTTTTTTTTCGTGAGTTTGATGCTATAATCTGGGACGAAGCACCAATAGCTCCAGGAGTCACCTTAGAAATCGTTGACAGAATTCTACGTGACATAATTGGGAAAAAATGTATTGTTTGGAGGAAAAATAATTGTACTTGGGAGGGCATTTTCGACAAATGTTAAATGCTTTCTAATCCTCACTTTAACGCATCGTCTGTATTATTTGGTTAATAATAACCGAGTTCATTAAATCTTATGCAATAAATTTACTTATTATTTAATATTCACCAGTGTAACAATGGAGCTTCTAAATGTCAACAACATCTACGAGTAACATTGAAAGCAGTTTAAGTCGATGAGAGTATGTCACAGGCCCTCTAGTATTATTAAGTTTAATCAATGGATTAAGCTTGAACTCGGACATAACATAAAGAGAATAACATTTAATATTCACTCTTCTCTTGGTACGCCAAAAATCTATCAAAAATCGCACCGATTGTAAAAGCTCAATTTTATTTTATACTAAGATCATATTTTAAGGTTGTTAAGATGGTATATACATATTACAAAGAATAAGGACGTTTTTAGAACATTCTTGTCTGTCTCTTTTAGAATACCTAATTTAGAGGAGAAATTATTCATGTTGGGTATATTCATTAGGTGGATATTTCAAACTCCGCTTAATGCTTGGGCGCCCTTACTTCTGCAGCATAATAGAATCTGCTCTTCATGTTATCTCCAAAATTGTCTTAGTATAAGGTAATGCGTTTCATACAATTCCCACGTGATACATGCTGTAATTTTACCTACAATTCTAAGTCAAAAATTAAATTTAGGGTTCCTATGGTTAATTACAATAATTTAAAAAAGGAAAAACCGCCTTATGTCTCATAGGAATTCCGGATTTGTGAATTTTTGGTAAGCAATACAATTTTGGAATGGTAGGTAATCTCATAGCGTAAAACCTTGCCTATAATTTTTGGATAGATTTTTATGGTGTCTTTGGTAGAGGAAATCATTTTGTTAAGAGGGTTTTTTGTGAGGGGTGAGTAAGGTCCGTTTTTAAGTTATTGTTCGACTTTATCAAAATAATCCTGCTTATTCCTAACGAGGGAATTTCCTTTGTCGGCTTTTACGTAAAAAAGTCGTTTAATTTTAAATTTTTGATAAGTTTGTAATTGGGATTGGGAAGGTGATTTATAGTGTTATTTTAAAAATTATTTTCCAGTTGTATTTTGCAAGCAGTCCTTATGTGATCTTTGGTAGTATCCTTCAGGTTTTTGATGGAAGATTCGATACCTATAATGATATCATTTAGAGTGGATTCTTTGTGGAGGAGAGAAAAGTTGTCCTTTTTTAAGAGATTGAGTTCCTTTTTAGTAAACGTTTCTTTTGACAAATTTTGGACAATATCAATGTCGTCAAAGTGTTTCTTGTGGGTACCAAAAGATTTTACACCCAGTTTTTTTAATTTAATTTTGTTTTTATATATTTTGCTTCGTATTTGTGTTGTATCACAGTTTGAATTTTCCTTTTGAAATCATCCAAAAGGACATACTCAAAAGATGAAAGGATTTGGTGAGTTAATGTAACTGTTTCTTCTCCCCTCCCCTACTTTTCTTCCCTCCTCTACTTTCCCGAGTGTATATATTCTCTTCACTTTCCGCATTTCGTCATCTTTACGATCGGCCTACTGAGGATGGAAACATTGATTCCGAAATAAGTATTTAGACATTCTTTTTTAAAAAAGAAGTACAATATTTTTTTATTTTTTATTGTTCGTTAACTTGTAAACAAGGGTCCCTGGCGTGGAGTAGTTCCCCTAAACCTGGAGTGTATGAGCTTGTGTGAGAGTTCGGTCCCTGGCGAGGAGTAATTCCCCTAAACCGGTGTGTATTTGTGTACTTCTTTTTTAATTTTTATGGTTATAAGGCGATTTATCCTTTTTCAGTTCTAAGTCAATCCCTTTAATTCTCAATTAACTTTTTAAAAAATTTTCTCCTTTCTTATAAGGCCGTTTGATAATTTCTAATGAGACTATTTCTGTTATTGCTCGGTTCTATTGCATAAACCTAGAGGTTAGGAAAGAGCTTTATTACATTTGAGAAGTAAAAATTTCTTAGTGTCAAAGGTTTTTAGGAAAATTTAACAAAAAAATTATTCGTAATGTAAACATTCTACTGCTAGCATATCCAACTTATGTATTTTCCTAAGAAGAAAATGTTTGAACCACTTGAAAAATATAAATCAAGATATTCACGATAATTTTGTGATATTAAAATGTGACTATATCACAGCATTTACGCGCCCTTAATGTCATAATAATTCAATTTTAACCCCTTATTCTGACTGAACTTTGACAAGTTTGACAAATTTTACTATTGACATCAAGTCTGATAAACACCACCGTGTACTCGAAAATTCTTTTGCTGAGCATATTAAAATAATAGCGATACAAATATCTCATCGATCCAACGATTCTTTCTGGGCGATAAGAGAAAATAGAGAGAGATAGAGAGGGAGAAAGAAACCACAAAAAGAATTTCCAAAATTAAATATTTTTGGAAAGGGGTTTTTACCGTAAAACAAAGAGAACAACATTTCACAAAAAACGAAAATATTTATTTTGAGGGAAAACCATTTCTTTACCAGTATTTTTTTTATATCTCTATCTTTTAAATGAGGACAACGGGATACACGAGGAGAGATATAAGTTTTTTCTTGTGCATTTTTAACATGCTCATCCTTTTTACCACTTTTAAATGAGGACTACGGGATAAACGGGGAGAGAGATAAGTTTTTTCTTGTTTATCTTTTAAAATGCTCATCCTTTCTACCGCTTTTCCTTTTACCTTATCTCTACTTCTTCCCCTTATATACCCCCAAGAGAGGAACTCCAAATTTAACTTTCATAATGCCCTTCCTCTCTCTTAGCTCCTTCTTCCTTATTCTGTAAACTCCATATTACCTCCCTTTTCTCCAATTAGAGGTAATAGATCCTCTCTCTCACACACACTATCTCTACCATTCCGTCATTTGAACGAGCTCAGAAGTCTGTGTTTCATCCCATATTTTGCTTGTTACTAAAAAAAATCTTGCTCCCTCAAAAATTCCATATTTCTGTAATCATTAATAAGCTGGAATTGTTTTCTTCTTCCCGTTTGGAATTGGGATAAGCCACACATAAGTGTTCCAATTAACAAACATCAATTAGCTATAAATAGAAGATATAAAATTTTTTCTCAATAATATGTTATATCAACGACTATAGTAAAACTAAAATAAATATATTAAGAGTATACTCAGGATTTGTTTGAAAGTGGTAATTGTAAATCATATTGATATATTATATTTTAAATCACTTCAGTGTTAAAATCAAGATACTGGGGTAGTTAATGAAAACATAAGGCTCATTTATCATCGTATAATGGCTAAACTGAACAAGTTTTTCAATTGTATAAGACTAAAAAATAGAAATATTATTCTGATGATGAGGTAAATTTGTAAAAAAGAAAAAATAAAACTATTGCGCGGCAAAAATCAGTGCAAACTTCCATCGTTAATGATAAAGCACTTCATTCATGCGTGGAAGCAAAATCTATCTTCAAAACATGCAAATCTGCGCCGATTAAATCTTCCTTAAATTGAGCAAATGAACCTCCTGCAGCGCAGATAGCAAGTGATTATAAGGGTAGAGGACGTATTTTTACTTTCTCCATACGTAGTATAGGGGAAAGTACTGTTTTACGTGACCGTCCCTTTCGTTTGTCTTTGCTATCCCTCGTGTATTTTATATCAGGAACCCGCGGAACTTGATAGAACAAAGTGGAAATGAGGGTAAGGAGCTCTCCTTTCTTTCTATCTGGGAGGAAGGAATTAAAGATTCTCGAAAAAAATTCTTCCTCTAAAACCTCGAGCGATATCTTTTTTATCTGGACAAAAAATGCAATTCCAGAACTTTCAACACAAAAACAACCCATCACAAAGGCTGGTATATTGTTTTTTGTTTTTCTTCTCTCAGAAACAAATGCGCCGTAAGTTCAGAAGGAGTCTGGGTGTCAAGTACATTGGGCACTTATAAGACAAACAGTGTCAGGCTTAAAGTGACTTTTGAGGGGAAAAGAAGACAAATGTATATCTGAATCCAATTTGAAATTGCACTCGAGAAAGAAAAAAAGATAACAAATGAAAGCGAGGTTAAGGACAGACTAATTCTCTTCCAAAGGAAAAGTCTTTCTTTGAAAACACACTTGCACGTAAACAAAGGAGAAGTGGACAGCGTCGCAGACGGCGGATGTAAACAACTATGATAGCCAAAATTTCAAGCAAATATTATAACGTCAGATTTAATCAATACATTTCGCAAAATTCTACAACAAAAAAATGGAGTTATAACATTTACAAATTACTTTTTTTGAGTATTAATATTTTATGGAAACAATATATAAACTTGGATATTTTTAAATTAAAATAAAGCTCTGAAACTCCTAAGATAGCTTGTAATCAAAATTATATTTTCCCTTGAATCTACAACATTTGAACGTCAAAATAATCTAAATGAAGGAGGTAAAAATATAATTAATTATGATCAGTAATGCATGCAAAGGTTTTATAATATGGTTTAGACAAATATTTGGCTTAAATGTTACATAAATTACCTTTTTAAAGGTCATGAGATTAATCTAAATATCACACGAGTATAAAAATTTGTTCAATTTTGCGTGTCACTCTATATCATTCTTTTTAGAAGCGATGAGAGTTTTCAGCGTTATCTCCGTCTTCGATCTGCTGAATTCTGTAGTTATTAAAAAATATTTGGGGCAGATAATAGATCGCCTTGTAAACATCTCCTATAACTCAGATTAATTAGCGCGAGAAGAAACTAATTCCGGGCCGATGTTCCCGATATACACATCCTGTTTTGAGGTATAAAGGAAGGCGTACCACGACGCGTGTATATTCCCTTTAAAGATTGTCTACTCCGAGGAGGAGAATACAACCCCTTCGATCTTCGCCCCTTGGTGGGGGAAGGAGTTGTGGAAGGGGCTAATGCCGGGAAGGGAAGGGGCTAGAACGCAAACGGTAAGATTGGATTTTTTAAAAAGGCCGAGTGCGTGCTTGAGGAACGGGGCGAGGTGAAAACTGTGAAAGGTGAGGAAATGTATACAGGATGCTTAAAACGAAGGAGGAAGGGGGATGGGGAGTGGACCCAAAATGGCGGAGATGCTGGTTAAGGACGCTGGGCTTAGATGAGAATAAAATGAATGTGACGTGGGAAGTGGGAGGTCAGGGGGGTAGTAGAGGTTGTGGTATAGCGGGAGGAAGGGGACAATTTCGGGTTAAAGGTATCCTTGAAGGATACCATCGCAGATGGAGAGATGCAGTAAAAGATAGAGAGAGATTGGTGGAAGAGATAGGTGATGGAATAGGAAAAGGTAGAGAGCCAAAAAGTGGAGATTTCATGCAGAGGAAGATAAAAAGATTAGAATTGCAACAGGTCCACGACCCATTTCATATTAAAATCCCTATAGAAATCAATAGAATCTTCAATCTCTTATCGAATGAATAAATTATTTCTGATGCCTTAAGGGAAAACTGTTGAGGTTTTTATCAAGAGTATCGAGTGAATAATGCATTTTGTAAAATCAGAGCAAGAAGTTTGCAAATTATATAGGTTATTAATATTTATATCCAGAATTGTTTTGCTGTAATAACTAAAAATTATAGAGTAATTCTATGGTACTTTAGTAAAACTGTAATGTAATTATTGACTCCTTCATTTTTTTATTCTGTTAACTGAACAATAGATTGATATGCCAATTTTGAGTTGATAAGGAAACAGCGTTTCTTGAAAGTCCAACTCTTAACCTATGCTGCTTTGAACTTCAGAGAATCATTTTATTTTCAGTCTTTTTCTGAAACCTAAATATTGGAATGTCCTAAGGGAATCACTTTGACGTCATGTTTAAATTATAATTATTTAATCCGTGAATGCCATGTATTCTATCTTTACCTGTTGATTTTAATATGCACATGTTCTCTTAAAACTTAATTTCTGCATCTAAATATTATGAAATTTTGCTATCAGTCCCGAATTCTATGTTGCAGAAAATTTTTATTTACAGCGGTACCGTTCCTAATATTTTTTTACCGTTTCTTATTTATTAATATCAAGATTTTTAAAGACATCAAACATATTACAAATCCGTAGCTATTTCTTTTCTTTCTTTCTCTGTGCCTACTAGAAAGCGAGTCGAAGGTAGAATAGTGCCAAAATAGTTTGAACCAAATAATGGTTTTAGCATTAGTAACGGTCATGTGAGATATGGCGACATTTTTAGAGAAATATATTTTGTTTCATTTACCCTTATCTATCTCGCAGAATAAAAATGGCGGCATAATAAAATAATAACGTCAAATGACTGACTGAAGTGGTTTTATTTCTTTTGATCAAACAAGAAGTGTAATGCATTTTCCATCAAAAAATAATAAGAGTTATAGCTTTAATGCTTGCTGCACTTTTCATGTTAAGAAAAAGAACATTATAAAATGCGCACGCATTCATTCGCTTTTTTCTTAATATTGTTTAATTACTATCATATATAAACTTCAATATATCACAAAATGTATAATGTTCTATTATTCAATTTTCATGCACATAATCGGATGATCCTAATTAACTCAAAGGGATGACATATCACTTTTACGAGATATTTAATTTCACTGAAAACCTAAAGCTCCGTCATTTAGAGATTATACCGTAATTTTAGTGGCCGATACCGGTCAAAATATTAAGTATAAATTTATAGATTTAATAAATTGTCACCTAGTAAATAATTTGATGAATATTTCAATAACTTTAATTTTTCAATTTAAGGCGACACCTTTTCTTTTTACTCAAAATCGAACCAGCCTTCCACTCTGAATAATTCCTATCGCACTGCGGTTCTCCCAATTTTCTTCTCTCCTCTACCCTTCTCCTTATGTTTCCCTCCCTCAGTTTGCTTCCATCTTTCTTAGACCGCTCTCTATATAATTAGTATACACGACCTCTAGATATATACGAACTCCAGGTACTTCTATTATAGTACTGTGTAGATGTTCATGTTCGACCTTCAGCGATCGCCTCTTTTTCATAGATTAAAATAAATACTCGAGTGGATAACAAAAGGAAAACCTTAAGCATTTTCATTAGTTGAAAGCCGTTACTTCTGGGGATTCTTTGATATTTTGAGGATCAATATTCAGTCTCTACATTTAACTTTCTTTCCTTTCCTCTGTCTTTTTTAACTATTTTACCATCCAGCTGTATCTTTCTCTCCTCTTTTATGCCAAATATCTTACATTCTTTTCGTTCACTTGCTCTGATTTTATTTCGATAAACAAACTCCTCATTTCCTTTGCTTCTTGTTTTTATCCACAATTTTTCTGTCACCCTCATTCCATAGAATGAAGTCACTGAATCTATTCTATACCTGAATGAAAAACAAAATTTGAAAAACTTCTCTCGCATATCATCAAAACATGAATTCTTATTTTCATAAAAAAGAAAAAATAATAAAAAACAGATATTAAAAATACTCAACTGTTCATTTTAGACTAGTAGAGCAAATTACAGTCAGAGTCTAACTTCTGTCATTTTTTTCTTGTGTTCTTAATTGAAATGATATTAAATATCCATAGCTCGTTTATTAGGAAAAATTGGATTCTTTCATTTCTTTGAAAAATTCTTATTATGAAATTTACCGAAGTAATTCAGCATGGCAGAAGGGTTCATTTTAAAGTTATTCTTATCATAAAATGAGCTTAAAAAATAAAATATATCTGATGCATTTGATTACATTAATTTTTAATTCACCATATTTAAAATATTATTCATTGTTGTTTTTTTTGTACTTAAAATTTATCAAAATGACCTTCATTTAACTTTCAGTTTCTAGTTACTGGTAGTGAAGCGTTCCTGAGATCATCGCGATTGGACACAGTATTGTTTTTTTCTACTTCTAATTTATATTTAACTTCCCTTGAATTCTGACATTATTTTTTAAACAATTTTTAAAAAGAATTTTTCATTTTACTGGCCATATTGTTTTTTATTTCTCTTGAGGCAAAATAATTCTCTTTTCATCAACTACGGTAATAGATATCTCAGAAAGAAAACACTGGGGGACTACGAAAATATTTGCACGATTTTCAGGAGTTTTAATGCCAAAGATATTTTAAGCTCCTTTTTCACGGTATCTTCCAAATTCGGAGCTTGCTTCCATTGGAAAAGCTATATCGATAATTAATGTTTTATGTAAGCACACAAAGCTTCGTTTCTAAAGGTATTACACCGGCGAAGAATAGACAAGTAAACTTATACAAGCAGAGATGTATTTTTGGCCTATTTAAGAAATAATTTGAATGAGACGAATAGACTGTGGTAAAGTACTCTGCAGATTGTTTCCCTCCTAAGAGCCTTTATTTGTCGCATAAAATCAAAGCTAGGTTCTTATAAGCATTAATAATTATAAGTATAAAAATGGAATTTATCCCGTCATTTATACAAATGCCGTTTTTACTAAATAAATGCTTCAACATCTCAATGAAAATTATCTTTAATTACACTCAAAGTCAAAATGATGTTTTCGCATTAAGGCTATACAGTAAGTGTGTGTGTGTGTATTTTCTGGCAAATCAGCCTCTTGGGCTATTATCGCCGTAACTTTACATACACCACGCATTAAAAAAAATGTAAATCGAGAGAAAAACGCAAATAAAAATACTACATAACACAACGGATGACATCAATTAACCATATCACATCTCTATTAAATATATAAATACATATATAAATAAATTAAAACACTACATGGAAACTAAATAAAAGATAAAATTTTGGACTCCCTAAGGAATGAGAGTTTTATTTACTAATAGCGGATCATTTCCAAGAGAGACAGTAAGGTTCGTAGCCATACGCACCCTCTATTTCTCTCATTCGTGAACTGGCAAAAGTCCAGAAAAACATGTGACACTGTCAATGCAGTATCACATGTCTCACAAACTGGAGGTTTCTCTGACCGCAATAGGCAATTGTGCGTCGACCAACAGTGATCTATGCAAGGTCTTGCAATGGCGACCTCTTCGAGTAGCAACGACCTGGAGGAAGACTGCCATGGCCACACCGTGTTTTTTATTGCCCTTAGTTTGTTTGAGACAACCCCATTCTTCTTGCCAGGCTATACAGTATATAGTAGCTATTGCCATTTAAATATATTACTCAAACAAATGTAACACCACGCTTTACTTACATGAATAAAAAATCAAAATTAAATTTATTTTTAAATTTACATTTAAACTAGAAGTTTTAGTGTAATGTCATGCAAGTTTGTCTGTGCAAATTATTTTTATATTGAAATTGTTTAATAAATTTAAATTAAATTGATTTGATGGTCGTTTATTTTGTGTATGTATTGAGGGTTTATATTTCCCTTATTACACTGGATAATTAAGATAAATGACTGAAGATCCATTTTCATTCTTGCTGAAACCAACTCAAATACTCGCTAAAGTAAGTGTTATTCTTTTCGACGGAATTTATTTTGCTGCAACAATAGAATACTTTTCCTTATTTGCCCCTAAGTATTCCACTTTTATATTTAGCTTTTCCATTTTATTTTCCTTTCTTTCCTTTTACAGAGTTACGCCGTCAGTATTTCTTTGAAATTTAATTGGTTCTGCATCCCCTTAAATGAATGAAAAATGCAATTTCTAACTAATGAATTTTTTGACGTAATGGAATTAAGATAAAAACACCCAAAGAGGAAAACAACGGCAACGTTCACTGATGCAATTTAAATACTTCTCCCATGAAGAATACGCAATTACAGGCAATTGAAAATTTTTTCTGGGGCGAATTAAAATTAATATCTAAAATTACCGCGAACAATGTCATTGTTCTTCGTCCTGTTGGAGTACACTACACAAGTTTCAGCGCAATAAGAAAGGTTTTCGTGATGCATAAAAACGCAATCGCGTGTTTTTACATGCGATCGCCTTTTGCTTATCAACGACAGAAAGAGGTTCTCCGCACGCCGCACATGCCTTCTCCCGCGGAGATGCAAAGGACGGCCCTGGCAGGCGGAAATGAAATCCTCCGCCGGCATATACATATGGAAAATGGAATCATGGGCTACGTGGACACTCGATCGATCCTCTGAGGATGGGAACAAATAGGGCGGTAACGAACGGGAGGAGATAAGAGAGGGAGGTCTTCAAAGTTTAGGGACGGGTGCCGATGCTTTGAGGGTTGCGTGTAACGAGGCGCGCTGCTATTCCGACGGAATAATCTTCAGAGGGTAGGAATCACTGCAATTTCTCCCAGGCTGTCGGTCTGCGGGGACGGGTGGAAAAGCTCCTCTTTTAAGGAAGCAAGCTAAAAGCAGTGGTGGATTATGTTATTATCTTGGATCTGATGTCGAATACGAACATGACTCTCTTCGCAGTTAGGACAAAAGTCCGGATTATTTCTGTAATTAATTACTGGAAGTGGAATTTTTGCGTGGGCTGAACAAGTAGATTATGCTATTTTATTCTTTATTAATACCTTTAGAATATACTTATTTGGAAAACATAACAAAAACGAAATGGGCATTTACACCCTGAAACATCGTTTCGTCTTTTATCGAAGTATTTGCAAAGGCAATATTTTAATTTAATATAAAATCGCTTTTTATAGTTTTTATATTACTATGGTAACGTTATTTATTTGGATTTTGAATTGCCTGTTCATTATATGTCACAGAAACAGACACATCTCAAAGAATACGGCCGCGTCCTTATTGCTCGCATGTAGTTCATAATAGTGAGCGAGGGCCTGTAGGGGTGGTTAAAAATCACGGTTTCTACATAGCACTCCCAAGAAATAGAATAAAAACTAAAAAACAAAATGTTTCACAATAGCTACTTTTACTAGTCATTTTTGTTCTTTCGCCCAAAATACCTCTATTTCACTTACTCCTTTTTAAACTCCTTAGTTATGCCATCTTTTTGTCATAAGGAAGCGCGCTCGATGAGTGCGCGTAAAACGCAAAAGGTTCTTTCTCCACGTGTGCGTTTCATCTCCTTTCCTTGCATTCCTGCGAACTCTCTTCCCCTCTGTTTTGCATCTGCATTCCCTCTATCTTTGGTGCCTGTGCTATCACTTGGTAAGCCTCCAGAATCGATAAGGATCCGCATTCTTATCGCTCTCTCTCTCTCACACACACACGTCTCTCTCTCTCTTCCTCTTAAGAGAAAACGGAGAGCAAAGAAAGCGAGGAAAAGGGAAGAGGGAATAATGCCTCGCGAGGGAAAAATGAAGAAAGATGGAGTTGAGCAGTATGCGGAAAAATAATGACTACGGTTAAGAAACCGGGAGCATGATACGAGTACGCAACATAATGGAATGGAGAAAAGCGTGGTGGTGAGAGAGTGCGGGAAAAAAGAATATAGAAATGTGTAAGTAAAGGGTAAAAGGGAGTGAAAAGAAGGGGGAATATTCAAAGTTGGAGAAATTGAGATAAATTAGTTGGCAGACTTGCGTGATATGGATGGAATGGAAGCAAAAGTAGGACGAGAGGAGAGAAAAATTTGAAGAACATTTTCCATTGAAGCGGGGTAAACTTAAAATTACCCATTATCAAATAATGCTTTGTATTATAAATAATAACGTATGGTAAAAATCCACAATAAATATGTAAGTTTATTATGATCGCCATCTATAAAGTTATTGACGAAATATCACTACATTACCTCAAATATGCGTTTAATTTTATAATCGAAAAAATTCTCTTCCTTATTCATGCTTCATAATTTGCCTAGTTTCCAAAGATGGAAAGTAGTCTTATGAGATGGCCAGGGTGTCCGGTTGTGTATGTATGTCCCTCTAACATCTTCTTCATGAATGAACCGATTTCAATAAATTTGGTACATGGAATATGCACATATAGTAATGACCAAAATGACATATTTGGACTGGACCGACTCAGCAGGGGTGCCACAATTGCAAAGTTAAACTTTTCCGTAATTATGAATTTGGAAGGAATTGGCCCTACCGATTTCAACGCAATTTAATAGAAAGTAGGCGAGTTACATAAAATAATAAAATCAAGATGATTAGTTTAGATACTGAAAGCAGGGCTGCGATAATAAAAGAAATAAAAATAATTCTTTTTACACGTATTTGTGTTGAACTGTCCATATCAATTTTAACCAAACTTAATATTTATAATACAAAAATATATACAAAACCATATTAGCATATTTAAAACAAATCAGCCAAACAGGGATGTCATAGTTACAAATTAAACTCTTTTAGTAATTAATGATTTGGAAGGAATAAGGAATTGGCTAAACGGATTTCAAATAAATTTTGTATATAAGATTTGTACAACATATCAAAATTAAATCATGTTGTTTAAAGCGGAGATAAAGAGCAGGGCTACCACAGTAAAAATTTAAATAATATTTCTTTTACACGTATTTATAGAGAACTGATTTAATGGATTTTAACCAAATATAGTATATTTAATCTTCATATAAATAAATAACAAAAATTTTCTATTTCAATCAGGTTGAATAATCAGGGCTACCACAATATCAAGGTTAGAAATTTTCTGTAACTATGAATTTGGAAGGTATTGGCTGAACGGATTTCAAAGAAATTTCGTTTGTAGGCCGAGTATAAAATGGGAAAACGAGATATGTTTAGAACATAAAAAAGCAGGGCTACCACAATATAAGGAAAAATAATTTTCTGATTTCAAAGCAAAAATATTAGTATACGATTATATTACGACGAATTTGACGAAAGGAACTTCTGTACCACGGGAAACCTGAGTACACCCCTACTTGTATATATAGCAAAATTGTATTGAAAGGAAAGTAGGCGGATCAGTTCTTTTCAGAACTAATTGTTTTTAATTTTGAAGCAAATTAGTTCATCCGAAATTCATTTAAAAAAGGTAATATTCGCCATGATATTTAGATATCTCAACGCGTTTTTCCCGTAGATTTAATTATCGTCAAAGGTTTAAAGAAGCAATAAAAAAAGAGGACGAATTAAGAAAGTTTAGTCGTTTGGAAATTACGATTGGATTAATTCCTACTCGAGACGTTATTATGCCAACTAATTAAAATCACGATTTAATTTCTTTGAATGCTTTGGCATACAGAGTAGAAAGAAGTTAAGCGGGATTATATTGTTATTAAGAGGGAAAGAAAGGGAAAAAAATAAATGAGCATTTATAATAGGCAATAGCTATTCAAATATGAAAACATAGATGACCAATATAAGTTTATTCGTATATCTTTCTAGACAGAAGCAATCATATCGCATTTGTGAACAAATTAATTTAGTTTATTTAGTTTAATATATCTTATGTTATTTAGCAATGTAGCAAAATAAAAGCAATATCAAATAATTTTATTGAATATACAAGAATAATCTTTTGATAATAAGTGAAAAATTAACTGCATTTACGGATATTTTAACAAAAAAAACATTATAACACGTACCACTACACTTAAATATTCTACCGAATTCTATGTCACCCACAATGAATCTTTAGTATGGAGTGTTTTTGTTTCATAAATATTTTCGAAATAAATTGCGCAAAATTTGAACTTTATTAGTAATTCGCTGAAACAAATATAACTGATAGCTTTTTGAAAACTCAATAACTTTTCTTGATTGGTATTGTTAATGCCTATAGCCTTAAAAACGTTTGCAAGAATTCAAGCAGACAAGTGAGTTATTTTAGTGACGACATGTAAAACCTCAACATTCAAGTACTGGAAACAATTCCGATATGACAGGATTCTCAGTCATTACTCAAACAAGTAATAATAAAATAAAACTAAAATTCTAGTATGTATCGTTTGTAAATAGCATTCCGAGAATTGCTGCTCGAATCCCTTCACAAAAAGTGTTAAAAATGCAAATACAACGACCCATTCCTTTACAGTCCGACATTTTTTTGACTCCCCTTTGACTCCGAATAGTGATTTCACGGGCGTTAGAAATATTTCCCCTAGCACACTAAATTACAAACGCCTGGCAGTTTCGCGTCTCCCGTCCCACAGGAAATACGCAATGAAAAAAAAATATGGACGCTAGGGGAGAAATAGTTTCTGCAAACAAGCAAAAATTCTCTGCTTCCTTTCTTCCCCCCCTGACCCCCGCAGAGCGAACCTCCGTGGAAAGCGCAAAAATCAGACGTCCAAGTGGAGAGAAATCCAGAATAATAACAAAAAAGCTGCAAAAAATAAAAGCAGGCTTCCAAAATCTCCTTTCTCGCACTCGCTTTTCATTTTCTATTCGCCTCCGACTTTCTATCTCTCTCTCACTTTCTATTTCTCTCTCTCTCTCTTTTCCTCTTTTTTTCTCTCTCTATTCCTTCCTCCCTCTCACTTTCTCTCTCTCTCTACGAAATCTCATTTCAACAACAAAGTAATATCGCACCCTTCCTCACTTTCCCTACGCTTTCCCTCTCGGTACCCTCGCCCTCCATCATTTTCGAATGCCTCTTCCTCTCCTCTCTGCCTTTCATCCCGTTTCTGTTCGCCCACTCGCAATTCTCAAGGTCAAAGACTGTGGCAATGCGCTGTTGCGTCTAGGGACGGCTGCGGGGGCGGCCCCCAGTTCCCTCCATTGCTCACGTCACGTTTTATCTTTCCCTTCTTCCCTCCCTCCTTCCCTGTATCCCTCCATTTTCTACCCCACCACGTCACTCTTATGCCTCATGCTGCTCTCCCCCCTTTCCGGTCCTTTTTGATCGATTCTCATTCTCTTTCTTTCACTCTCTGTCTTCCTGCCTATTCCTCTTCCCATCACTACACTTCCCTATCCTTTTATATTGTCTTCTATTACTCATCCCCTATGTTATATCCCATGCCATAGTAGTGCCTTGTTTTATATGCCTTGAATTGTGCAATACGCCGCTGTATAATTATATTTCTAGAGGTAGCAAAAAATTTCATTTAAAATTTTAAGAGGTATTGTTAAAAACTTTATCCGTGTTAATCAAAGTAATGGCAAGTACGATTATTAAATAAGAAATGAATATATAAATCGTCTTTTTACTGTTAAAAATACTGGAAATGGTAATTGTGATCAGGAGTGGCCCGAGGAATTTTGGCGCCCCGGGCGAGATAACACTTCAGCGCCCCCCTCCGCTAATGTTTGTAAAGATATTTATAAAGTAAATGTTAATTTATTCATCGCTCTGTAAAAATTATTGATAATGAAAAATTCAAAGGTATGCCATCAATATTCTAGCCTGTTTATTGATATAAATTGGTATCAAATATTAATTCACTTGCAAGTAATGTATATATGAAGGATCGGGATAGCGCCTCCAAAACTTTGGCGTACCGGGCAGCCACCCGACTTGCCAATAGCTCGGGCCGGCCTTGATTGCGATGGTTGCCTCGAATAATGCGACGAAAATATTGAAGCGGTCTGCAAAATAAGCAATTCAGCGCCCGCGTCTCTTGTAGCTATTAAAATTTTAAAGATGACTACAATGAATGTGGTTCGTTTAATTCTTGGAATCAAAAATTTTCTCATTCGTTCACAATGTACTTTACATGTTATCTCTCTCAAACTTAATGAATTTAACTATTTTATTCAAACTTTTTACCCATACCTCCCATTTCTCCCTTATTACGGGGCAAATACTAATTCATCCGACATGAAGAAGACGGAACAGTTTCTTCCAGAGCTTTGAACAACACTCTCCCAAAATTCACCTTGCACCGACGCATAAACCCTTGTTTACTTTTGTTTTTCAAATTTAATTTTAACTTTTGCGCGCCCATATTTTTTTGTTTTCTGACTCCATGTTTCTAGCAGAAATTATGGGGTTACTCAACCTCTCTCGTTTTTCGTGGGATTTAATCTCGCTGCGTCACAGCGTTCCCAGAGTGACTTTTGTCTGCTGTTCTTTCATGCAGATATTTTTTTATAATATCTGAAGGATCTGGAGGAGGAGAAGATGTGTGAATGAGGGACGTAGGAGATGGTTCGCATTTCCACGTCTTTCGTATTCTATTCAATATGTATCGGCATGTTTGCAAAAATATGCATTCCTTTTGAATCCTATTCTCTTTACAAATTTCAATTGATTACCTAGATGATTAAATGGAATTTATATTTCGCTTAATGGACTTCAGTAAACGGATTCCATGTCAGTATATTTCCGATTTTTTAAAAGAGAATTCGTCAAGCTGTTATTACTCGTATGATATAAAGATTCATTAAGAATATGAAAATTTTACAAATGTTTCATTTTCAGAAGACAAGATATTAATTTTACCTTCAGTGTTTAATTTAAAAGAAAAAGTTGTTTTTTTGGTAAAACGGTTTACTTGAGAAATTAGTTATTTTCTTTTTATTTTATATAAGCGACCATAAAAGAAAATTTAAATGGCATAAACTAAAATGTTTGATCCATGATTATTTTACGTTCCGTAAATATAACTGAAAACTTCAAAGCTCGAGAGAGATGAAAAAATCCCATAGAAATAAATATGATATGACCCGGAGAAATGTGATGACTTCAATGTGGAGGATGGCACCAAGGTCGAATAATAGGTTACAGCTGGGCGTTGACCTGGGCCCCGTATAAACCTTGATATAGGATTGTGAGGTCGAATGCAGAGAAACCACGACTGCCGTTCAACTATATTAAGGGAGGCCTTCATACTACCCGAGACCTTTGGAACCTTGGCCACCTGACGCTACAATAAAGTCTGCCTCTCTCCGAAATCCCCGTTCACCTCACTTTATTACACAGATACCTGTGTATGTTCTCATGCAGCAAAAAAACTTTGATTAACGAATTCAGTGTTTCAGGCCAAAATTCTCATCGGTATTCTTGGATTTTACTGATAAATGCGAAATATTTATCCTATACTAACGTTAATTTAAGTCAAATAAAATTGTGGTTAATATTTTAAATTTAATTTGAATTATTACTTGTATCCCGGTGAGATTAAAATCTAAAATGTAATGAATAATCGAAATTAAACTTTAAGAATTAATATTAAAATTGTTCCTAATCATAAACCATATGTCTTCTCTAAGTTGGAGCAATTGAGGATAAAAGAAGTATTTAAAATTCAAGAATCGATTTTCATAATGGAAGCAGATTTATGGACACGGTTAGTAGAGCTAAGATTTAACTAAATGTCTGCTCTCTAATTTACGCTTCATCTCTATGGCTAAATTCACCACTCTTCGTTATTATGTAAACAAATCTTCCCATAATTTTATTTTTTATGTAAATTGACATAGTGCGATGCTCCTGGCTTATATTTTTCGAAAATAATAATTATTCGTTATTTCGTATGTTGGGAGTGGAAGCAGATGTTGGGAAAAAATAAAATACAAAACAAAAGACTGTTACATATCAAAGGATATGTAAATATGGTTTGCGTGTTTACGATTTTGATGTTAGGTCGTCATTTTTATGAAAAAGGGACGTCTTCATGCAACGTTGAATATTTTTCAGACGAATTGTGTTTTACATTTAAGAGTGAATCGAATTCGATTACTTCTGTATAAAATTTCTGTTTCTTTGCAGTCTGCTTTAAATTTAAAGCGGAACAAAATATAGGATGAGAAATATTGAAGTACTATGGCTGCATTGAAGCATATATCCCATATAGATTTTCTTCTTCTCTCTCATGTAATAAGCGTGTTTTGCTGAAATATTGTATTGTAATATTTGTAATATTATCCATAAAAAGATTTATTTTAAGACAAACGCCGATAACTGATCGTATTTAAATAGTCAAGCATTGAATCTGTGTAAACGTTAAATATTTATCGCAAAACTATTTAAAAAAAATATTGTTTGCAAAACTGATTAAAATTTTTTAGATAAAGTGAACCTTTCATCAAAGGAATTCATCTCTGATAGGTGTGCTTGTGTGTAAAATGGAATAAATACAGAATGATAGAAACTTTGCGCTGTTTCCGCATAAATAAAATCGATTTCTACGAATGATCGTCGTTATCAGGTAACAAACACCCACTGGCATAAATATAACTAGAGAAGAAGTGTTAAAGGGTGGGTGGAATTATAACAATTATCCACTATTGGTCGTTGCCAAATGAAAGAGGAAAAGAAAGGGATGGCAGAGTCGAAGTTCCAAAAAGGAGAGCGATAAGAAATATGGAGTAGGAGAATAGGAAGAAATGAACAGAATAAGCAAGGATGGAGTACAGACAGCAACAATGGAGAATGGGTTGAGAAAAAGGTGCTCATTAAAATAATGAAAATTTGGTTGAGTGGTTATGATGTCGCATTTCTAACCGTTCGAGAAAGTACCTTTATTTTCTACTTAGATGATGTTTGCTAACTTGGAATCATATTTAATGCTGGTTTAATATCGTACAACAATTTTTTTTCGTTTGTCTAATACAGGAGTGCCCAAAGTACGGTCCACGGGCTGTACCCGAAGGGTATGATGAAAAACCTATCCGAAAAATTTAACACACAAATTCATACATTTATGAATATTTTGATAATAAAACTTTTAATACTGAAATGTTAACCATAAAAACCTTATTTGGACCTTCTTTTCACTCATATGGCTCTTTGGAACATGTAGATAACTTGCGATTTAATCTCTAATCCGGACCGTCGAAGAATTGCCAACGAGGTTCGCCGAAGGATTTGCAAACATCGATGCGGCCCGCCAGTAAAATAGTATATATACGCAATACTTGGACGTTCTATCCACTTTATCTTTACTGTTACAGAGTAGCGAGCGTAAAGTAAGTTTATTATGGAAGGCGACTTTGGACTTATCTTTAGGGAACGAAAATTTTAATTACCTAATCAAAACCATCAACAAAATAGAGATTATACAGTCGTGGCGTCTTTATTGATCAGAGAGAAAAATAATTTGATAATTTTCACTAACATCTGCTTATGATGCAACAACTTAACCACAAAGTTGAGTGAATAAACAGCATTAGAAATGTCTTTTACTATAATTGGTGGATTTTCAGAGTATTGCGAGATTTTGAGCAATGTATGTATCAGGTGTTGAAATGCGGAGTCTTTATGAGATGGTGGTGGTTGGAAGATATGTGTGGTACGTATAAGGTCGGTGTGCCAGTGTGCGATGGTTGATTCTGTTGTTGAAAATCGCTAGTGAAATATCTTGGAAATTAGGGTTGCAGTTACCTCCTCATTTCCTTGTGAGAATGGAATGAAAGAGAAACTTCAAGCAATTAACAAATAATATCACTGACTAGAGATGACTATAGTTGGCGAAATTCCCTTGTACATGAGATAGAGAAAAAACTAATTCCACAGGCCTGGTGATGGCGCGACGCACCGAAGCCAAATTCGCTATATAATTTTTCTGTAGTGTGGAGTACAGTCGGACCCCGAGTTACGCGAATTCGAGCTACGCTGATTCACGTATACGCGTTTCATAAAATGTGCCCATACTTCAATTTACGCGTTACCCTGCTTCACGTTTAAGTAGTACGCGGTTTCCATTTGCCTTGCCTGAGTCTGCTGCGCAGCCAGTCAGCGCATACCACGATGTGAGTCTACTGCGCAGCTAGTCAGTATGTCAAAATCCTAGTCATTCAAGTTATCAGTTTCTATAGTGCTAGATTTTCATGAATTTTTCGTCGTTTTTATATTAATTTAACCATGCAAAATTTTAAGCTTTGTTTCTTTATGAACTCGTGACCGGAATTCAAGGACAAAGTAGTAACGCAAAGCCATTCATGCGAGCAGGAGTTGGCTGTACAGATTTGTTCAGCGCTATGGACAGTTCTAATATTTTTAGGCTAGAATTTTTAAAATTTGTTAAAGAGAATGGCTACGAGCCTACGCAAGTTTTTAACTGTGACGGAACAGGGCTTTTTTACAAGAAAATGGGCAACAGATCTTATTTAACAAAAGAATAAAGTGTGGCCAGTGGTTTCAATGATTTTAAGGATCATTTTTTATTAAATAAGGTTATCGAATCTTTTCCCAGGTCCCTATACCCCTCTTTTATATAGACTTAATGCTCCGAGTTAAGCGGTTTCAACTTACACGGTGTTTTCGGGAATGTATCCCCCGCGTAACTAGGGGTCCGACTGTATATATACCCTATATACATCATACTTTTAAAAAATTCTCGCAATTAACAAATAAACTCATTTGTTTGTAAGTATCTTTTCAAGTGCACAGAATAGCTCTGACAATGTGATTTCATCTAAGAGCACATTGTCACAGAGGGAATCGAATAATTTACATTCTAATTAGTTCTTGAAATTCCAATAATTAAGGGAAAAGAGCAGCTCCTTTTGCTAGACCTTCATTTTGATTAAAAAATACCCCATCAAAAAGAAAATATTTCTGGTCGGTATAAACTGTGAAGAGATAATACAAACCACTTGACACACGTTTGATCTAAATTGGCACTTGAGCGTTCATCATTCATGTTGACGGATTTTCATTACGACTGAGTGCGTTTCAGAAAGACTTGACGTGGTGGAACTCCATATTCAGGAAAATGAATAAAATGTTTAGTAAAGAATGCACTTTAAGTGGATTCTTTACTACAAATTTTATTCATTTTCTTGAAGACATTTTATGCTTAAAATATTTTTGCAGCTAGAAGAAAATATTCGAAATAACATGGATCAATATTTCAACGAATTAGCAAAAAAATTCTTTTAATTTATTTAACAATATGTACTTCTTTTATTCTTCGTCCAATCAACTTTCTGTGCCTTACGCAATATATATAATAAAAAACAATATTTTCTTAGCTCTTCTTATCCTCTACTTATAGATGATATATATCAAAGTATTCATCATTCTCCCATATTATTATTTATCCAAAATCATCTCATTCTAATGGAATTTCTCAAACGTCCTTATCGCCACCTCCAAAATATTAAACTTACTTTTACAGCTCTGACTTTATTAGTTTTTTTCTAATTCGTATCACGTGATATTATTCATGAGTTCTTATTATTACGGCGTGACTGCATGTCATAAGCGCAACTTCAGGTTTTCCTGTATCGTATAAAGTTGTGTACTTTTGCGTAATGTTTATTTATCTGATCACACTTTCGTTAATAGGGAGGGAAATGCACAAACCAAAGCAGGAACAAGTACTCTTTTATTTTCTGCTTTTTTGTTTCAGCACCATTTTAAAAACTGATTTCTATCTCATTACCGAAATCTCTAATTACAATTTGAGTTATGTTTTCATTAAGAAATACTGAAATCTGACAAAAAATATAATGATACTGATGCCTCGTGTATCGCAGACTAGTTAAAAGAAAACCTTGAGTACTCAAATCTGCTACACTATGACGAAATTGAATCATTCTAGAATAAACAAAATATCCAAAAAAGCGGAAAGCCAAAGTATAATTGAAAACTTCGGTTGCGTTAGAGTAAAGCGCATAAAAATGAAAATCTAACCGAAAAGCAATGATGCGTAAAACATCTTCAAAAATTTTCAACTCGGACGTAATAATTTATAAAACGTTTTTACCCAAATTAGCTCAAATTCACATTAGCAAAAGTTTTCTCTTTCAATTATGCCAAAAATATTCTGTAATACGAACAAAACTCTTTAAACTTGGAAAAACGGACTCAATATCCTGGAATAGGTTGTATTTAACCGTACCCCATCGAATTACGCCAAACTGTTTGTGAGAAGAGGTTTTATTTCTGTCTGGTGGGAAAGAACAACAATCCGAGTGGTCGTATAAATTTATACAGAAAAAACTTTTATTTTTAGCGTGTTTTTTAATGCTCTTTTACTTTCAGTTTTATATTTGTCCGTCCATCTGTGCAATTGCTTACATCAAAATTATGACAAAACCGTAAAAGGCAGAGAGCTGAAACTTGGAATGCCGATTTCTGTACTGCTGCCATTTATATTTCTTTAAATTTGAGTTTCAAAGAATATACAGGGTTGGATAGGGGCCCATTAAAATGCATTTCTTACTATTTCCGAAGGTATAAAGGAAGGATTGCTGAAAATTTGATGGTGCATTTCTACGATCTGATGACCGAATAAGCAGTGGAACAACCACATAGAAAATAGAAAACGCGCTAATTGTATCCATGTTCATGGATAACACTTTACTTGTTATAACAGAAATTTTACAGAATATCCTGCAGTTATTCATATATGAATTTAATTAATACAATACGAAGTACCTTGTTGACACAAATAATCGTATATCGTTCAGTCATTATGTCTTTCTTATATCTATCTCCCTGATTGTGACGTCTAAGGTTTAATTATATGAGTTCGCAATATTCAGAAACATATCCTTCTAAGATGGAAGAGAGAATGAGGGAAAGACTAGGGTTTTGCCATTTTAAGGAGAAAATAATTAATTTTTATTCATATCTCCTATGTGCCCCTCCAAAATTATAGTCATAATCATTAATTAGTGTTTTTAGTCAAAAATTTGGACAGTTATTGTTAACATTCGCTCATATATAAATAAAAAAGTAAAATTTGAACTTACTGCAGTAGATGAAGATGGAAAGAAACCTTTCAATGAGTTGGAATATCAAAAATAAGTGATTTGAATGTGAGAAGGGGCGATAAAAGATTGGGAGTGGCAATTCACCCAAACAAACGGCGGAATGGAAATAACATGTTTACCACTAATACGGTATTTTTGACTCAAGGAAAAATATGTTTTGATATCCCGTTTTTATTTTCATACTTTTAGAAAATTAGCTGTTTTCCTCCATCCGGACAAGATATCCTGTTATTGATACTAGAAAACTCCGCAGTCAGTCGTGGCTACATTAGATTATCAAAATTTTTACAAGAACGTATTTATATAAACGTTCAATAGAGTGTTTAAATCATCGGAAATTCTGTCCTAAGTATCGATTCAGTGAGGATTATTTTTATTTACGGTTTTTTCTAAAGGAGTAGATAATTTATTTCATTCGTTTTACGGAAGTGTCCACGACTTCCATTATTCAATAAAATTCTAAGAGCTCTTTTCATTTGGTTGGAATTTATTCAGATTTTATTTTGAATGAGATAAAACTGAGAAATGCCTCGAAAAGACTCTGTTTGTGCAGTTTGCCATGAAATCTGATATAATTTGACATTGATTCCTTTTCGCTCCTTTCTGAGCATTCATTTTCACTCCATAAATGGAGAAAGAAATCAATGCCTTGCATACATGTCAAATCAACGATAAGAACTATGGTCTCTTAAAGCAATATTTTATATATTATTCTTATTTTTGTGCTTAGATAGATGAGCTGGTGAGAATCATAGTGGTGTATGTCATATTTACTTCATTTTGAGTAATTTAATGTTTTTAAGATCCTTTCACAGAACAATCAAGAAACATGATTGAAACATTTGGTTACTGATATTCTACAGGAAAAGAGTTCAAGTATCATGAAATATTACAAAATCGAAATTTTTATAAAAACCTGTTTTTTAAAGGTTAGATATGACTTACACCACTATCCTATTTAGCGTAAATGATAAATGAATGAAAAAAATAACTTGCGCAATATCATTTATTTTAATAATCTTCAAGATAAAAACATCTTCATCTCACAAAATTCATTGAATATAACAAATTTATACATTTTGAAGAAAACTATTGAATATAACATCTTTATGAATATTTTATCCAAACAAATTTGAAAATATTTTAAACTTCACAGTGAAAAATTTTTATATATACCAATAAAAGGAATAATAATATAACTTAATTCTGTCCCTCTTGTGAAATGGCAAAAATTACTTATTTGTAAGATTCACTTTGGGTTATATTATTAGAAAAGGTTACTTAAAACATAAAAATCTGCTGCATTTATCTAAAAAAGCTTACTGTTAATATTGTTATTGACAGTAAAAAACTAATGAAAAGAAAAGGACAGAGTTAATTATGAAAATCTCAAAGCTTCTGCTTCATCAACAGTGGTTCTCAAATCCTGGAAGAAGCTGTGGTAGACTGGAGGAATAAATACCAACAGTTCCATCATATATCTCTTTTTTTCAACTCCGTGACTGGTCTCTTTGTTGGGTACAGTTTCACATAAGCAATATTTGACAATGATACCAGTCTTCCCTTTTTACTCGTTGGTTTCAAATTCAAAATTTGAAAATCCATTAAATCTTGTTCAAAAGTTTAAAGGGATAACTCTTTTCATATCGGATCCACTGTATCTTCAACCAATTCACCGCAGAATTTTTCTGGCTTTTTTGTTTTGTGATGCTCTTTTCTATTGCTATAATGGAATGAAACTCTTCAGGCTGTATTATACAGATGATTTCATACCATTGGTCTGGCGTATAAATAACTTTACCTTTAGCTGCACTCTACTGAACCAAAGTCAGAATCATTGAGAAGGAATGAGCGGGCTAGATACTAAAAACTTTTGCTCAATAACTTCAACGTCAGTTTTGTTACTTTGTAATAATTTCATTAGGGCCAAAGACATTTTTATGTTCCCCTTCTGGCCGGTACAGGCGTCACTGTAAATGGTGACTTTTTTCTTATCAGAAGCATGTAATTTTATGTGCTTAGCAAGAAATGAAGACTTTTCTTGGGAACCTCAAAAGGCTTTTGTTTCATCCCAGACATAAAATATACCAGTATCTGTCATAAGATCGTGTACTCCAAAGTTATAGCAGTACAGATTACTTTTACAGTAAGCATCAGACACTGCTGAAACTGGAAAGGATAGTGGTTTATGTAAGTCAATGCTCCACGCATAATTTTTGGATTAGCTATAGCATTTTTCTTGTAATGTTTCATGAATTTTCTGGCTGCTTCCGCTTTACATAGATGAAGCTCACGTTCTATTTCAAATTTTAATTTTCTTGTTCTGTGATACGTGGGTTACTGATTTTAATTTAGTATATTTCGCATTTCTTACATGTGTCTTTTTTAGGAATATGGAAATGTAAATTGTTCCTTGAATTTAAAATGTCGGTAGAAATGTTCAGCGATTCAAATGAAACCTGTCTGCGGACAGCAGCATGATGATGATGAGTTCGTTCTTCACCACTACTTACAACAAAGTCTGGATATAAATCTAAATCATCAACATTTCCTGATTCTGTATCACTGTCCATCACATTTCTTCACTTCAACAGGCACACATTTGAATAAGCCTACACTATTATTTACAAAAACGTTCTCTATCTCAATAATTGTTCAGACACTATGCCCATCAATTCTTTTTGAAGGTAAAACTTTCTGAAAAACAATTTAAAAATAAATATAATAATGAAATTATTCTTAAAAAATGCCAACATAACCTAAAATTTATCAAGAAAGATGTACTTTGAATACTCTTGGATAATGAGATCTTGTCATGGTAAAAGTAATTTAACACATTCACTGCGGGCTACGAACTCAACGCTTTCATAAAGAAGCGGATATAAGATGAAAGATTGTATATAACAAAGATAAAAGTAGGCGCAATCTGAATCTGCAAACAAAATTTTAGAAGATTAAATCTAATGCACAACATGTAAAAGGAATATAAAGGAGATGAATAATACTACCGAGAGTATTTTTAACAAAAAATACACTATGTCGATAAAATTATTTCTTGGACGTAAGCAATACAGAAAAGATCAGGTCTTACTATAGCATTTATCTAGTAACTTCAAAAAAGCTATGGGGACATTAACGTATCTACGGTTGAATACAATCTGTTTTAACTGTTGCAAAAGACAGAGTTGGAATGGGAAACCGATAAATGACTATACGAAAGTATTTTCCACTATTTTCTACGCCATATCCCCGAAAAAAAATTTCCAACCAAAAAAACGTTACTGTAAAAATTGCAAGGCATGAAAAATAACGAGGAACAATCAATTCATCAGGCACGGCATAGTCCAGAATATAAAAAATATTAAAACTATTCAATCGGTGAATAAATTCATCAATCAATTCAGAATATGAAATTTTTGTTTATGTTTATCTATATTTATGGAGCCACATCTCGAAATCATTATCCCTTTAATTTTAATCTTCATTCTCATTTATACTAATTAAAATTTTGGGAAGAGAGGGACAATTATAAAAGCGGTGGTTCATGGATAAGATGAAAATGAGAATCTCCGAGATAAAGTCTTGATCCCAAGACGGCAATTCAAGCAGAATGAAATAAAGGACAAACAAAGAAGGGAGAACGAGTGCAAGGAAGTGAGAGAAGGAGTGGGTGAGAGAAGTAGAGAGAGGAGTAGAGGAAACAAAAGGCTATCTCGGTTTCATTTTTCTTGTGGTATTGGATTTGAGGAAGCAAGAAACGCCTCCAAGCCGTACAAGAAAGACAGATTTTTCACTCAGAAAATAAAAATAAATTACGGCTTTCTTAACCCAAAAAGGCTGAAATCGCTAAAGGAGAAATCCATTTCGAGGGCGAAAAACTTGCGCGATTTCTTCGAGACAAGATGACGGCTTGGAAGTGAGAGAGCCTGCCATTATCTTCAATTTTCTTCCACCGTCGTCCTGCGTATTCGGTCAGTTTTACAGCGAGAATTCAGCTCGCCCGCGTTTTCTTACGGGGCGTAAACGAGTAAGTGTAGGGACAGGGTTAGACGGGAGCGTCTTAAGTCTTAATGTCATCGCTCTAGGCGTGAACGACCACTGAGAGAAAACGCCCTATCTACTCTTTTATTTGCCTCCTGAAGCGCATGAACTTTAAATATAAAAAGCATGTTTTTCTTTTAACGTGTATATGCCAAAAATATATTCCAGCAGTCTACGATAAAGGCGTAAAAATAACTCTTTTAAACAAAAATTCCAACTTTAAATTGGTCACACTAGCCATGAAAATATTTTTGCACATGTATTGGTAACGGGAACAAATAAAATATTTCTTTTTCTAACTCATTCATGTTTCCATAAGACACTGCCAAACATCCATAGAAAGGGTTTACTCCTATTATGTGCTATCTTTGTTTCGTGTTTGAACATCTAGTATTTCATTATATATATATTTCTTATTTTAAAAATCATGAAGGATCTTATGCTAAAGACAATGATCGAGCTTACCTTAAGGAATTAATGAAATTGACACTCTATCTCACGCCAATAACCATAAGCATCACCAAACTGCCTTTTAAAATGAGCTTACCAACGATAGCATAGACGAGCACATACGACCATGGTCACAGGACATTTAGAGCTTTTAATCTTAGCAATGAGAACCTGATATGGTACTAATCACCCCTCAGCGTAGTACGAAGCTTTTCTAAAGAATTTTAGCGTTTTGAAAATTTACAGATAAGACTTAAAAATCTAAAAGTGCTGTTGTAATGATAGGATCGAAGAAAATCGGATTGCTTTAACGTTTTTAAATAGAGGAAACTTGGAAAAAGGGGTGCTTTGAACGAGATGAAATGAAATAGGAAACCTTCCTCTTGAAATTTTTTGAGCTCTCCCATTCTTATCAGAAAAGAATATCTTTGCGGAGCAATAAGATTTACCGTGTATCAGTTACAAAGAAAACTGTCAACAGCGGTGCTTTTATTAAGTGCAACATAATTTATATGAGTATTTTTATTGGGTATACTTTACTTACTTACTTACTTTACTTAATTAAATTTAGTATAAGACTCCAGCCCTGGGGGCTCTGCCTTACCTAAGTGAGAAACTCCCCGATAGATGTTTGCAAGAATTTCATGGTAAGGAAGAAAAGGGCATGCAGAAGAACTTATAGAGAAATGGTGAGTAATTATGGGAAAAGAGAGCCATCTCGCATAGGGCACTGTCAACATTTGGTTGATTTTCGCTAGGTGGATGTTTTTGAATAAGTGATGAGGAAGGAAGAAAGAAAAATGGTGCCGTCTGAGGTTACGCGCTGCTTGAAATCGTGCAAGAAAAATATTAGAATGAAAAGAGACGAAGATATCAAGCATATATTCAAATAAGGAAGAAAAACTGAGTTAAAGATGAGAATAGGATAGATGTAGGCGAAACAATAAAATACGCCCATTAACTGCCAATTTTAAAAATCTTGGTCATTAAAATATCTTAAAAACGATAAATTCGCCATTTATTATTAAAAGGTACAAAAATTACCACAGAAATTAAACATTATTTTCTGATTCCCATTTGAGTACCATATAAATTAATGAAAAAGATAATGCATTCAAAAATAATAACAAATGAAATTACTAGATATAAGGATATTGTCAATAGAGCAACCGGATGCCATTGCGAGCGATTTAATATAGTCAGATTCAATAATCATGAAAAATTTAGATCTCCAAATGGAACCCATGGCAATTAATGGGTTAGTATAAATGAGAAGAGAATCTGATGAAATAAATTGAGTGGCGCGAATGGAATTTAGAAGTGGCAATTCGTGGATATAATAAATTACAAGAACATGAAATATTATTTTATAAATTACAAAAAACAATGCATAAAAATGGCGTGTTGCCGTAAGCGTAGAGGGAATAAGTTAAACTATTGATTTATCTTGCGCGATACAAAATGGAGGGACATTGAGGGGTCGAGGATAAGGGTAATTTGTAGGAAAAGAGTTCCCAAGAAGAATAATGATAAAAAGATGGTAACGATAGGAACTGGAAGGAAGGAAGCTATCAGAGAAATGAGACAAAGTTTGTGACTCAGCGGGTGAAAGAGTTTGGGAGTGATGCGGAGGATCGGCGAAAGTAAAAGTAGCGGGTGTCTCTTAATCTAAAATGGGAGAGTTTTAGGGCAAGAAAAGTTAATAGACACCGACCTTTCTCTTCGGTTGAATCACGATTGAGGAGTCTTAACCTAATGCTCAGTTTCCGTAAGACATGAGACGTTGTTTAGTTAAGATGAGGGGGGACTTGGGTCTAGTAAGGCGCGTTCAGACGACAAGACTTTCTTATTTACGAAAGGGTTGCGATAGTAAGAACAGAGGGAAGGGTGAAGAGTTTACGAATAATTTCAATTTGTATTATTTATTAAAAATATTTGTTATGGTGAAACCTGAAAAAAAAACAATAGAAAATGTGCGTTAGTTGAAGAAAATATTTACGTTGATAATCTCATCATCGAATTTGTTCCTATTCGAATTTTTTCAACTAATTGGCTATGTAATTAGTCGAGTCCTTCTTCTGTTGGTTAAAAAATTACCATTCGAGGGTATGTGATGGAGAAAGCAATGCAAAATACTGAAAAGTAAACAACAATTTAAGACCAAGACTTGTTTTGCCATAAATCGTGGTCTGACTATAACTAGAAATAGTTCTTATACATACATAAATAACAAGATGATCCAAACAAAACCTATGATGTCTACTTTGTACATAATATTTATTGAATACTTATATTGGTTTGAATAGCTTTAAAATAACCTCGGATGAGTTGCTCTACGTGTTCCCAAATTTCATAATTTAGCGTTATTCTGGCAAGCGTCATGGGAAAGCTCACCCTCTGAGCCAATCAATGTCTCAGAGAGTGAGCTGGAGATAAACGGAAAGGGTTTAAATAGTGGAATTGTATTCTAGCTAGTTGCGGAACGAAACGAGAACGAATCGTTGTTACTTTCTCACGAATTCCACACTTCGCACATAACTCATTATATAAACGATATTTACTTACCAGAGTAGGACGAGGTAAACAAACAAAAAAGGAAAAGAGGCAGAGAGATCACGAAAAAACAACATCCTTCCCTGCGAAAAAACGAAGGCAAACAAATGGCTGGCGGAGAAGGTGAGTGAACATAAAGAAAGTCCCTTCTTTTGCCAGACAGAATAAGGAAGGCGTAAAGGAGGAGATAGGAGAAAAAAGACATCCCTCGCAGTAAAACGAAATGTCGTCGGACCACGAAGTAGCAGAAAAATAAGAAAGCGTTAGAAGGAGGCGACGTAAAAAAATAGGATACACGATCCGTGAAAATAAAAAACGAGAACCGGAGGAGGAAAAAAGGTGTATGTCCCAACGTGACGTTCTCTTGATGTTAAGGAGATATTGCGACTCTTGAGACAGGAAGAGAAAAGGGTGAGTTTCTTTACCGGAGCGTGGTTTAGAATAAAATGGGGGAAACTCGAAGAATAGTATAGCGCTTCAAGTCGATAGGGATGAATGCGAGGAAAAACAAGACGAGATTCCATACCTGAGAAAATGGGACGCAGATAAAACGGAGAGAAGGAAGACGGAATCATCATTACGATACGGTGTGCGAAAATATTGCGGGGCAAAAAAAACAAGCGTAAAAAAGCGCAAATCCAAACAACGGCAATCGTCCTGAAAAAAAGGGATTTGACGTCGAATGTCTTAGTTTTGCATCGAGTTTAAGCGATTTTTCCACAAAAATCCGCTTATACGTTCAGTATGTCCGCCAGTCTGTCTGACGCGCTAATTCCTCTTAAGCGAAGGCCGCGACAATTGAAAGTTTAAGAACCACTGCCTTAAACATATTCATACCGAACGGCCATGAACAAACACCCTTGATGTTATGCCACCCAACTTACAACTGGCTGCCCCAGAAACGTATGCCGCCAGATCTACATCAAAGGCTGCCTTAATATAGGTCACTCGTACTACACAGTTTGTCCCTAAAAAGCTTACCACCAGACACAAAATTACTCTGATTCTATGCCATCTAACATAGACTAGTTATCCTCTGAAACGTATGCCGCCAAGCACATCAAATCTCCTGCTCTTATGCCGCCCAACTTATTTACCAGACTGTACCTATAACGTATACCGCCAAACTTACACTCAACTCTCCCTGACCTTCGGCCACCCAACTGAATCGTACCGCCATGCACACGGTTTCCACTTCAACTTATGCTACTAAGGTTACTGGCATACCCCTGCAGCATATGAATCCAAATAACACCTGTAAGTAAGATTTCCTCGAGATCGAATGTTTTTTGGATTGAGTTGCAACTTGTTACGAATCATGGTCTCACCACTAAAATTCTGAGCTGAAGTCACACATTTTCAAGTGAAATCACCAAGGTAGTTCCAATTTCATAGGAAGAGAGTTTGTCAATTTACCGGAAAAGACAAGCGTCTTATTTTCGTTGATAAAACCGGGGTTATTTACAGCTACTGCATACCGAGAAGCCGATGAATAAGTACTATTCCATTTTGCTGAGAGAATCGCTGAAAAACCTCTCTATTTAGTTGAGTACGGTTGGATCTTGTTCCAGGATAATACACAGGTGCATCGTTCTCAGATTTGTCAATAATTCCTAGGATTTTGTGTTTGAGATCATGGTTATTCCATTATATTTAGCAGAACTAATACATAGCAATATTTTTCTTACAGGAAAATATGAAATAATTGATAGGTTAAAATTTTGAGCTCGATAATTAGATAAAAAATGCTGTTACAGGTACATTCATGAAACTATTGGACAGTGGTTTATAACTTCTTCGATAAATGGAAAATATTTTTTTTTCAGTAAATACCCATGTTTCTGCAGCTATACAACTCGACACTCCATAAACAGCGTTTTATAAATTGTTGCGTACATCTCCCTTTATTTTCCCATCAGAAGGAGATTGTTTATTTTGAAATTGGATTTTACTTTCGTTATTCTAGTCCTTACATCGGTGCATTTTGTATTTTTTGTTATGACGCTTACAAGATATTTATAATCTGAAAGATTTAGTAATAAATTTTCACCAATACTTATGTTCCAGTTTTATTCTTTTCTTAATATTCGGGTAAACTTGGTAATTTATGCATTTATTTCCATTCTGCATTTTATACCTGTTATGACAAGTCAATTTCTTCTTTTTATTTTTTGATGGGAGTACTTGATCATCAGCTTATTTTGCTGTTTTTATAATTTTCACCAATTTTGAAATCTCATGTGCCTTTCAGCGTTTCCTGTATTAGCATTTCTCGGTATATATTGGGCAGGAACCGGCTTTACCGGTATTTATTCTGCTGTCAGCATTCCCCAACCTGACCTTCATAACTTGATTCACGTAGAGATTCCTGAGCAGTCTCCTTTCCTTCCAACTTACACCTTTCCTATCCTGAACAGCATCACCTTATTTACTATATAAATGGCATTATACCAATCGACAAAACATGAGCAGCAATCTTGTCCGTACTCTATTGCTCTTTATTATTTGTTTCTCATTATTTCCATAGCATCTAGGGTTTCTTATTCTTTCTGAGAATAAATTTATCTTCCTGTATTTCTTGTCTTGTTATTTATTTAACGTATATATATATATTAATAATATAATAATATATAATATATAATATAATAATATATATAATATATAATATAATAATAATAATTTATATATATATATATATATATATATATATATATATATATATATATATATATATATATATACGTGTTACGAGTGGCGAAGGGGTTGGACAACGCTATTTTAGAATTTATCGGAGATGACAGACTTCAGAATTTATGATTCACCTACATTAAATACACGTATTCACATGAGTTAAGATATCCAAGTTCCTTTTTATAAAATTTAATTACATTAACAATTGCATTAATATACTCGTTTAGTTATCAAGAAATTTATTCAACTCCAGAGTTTTGAGCGAGGTTTTAATTGCACCAATATAAGCGGGAGAAAGTACGAGCTAGGCTAAAAGTGTCTAGTAAGGTTTGGGCGAGTGTTTTGAGTAGGGCACAGAGCCACTACAAAATTCTTAAAATGGAACTCGGTCGATATTTTCCTAACTTAATGACAACGAAGGCCACATTTGGAAATAGTTGAAATAATATAAATCTTTTGCTCGGAAAATTTTCAAAATATTAATTTGTGATCAAAATCAGAGCTTAAACTAAAGGAAATTTAATGGAACAAAAACTTTTAAGGTCATTTTGATACAATGTATTCAATTTGTAGTATAACACATTACTCAATATACTTATCTTTATATATCGTTTTTAGATGCAAACATTTCTAGTTCAATGGTCTTAAAATCCCATCTGTGTGCAATACATAGAAAATGGAGATCAAATAACACTCCTGTTTATCATTCGCAGAAATATAAACATATATTTAAGTACACATACACACGCAGACGATGTAATAACCAGTGCAGTTTCTCAGTGCTCACTAAAGCCATGCGACTGGGGACATTTTGAGTCCCAAATCGAAATATCTCGCAGGCGTTTACTTGGAGAATGCCGGCTCGTTGGGGAAGTATTTTTTTTTAAAAGCGTAACTGCCGAAGTGCATTCACAGCTGTGAATAGTCTGAGGGTATTCTTCGAGGTGCTGTAAAGTGATGCTAAGAGACAAAGTGGCAGATGTAAGCTGAATCAGAGAGAGATCAGCTTTTAAAACAAAATTTAGGAATGAGAACCGCTACAAATTTAGGTTCACATGTAATAATGCGATTATCTGTTTTATTGAGTTATTCACGGATATTTTAATACACATCAGCCTTAATTTACGACAATGCTACGGCAAAACCTCGGAGCGCATTCCGGCATTCAGAATTTGCAAAAAAATTAATGTTGTGCAAAAATATTAAATCATATGTAAAATTACGCATGTGTTTTCGTGTAACTATTTTATAAGTTCTAAATAAATTAGAATCGATAAAATCTTCTTTTAACTTCACACAAATAGTACCTTCCCATTTATTTAACAAGTACATTATTGGCCCTGCGGTATTAAAAGATATACTTTTCTTTACTTTTTTACTCTTCATATCGAATATGATGTCTGCCTATAACTATCAGATTCCTTTTAATATTGAAACAGCTCACTATTTTAAAGGTTAAGAAAGGAGTCTTGGGTTTAATTGATGAATTATTTCTGCAAAACACTTCTAAAGTAATCTACGGCGATAGTTATCCACACTAAAATTATCAATCTCACTCGATTTGCAGCTGAGGATCTCAATTGATTCCGTTACGTAGACGATGTGAGTTGAACTTAAGTAATAAATGAGGTCTATGATATTCTTCCAGTGAATGCGAACCGGTCCAGTTTTTTTTCCCATCACAGCCGACGGCTTGCGACGAAGAGTTGGGTGGCTGCTTGACACCGACAAATCCAGCCTGGAAAACGAGCGGAGCGGTACGTAGGTTGAGGCGGGAGAGGGTCACAACGGAGAATTTAGGCAGAGAAAGGGTCTGTGTGACCTGAGGGAATTTTCGGCACGAAGCGAGAAGCCTACGGGGAGGGCGAGAATGACGACGGAAGGAGGAAAACGGGCACAGGAGAGGGGAAAGGATGGGGAGAAGGCAAAAGTTTATTGGGATTAAGATTTCGGGGCGACTTCGACATCTTCCTATTTCTCTTAATCCCTCATTTTCTCTCTTTTCCTCACTTCGCCTTTTCCCCTCGCTCGATTCTAAAGGTTATTTTCGGACTTCATTCCCTTAAAGGTTTTCTTCATTTCTCTCAACGTTGAAATTTTTTAAAGCGAGGAATATGATACAATAGAACGAGAAATGGCACGAAATGTGATTTGTGAAATGGCAGGATGTATTTTTCTCTGTTTCTACGTTTTTTCCCCTTAAGCCTCAATTTACTTCTGCTAACATTTTCGTGTTTTACTTCCGAGGTCATTTCTGACCCCATGACATTTATGGTCTTTAGGGACTAGTGGACATAAGAATTCTAAGACATTTTCTTTTATAATCACTTAATACAGGTTAGTGTAGCACTTAGATAATGTTGGAATACAACAATTTTACATAAATTATACATTTTATCGAAAAAAATTAAATGATGATATATTTATCTAGGTCAGTGAAAATTTGAAAATAACAATACAAAATAAATTACTCGAGTATAGTTTTGCCCGCCTATTCTAGAAAGATATTTGCTAATAATTATTAGGCAGAGGTACAGAAATCGACAAATTATAATTTGTGGATTTCTGTCCGTCGGAAGTCTTTCTGACGTCATAGACTATGGTGTTACTTTCTAACGTGTTTTAATAAACTTTCCGATTAAGTAAAATTTGAGATTTGGCAGAAATCCTCGATTTATATATTAAAAGGTAATGACGAAAAAAATGTCGAAGAAAGTTCTGGGATCGACTTCAAGGAAAATATTTCCATTTCCCATAAGATAACACGTAAAAATAGACTTTTTACCGTGCAGACTTTAATTCTTTTTAAGATTAAAATTAGAAAAAAGTTAACCTACGATCTTCAAATCTAAACCAGTTTAAAGAATTAATTATATAGTTGCTTATTCTGTTCATCTTATTCCGTCTACAATTCGAAATCGCTCATGTTGAACATTTAATTTACATATTTTGGGGAAAAGTTGCCACTTTACGGGATTTAGCCTTGCTTACCAATTGTTAGACTCAAAATCCTATTGTTATTTTAATTCTTGTGTGTGTAAACTTGCTCTGAATGCTTTAAATGCGAGAGAGAAGGAAGGATAGAGAAATCATTTTCATAGCAACCAAATTATACAACATTCGTAAATTATTATATTGACAACTGAAAACACGTCTAATAGGTGTATTTTTTGAAAAATGTTACTTTATTCAACCATTTAAAAAAAATTATTTAAGATAACAGATTACAGTCAAGAAATAATTGAAGATAAATATTATGTATTGAAAAACTTCGAATGGTCATATTGAAGTAGGTTATTTTAATATTTAATAAATTTCTAGATAATTTAAGTCAAAAGTTTTTATCAGAGTATCATGAATACAGGTAAAAAAACATTTACACAAGATGTAAGAATGAAAAGAAAAGATGCCGAACAGGCGGTGAATCAAAAATAAAACTTATTCATGAAAATGATACTAATATAACACAAAAAGTAGTTTACAAAGAAATGTTTAAAAATTAATTAATTTCTGTTTTAATCAGTCAAGCATATAGCATTTTTATTTTATTACGCATGCTGAAAAATATGCAAAGAAATTTTTTTAAATCTACAAGAACAACAAAGTTTTTTTTACATTATTTTAGATAATAATTTTTTTATTGTATGAGTACTGATTGTTTAAATGTTATACAATCAATGATGGTACACAACAAAAAACTAATTTACCGTTATTTCGGTAAATCCTTGTCTGTTTTGATTTTATAAGTAATGATATAATAATAATATTGTATATCATGAATATTACGAACATAAAGGGCAATGAAGAAAAAAATCCTGAATAGAAGACCAGGGTTCGAATCCGGGGTATAATTTCTATTCCCCATATGGTAACACGCCTTCTCAAATCTCCCAATTAATAACGGGGCAAAACTTTAAATTATAACAAATATTGATATTTATTTATGATTCAAATGGAATAGTTATGATGTATAAAGCTGTTCGTAGAACGGGTATCTCTCTGGTAAAGAATAATTTTTACTTATATATATATATATGTATGTATTTATAACTCTTAAGTTATATGGTAATTACACATTGCATAGGCATTTAATGTTGCTGAAATAACTTCATGCATACAAACCATGATTTTCCCAACACGTTTTCCACAGGAGCCATGATGTTCCACAAAACATCATCATCTGGCACCTGTTTGCACGTTGCACGTAGTGTTTTCTTAGTGGTATGATCAGGGTACACGTTAACCCTTGCTCTACCAAGGTATTTTACAACTTACTCCTCCCAAGTGGGGTAACTCAGTTATCCCACAATTATTTTGTCAGAAATAGTTGTTTATTGGAAAAAATGTTAATATTAGGATATATATATATATATATATATATATATATAATAAATAAAAAAAAAGACATTGGTAAAGAAAATAACAAATATTTTATAATTACCTCACAATTGTAATAAATGCTATGCTACCTTGGCTGTTGAGAACAACCAGAGAAGAACATGAAGCTGACTTGTATTTTCAAGTCTTTCACTGTACCTTAGTCACATAAGATCATTCTTTTGTAGTTCAACATGCGCCTACACATCACCAAAATGCTTTGATAAACTCTTTACATATTTCAAACATGAAGTGTATTAGTTGATATAAACGTGTACTATGAAAATTAATATTTGTAAAAATATTTTATAATTACATCTCAGTTGCAATAAAAAGTTCTTATTATTAGTTACCTTATTTGTTGTACACAACCAGATAAAAATGCAATACTGACTTGGATTTACAATGGCCTTTCAATGTAACACACTAGCACAAGAATTTTTTGTACACGGCTGTTCATCACCAAAATGTATTATTTTGCATTTTATACCAATAGACTGAATAAATTACACACATACATAGCCACATGTATAGCAGGACTGCATTCAAAGTAAAAATGAAACAATGACAAATTCTACCAAGAAGGGTAACCCAGTTACCCCAACAGTGTTTTCATTTAAAATGGCTCTAAAAAGATGTAAATCTACACATAAATCATTAGCATTGTTCTCAGAGGGTAAAAAACGAATAAATGGGGGATATGAATGAAATACCAAAAAAACTATTAAAAAAATAGAAAAATATTGTTGGGGTAACTGAGTTAACCCCTTTGGTAGAGGAAGGGTTAATGGCCACACTTGACTCACTTTCCTGAAGTTCTCTTGTCCGACGATGCGCACTCCTCTGATTTGTACTAATAACAAGGATATCAAAAATACTTTTTTATTCTAGGTCATAAACAATAATGCAAGGAAAATTCCTTATTTTATATACATTAAACGCATCAAAAGTAATTAGAGCCATCATTTTAAAAATTCAGACATCCTACAACTTCTGGAGTCAAATTCGACCCTACTTTAAGTTTTACGCGAAATAAAAAAATGGCATTCACTTACCAATGCAGCGCCAATCAAAATGGTTTAAAAGTGAAGATATTTAAATTTTTTCACCTCAAAATGAAGGAGTTATTAGAGTATACACCAACCATGGCGTCAAAATCAACCCCAGAAGTAATGCGAGGGTTAAGCTAAGGAACTAGATCGAGTCTGTTACATTTTTCAAAAGAGGAAGAACTAATAATAATTAGATAAAAGTTAATGGCCGTACAGATCAAAAGAAAGAGGAAGGTGAACTGGATCGGACGTTACCTGAGGAGAAAAAGAGCATGATTAAAAAGACGCGTCAGAAGAAAAACTGGAAGGAGAAGGTGTCAGCTGCTGAACGGAAAGACTGCCTATGACGATGACGATTTTTCAATTGTATTCCATTTAAACATCTTTTATTTAAATTTGTGAATTTCGGAAAAGCGTAGAAAATTTAAGAGGAAAAATACTCTGCGAATAATCTCCCAAACAATTTACATACAAGTGAGGTTAAAATTCATGGATTTCAATCTGTTATAGAGGCAAAGACAATAGTGAACACATGCCCTAGTTTAGCCAGGAAGATTTACCGCACGGTAATGTAACGATTCAATCAAGCCTATGTCGTGTTTCCGTGCCGTATGCATCACTTACACTTTAAATCAGGGGTCGGCAACCTTTTTTGCACGGCGGGCCACATTTGCAGTTGTTAATGCTTCGGAGGGCCGCATTGGGAGTCAAGAAAGCCTCCGCGGGCCTGATGAGCGAATAAATCAGAAGTTTTCTAGAGATTCTGTGATTTCATATGAACAAAATCAAGTCTACGTAATTTACTAGCGTTAAAACTTCACCCGAAAAGACTTTGAGACCATAATTTTACTCAAAAAATATAAAATTACCCATGAGAAATTTTCCTGGTCACTTTTTCATTACATCTTTGCGGGCCGCATAAAGCGTTCTTGAGGGCCGCACGTGGCCCGCGGGCCGTAGGTTGCCGACCCCTGCTTTAAATTAATAGTTATTTTATATTAGAGGGTTTAATCATCTATAGATATGTGGATACAAATTTATTCGATTCTGTAAACTAGCAGTGGTTATGCTAAGTATAAAAACAAGTTTTTTAAATTTCCAGGCAGTCACTTATGGCGGGTTTTAGGGTTTTTGCGTCTAATATGGAGTAACAAAATGGAATAGAAATAACAAAAATAAAAATATACTATCAGTTCCCTGTCGATAAATCGACTGGTTGGTTAGATTAAATATTTTCTTGGTAGTTAGCCTTCTGCCACATTACCATGAAGGTCAGCGACTGCAAGGTTTATTTCCTTCTACTAACGTCCGCTAGGAGCGCCACTTATTTCCTACAGCGTCTAATGTCCGCTAGCATAGCCATCTTAACATCAACCATTACAACTACGTCGAACAAAGCTAATCCGGTCACAAATAACCTCAGTATCTCACCAACGGTATAACCGATTTCAATTTTATCATTTTTATGCAAATCTGCAGTTCAAGACGTTTAATTTGATGCATCACACGTTAAGGGGGCTGTTACCTTCTCTTTAAAAATCTCATTTTTTACGATATTTATATATAGATTGTCGTATACGAAGAAAGCTAATTATCTCATGTCTCCCTGTAGGTTTATCTATATCTCGGTGTGTGGGAGCTCAGCGCGTACTAATATAGCAAGACTAAAAAAGGTAAATATAACATTTTGGCAATTTCAAAGGCTTTAAAGTATTTAATTAAAGAGAATGCAGCAATCGACGTACTTTTTTTGTAAAAATGAGTATAAATTTTATTTCATATCATACCGAAATAAAGGAATGCAAGCACGACAAAGAATTCCGCTAAAATTTTTGTTCCTATTTTAAAAAATCGACGTTTTCAATTTTCTCATATTTTTGCGCTGCATTTTTAATCCGATAATCAGGCAACGGATAAGCTCAAATAAAAATAATTAGGTTAATAATTGACTGATACCGACCTAATTTTTTCTATGAGATCAGAGACTACGTTTTGTGTCAAAAACTAGAAAGCAACATCAAATACTTTTTATTAGTTCAATTACGTAATTTGTTGATTGAAAGCGTTAAATATCACGATTATTAATATCGAGGAAATGGAATATGGCAAAATATTTTTTCGTAATTGCGAATGTGGAATGTTGACAAAAAAAGGATTCACGTTTCAAAAATCGATCCTTTTTTTCATCAGAACTTCCTCATAGTTTCTAAATGTCACGTACGCTGCATTATATTCTCTGACATGGCGATTTCCAGGTCACCGTTCCGGTAAGGATGCAACCACCGTAGAATGGCTGTACTTCTGTTCCACCCTTGCCTTCATGCACAGATGACCCGCGTCCTTTCTCGTTTAATGATTGCTATCGCCCGTGTCGTTATTTTGAAGCTAACGACGGCGACTTCAACCACAGAGGACATCAGCGCCGTCTGAGGGGACGTGATTCAACAAGAGTTAAATTTCGACAAAAAAGGAACCGTGACTAAAAGGGGAGCTAGAGAATATCACGACTGGGGATTGCAAACGGATTGCTTGCGCAAATCCGTGAAAGATTCTACAAAGTAGTTACACCTCGTGCAGCAATAAAATATTTGTTAAATCGGTTGAGAATATCTTATGAATGGATAGAAGATATAATGGCTTGGTTATGATGGAAAGAATTACCAAAAAGTGTGGCATATGATTTAAGCATATTTTCTGCTTGACTTATCCATAGGCTAAATTTAATTTTTAAGAGGATGCATGCAATTAATCCTAAATAATTTTCACATTTAAATTATAAATTTACTCCATTTATTTCAAAAATTATACTTTTGAAATATAAATAATACGGATTTTTTTGCTTATTTATGCTCTCAAAAAGCCTCAAATTTTTATTTCATTATTTTCTTATTACATTAATCTTAAAAATTTCAGTTTTCAAAGTACAATTTCTTGCTAAAAAGATATATGTAATATATATTTTACATATCAAGTGACTCTCCCTTAATAATACAGGAATAACAATGTAGTACAAATGATTTCGTAAAACCTTGATTTTTTCTGTACAAATTTGTTTAATTGTATTATTTGCACTCACAAAGAGTCCATTCCAACCGTATTCCCTATTCGAGTCACAAAGTTACCGTAAAGTAATTTACCGTAGCTGCTAAAAATAGTTAAGCACTAAAGAAGAAATCATGAGCAATTTTTAGCCTACTTTCCAGAATGGAAATAAGATTATAGTTTTGTTGTTTTGTCTGTCTGTCTGCCCGTCCCCACTATTAACTTTTGAACCAATAGACCGATTTTCATGAAACTTGGTAGACATCTCTGCTACATGAGCCGGGCGCCCGAGGATAGGTTTTGTTGCAAAGTCCCGGGTTTGATTCCAGAATGAGAAATCAAATCCATCGTGCAAGGTAATGTTCTCTTGCACATTAAAATATCTTAGAATTGTAATATCGGAGCGAGTTTTGTACTTTTCTCTGAGGAAAGGAATGAAGTCTAAGTTTTATCGCAGAATTTTGCTTATAGATTGTATGTCTTAGAATTTTTCGTAATTACTGGCGATTTTACAGTTTTTATCGCTCATTACGGGAGTGTTGCCATGGCAACAACTTTGTTGGACTCAGATTAGTTATATTTTAATACGTATACGCGTTATTTTTGCCGCACAAATACATGTGATCAATTTAATATTCCGTTCGAATGTATTTTATAAAGCTAAATTATGAAATTTGGGAACATAAAGAGCTACATATCCGCGATGACTTTAAAGCTATTAAAGCCAATATAAGTATTAAATAAATGATTAAATGGAAAGTAGGCATCATAAGTTTTGTTTGGATCATCTTGTGGTATTTGTATTGGAGAGAAAATATAGTCAGCCTTTAAAGAAAGAAATGTGAGTGGTTTACGTAGGACCTTGTTTAAAATGGGCGACGTAGAATTACGCTTCCCGAGGTACTAGCAGTGGATAAGTGCATGGAAAATGGAATCTTATGCCGCCGCACTATGGTCCCTTTTAAGTTTGTTACTATCGCCAGAACATCGGTAGGGATACCTTGTTTTATAAATATGCGTTTTGAATTGAGTTAACATCATTATTCCATAGTTATTTAGGTTAAAATATTTAGTCAGTAGGAATTTAATTAATTTGTCATTTCGGCTATTTTATGGAGTTTGGAGTTTGCGTTACAATTTCATTGCGTTCGAATTGAACTTATCAATTTCTTTTGAAAACGTCCATTATTTTTACCTCAATTTTCATATGGATACATCTGAAACTCACTTTTAACAATGATGCAGAGAAGATTTTAAATATAGCATGGCATCTTTTGTAGAATATCAATAAACTACATCAAAATTAAAAACTTCTTTAGTGCTAGCTTTATTAGCATGAAAATAATGTTTGAATATCTACTTCATAATGAAAATTCCCATCCAAATTGTAAAATACTTGATTTAAATAATTTAAGAATTGAATAAATATTTTAAACATGTCTTCTAAGAATGAGGTTTAATATTTTTAACTCCAGTCACTGTGGAATAATTCCACAAATAAATTTTATTTCATATGAAATAGAGAAATGTGCCTATTTAATTTTACTTATCTACAATAACACCCAAAGCCTGTTTATCCATTTCTTCCCGAAATTTCATGCAGATTTCTGTAGTCAGAGACGTAGTGATACCCTTTTCGTTATAATCACTGTTACCTCATTCTATATCATCCATAACTTTGTCGTAGCAAATCTCTAACTCTTGAGCTCATGTGTAGTTGCTGCGAAGTACCTTTTACTAAGGTGCTTTTGAACTTTTCTGAAATAGTTTTTTTAAATTTAATGTTTGTTCTCCTCTATGAAAAACACAAGCATTTTGCTTTTTTCTTAAAGAATTCAATGCAAACATTTATATAATTGTAACCTAACTACTAGTTCTTCATAAGTTCATAACCCAATTAATTATTTGCTGTGAAAGGAATACAAATATCAAAATACCGTCCCTGCTTTAAATCCATTTTATTCGCAGTTAAACTTTATCTCAATTCTCTTTAATATCCTATCTTCCTCTATCAGCAAGGTTGGCGGGAAACGGGAAATTTTACGACAAAGATCTATTGATTACCATAATACAATTATTTAAGAACAATTAACATAAAGTAAAAATTGGAAATATCATGCAATATATATTTACAATTAATTACAAAAAATATTAATAGCTTTTAGTAAAATATCCGCTGGTTAAGCAAAATGAGATAAATTCAGATAATTTATGAGGACTTTGCCATATCTATCTTCTTATAGGAGGAATTAAACATAATATAAATTTTCTGCATTAGTCAACACGACATCGCATTTCTGAAATTTAAATAACTATTTCCATGAAAAAACTCTCTACAAAAATCCATAAATAAATAGCAATAAATGTATTTATGTTGGCGTTTTCTTACATTTTACTTATTGTTTCAATAAATTCTTCGCTCTGTTTTCAGATATTTATTTATTGAGTTACATCAAAGGAACGTGTAAAATTTATACATTTACCTATCAGTAGCATGGGGAAAGCTATATGAGGGATGTGAAGGCCCTCGCAACACAAGGGGAGAAGGGTCGACAGAGGACTCCAACACCCTTCTGTATCGTATTTGCTGTAATTTAATAGGAAGTCACATAACGTTTGGATGGAGGAGCCCCATAGAGCCTTTAGTTTTGTGCTTCGCTACTGTACAATGCACTGAAATATTACTACTACTCCAAATTGCATAAACAACGCGCATTTGTAAACTACTTTTCACCCCATTAGTTATTCGCTGTTTGGATCGGATCTTAGAATTACGTCGTTAAATTTATATATTTAAATGGCTGAAGTACTCTTGAATAAGTTGTTATGCTCTGGTTAAGAAAGGTGTGCAGGTTCATGAAAATTGCGATTTCGTGTTGGGATTGGCTTTCTCCGCCCCTTCTCTTTCCTCTTTCCCTGTTCCGGAAAAAATCTGTGCAAAACGCAAGATGGCAGAACTCCTCGGAATGAAGCAAAAACGGAGTTCCCGTGCGCGGAGCTCAGGGCATGGGTATTCACAAGGGACGAAGCGGAGAAAGGAACAGGTAGAATTTCAGAAAGTTTTCTCTCCCTTTTTCTTCAGCGTCTTCACACCCAAGCAAGAAAAATGCAGAATTGGTACTTCTTTTATTTTATCACCCGTCGATCAACCTTAAACTTTATACTATCCGAGGACTCTGAAATTCTTGCTCGCTGCCACAATCGCAGGAAGAATCTCGTTAAACGTAAATGGAGAAATGAATGCAGTATAATACAACCAACAGCTATAACTATAAAATTGTGTCATTTTAGCATAAATTTATATAATATTATAGAAAAGACGCTTGCAGAATATGAAATTTGTAGGCGTTCTTTACCGGCGAAACGATAGTAGCGGAACACCTTATGGGAACGACACCTTCGTCGTCCGTCCGCATGTTTCATCTCCTAAACTATTGGACGATTGTTCATGAAATTTGGTATTTAAGATTCAACGGCAAAGAAAAGAGGAAAATGATATAAATGCAACACACAACCTAATCAAGATTGCCACGTTACTGGTGAAAAGAAATGAACTTTCAGTTATATCTCGTAAGATATTACTCATAACAAAAAGTCTTCAAACAAAGTTTGTACAGCTAGTCAAATAAAATATGTTTTGTTCAATAAATTGCTATCGATAAGAGGGAACTTTAGAGAAAATCAAACGAAATTGTCGTAATTCATTCTGATTTTTTTTTTTAATTTTCCCCTGACTTTTAATTGCTGACAACGAAAACAATCTTCGTATTCACTGAAGTAAACAAGATTTACTATCAATACGTTTAATTTCCTTTCGTGCGCTTACATTATACAGGATATGAAAGGAAATGGATTAACCACGACGAAGAAATGAATTTAAATAAGTTTATTTTCCTTCAGTACACACACACACACACACGCACACACGCACGCACGCACGCACGCACGCACGCACGCACGCACGCACGCACGCACGCACACACACACACACTCTCTCTCTCTCTCTCTCTCTCTCTCACACACACACACTCTCACACACACTCTCACACACACATATACACACTCTCACACACACACACACTCTCACACACACACTCTCACACACACACTCTCACACACACACATACACACTCTCACACACACACACACTCTCACACACACACTCTCACACACACACTCTCACACTCACACACTCACACTCACACACTCACACTCACACACTCACACTCACACACACACACACATATATATATAACTACTACTCATTTCAAGTGTGGCATGTTTGAAATAATTTTTTATTGTTTTATTTATTCCTACAGGTTGTAAAATGAAATGGAATATTTTTTGGCATCGCTTCTATTGTGTCACTTTGCAGTGATTAGATATTAGACTAAACCATTAATATTTGCTTTTGGCATGATAACAAATCGTAAAAAATGCTTTGGAAACTCTGTGTACTACGACATGGAGTACACCTTTCCATTCTTGTTTTTTATTGCTTTTGCTGTCGTTATAACAGTCTCAATGTCATTCACCAGCACCAGTTTACACCTTTTCAAGCAAAACAACGGTGATCCGGTTGCTTGCAATTTAAATGAGAATGTTGTCTTAAAGTACTTGAAACTTTGTTTCCTTCATGTCAAAGAAAGGCTATTGTGCTAATTGCACAGAATGAATTTTTTTCGCTTGTGATTCATGCGCATTTTTGAGAAGCTGTTTGTTTTAATGTCGAATAATTCGAAGTCAATTACTTTATCCGATGCGGGTATGGTTTGTCAAATGCATAACAGATGGCTGTGGTATCGTAGAGCAAACACCGGCTGAGTGGCCTGTGGCTTCATATACATGATGATAGCCTGCGTTTAGGGGCGAGGGCAATCTGCGTCATGCTAGTACCGAGCGGGATGTGTTCAGGCAGGAAGGTTGCGGTCAGAAATATTCGGTGCGGTGTTATAATGGAAACGTCTTCGGCAAAATTTAGAGGAGGTAGAGAACAAATGTGGTAGGGTTATAGTTAAGGGCATTAAGGCCGATACCATTCCCCATCATTTAATCAAAGCTTCTAAAGAGGATTTGTTTGAGTGCATGAAGTTTAAATAAAATCAAGTATCCTGTAATATGGATTCATCAATAAATGACGCGCAAGACGATTAGATAAATATACAGCTCTGTATCTGTAGAATTGGTCTTGTAGTATTTTATTTCTATACGAGTATTTGCTAAGGTAAATTTAGTAACCCGAAACATTTTCTAATATATTACCAGTTATTTTAACGGATATAACCTTTCTGTTGATTCTGTTGCTGCAGTTATTGGTATTGTTTGCAAATTAAGGAACCTTGTATGAAATTAATTCATTAAAACAGCAAGCTTTTGATATCTAATCCACGCTCAATTTCTACTATCAACGTGTTGCGCTGATTTAACAGCAGATGTTACTTTACTGTTCTTAAGAAAATCAGTTCTATCTAACTGAATTTCATATTACATGTGAATGCTTATCTCCAACTATGGTAAGCCTGCGGGACTTCGCCTGCAGTCTCTCAGATACGTAAAATTGAAAATTGTATCAATAAAATTTGTAAGAACATAGATGGACTTTATTTTACTATTATTAAACATAAAAACCTTTTATGCTTGCAAATTGGATTTTATATTGTCTTTTCAAATATTTTTAAAACAATTAATATCGATTCAAAGTATTTCTCACTTTTCTTCGGAGCAGTCGTAATGACTAACTGTTAAGATATTGTTTAAAAACAAGAGATTTGATGCGTTTTATTAATTATTAAAGATTTTGAACAACTTAGAAAATTCATCATTACAATAGTTTTGGACAATTTAACTTTAATTTAACTTATTTTCCATCAATAGCAATAGAAAATTATTAATTATATTCATGCCACAGTTATCACTGCGCAAATATAAGATTTTAAAATTTTATGTTAAGAAAATTGACCATTTTCACAAAGAAAATATTACAATATTCATTAAAAAATGCAGAGTAAGTAATTCATAAATTTCTATAATTTTTCTTTGACCACAGTTTTATAACTTAAAACGAGTAAAAATTATCTAGTAGCGTTAGTTTTGACTTTGGCTCATTTGAGCGCGAGCAGTTTAGATAGACAAACGTGCGTTTCGGCGAAATAAAACTTCAATCACAGTAGCCAAAAATGATAAGGTCACGTTTAAAAGGGTTGGAGTGTCCTCGAAAAGCTCGTAAAAATGTGTTTTTGATGAAGCAAAGTTCTTTTATTTCCCGTCGAATGACAGACATTGGGATAGAGGAGGATTTAGTTCATATTACACGGAAGAAAAATCCACAAAGTCGACTTAACGTCGTCTCCTCTGATCTGATCATTTTATCATTGTCTCCTCTGATCTAATATTTTTGAAAAATATTTCTTTGCTTTACATTTTTTCTGCGCTTTTGTGCTTCTTCTGTTGACTAATATAGATAAGCGGACTTGATACATTTTTTAATCGTTATTTTGAGATGAATTCAATGCAACATGGTGGTTAGTTCGGAAAAAATACTTTATATTGAATGCCATTATTCCTTCATTTTATTGGAATGCATCAAGAATTGAACAAAAAATCCTCGAGTTGCAAATTCATCCAAGCGCTTGCTTCAACCAGAGTGAAATATGAAATTTCAGTTTCATCACTGTAATGGTAATTTTCCATCAATTCACGACAAAGTTACGGTTCTGTAGAGGCAAATGTGAGTCTTTGGGGCGTTATTTTAATCTCTTGTAGAGATGGAAACAGCAGAAATTGAATAGCCAATCTGCAAAAATTCCATACACGTCATACATACGTTTCAATTGATATTGCTTTCAGAAAGGGAGCTTTGAATCATTTCATTGGGGATTATTAAGGTTTAATTGGTATTTCGGGACAAGTATTCGTTCAGAGTGAACTTGAAATTGAGGACAAAATTTGAGAATCAAACGTACAGTAAATGCCATTTTCTACCATTCCCTTTCTTTAATAGAATTTAATTCATCATTTGGTTTTGCGCGAGATATGAAGAATTTGAAAATCCGCACTTTCAAGTTGTTGCTTGGCCGCTTAAGGATCATTCACAAGTTTAGCTTTACTTAAACTGTAGATTTATGTTTTTTTAAAGAGATTTACTTATATAATGGAATTACTCGTCGCATTTAGAATTAAAACATACATTATCAGATGAATGGTTACACCTTTGGATGCAAAGTTTTTAAATTTACTTTAATCTTCCGGCTTTGGTGAATGGATGGAGATGATGCCTAAACCTGTGGGTCGAATCCTAATAATTTTATGGAATATCATTGAATTGTTGTTATACAAAAACTTTGAATTACTAGTAGCAATTTTACTCAGAATATTTACATTAGGTTATAACAAATATCGTAGGTAAAGAAAACTCATTCCATCGGTAGGACTAGAACCATTTCTCCTGAGTATAGATGTGTAAAGAGCAACAAAAATACAAACGACCACGACAGGACTCGTACCTGCAAACTTCGGATCCGAAGTCCGACGCCATTAGGCCACGCGGTCTATGGGAGAAGTTCCTTTTTAAAAAATTCTTGTGTTTGTTTTACCTCCTCGTTTTTAACATGTCATTCTGGGATTGATGAAATAATAGGAAACTATGCAGAATGGCATAAGCTGTAATTTGGGAATAACTTTGAAACAGAAAAAAATCTGCTATGACCGGGAATCGAACCCGGGTCTTCTACTTGCCGGGCGGATATTCTATCACTGAACTACCTTAGCAGATAATCTTTCCTGTTTCTGAACGCGGGTGTTTTTCTAAGTTGGGTCCGGGCTAGCCAAGCTAGTATCAACCAGCCCCAACGGACGTCTTCCAAGAGAAAGTCAAAGAAAACCCCTCCCTCTCAAATGGTGAGATTTCTAAAGCCAAAAATTGATGGAATAATAGGAAACTATGCAGAATGGCATAAGCTGTAATTTAGGAATAACTTTGAAACAAAAAATTCTGCTATGACCGTTAATCGAACCCGGGTCTTCCACTTGCCGGGCGGATATTCTATCTCACTATTTGAGAAGGAGGGGTTTTCTTTGACTTTCTCTTGGAGGACGTCCGTCGGGGCTGGTTGATACTAGCTTGGCTAGCCCGGACCCAACTAAGAAAAACACCCGCGTTCAGAAACAGGAAAGATTATCTGCTAAGGTAGTTCAGTGATAGAATATCCGCCCGGCAAGTAGAAGACCCGGGTTCGATTCCCGGTCACAGCAGAATTTTGTCTGTTTCAAAGTTATTACCATGTCATTCTGAATTAGTTTTCATGTAAAAAACTAAATTAAATTTATTGTAAACATTTTTCATGTAATTTTGGCAACAAACCCAACTATAATGTAAATTCCCTGATTGGTACGTTATGGCATATATCGGGAACATGAATAATATTTGACATCAGCCAGTTCCCTAAATTTTATTGATTCGTTATGGCAAATATCGGGAACATGAATAATATTTGACATCAACCAGTTCCCTATCGTTCAGTAAACCATGTCTCTAGGTTTCTTTCAACAAAATTTTGAGTTCTTTTAAACAGAAAGTGAATAAATTTCAACCGATATATAACAAAATTATAAAACTCAAAATACCGTTTATTTGCATGACTGCGCAGAAATAATAACATTTGCAACGAACGCGGATATTTTTTGATGCCGCGTTAGCCGGATATAGTAAAAAACGCCGATGTTTTTTCCTTTTGATAAAAACTATCCAGCATTCGTTACCGTCGTGTCAGACATAAGCCACATTGTGAGCATTGGAAGTGACAGCTATATTTTTCCTGCATGCAAGACGTTTATGTCCAATAATAATCGCGAAATGTTTCAATTTCGTCATAGGATACTTTCGCGCACACGTTATCAACATTAACTTCGTCTATCTGCTGTCTATAATTCTCCTGCCTCCATTGTATATCTCCATCAAATCCTCTTTTAAATCTTATACACTCCTCTTCTATTTTCCTTTCTATCGGTGTCTTCACCCGTTAACTTGCTTTTATATAGTATCTCTTTCTCTCTCTCTCTCCCATCAACGCGTTATGACTCTCAAATTTCTTTTTGCAGCGTTTCCCTGAGCGTATAGACCACGTGCAACGCGACCGCCTGTCAATTCTCTCGTTTTCCCGTTCTTTAGCCCATTGCCCGATAGTTACCCTTCTCTTCGGTCGCGTTTATATCCCGCTTATGTCCCTTTCGACTGTGTGACCACCGTACAGTTCCAGTCCGCTTTACTTCCTCGGTAATAGGAGCGTGTCTTAGCCTAGTATTCCATCCTACGACACTACGAGAATTTCACCCGTCACCCTCTTTTAAACATGCGGAATAGCTTGAAACGAGCGTTACTGAGGGTGTATGGCTGGAAACGTACAGCTATATCAAGGGAATAAATTCGTTGCTTTTAAATTTTTAGCTCTTACCACTTCAATGAAAAACATATTTGAAACGTTTAACTGTATAATATATGTTAAGAGTTATTACTATTTTTTTCCGGATGAGAGTGACATAACCGTTACGGGGATGGATCATGTAACGTAAATTTCATCATTTGCCTCAAAGACGCTTTAAAAAAGAAACACTCTTCTAAAAATTACCTTTAATCGTAGCTTTCTATAATTATCTCCTGAGTATGAAAATGCGAAAAAAACCAATGCTTAATTTTGTAGAGATGGTACGGCGAAAAAATTCTATTGAAATTTAGAGACTCGTTAACAAAACGGGGGTTGAGAAATACTCATACACACCAGAGGCACCACATACACGCGCAGATCTACGGGAAGTTACTCCACGGCAGAGACCCTCCATTCACATGCCATGTACACGTACCCACATACACACGCAGGTTTACGGGAAATTACTCCACGGCAGGGACCTGACTATTCACACACCATGCATACGTAGGTTTAGTGGTGTTTAAACATGGCCAGGGATAAAGTCGCAAACACACAGCCACACACGGAGTATCAAATAAATGTTTTATTATAATTAGGCTTGGTAGGATTCGATTTAAATCGAAAAACGTCGATAAACGTCGATTTTATTTAAATTACAAAATCGACGAAAATGAATTGTCATCGATAAGCGTCGATTTTCCAACAAGATGGAAAAGTATACTTCTAAAAACCTATTATGAATTATAATATTAAAGTCGTTTCTGTTTACATTATTCGCAATATTATTTACTACCTACGATTTCGTTCATTTTGTGGGCTTACATTAACAGTGACACTGAAAGAGGGGTATATCCTTACACTCAAATATGCGTGTTTTTGAAATGCTCACGCTTCTACTCTGAACAATCAGTTAACCGCAAGGTCCTAGGGTAGTTTTGAGAACACGTGTGTCTTAGACCTTTTTGATGATTTTGTGATTATATTTGCCGACCTTATAGCGGGATATTCTAAGAGCCTCTCTATAGAGATAAAAGTCATGGATATGCCCTTTTGAGACTTTCTCGACCCCTGTTAAACGGTGTTCGAAAGAAAGGAATTTCGGTGGTAGTTTGGAGACAGCCCGCTAACCGTTTAGCTACCCCTTCCACGCATCTACCCCGTGGAGTGTGCTCATGGAACAAATGTTCCTTGATTCCTTGTTAGGGTTTTTCCTTCAGATGAACGTTGTTTTATGAACTTTCACCCCTACTTCGTATGCGATGAACCCACACTTTGGCAGTCTTTCTCTAAAAGTTATCAAGGAAAGATCGTTCCGCTCTCTTGCTTTTGGCTCCTTTATCCTTTGCTACAGGTTAGTAAATTTCAATTTATATATAATTGTTTAAAAAATGCAGATAAATTAGCAATCGATACTTAAAATTGAAGAGGGATTAAGGATTAATATTTATTTGCTATTTGGTGTAAAGTATTTTTTCCGATTGGAAAAACGTTTTATTCAGGATTTGAGGTAAGACTTTTGATCGAGCGCTGAATAATTAAGTCTAATTTTTCTCTATATATTTTATGTTAAATAAAGAGAATATTAGTACAGTGATGAAGTATATCAAATGATACAAAGTAAAGTATTAGATATTTCTTTTTTGACGGCTAAAATTTTATTCAGACTATTTAGTAGAGTGATGAAATATATCAAATGATACAAAGTAAAGTATTAGATCTTTTTTGAATGCTAAAATTTTATTGCGATAATTACAATATTAATGCTTTTTCCTTTGTTAGTCTTTAATTAGCATCAACGAATGTCTAAAAGCCTTTAAGCTGGATTCGCAAATTTTTTTACAGAATTTTTCTTTGCAAAAGCAACAACTTATTATTCAGATTTTATAAATTAAACGTTTTCTAGTTTTCACAATTTCAAGAAATAAAGCATAATTAACTATCTGCAATCACGATATAATATATTTGTCAATGATGCGATTGGAAGAATTATACGAAATGAAAAATATGTAGATTTTGAATTACCAGTTTATGATATTTGAGATTAAATATATACTAAGTTTCAGCGTGGTAGAACAATATTCTCGTGACCATTATGCAAAATGCTAATTTGGTTTAATCATCAAGATTCCGTTAGTAAAAGACGTGAATTAACTATTAATATATGTTTTCTCATATAGGTTGGTTGTCAAAATCATCACGTTTGGCAAAATTTGTAAGGAAGGAGAAAAAACACAAGAAAAGAAATAACGTTTCGTGTTCGCACAGTGAACTTTTTCTGCACCAACTATTTTTTGTTACTTGAAGAGGTAAACTTTCAAGTGAAAATATTCTTATATATATATATATATATATATATATATATATATATATATATATATATATATATATGTATATATACTCTATCTCCATCGCTGAAGAAGGGCATATGCCCGAAAAGCTTACGTGTGTGTTTTTTTTTGTGTGCGTGTTTTCTGTCTCTTCGACGCCACCAGCAGCCTGCCAAATTGGTCCTCAACTTTGTAAGTGTCCACTGGGCTTCCTTCAAATCCTTGTTGCCACCCTCAACACCACCTTTTCTTTTCCTTAAGATTATATATATATATATATATATATATATATATATATATATATATATATATATATATATAACAACTTACGGAAAAGGAAAGGTAAAATAGATATATGGATGTCAACAAGGTGTTGGGATGAGGAAACCCAGTGAGCACTCACCAATCAGACGACTTCAGGTTGGCGAGGCCCCGGGGATGTCGAAGCGACACACGTAAAATAACACAAAAACACAGAAACATCACAAACGTAAAGCTTTCGGAAATACTCCTTCTTCAGCTACAGAGAGAGAACTCATCCTCATCCCAACACCTTGTTGACATCCATATATATATATATATATATATATATATATATATATATATATATATATAGGGGTGGTGTAGTGGTGGTGTAGTGGTTAGCGTGTCGGCTTTCTATTGCAAAGTTCGGGGGTTCAAACCCCTCGAATGGAGGTTTTATTTAAAAAAAAAAAAAACTATCATCAGTGCCTGGCAGTAGGCAGCAGTACTGTCAGTATGGTATAGAGCCGAAAACAAATGATGTTGGTTGGGTCTATATCCAATACAGCTGTAGGCGTGATCAGGACGATTTGAACGGCTACAGTACTGCGATGTGGAAAGCAAGAGGGAAACTACCACATTACAATCCCTAGTAAAGATTATATGGTTGGACAATATGAGTTCTCTCGAGGTAAAACAATCCGGAGGTAAAATAGTCCCCCAATCGGATCTCCGGGCGGGGACTGCCTTGAGGAAAACATTTGTCGAAAGTAAATTACGAATAGGGACTTGGAACGTAAGAACTATGAGAAAGGCAGGAAAGCTAGAGAACTTGAAAGAAGAAATGAGAAGAAATAGAGTTGACATTATAGGGCTAAGCGAAACTAGATGGGAGGGAGAAGGACAGTTCGACTCGGAAGAATTCACGGTAGTTTATTCTGGAGGAAATAGTGGGGAAAGGGGAGTAGCTCTGGTACTTAGGAAAGATATTATGAAAAGCGTGACCAAGATAATAGCAACGAACGATAGACTGATGGCAATAAAGCTAGAAGCAGTCCCAGTGGACATGCTGATAATCCAGGTATATATGCCAACGTCAGCTCATGACGATGAAGAAATAGATGAAATCTATGAGCAAATTAATGAAATTTACGAAGAAGACGGAAGAGGAAAGGTAAACTGCATAATAATGGGAGATTGGAACAGCATAGTCGGAGAAGGACAGGAAGAAAATGTTGTCGGGCAATACGGACTTGGGAAGAGAAATCGAGGAGGGGAGAAACTCGTAGAATTCTGCATCAATAATGACCTTGTAGTGACTAATACATGGTTCAAAAACCATAAACGAAGGTTATACACATGGAAAAGCCCAGGAGATAGAATGAGATGCCAAATAGATTACATCCTTGTAAAACAAAGATTCAGGAACAGCATAAAGAACGCCAAGGCATTGCAAGGAGCAGACATTGATTCAGATCACAGCCTTCTAATACTTGACGTGAATACAAAGCTCAAACAAATAAGAAAAACGAGAAGAGAAAGACAGACCTGGGACCTAGAAAAACTGAAAGAAAGGCAGGATGTAGTCAGCATGAAGTTGGAAGATAACCTAAGAAAGTTGGAAAACAAACCGAAGACCGTTGATATAGAATGGGATGAAATTAAAACCAGTATCAAGGATACCTTGGATAAAGAGATTGGAAAACAAGAGAAGAAAATCAGAAAACCATGGATCACGAAGGAAATGCTGGAGAAAATGGATGAGAGACGAAAATGGAAAAACGTTAACACTGAAGAAGGTAGAGCCAACTATAGGCGTATAAACAATGAGTTGAGAAGGGTAACAGATAAAGCTAGAGAAAATTGGATAAAAGGAAAATGCGATGAAATAGAACAGATGGAGAAGTTAGGACGGTACGATATGATGTACGCTAGGGCACTGGAATTAGAAGATAAGAAGTCTAATGGAATTCGTGGTAAAGGAATTATGAATACAGATGGGAAGATAGTCTCAGAAACAAAGGATGTAGCACAGGTATGGGAAGAATACAATAAGGAATTATACAGCAAACAGGCAGGAGCGGCAAAAATAGAACTGGAAAATGAGGAAAACATTGAAGAAGACAACTTGGGACCAAGTATTATGGAGAGCGAAGTAGAAAAGGCGATAGTGGAACTAAAGAAGGGGAAAGCCACTGGCAGCGATGGAATACCGGCTGAGATACTTAAAGTCATAGGATCAGAAGGACTAAAAGCGATCACGAAATTAATTAATAAGATTTACGACACGGGAGAGTGGCCTCAGGATTTCCTAGAAGTAACAATGATCCCTCTAAAGAAGAAGCCAAAGACAATGCAGTGTAAAGATTACAGAACTATAAGCCTTCTGTCACACACATCGAAGATCATCACGAGGATTCTTAATAAAAGGCTGGAGAAAAAGGCAGAAGAAATAATAGGGGAAGATCAATTCGGTTTCAGAAAAGGACGAGGAACTAGAGATGCTATAGGAGTAGTTAGAATCATATCAGAAAGGGCAATAGAATACAGTCAAGATATCTGCGCATGTTTCGTAGACTGGCAGAAGGCCTTCGATAGAGTAAATTGGGTCAAGTTGATGAAGATATTAAAGGATATAGGTGTAGACTGGAAAGACAGGAGACTGATTAGGAATCTATATGAGAATCAAGTTGTCAAGGTCAGGTTTGAGAATGTGGACACCTGCGGAATAAATATCGGTAGAGGAGTAAGACAAGGCTGCTGCCTATCGCCAACCCTATTCAATATATATGGAGAAAGTCTAATGCAAGAAGCTTTAGAAGGCACAGGGGATTTCAAAATTGGAGGAAGGATTTTAAGAACAGTAAAATACGCAGATGATCAAGTACTTCTAGCAAGAAAGGAAGAGGAGCTACAAAAAATGATAAATAGACTAGTGATAACAGGTAGAAAATACGGTATGGAAATAAATACAGAAAAATCCAAGGTCATTCGAATATCGGGTAAAGAAGAAAATCTGAACATAACTATTGGGGGAAAGCCATTAGAACAAGTTTCAGAATATAAATACCTTGGAAGTATCATAACACGAGAGGCAAAATGTACGGATGAGATCAAAACTAGAATAGGAAAAGCAAAAGCGGCTTTCAGGAGAAAGAAACAACTACTTACAGGGAATATAAGGGAAGATATCCGCAAGAAGTTGATAAAATGCTACGTATGGAGTATAGCATTGTATGGGGCAGAAACATGGACGCTAAGGAAAAATGACATCAAATACTTGTAAAGCTTTGAAATGTGGACTTGGAGGAGAATGCTGAAGATAAAATGGACAGATAGGATGAAAAACGATGAAGTGCTACGAAGAATAGGAGAGAAGCGAATGATTATACAGACTATTAGAAAGAGGAAGGCTAACTGGGTTGGACATTACCTGAGGAGAGAGAGTATGATTAAAGACGTGTTAGAAGGAAAACTAGATGGGAAAAGGGAAAGAGGCAGGAAGAGGTTTCAGCTGATAGACGATTTGAAAGGGAAAGATATGAAGAGGACAGCGGAAAATAGGAGTATATGGAGAACCAGGTTTAACCATGAATAATCACGGACCTGTCTACGGACAGACTACCTATGATGATGATGATGATGAGGGGTGCCGGTGGTGTAGTGGTTAGGACGCTGGCTGCTACTCGCCCGATGCTTGAAAAAGTCATCGGGTACGAATCCTGCGTAGGACTTTTTCTCAAGGTCATCCGGCCCCCTGTTCGCGTGGTTTGAGGAGACCGCGCAAATTCAGCTGTTCCGTCCTTCGGAAGGGACGTTAAGCCGTTGGCCCCCCTGGTGTTCTTCGCAAGAGCAGGCAAATGCCGGCACCGGGTTTCCCTCCTCCCTTCTGTGTGTGTCCGGTGTGGAAGGCAACGGGAAACCACCACACCGTGTATGTATATTCCATAGTCAAAACCCAATTAATTAATTGATTGGTAGGACCTGTCGTAAGACAGAACACGAATGAATGAATATATATATATATATATATATACATATATATATATATATATATATATATATATATATATATATATATATATATATATATATATATATATATACGTAGAATTTCGAAATAAAAAATAAATTTAAATCATCGAATTGAAAGGTTGAAAACTGCCAGCTATATATGTAAGTAGTAATTTCAAGCGTCGATATTTGTCGATTTAAAAAAATAAATGTCGATTTAAACAGAAAACAACGTCGAATTCTACCAAGCATAATTATAATATTTTAAATTTTTATTGACACAATAACTCCTAACATAGCATGACATCAAACCCTTTCTTTAATGCGCATACGAAAATAAACGGCAGCAAGTACTGCTCTTATCAATTATGTATTTCTCCCCTCCGAATCCAAGTGTCCTTCCGTTACCTTTTCCCGTCCCTGTTCACCTAATCTCTCGTCCGTTAAGAACTCCCTCATACTTTCTCACTGCTGTTACAAACTTCCATTTATCCTTTCTTTGGTGAAAGCGTTCTCTCAGAAAGATACCTTCGAAGTTACAACGCGCAGCACCAAAACGGAACACCCGTCTGACAACTCAAGAGACGAATTTCCAGGAAGCTCCGTGATTCCGGAACAAACAGAGTGGCTTTACGGAGAGTCCGGTAAGCTAGTGTATTTTACGCGCCGTCACGCCGCTTTCTTGGCTGAATTTTCTACTTAACATGGTTTCCTTTGGCTGCAACGTTTCGACGAAATATCCGGAAAATTAATGCATTTTTGAATAAATATTTTCAAACGAAGGACAGAAAATTATGCGGAGCATATTTTTCATTAATATTTTCAAGGCGTTATTTAATTTTTTATTGATTTCTGTCAGAGAAAAACTCGAGACGCCTGAGTAAGACGATACGACATGCGGAAAAGTTAACGCCTCAAGCCGTCAGCTAACCGCAACAGCGTGACTAAGCTACCTGCCACTCGGACCAAAAACCGTGACGTAAGATAGAAGCAAAGAAAGTAAAAAGGAGTCGAAAGGGATTCTGGGAATGTTGGAAAACGGGCTGAGCAGCGGAAACTTCGAGATGAGACGGTTGGAAAGTCTGTGAAGGAGTAAGGGAGGGCGAGGAGGAGGGGATTTACGCTTAAAGAAAAAGAAAAGTAGAGGAAGGATGAGAATGAGGAGGAGCGGAGGAAGGGAGGGAGAGAGACTGGAGAGGAAAGGAGTGAGGAAGGGAGGGCATTGGTAACAGGGTACGCTCGAAGTTCGGAAGGGAAGCATCCGCAGTGTGGAAAGCAGTTTAAAAGGAAACGGTTCAGGAATCAAACAGAAGTGGTGTGTAAAACGGAGTGATAACGAATTACGGTGTATTCTGGAAAGAGAGGTTAGTATTTAAAGGGTAAATGATGTTTAAAATGAGGAAAAGCGTAATATTTTAAATTCCGTCCAGGTAATTTAAAATAGAATTGAAATAGTTGTGCTGTAGCGAATTTCAAAGGTGCTTTTCGAATTAATGGTCTTGAAACTTTGTCTATCATGTTAATATAAAATAGCAAAGTAAAATAATAATCGCTGGTAGATTTCACGATGCGTCGTTGATTGAGTTAGTAATAAAACACAGGAATACAAATCAAATCACTAAAGCTTCATTACAATTGGATCTCTTAAGTGAGATTGAAGTTCTTTTTAACCAGAATAGAGAGAAAGTTTTATCTTTCGGATAATATATTTATGCTATTATTAGGTTTTTAGTGTAAGTTATTGACAAAAAGAATAAATCGAAACAGTCAAATTAATTAATATTCATTCTGAATTGTTATTACAGATTATATTTCCAGTAATAAAATACGACGTTAACAAATTTAATTTGCAATGCAAAATTTCTTCCAATTTATGTGAATAAATAATTCAGCTAGAATTAGCGTTAAAAGAATCATTAAAATTTAGCAGGTCAGTACCCATGCAATGATAAAATTAGCGAAATTATAGTAAAATATTTACTGAGGAATCAATTTAATTGTATTGTAACAGTAAAAGACGCATTATTACACACATTTACAAAAAATAATCTGGTCAGTTTTAAGAAATTTTTACTGGCAACTTTTATAAGTGAAACTAATTTTTTACCTCTTTCATCTCTCATAAAATTCTCCATCAGTGATTATATAACGGGTGTCTGTATTGACACACCACTCAAACGGAGTCACTTTGTTGGAACACGTATAAAATACTTCTCATATAGTAACTTCCTCTTAGAGTAAAAACGTTTACTGCGGCTATTCTGTCTTTGGTATATCATCTTTTAGTTCCCGCTTACAGAGGTTATAGCTACGGGTAAGGCATATAACCAGTAAAGCACATGCGCCGTGTGAAATTGTGAATAAAACCTAAGAAGCTGCCCACGCAGAATATCTGTGAGAATTCCATATTTTGAGTGTCTTTAAATGTGGAAAAAACGCCATTCCATAGAAAATTTCACAAATAAACTAACACAATTCATTTCTGCAGTGATTGTTTGGAAGAAATCAATGGGAAGGTTTAAATGAAAGAGAGTGGGGAAATATAAGTCTATTTCAAAGTCAGTTGATTACAGGGGACTAGTACGTGATTGAAAGAAGAGGTTTGACCAAGAAAATGAATTTTAAGACAGAGTAGAATAAGATTTGGGACTTAAAAACGAGGGAAGCGAAATAATAGACGTCACACGTTCAAAGCGCGTGAATGGATTTGTGATAGAAAAGCATTTTACGAGGTAGTGTAAAAATGACCCATGGATAGATATCATATATAAGGGTCGAATGAAAGATAAAAATAATGAAACGGAACGGAAACAGATCAATGCGAACGTGGAAGAGATGTGAGTTGCAATGCTGAAACGTTCGTACGGTTGGTTGAAGGATGACGTAAAGTGGAAAGCTTAATGTTGGAAGATGGGCTATTGAAACAACATTTGTCAAAAGGAGAAAGGCTTTGAATAGGAACGGGAAGAAAGATGTGAAAAAGAGAAAAGGATACATAAGAGATATTAAGGCAAGAGAACGGAATTGAGTATAATGGGAATATGGTGTAATATGAATAAAACAAGAAAGCGTAGGATAAAAGTTAAGAGCAAGCTTTAGTAAAAATGGCGCGTAGAGAAAGAGAGAAAACGTTTCGAATTCAAAATGGATAAAGGAACTGGAGAGAAAAAAGAATCATAAAATGCATACAGAAAAGGGAGAGATGAAAGAGAAGTTGGTATGGTAGAGAGTATGAGGAAGGAAGGAAGACAGAGGTAGGAAGGAGGGGGGAGAGAGGGAAGAGAGAGATGGGACAGAGAAAAGAAAGCCGGAGAGATAGGAGACTGAGTGGAGAAAGAATGGAGAAATATATAAGGGAGAGATATTGGGGAGAGAGATAAAGGGGAGGAACAAGGGAGAGGAAGGGAAAGAAGATATAGGGTAGAAAAATATGGAGACGAGAGGGAGGAAGACGATATTGAGGAAGATGAAGGGTGGGGGAGAAGGTAAAGTAGCGAGTGTGCCCGGAATATGGACAGTGGAAAAGAGAAAGTAGGATAAAAGGGGAGTAGTTGAGAGAGCGGAGACAGTGAAAAAGAAGGACGGAGAAGATAAAGGAGAGGAGGCAGAGGTGAGGAAATCTTGGTGGGTTTGAGGGGGCCGCTAAAGAGGGGAAATGGAGATGGAGGAGGAGGTGGGGGGAGTAGCTGAGACACGTTTGCATAGGAGAGGTGAACTGAAGCGGATGGGAGGATAAAATGCAGATAAAGGCAGAAACTTCCTCGCCCTCTCTTCCTTAAACGCTTGCTGGCCGCTTTTTCCGGGCTCTTCTCAGCTCTCCACCACACTCCAAGTCCCTCAAGCTTTCATTCATATATATCCATTATTTTCCTCTATAACTATTTCATAAGGAAATACCCAGTCTCGTTTTCCGTCCTCGCATTCCAACTCCAAATTCCTTTCAGATCGTTCGTATTTTCATCTCTTCTCCCTATTTCTATAAACTTCCGTATCTTCGATCAATCTCTGCGCGACATTCTTTCGCTTTTCAAACTGTTTGGCATCACGTGACATCCACGAACACTTGTAACACTGACAAAGATACATTTTCGATAAAAATTTGCGAATGCATGAATTGGATAAACATTTCGCATGAATTGGATAAACATTTCTTTTGTAAAAAGCGGATGGCATTGAATGGATAAAAACACATCGTCTAACTTTGAGATTCAATCAATTTATAAGTTTATATATATATAGATATAGTATCATGAAAATTAATGAAGAAATAATGATTCTCAATCGCGTAATTGCTGAAAAAAAAAACGCACGGAAAGAGAATGGTGCGCAGAAAATAAAGGAAGTATAGGAGCGCGCCATCCAAGACGCTAAGGTTAGGAAGAAAATGCGAACCAAAGGGTAACCTCGAAGTTTTGGAAGAATTCTGGTGTTTTGGTAGCGAGAGCGTTAATGACGTCGGAATGAATTGAATTTCCGCACGAAAGGTTGAATGAACTCTACGAGGGAAGTTTTCTCTGTTTCTGCTCGTGCGACTTGGAATATATTTTATGTAAGGTCGACGACTTTCTCCCTAACGAGGTTAGGTCTCGAAAATAAGTAAATATTCGAGAGTGAAAGAGAAGAGAGAAAAATGCTATTGTGGCTATTTCGCATAACCCTGCGTTACCAAAACCGTGGATTTTTTGTCAGTGGAATAAAAAAGAAGCAAAGCAGCATGGGCAAAGAAACTTGGGCAAAGTTAAGAATATTTTTAAATGTAAAAGTTCAGGAACTGGAAGAATTTCTTGAGGCCTCGAAAAATTCACTTCGGATGTTTTGCTGCAAGACTTACTCATTGAGTCTGAGTTTCTTCCTGCATAAACATAACTGCATAAACACGGAACTCAAAATTCTCATCCAATTTCAAAATGTCTACGTTGACATAGATGAAGTAGGTAACTTGTACTCGTATCATGTCATCGAAAGCACTCAAGAAGACCAACTAACTAAGGAAGAAGCAAATGCTCCAGCCGTAGAAGCAATAGGTACTACACCAAAGTCGGTACCAAGGAAGTTTAGATAAATTTAATTCAAACATCATTAAACTTAGATCTCTTCGGCCAAGTTGGCCCTTTATTGGCCCAGCAGAATGTTTGATACTATAGTTGACTTACTCTAACTTTAGCTCGGACAATAGGGGAGGTGGGGGAGACACACATAGGAAAGGACCAAATGGATTGTCAGAGGCAGCATTTGTGCAGGATGTGGCAATGCCAATAGGTTGGGGGTCTGTTTGAGAGCTCAACCAATGAAATTATTTCTTAATTTAAATTTAAAATTTTAATTCAGAAATAAATAAATAGACTGCGCATCCTAGAAGGAATTTTAAAAAGGCAATTTATTTGACGTTGAGAAAACATTCCTAGGAGGCAACGCAATAGACACAGTTATGCCAAAAGAATTGCACGATAAATTATCTCTCCTTAAACAGAACCATTGCAGTAAAAGCACCAAAGCCGAATATTTGATGGGGAAAGGATGTGATTATACACAGTTAAGGAAAGTTTGGAAAAAATTATAAGAAATGCCCTCTTATTACAAACCATATAGAAAATGGAAAAAACAAATATAGTGTGATAAATGAACAAGGAAAAAATGACCGCTTTTATCTTCTATTACTAGATTAAGTAAAATTTTATGTTCAATTTCGCTATGACGATTTCTCCCAATAACCTAATTGACGATCTGAGGAGTATTAAAACATTAATGTGTCCATATTTCACCCTGTATATTTTTAAAAACTCAAGTCGAAAAAAATTACAATTGGCTGTAATAGAGAAGTCTATATTCCAAGTTTCAGTTATCTTTTACATTTCTCACGGCCTCGAGCGCCAATTAAACCCTAGATTCGGGAACGCCAAACAAGAGAACGAGAATGATTCGGCCAATGAGCACCCTTACTGTACTCACGCGCAGTATATCGTTTACCTTTAAATCACTATTTAAGTCCCAAAAGGGAAGAGAGGCTTCCTGCGACGCCCTATTCAAAGACGAAACACCTCGGGGCATGAATCGTGGAGTATCGATGTGACGTACGCGAGTCAGAAGCACAGACCGAGAGATGCAGGAATGAGGGGCGCATTCGGGATTTTGAGGTCATTACTGGTGAGTAAAAGGTGGCGGAGAAATAGGAGTTTGCGAAGATGAACAAGTGATTCCATCTCTTGGGGGAATGGAAATACAGTCGTTTTGGAAAGACAGCACGTCACCCTCGGAAGGATATGAGACGGAGTGATCTTTCTTCCATTTATGTTTGCTTTCTCTCTCCTTCTACCTCTCCCTCTCCATCTTGGTTGTTTTGGTAAGTGAGCAACGTTGGTCTCTGGGAAAGGTAAGCAGAAGCAGACGACAGTAGAATCGAGAGAGAGAGGGAGAAGAGAGAGGGGGAGAGAGAGATGGATGGAGAGAGAGAGAGGGGGAGAGGGGAAGGGGGTGAGGGAGGGAGGGGAGGAGAGGGGGGATGGGGAAAGGGGGAGATGGAGGAGAGGGGGAGAGTGGGGGAGAGGGGGAGATAGGGGAGATAGGGGAGAGGGGAGAAGAAGGGGAGGTACGGGGAGAGAGTTAAAGAAAGAGATATAAGGTGGGAAGAAAGAACGGAGGTCAGCAGACTGAGCTGTAAGTGGAAGTGGGCCTCAGTTCGGAAATGTAATTCGACGGAGCGGGTAATTGGAAGGAGCTGTCCGAGTGCCTTATCTCTCAAAGTGGATCCTCGAGGGAGAAAGAGCGATGGACTAAGGAGGATAAAGGAAAGAGAACAAGAAATACGAAGTAGTAATGAAAAGAGAGATGGCTGGCGGACTGATAGGTTGGATTTTTCTGATAACCTTCATTCTTTTATTGGATGTTTGACGATATTGATTAGCTGGAATCAAACGTGTGTATTCACACCAAGAAATGGATGGGAAATGGCATGATATCTGCGAAAGGGAGGAGATAGGGACTTATGATGTTATATGATACATTGTGGCCATCATCATGTTGCCCCAATGGCTGACGGCAAACAAAAAAAATATGTTATTCTTGATCTGAAAATAAGGAAATGCAGAAATATATAGCTATGGAAAACTGCTAATAAAAAATTGCTCGTTTTTAAAAAGATCTTTGCTTCAGTCGTCTGCAAATATATAGTTGTTTACACACAATATTGTGAAAAAATGCTCCTCGGCTCAAACTGACTCTTCGGACATAAAATAATGCTTCGTCGTCCTTTCCTTCGAAAAGACTAACAAAACTCTACCAAATATCGCGGTATTCGGTGGCCACCGTGATTGATAAAGGTTTTTACCTAAAAAAACGTCGATTATTCGAGTTAAAAACAAATTTGCGTATCGATTTATGGTTTACCAAAAATCGACAGTATGGAAATAAAATATATTCTAAGAGGCCATTTTTGGTTCAGGTAGTGAGTTTATACAATGGTTATAAATAATTTTTAAATGCAAGGCAATAATAGAGTGTTGTCATCCCATTCTACTTTAATGGAAAAAAGAAAATCTCCTGGAATCAAACTTGGGACATTGAAATTGGATGCAAACATAGCTCTCGACCTTTTCCTGGAAGAAAGCGAATTCCTTTTGTCCTAGCGATATTCGGAAGCATACCGACCAGACACACTCTTTTTTGTATATTAAATATTAAATCCATTATATGATTTATACCATTATGTCATGCCTTTGATTTAAATTTATTGCCATTGAGTCGTTTTTGTTTGCAAAATATTTAATGGGATTTGAGTTTCCACGATAATCACTGGAACGTTAATTGATGATTTATGTCAAGAGTGAAAACTTAAATTAAATTTTAAACCATATTGAATAAAAGTCTGCGTTATTATTTCAAGGTAAAGTAAAAGTTCGACTGAAAACCACAAATAAAAATAATGGACTAACTTCCTTAAATTATAAAAAAACTGTATTGGGCGAAGTAAACCCGAGAATAAAAAGAATTCTCAACTGGATGTCCGTGCAGCAGCTGGTCTATAATATAATGTAAAATAAACAACCATACTCTCACCAAACATTTTTGTAAGTATGGGCAACTCGATCGCTACCACGAAAGAAATTACAGAGAGGTTTAGATCTACACCAACTACTGTGCACATTAGAACAGATATTATTCATGATTTGTTGTTAGAGTAAATATTTTTCCGTTTCTATCTTCGGATGATATTTCCTTACTTTTGTTTAAATAACTCTCAAGTGAAGTGCAGCGAGTTGATCAAGTAGCTTTATTTAAGGCATTAATATCAATTTGTCTAATGGCGGCGTTCACTTATAAATTACACATCTCCAGCAGCCATAAAATTTATCGAAATCCAGATGCACATTCCGGCTACAGGAGGGCCGTTATCATCGATGATTTGCTAATAGCGAATTATTTTGATAATTAATTAAGTATGCGCTATTTTATAAACACTATATATGACGGATGTTTTGTAGCCGAAATGCACATGATTTTCTAAACCATTTCGTACATAAATAAATTTGTTTCTCTCCGTCGCCGATGACGAACCGTGAATCCAACAGAGCTTCCGCCCGGTTTGTACGCACGTGCGTACACACACACATGAACATTAAAAAGGTGATTAAGCTGCATCAATATAAAGCACCACTACTACTAGGAAATAGTAGTTAATACAACATTATTTAATTGTTAGAATATAAAATGGAAAATAATATTTGTTCTGCACAAATCCTATAAAATTTTACCGAGAACGTAATAAATCTAAATAGTTGAAATTATCCAATTTCAATTTTTCATTATCTTTCCTAAGATACAAAATTAATATTTAAAATATAATTGATACGAGCAAATTAAAAATCAAGCCAAAAACAGTTTTCAATGTAACCCTATGTTTATTTGGGCTAACATGGGAAAAATTCCCATAACTAATGTGTTTTGTGGACATTAATTACATTTTATTTACTGAGAATTATTTGGCTGGATTACAGAAACGTTTTTTATAACACAGAATATATATATTGTATATATATAATCATTAGCGTGCAGGAAGTACGTAGGGACCTATAAGGTAGTCATGAACAGCACCACAACAGATAATTTATGGAAAATCGTCGTTGATGGCGTTGCTCGACTGTTTCATGCGGGTTTTCCGTGGCCCAAACATGGCAGTTATGGCTATTAATAACACTCTCTCGACTGAAGGACGCTTCATCTGCGTAGAGCACGATGCTAGGGAACCGGAGCTCTACTAGAGCGCTGGAAGAACCACTGACTAAACTCCTGCCGCCTGGAGTAGTCTGCTGGGCTCATTGCCTGCACTTTTTGCAGATGATAATGGTGTAGCTGCTGCTCACGCACGACCTTCCAAACGGCAATGTGAGATGCATTCATGGCATGCCCAACTAGGCGAGTGCTGGTTGACGGCGCGTCAGCAACCATATCCAAGACCGCTTCCTCAAATTGCAGAGTGTGGACAGTCCTCCGTCCACAATGATGCTTGTTGACATGCAATGAGCCGGTCTCTCTTAACTGCCGATTCATGGACACGAACGTAGTGTGGGGAGGTAGTTTTCGACTAAGAAAACGTTCGTTATACAGCCGCTGAGACTTCCTGCCATTTCTGCCTGCTGCACCATACACAAGGAGCACATATGCACATTCTTCCCATGTATACGCATCCATTGCTGAAGCCACTCATGCGCTGAAACAACTTTCTCGTGTTTGGGCCAGCTTGACGCAACTCGATATATATGGGTACTTTTGAATAACACCGACAAACTTCTAGGGCTTGTAGGTGGGTTTGTTTAACTGCCCTCATTGACTGCTCGATCGGTAGCCTCTTCGTCGGGCACGCACCATCACGTCTCTAGAGACGTGAAGGTGCGTCGAGTTGCGTCAAGCTGACCCAAACACGAGATAGTAGGTCAAAAATACCCCTTAAATGTAACTTTTCTAAAATTTCGGATTTTTTCCAGAGGTTGTACCCAATGACCTATCCTCATGCAAAATTTCAGCTCTGTAGTACTTCCAGAAGTACATTATATATATGTATGTATGTGTGTATGTATGTATATATGTATATATATATATATATATATATATATATATATATATATATATATATATATATATATATATATATATATATATATATATATTAGAGGTGGGACGAATCCAAAATTTTCTCGAATCCGAATCCTAAAAGGTTCTCGAATTTCACGAATCTCGAATCCTTCATATAAGAATAATAATAAGAAGAAAAGAAGAAAAAACTTTTACTTAAAATTAACAGTTTTTAATTAAAGCAAAATTTGAAATCTGCTTTTAATGAAAAATAAATTTAAGAATACAGTTTTTTAAAATGCACCTATATTTATTAAGAAGATACAAATGAAATTTTGTTAATGAAGTACATAATTAAAACTCTTGAATCTTGAGGTTCATTTTCTCAACATAATTTGACAAAAATATTTGAGTATCAGTTCAAATTTTTTACATTTTTCCAAAACCTTTTTAAATCAAAATAAGTGTAAAGGGGGGAGGATTATTTCAAGAGTTAACATAGATAAACACTAAACATGGAACACTAAATTCTCTCCAGAAAATTAAGAAAAATAAAAAACTTGTTTAATTGAAGAATTCATAAAAGTACTGAACACTGAACACTTTTAGGACAATCTAAAAGAGCAGAAATTTTCAATGATGATTTTTATTCAAGAAAACTAGCATTCGAACTCGCTCTGGGTCACCACGAGGTGATATTGGTGATCCGGGTACCACTGAAATGGCAAAAATCGCGTTCTTTTTTAATGAACGCTTCAATTGGACGTCAATAAAACTAATCTTTCCCAAGTTTTGAGTTAAAATGTTTAACGGTTTTTTAGGTTAGGATTCGAAAGATTCGAATGACGAAAAAAGTGCGATGCATACGAGTTGTCGGTGTTTGCATACTGCAAGCGCTTAAAAAATCACCATACACCAAGATCGAAACTCGTAAATAAACCGACGTGATCTCCAGGGCAACAGCACTTCAGCCACGTGGAGTGTATTACAAAATAAATTTCATTAGTTCTAGCGGAATATTTATAATTCTTTTCGAAATTAAGTCAACTAACAGCAATTTCCAAATTCTCTGAAAACTGGTGTCCAAGAATTCGTATTTCAAGTTTCGTGACTCAGATTGCCCTGCATGAGTTATGAGAATAATGATCATTAAGACAATACCCTATACATTAAATTTATGGAAAAATTAGAATATTTTGTGTTAAGATTACGGCATCATCATCCATGACTGTAGCACGAATTGAATAAAAAAAATCGCGAAATAGGTATGGCGCCATTATATTTAACAATTGAAAAGAGTTAAAATTTCTCGAAAAATTACGAAACACAGCATTAAAACACTTTTCACGTTTTACCGTCACTGCTATCAGAGTTGTTTCTCCGATTGTGATCCCTTAATTACAATTATCTATGATAAGTACCCTCAATCACAGTTCGTGATGCAATTAGTGGATTGGATACAGTAAAATCTTACATATTATCGGAAGAATATATTGGTGATAATGTTTTCATAATATGCATTATATTGAAATTTAGAGTAAGTTAACTTATGAGAATAAACTTGATGTTAATTCAGTTAAAGAAAAATGAAAAAATATATTTCCGTAACTAGAATTTTCTATAACTCGAATAATTTTTACATTCCCTTGAGATTTGAGTTAAATAAGTTCCATTGTATAGATACAAATATATAAAAATATATTTCCGTATTTTTAATTTTATATAACTCGAATAATTTTTACTTTCCCTTGAGATTCGAGTTATGGAAGTTCGTTATATTATAACCGCTTTGTTTCTGCCCGCGTCTCTGCGTGCCTCCGTCTGAAGCCTTGAGCGACTTCACCTTCCTACATGAACGCAAATAAACCGAGAACGGAAAGTTCGATTTCGACGAATCTTTCGCCTGAATACTCGGCGCAAACGCTTGCAAGTTTAAAGTGGGTGCTTGTCTCCCGGAAATGCATGGGTTCGATACCAGGATAGTTTTCGTTTTTGCATTTGATTAACACGTAATCGGCTAGAATACGATAGGAAGACCTTTATTCTTTAACATTTTATAATATCTTATGATCGACACTCTGATTCGAGATTTATACCATTTCACGCAGATAGTAATGAAGATTTGTATTCTTACCGCCGATTCTGTTGTTTAATTGGTGTTTGCTCATATTTTAAGTTTATATTCGGTTTCTCCGGTTTTTCGACATTTCAAAAAGGAGTTTGCTAGGGTAGTCGGCATTGTTCATCTCGGATTTTGTACATAATCCCACCGGTATAAAAAATTTCGAATCAACAGCTCTTCTGAAGGTGCCAATACATTAGGATCCTCCTATATATATATATATATATATATATATATATATATATATATATATATATATATATATTTTTTATCATACGTTATACAAGTAGTTGATGCTTGCATTCTGCAAGCATTTCATCTCACCTTGAAAACATTAATTTTTCAGACTTATATTTCATTATTAGATATATTTTTAATAGAAAAGTTTGCACCTCTGAACAAAGGACAACTAATAGCAACGCAACGACAAATAACACACTTTTTATAATCACCTTTATAATAGTTATATAACGGAAGCACCATCAAATTTCGCGCCGAAATTTGTAAAGCGAAAAACCGTCGTGGAGACGTGGTGCGAGTTGGGAGGGACGAAGGGGAGGGTAGAGAGGGAGAGCGCGCAGTTACGATCGGTAGAGACCTACCCAACACCGCATTTAGCGACCTTGGCATGTTAAAATCGCTAAATCGCCCTTATATGGTATGTAAGGTATAGATTACAAATTTTTTCGGGCAGAGGATAATATTTGCTACAATAAAGTTTGAAACACTTTGCACCTGCGATTAATAGTTTTTGAGACAAAAATTGTTGTGCCTGAAACCCTCTTCCACTACACAGTTCGTCTTGGCATTGAATAAGGGTTTTTAGAAGCCACAATTCGCCAGCTTCGACTTAAAGCTTCTTCTTCCAATTCATTCCATTCCACTCACACGCCTCTCCGCCTGCCATCTTAAGAGCCAAGGTCGGTTCAAACAACGATACGATGATACGATACCGGTTGGCGGGGGACTGCCTGGGTGCAGCACAGCGGCGTCAATTGAAGCCATTTGGACCGTTGGAAAACTTGGAACTGTTGGGACCAAGTTAAGACTTGGGTGGGAGGGAGTGGGACTAGGGAGTGCGCCCCTTCTCCTGTTCCACCGAGCCCGCGGTGACTGAACCTGTGACTGGCTGTGACTTCCATACCTGTTACTTCCCGCGCATACATGTAACCGGTCACAGTTCCCCGTTAGTCACTGTGACAAGATAGCAGTGACTGCAAATACTCCCCAACTCTATCCAGGGTGTGACCGTGGAACACTGTACAGTATATTAAATTTCTCTTAAAAACATCCTGTCTCTGAGTGGACTTATTTTATTTGAAAACTTTCCTCTCAAACATATTATTGGAGCCAGTCTTAAAGAGAAAACTTTACTTAAACTTGGATTCGAAACAAAATATTGAACTAATTGCTCACAAAATGCCTTTGTAATTTTCCACTGTATAGCACTTTTAGAAAAGATACATTTTGAAATGATTAAAATCACAACTGCCAATTAAAATATCCCCGTTGAAATGGGAATAATTTGTCCATCTTCAGAAAATTGAACGTGTATTTTGAACGCTTAATGGGGTGGAATTTCTGATTCATGAGATATGCGAAGCTCCACCGCACCAACACTCCACATAACCCGCAACACTGCCACGAGAATCTACTGTATCTCTTTCATCTTTTGTGTTTTCCTGTTCGTCTCTCTTTGCTCATACCTGCGTGACGAACCAAATGCTCCATTGCCCAATATTCCAACCAGAGACTGGCGCCATGAAAAAAGGATCGACAACGCAGTTAATTTGGAATTCAGATGGAGCATCGCACGATTCCGCCGCCCTCCAACTCTACCCTCACTTTAAACTCACAAAGTAATAGCAGAACGTTGTAAACCTGGTCCGCCTTGTTTGCCTATTTTGATTGGGAAGGTGTACGGAACCCGTTTACTCCGGACATAATTTAAAACAGTCGGATTTCCCTGAGCATCTCCAATCGAGCATGCGATTGAAACTCTCCCGGGTTCGAATGAAAGTAGCCTGCATCATAGATCATTATCACTTTAATGGGAAGCTGCGTCGTAATTCTTTCATTTCCCATAAAACGGCTGGATCCAAGTTGGTTAACATTAAAAATATTTAATATGTTATCGTTCACAAATATGAAGTTGATTTAAATGAGCTGCTTACCGACAGAAATGCGACATTACTGAGTTTTACCAAATCGACATTCGATTCAATCTAGTAATCTATCATAAAGTTACGCATTATTTATAGACATGCGTTATCCAAAATACTTTCTTATACGTTCTGGTTTTTCGGAACTTGTATCAATTTTTCCTCATCAAGTTCGTCCGATTGAATGAATATTCATTTGGATGAAGTTTGGCTCTCCGCGTAATTAGCGGAAGAGTATTGATGATGTCGTACGGCAATGGCGCACTTTTTACTAAATCCTAGAGGATAGTCCTTATTAAATACGTAAACGCATTAATGAATAAAATAGTACGATACATAAAATTACGAGCAGTTTATAATATATCTTAGTTACGCGAAACACAATAAAATAATGGCAGTGGAAAAGGCAAGCAAAAGATATTCGAGACATGCTAATTTTACGAGGCAAATATTTTATTACATGCAGTTCATTTTTTTATGAGAAGGACGCAAAGATGAAACAGGATTTTCTGTAAGCGCAGAATATAATTAATTCCCTTTGAAATTTGTCCTCATCGATGGTATGCTCCGCGTATAGCTATACGGAGACGAGTGCAAAGATTAATATTCATTTCTTCCCTCCTCAGTTAATGCGACCGTCGGTTAATATTTACGACCACTCAGTTTCCTATCCCTTTCTCTCTACCATTCACGCATCTCTGCTCAACTGAATTCGTCCCCATAGGCATCTTTACATTTCTCATTCGTCCATTCCATTGCGCATGCAGCTTATTGCTATAGGCGAAAGTGCTTAAAGATAATTTTTCCAGGTTATGTGTATTTTGATTGAAAAAAACTGTCCAAGATAAGTCAGCGATGAGATAACACTAGGATGGAGGCAGGAAGGAAACAGGAATCTCCGATAGTTTAAAAGAGGAGCAAAAGTTATGAAATGGCAAAGAGAAGGATTAGGATGAAGAATTGAACCGGGAACTTATAGTTAGAGCACATGGTTAAATGATCTTTGCTGCAGATGACTTGGCTAATAAGAAGTTCTGTTTAGCTTTTATCGCCAACTTCTAATTTTAATCAGAGATGTACTTGAACTTTTGATTCATTACCAATAATTACCTTAATTATGACAATAGAAAAATACCTCAAAACCTGGTACTTTGTCAAATATTTTCGCTTATGAAAGTAATGCCATAGGAGAGAAAAATAATAAATACTTCCTGTAGAGTTAATTTATGTACAATAAGTTTAGGTATATCTAATAATTTATTCAAAAGCTTTAATCGATGCATAGCATGCAGCAGCCAGATTTTCATTACACGCGTAGGATAATACTATATGATCCTATATCCGATAATGCCGTCAACTTGGTTTAGCAAATACCCATATTTAGGCGATAGCATCAATTTGCAATACGGCATAGTCCTATTCAGACATCTATCTTGCCTAAACCTTTCATTTCGCAAACAATAGCAGCTATTTGATTTGAAGGACTTATGTTTTAACCGGAGAACTACCCTAAGAAGAAGGAAATCTTCTATTAAGCCAAAGAATTGATCCATGGAATCTCTCATGCCAAATAATTAAAATAGTTTAGGTTGTTCATTTCATAAATCATGCATGGAAATTATTATATTTACTGACATTTATTTTTCTAACTGCAGTTTTTATTACTTAAAATCAAAGTAAGTCTCTTTTTGGAGGATAATATAAATTATAAGTACAGCTGGTCAGTTAAAATACCAAAAGCATAGATCATATAGGTTATGAGTTTAAGCGTAAGAGAACATAAAAATTCACACCATTTAATAAATTTCGGATATTTGGAGAAGGCACTTACCAATTTTAAGAGTGAGAAGTGTGTGTGTATTTTTGTCTAATCAACCTCTTGGATTATTATAGCCACAACTCCTTCCACACCGAACACAATCACAAGGGAGGAGGGAAACCCGGTGCTGATATTAGCCTACTCTTAACGAAGAGCACCAAGGGAGCCAACGGCTAAACGTCCCTTCCGAAAGACGGAACGCTGAATTTGCGCGGTCTCCTCAAACTACACAAACAGGGGACCGGGCAACCTCGGAAAATAATCCTACTTGCGCAGGATTCGTGCCCGCTGTCTTTTCGAGCAGCAGGCGAGTAGCAGCCAGCCTTCTAACCACCACACTACCGGCACCTCCCATGAGTGATAAGGATATATCGATATCGAGTTGATGAATTTTCAGAATATTGTCTTGGAATTAAAATTCATAGGATATCATCTAAAATCACTCTTATCGACATCTGTTGCCTCTTGCTATTGGTTTCGGGTTTGCAGTCCCCATTAATTCCTATGATATTTTGACACCAAACCGGAGCCATCCACTTACTTGTTCGTTTGCAAAAACATCACTCACATATGCACGCATGCAAACACATGCAACGCGTAAACAGTGATGCACAGTCAAACAAAAGGTAGTGAGAGGATAACGGCAACATCCCACAAAATAAGCTGAAGAGACCGACAGCTGTGGGAACTCCATATTTGGGGTAATGAGTGGAATTTGAAAAAAAAACAAATTGCTCCCTCAGAAATATGTGATAATATTATGCTTATCAAATTTTTATTAAATGCTAACAATATAAAAGAATTTCATCTGTGACTATGTAGTCTCGTAAAAATCGTGGCTATTAACATTCATGGAACATTTAAAAGTTCATCGTGATAATGAATCTGGTCTCAAAAATGTTAATAACTTTAATATTTCCATTCCATCCATTAAATAATTTGAGAGGGTGCTAAAGGAAATGAAATAGGATATAACGGAAGTTGATTATACCAGAATGGATATGCACAAAACATTTTATGTGTACATGTAAATGATGTGAATGAATTTTAAGTGAAAAATAGCGACATATAGCGGCGACCAAAATAGATAAAGGATTTGAAAATAATAGTGGCCAGCTAGAATGAAGACGCATGCAATGATGCTTAAAATCATACATTTGGATTTGTGGTATTATTTTTGTGTGATTAGTCATAGACGATGGCTTAATTAATCCCAGAATTATTTCACGTAAATTCGTCAATTTTGATTTGCATCATAAATTGAAGCACGCACGTGTCTTTGCAAATTTATACTAATCGCATTTTTAAATCCATTGAATTCGGCTTTATTTTTTCTTATAATGAAATATTATCCGCTGCCTAGAGAAGGGATGGAAGTAGACGTAAGTGTTAATGTTGCACTTAACCTTTAGCCTGACAAATTTCTGTTTCTCTCACTTTCTGTTTGCACATTATCCCATTTCTTCTTTCCAAGCCCAGACAGAATTATCCACAGCCTCCGACACACAAAGTATTGAAGTGACACGCCGCTGATTGCTTGCCAACTAAACGATCCTATATCTCTCTCTCTCTCCAACTCTTCGCGTTTTTTCTCTTTCGCCATCTCTCGTTTTTTTAAAAGAATTTCCTCCTATGTTAATCGTAATTATTATAAGCATTTTCAGCGTAAATATTATTCGAATTTATCTCATAACATTTTGCATTCACTGTATAATTTCTTACCTTCTAAATAAGTAGATTTGAATGATCGACACTTGAGAAAAACTAAGCAAAATGTTTTAGAGCAAGTTTGAGGCGCAGTTTTAAGCAGCTTTTTATTTAAAACACATGATGTATTGCCTCATGCCTTTAAGATAGAACACCAATGACTTTTTTATCTGTAAATAAATATGTATTTAATTTTAACCATAATGAATACCATAAATATATCAATGCCATTTAAACGGATATAAACAAAACGCGTCTACTAAAAGTTAAAAGAAGACTTATTCATAGAAATACGAAATTTTCTCCCAAATTTGGTCGTTGCTGAAATTGGGGAGCAATGAATGATTATTTGAAGCCATGTATAATGATAGAAAACAAACAAATTTAGGGAAATAATAATTTTTATTGATGAAAATAAAATCCATTATCAACCGGTTAGTTGAGTATTAAAGCGCAGCATAAATATCAAGGATGCTAACAAAATGCCAATATATAATGAATTCATAGTTAACTCTTTTTCAAAATCTACGGAGTTGATTTAAATGGTGTGACAATAAAATTTATATTAACCTTTAATCATTTAAATTTACAATAAAATATGGCCAAAGTAAAATCTTCAACAATGAAATATCTTTTGAGATGGCTGCATAAAACTGACGAGTGAAGAAGAGAATGTTAAATAGAAGCTTTTTGTCTGTAATATTAGTGAGATAATGAAATAGAGAATGGTTATGGAATTTTAAATCGTATGCAAATTGCACTGTGGAGTCATAAATATTAAATAATTTGGCATTGAAAGTTTATTAAGGCATGCACTGCAGTATTGCATCGACTTCTTTTTCTGTTCATCCTAAATCCCTTACATGTATACATTGTTTTACTCGTGTAATTTTTTCTAAAGCAATATTTTCAGTATCCTCGTGCTATAAATATATTAAATAACTAATTCATTGTCTTTCTCCATTATATTGGATAAACTGGATGTCCAATTTTGGGTAATATGTTTAATTTTTTAAACTTTCAACATTATATACCTATCTACTTATTATGTTAGTAAATAAATTTAAAAAATGGATAGGGCTTAATATTTTTAGAAAATGTAAGCGAGACTACTTATCTTCAATTATTACATATAATTTCTGTAATGATAAAAGCCACCGGAAAAATAATTTCTACAGGTGAACAGGTTATGTAAATCCTAAAATGGAAAATTGAATTTCCAATAAAAGTTAGTCAAAATCTCTAAAAGAATTTTATATTAATAATTAATGTTGAAAGTAATTCGGATGTTAAAAAATCATCTGCGATTCATTGTCAGTATGATGAATTTTCACCCTGCATTTTCTTTATAAGTTAATCACTTTCCTTAGCCCGTTTCAAAAAGCTCACCAGTTTTGCTTATAGCAATTAATATAGTAATAAGAATTTGGGAAAATATTTAATGTAACCAATAATCCGTTAATTGCCGAAGTTGATAAAGCTCTTATTTTTATAGAAGAATATGAACCCATGTATAACAATAGGTGAATATGCATCGCTTTTAGATAAATTGAAGAAATATTTGTATATTGCGATAACAGTTAATGTTTTGGACTTAGAATCTAAGCAAACATATGCATAATGTAAATAATTAATAAACGATTTATGCGATAAAGTGCACAACGGAACAATATTTAACATATATTTTGATAGAGTTAGTGCGTGTTAAATGTTTAGGCCGTGGGAAAAAATATTTCTTTTAGAGATCGATTCCGTGCGAGTGTGAAGAGAAAACGTATTAATTAAAACAAAAGAGGAAACGCTGACGTGTTTGAATAGATGTAGATACCGCCAATTGTTCGCGGGCAATTCGTATCGTGTAAAATTCGTCGCATGGAAAATACATCGCAAGGCAAATACGTCGCATGGCAAATTTGTCGCATGGAAAATTCGTCGCAAGGCAAATTCGTCGCATAGAAAATTCGTCGCAAATTCAGGAATCGTTGAGGAATAGGAAATAGGATGTCCTTTTCTTCATCAATCCTGCGATACACCATATTTAGTCTATTGGAAGGGTTTACGATGCCTCATAATTCCCGAATAAATCATAAAACTCCTGTGCAGATTATTCACAAGAATTATCCTAATAAAAATTTCGGAAAATAAGAATATATCATCAATTAAATTTTCCGAAATTTTTATTAGGATATTTGTTGTGAATAATCTGCATAGGAATTCTATAATTGTTTCGGAAATTATGAGGCATCGTCAACCCTTCCCATACACTAAATATGGTGCAACGCAGGATTAATGAAGAAAAGGATATCTTATTTCCTCAACGATTCCTGAATTTGCTACAAATTTACCTTGCGACGAATTTGTCACGCGACGAATTTGTCTTGCAACGAATTTCCCGCGACGAATTGCTGTTGAACCGTTTAGATAAGGTGGGATACAAACGGAAACACCTCTTCAGAGGATAGTCATTAAACTCCAAATAAAGGGAATTGACTGCGGATTAAGCGAAAGCGATTTTCTCCCAAAATAATAACGAAGAAGAAGGTGTCGCGACGATCGGTTTGGAGTAAATATCGAGGGGAACCTTTATAGAAGCGTAGAGAGCGTAAATTTCCGGAATGCCCCCTATAGCGATCAGAAATAATGGAAGGAGATTTTTTTCTCCCTCGAAGGGGATCTGACAAAAGCTGCCACATTTAAAGGACAAAAGGAAGCTCTTTGTTGGGAGACCCAACAAGGGAGTTTGGCAGCCTCAAAAGGATAAAGAGGTTTGCAAAAGATTAACGATAAAGATAAGAAAAGAAGGCGGAAGGCGTGAAGAGGTGGAAGAGGAATGGATCAACGCTCGGTAAGAGAGGAGACGGAGAAAGGGCGAGCACAAAGTAACGTCGAGGATAAGGTGCAGGAGAACACCACAGTAACAGGGATTTGTGTGTGTGTGTTCGTAAGACAACCAAATTTTTTTAAAATCTACGAATAAAACAGCGATTCCCATCCTAATCCTAATTACATCTTTAGCCATCTCGTGAATCTTTGCCCGAACTGTGACAGTACGGGGTGTTAAAATCCATGCTTAATTTATTTCGACAATGCTCAAGACGGTAGCTGTAGAAGATTCCTACTAACAATAAGATATAGACAGGGTGAAATTTCCAAAATCGGGAGAAACAGTATTCGACACAAAACAAACCTACGCGAAGTGTTTTCATATTACGGGAATTAAAGATTTGCTCTTGGTTTTTCAAATGCTGAAATGGGAATTCGTAAAACCCCGTCATATATTCAGATATAAACGGTGTGTGTTTCCAGTAAGTTAAAATATTCCAAGATATAAAGTCTACTGCTTTCACTTCAAATAACAGGGAAATCATCGACAGCCAATATGTATAACCCCATGGAAAACTCAGGTGGGGAACAATTGTCCCGCCTGAAACTTGGTGTCATAGAGCGCGGTTTCACGTATACGCGATTTATAATGTGTTGCCATAGTATCCTAGAACGCGATCTGGATTCGCGAGTTCGCGATTTTCGAAGACCGATTTCTTAGATTCTTAACAAAGAATTTTCGACGTGTAGCAATTTTATGCAATTTGTTCCCCATCATTGTTACAGAGTAAAATTTGTCTCTTTATTCCAGTACAAATTATAATAATGAATTTTATTTTAGGAAGTACACTACGTAAAATTTACGTAATTTATAGCCATTTCTTACTATATCAAACCAAGTCTTTTTATATTAAACCCAATTTTATCAAAGACAAATTGAATTAATTTAATATTAATATACTAATTTATTATAATACTTTGTCCTGTATTACTATATTATTCGGAGTTTTAATATCAAAAATTAGTCCGACGGTTTCATATCCTCCTATTCCCCACATACTTATGGTATCCTATAACTAAGGTGACCAGACGTCCCGGTTTTGGCGGGACAGTCCCGCTTTTGAGCAGCATGTCCCGCTGTCCCCCGAAAACTTTAGGGGACGCAAAATTGTCCCGCTTTTGGATATATTAATGATAAATGTTCCGATTATTCAAATGTTTTTACAACAAATGGAACATAAGATAAAGCAATTCACAACAACGAATTAAACACCATAAGACAATCAAAGATACATAAATAATAACAGCGAATGAAACAAAAATAATAATAATCATAAGAATATTAATCAGCCTCGTTCACAACAAAGCGGACGACGCAGATCACCAATCAGCAGTGATGCAACTTGCGCATTGGGATAATTCATCGGAGTTCTCCTTATTGAAACATGTCGTCAAGTTCGTATGTTATCGGTATCGTCCTAGATGGCGTCTCACCATCACTGTCTGATTCAGATTTAAAAGGAGTTTGGAATGCATCTAAGATACCGACGCTTGGTGGAACTATTCACTCATTTCAGAGATCAGCCACAAACAAATGTCAGAATTAATTTAGTTTATATTATGTCTTCCTGGAACTAATTCTTCTGTGGAACCAACCTGCTTTCTTACAAATAAATAAGTTGTGGTCTTTTGAAAAATCGCAACTTAAAGTCTAAACCCTAAAGGTCTTACTAATGACAAAAATAAATTTCAAGCAAACCCGTTTGGAATTCTATAATACATATTCCGAAATCCACTCCTGAGTTCCTGAGTGAAAAGTACGAAAATTAAAGGTAGCAGTGAATTGGGTAAATTATCATTTTACGTTGTAAACCTATATTAATTATACTGATGTATTAATATGTATCGTTTATTCTTTCTTTGGCTGTGCAATCAATAAGCCCCCCCTTTAAATTAAAAAATAATTAAGGAAGATTATAGGTTATATTACAGAGGTCTAAAAATATATATTAAAGGATGATATATAATAATTTATAATATAATATTTCGGTTGTATTTATAGTGGGCTAAGTGTTCCTTGAAGCGAGTGACCAGCTTTCTCCTAGTTTGGCCTATGTACTGTTTGGGGCAATGCGAGCATTGAATTTTGTAAATTCCTGACTTGTCTAAAATTTCTGTTTTGTCTTTTGTGTTGCCCAGAAAATTTTTCAAACTGTGTTGACTCTTGTAAGCTATTGTAAAATCCTTTTTCCTGAAAATTCTATCCAAACCCCTATTAAGTGAAGGAAAATAAGGCAATTTAATATATTTGTTTTCCTTTTTATTATCTTTAGGAACACTTAGCCCACTATAAATACAACCGATTTGAGAAATCCAGTGTCGCTAATCATATTTTCGAAACCGGCCACAGCATTCAATTAAAGGACTTACAACTCGTAATCTCATCTAATAGCTCTTTAAATTCCCTAGAAAACCTTCACATTTATAAGAATCGTGATACATTGATGAACAGTGACACTGACTTTAACAAGACACTTTACAGACTTATTGACCAGAGATAATACACATGCGACTCTGTTGTTTCGTTTTTCTTTTGTTCTCACTCCACCCGTGCTTTTTGTCTTTCTTTTGCCTTTCGTTCTTTCTCCACCCTTGGTCTCTCCACTCCGGCACAGTCGACTTTGGTCGCTGTCGAAGGAACGTCGCCTTTGAAGATGCCCACTTAGTGTGCGAAATGCATCGGGCTATTACTACTTGTTTTTTGGCTGGAGTTTTTAACTTTCATTTAGTTTACGCCAAAAAGTTTTTTGAGCCATCTTTGAATATATTAGAAGTGTTAAAACACGGGAAGAATAGTTCATTAGTTAATTTAAATGCATAATGCTAACATAATATTTTTTCTTTATTCTTATATTTTTAGACCCCTTAATATAGAAGAATTTTCCTTAAATAATTTTTAATTTAAAAGGGGGGTCCGACTGATTACACACGACCATTTTTTCCATTTTTAGTGAGTTCATGTAGAACTCCGTAAGACGGTGTGCAGAGTCTCAGTTTATCGGAATTAGCAGCTGAACTGTAGTCAGTCACCATAAATTGCCTACACTCTAGAGGCAAACAGATTTTGTCTCGCTTTGGCTGATCTGAAATCTGGTCACTTTACCTATAAAGCAGTTTCCTATTACACGTTGTTTTCCAGGAACTGAATAGGAGAGACCACTGTACATACCAATAGGCTGGGACCTATGGGGTTAAAATAACATTTCACTAATGTTTTTCCCAAGTAGCTTAATTAAAATTGGTCATTTGATTAAAAAAGTTGAATGTGCGAAAATTATTTTATAATTAAGTATATAATTATCCACCCTAACTAAAAATGGCATTTCCCTTCGGTTTCATTCCTATGCTGTTATTAAATAAAAGCTTAAAACGAAGCATTCTTGAACCGTGGCGGATCCAAGGGGCGAGGGCCGATCGCTCTAACCCCTTCCACTCTTGAATGACACTATGACCCTCCACTGGGTATTTTCTTAAATTCGTTCCGTGCAAAATTCCTTGTTTCTACACCGCAGATTAAGTCGGTATGGCAAGGGAAAGAAAGACTAATAGTGGAAGGGATTTTCAAAATATAGGGTCGTTTAGATCCGGCCTTAATCTTGATTTATGCTAGTGTTGCTAATTAAACTGCGAAACAAGAATAATGGAGTTCCCACTCGTAAACCTTTTAAAATGGTCTAGCCGTGATATGAGAGGTTAATTTTAGAGTCGCAACGATCCAGTCATGTAGATATGGCAAAACAACAATCTTTATAATTTTATACGAGCTTTTTAGTAAAAATTATCATTTTAGATTCTCTAATAATAATCTAGAAAAAATTATGTGGCACATTCAATTCCTATTCGTCGTTTTTCCAAGTGCATGTTAATATGAAATCAATCAACATTCGCGGCAAAATTTCATTTTTGGCTTCACCGAGAGCAGATCACTGCAAAGTTCAGAGTGCATTCTTTTCGCACAAGCAAAGCTATTTTCCTTCTTCATTGTTTCTTCTCCGTCGCGAACGAAGTGATGATCATTTGTTTCTCGTCCCGTGCAACCTGAACATCGCGTGCTTGTGCTTCTTCCTCCTGCTGCGCCGGGTCGCTTCCGTGGAATTCTCCCCGCGCCCTCCTTCCCATCCCGCGGCGGCCGGAACGAAGCTCCGTGCATCAGCGGCTGGTTTTAACCTGCCACCCTTTATCCGTTGCCCTCTTTTTCCTGCCTTCCCTCCAACGCGCCCCCTGCCACCTCTTCCTCCTCCGCCGCCGCGGAGACCGTTTCGAAAGTCCTTTTTGATTTACCGTCCCTGGACATTATCTCTTTCCGGATGACCCCGGCATGCACCGCGATGGTAAATCTTTGAAGCTTTCCGGAAGTGTCCGACAGGAGTCGACTGGAAAAGAGCGAATGCTGCAGGCACCGCGATGCCGCGCTCTGATACATCTAAATCGAATGTTTACGTAATTGGGTCCCCAAAGGAAGGGACGTCCTTTTCAGACCCTATTGTCGGTTCTTCTGATTCCGTTCTAGATGCATTGTCAAGTTTAGCGGCAAAATGATGCTTTCGAGTGAAGATTGATGAAGGAAACTGAGTGCGTCCATTCTTCTTTCCGTTGAGATTGAAGTGTCCACCACTATTTTTCGCAATATCTCTTCTCCACATATGCCACCGAAACAAAAATATTTAATTTGGCATTAAAAAAATATATTCCAGTTTTGTTAAAATACTTTTTGTGCATATATTACGAAATAATTATATTAACTTTTAGTAAGGTGGAATTGCTGAATTGCTAAAAATATTTATAAAACTATATTATGAATAAATACAACGGTTATTTTTCCACTTATATATTTCGATGATTAATATTAGCGGTTATTTATTTATGCTTCAAGTTTTTCAAATATGTGAATGTTATGTGAGTCATATACATTCATATACATATACGAAATAAATGTGTTCCTAACATCCATTTTGTTGTCAGAAACTTCGTTGCCAGAGGTAGCATAGGTTTAAAGGGCATGAATTCCAGTACTTTGTAATACATAATTTACAAGATATACATTACTTATACATATAATAATGAAAAAGCATTTTGGTAAAACAAATAGTAAGAATATTTACTGCGAATGGAACATTCCTACACCTGTGCTGTCACGTAGGCTTGGTTGGGAATCATTTTCCGACGCAATCCCAAACACTACATGTGTTCTTTCACAAACAGTGGCACAACAAGTGACTGGGCTCCTAAAGCCTGCTCAAAAAATTATATACACGGATTCCTGCGATGAAAGTGAAGCGAATTACCCAGAAGTTAAAAAAAGTCAAAATAAAAATAAGATAATGATGGAATTCGATATAAAGGACCTTTGTCGCCGAAGGATTCAATAACCGAGGTCACTATGTATACCTGTGTGTATAAAGTACAAACAAGCTTTTAATTGGAGTTAAAATGTAACTAGTAATTTTATTATTCTTTCTATTGATTATAGGAGAAAAGAATTGTAATACGTTTTACTAGCTGATATCTTATTCCACAAAGTGAGACTAAAACGTAACGGGAGTGAGAGGTATGTTTGGTGAAAGAAATAAAAATAAGAACCAGCAAGATACTCGAAGGAGAAAAAACAAAGTTTAGGAAGTAGGAACACGATTGTTGTTTTTGTGGTTGGACTTATTTAGCTGAAATGACTTTGATACTATCCAGAGATGGAAGAAAATTACTCTCCGTAAAAAAGAGAAAGAGATTTGAGATGTCAAGATTAAATTTTTCACATTCTATTTGGAAAAATAATCCACTGTATCCTAGCATGGAGGGCGAGGGTTTAGTTAATTATGTTTATTTTTTGCTCCAGCCAATTTCGTTAGCGTGAAAACAAAATCAATCTCACCGATTCCAAAAAATCCATTTCAAAACAACAACCGCGCATTGTATTTTGGGCACTAGTGTTGAGCCAAATGGAACTTCAGGGGGCGACGAAAGGAATAAGAATAAAATAAAATTCCGCAGAAAGGAAGAGTTTTTGGAGATGGAGGCGAGATGAGACTCCGGTTCACGGATTACAACGGGAAAATTAAACCCGTGCAGGTGCCATTCAGGCACAAGATTGCACGCGTTCATCAAGTGGATCAACGGAACAATGGCAAAGTGTGTTTTTTCATTGTTGCGTCAGAAAGGGTGCTAATATAGGCTGGCTCCTGGGGTTGCTGACCAAAAGATATGTGAATAGATTCCCAGGGACAGACAAGGGGAATACGAGAAAACGAGATTAATTAGCGAGTTTTTATATCCCGCTCCGATACCTTTTGTTCGAAACAATGGGTTTCATTTTGCAAGATGGATGTTTTGCCACACCTCGCGAATTTATATTGCTAACACACTTGAGAGGAGAATAACTTCTGCTGCAGGTAGGAGGGGCTTAGCTGAACGAAGAAGAATAATTCCGCGGATTTTCCTCTGCATTGTTATGAAAACACTGTTCTAAATATGGCAGTTTATTTTCCACGAGGAAAATAATAAATAAAATAGCGTAAATAAGGGATGCGTTTAAATTTACGGTAGAAAGGAATAGGGCAGAATGACACAATATATCGTCAGGTGAACAAAGAGGCGCGAGATTATAGCGTATCTAAAGTATACGCATGGATACATTTTATTTAATTTAGTATGTAGTTTTTTAATCAAGGAATACAAGTAAATGTTTTTATGTCTAATCGGACATTTCTTATTTTGATTTACTTTATTCTAGATAAGAAGAACTAATTAAACGCCAGCGAGGTATTCTTATCCGTGCAACTGAATATGAATATAGGTTTTCATATCCTGTTGTGAACATACTGTGATTATTCTTAATAGGCTAAATAAACTAAATATTTTGATAAAACATAACATCTAACGAATACTTAATTTAAATAAATCTTAATGGGAGACGCGAAAAAATATTTTGATAGCATGTATTTGACAAAAAGTTTTCACAAAAATTCAATGCATCATAATGATGGCGGTTAGTAATTCATAAGATGTACATCCACCGTAATGTCATGAAGCTTCTTATATAAGGATAGTCTTCATAAATAAAAACAAGTGTGTTTGTGTGTCTGTTTATAATTCGAGAACCGCCGTTCTGATAAGGACGAAATTTTAAGGGTTTGCTCATTGAGATTCTATTTATAAAATTGCCTGTTCGTTGAACCAGAAGTTTCCACGAGATCTATTCTAGAATCTCTTTCCGTCTCCATTAAATTGCAAAGAGAAATAGCGTGGGATGTTTTTAATCTGTAGTATAATATGGGTTAGACCAGTGTTTCCTTAACCTATGGTCCGCGGACCACTTGTTGTCCACGAAGGTTTTGTTGGTGGCCGCGGAGGTTTCCAAAATTTGTTTATTTTTAGGCCGCACCTTATATTTAGCTGGATTTTTTTGGGAAAAATTAAGAAAGTTGTACACTATCACAGGTATTGAATATTTTTATTAATGCCTTTTTTTACTTAAACATTTTCCCACTCCTTCCTTCACTGTAAGTAATGAGGTGGTCCGCAGGGGCTGAATGGATTGCTGAAGTGGCCTGCGAGTGTCAAAAGGTTAGAAAACACTGGGTTAGACTCAAGGTAGATGTGTGGAGTCTGAACTTATTTATTTTTGATCAACAAACAAAATTTACTACAATTTTCAGACAGTTTGATCTTTTGAATTAGCTCAAGAGATAGTTTTATACAAAAAATGTTTTATTTAAATTAAAAAACAAAGCATTTCTATATTATTGCAATATTTTGCATTATGGCCGTATTAAGTCCGTCATATTTGAGTCTTTATTTGTCTTAGAATATCTTCTAGCTGGATATTCGAAGAAAAATTTCCCCAAATGAAATTTGTGATTTAAGGAGTTATTATAATTAAACTTACAATTTCTCAATTTTTTATGCTCTGGTGATTTACTCTGTTTATTTAATCACGACATTAGCCTGATTTGAGCTATTTACTGATGTTGTAAATTATGGCTAAAAGCCATTTATCTAATTTCTTCCACATATTTGGTAGCTAGAGCATTTATCTACATAAGAATCCAAATGAACTTTTACTTCTCGAACGAATTAATTATTACGAAAACGAATTATTGGCAGAGTTCAGATAAAAATATACAATCTCCGATTGGCTGTTGCTCTGTTATTGAGGGAGTAAATTTTCGAAAAGTAACAGTCAAAGTAATATAGTTGTGCAATCAACCAATTTAACTTTTATGCGTTACACATCACTTTTAACGAAACATTTCATACTTAATGAAGGCTCTCAGACAGAATTTTTTTTTCAGCAGCTCTTACACAGCTTTAGGTGGCGAAAACACTCCCTCAATAAGTCTTCCGAAATTTCTTTTCTGCAGATAACTTCCAAACTATGGGAAGCACTAAAAATAATCCAATTCAATTTATTATTAAACTGGCAATTGGACGCGTTAGTAATATTGCCAGCAAGAATTCAATATCCCTAAACTGTGTTTGCCAATTCATATTTAAAAAATTCTTTTAACGTCGATGGAAAGATGAAAAGAATTTTTCAATTATAATTCACACTGGAGGCCAATATCTGGTGGAAATTCATGATAAGAGAAGGAATACGATTATGAAATATGCGCGTGAAAGAATATTTCGAAATTGCAAAGTCATTGAATTATTTTAGAAGCCTAAAAGTAATAGTTTTAATTTTACATATGAATTCAATTGAGATTATTTTTTAAAGTAACTTTTGAAAATTAAGTAATTTTTATTTTTATCCGGCTTTAAAAAATACATAGATGTAATTTTTTGTACTCCCTTTAGTGTTTCGGTCATATTTAATTTTATGTGTAGGAAATGGTTACTTTGTGAACTATATAACATTTTTTGTTTAAAATGGATTCCTTAATATGAGAAAATTGTGGTATTATGGGCATAGCAGACATTGAATGTGTATATTTCTAAAAGCTGGAGCAAAAATATGAAAAATATATACCCGAATTTAGCCAAACTTATCTACAATTTTTTTATGGGCGACTACAATATTTATTTATAATAATATAATGATTTTAGTAAACCTGTTCAAATAAATCTTCGAAATTTGAGTTGGAGTGAATCTTTACTCTCTTGTTTGTCTTTATTTTGCCGATATGTGGCAGCATTTTGAATTAAAGCATGAACTCATAAGTTTAAAACACATGAAACACAAATAGCTTCCAGATGCATAGAATACACTCAAATAAGATCAAAATCTATGAATGCTTATTAAATTTAGGAATTTAAATGTACTATAACATATTTGATGGTGACAGATGTTGAGGGATTTTGTATACCTAGTCCAAGATATTATGCACTCTTAAAGTTAGCTCTTATTCTTATTTGCACTTAAAGCGGTTGTGAAATCTAGTCTGCAAAGCAAGCGAAATTTTTTACTTACATTAAAAATAGATAAGTAGAAAACTTACTTCTCTTTTGCTAATTTTGATAACAATCACTATCCTCTGGTCCGATTTTTCAACAACGGGAACGCTATGGGCTTCATGCGTTCCCGCTCAATTCGGGCACTGTAAAAAGTTTTATCTTATTCCACTAAGTCGGCAAATATATATGAGTTATCACGATTATAATCGCTCCTACGCGAGGAATACGAGAGAGATCGATCGGATTGACGTCACATCCACTTTAACCCCGGTATCAACAAACATTATTTAGTAAAACGGCAATGATTTTGATTAGTAAAATGATGTTTTTTTCGATTTATTTTATTATTTTATTATATTTTAACAATAGAAACTCTTCCAGCTTATTTATTTAACAATTAGAGCGGCGATCCGGTCCAATTTAAGCACTGATTAGAACTAGTAGATTTTAAGGACTTGTAGAATAAATAATTTTAAATCTTTGATTTCTTAGTTAAATATAATAATAAAAGACCACGATTACTACTGATGAGGAGAGAGGTGCCGCCGAATTATGAGAAGATACTTAGGGGTGCTATGACTCTAAAAAGATTGAGAAACACTTCTCCAGTACGTGACAATTTGCCTCACTTTTTTTTAGGAAGATGTAATAATGTTAAAAATTCGATCTTTACTGTCGGCAATGTGAAGAAGTATATATGCGAGAATCATGGTAAATAGTTGGAGTGACAGGCAGATAATTGGGTGTGGTTTTTAAGTAGGTATAAATAAAGGAGTGAATGGGCTTGTGATGATAACCTTGATTTCGTCTTTTAACTACGCATAAGGGGAAAATCATCTGGGCCTGACTAAGATATTACTGAATTTGGGTTATCTATCATAGTTTTATCGCCTCTGCTCGAGGATGATGGCGAACATAATTTATTACTCGACCGTGTTAGAAGATATAATTAATTTCATTGATGTGCAGATGTTTTGTACTCTACCATAGCGATTCTCTGAGTACACTTTTGTTGGATCGATTTGAAATGAATTCGAGCATTAAAAAATCAAGAATTAATTATTAAAAAAATTATTTGAGCACTAAAACAGTCGATTCGTATAAGCTAGCGCGATTGTTTTTTGTTTTTTAAATTTTCATTAGAACATCCTGGTATACATCATCATGACCTCAGATGACCTTCGGCATCAATGGACCATGCTGACTTGTAGTTGTTTAAATCAAAGATTCCATATATTGGTCCTGGAACGCTTTTGCCTGTCTTTTCGTGGAATCTTAGCACAGCTGGGTCTTCCTCTTTACTGTGATGAAAATAAAGTTGAGTGCATATGGGTAAACATTTGCGAGCCACTACAAATAATCGTGGTATATTGTAAGAAAATATAGCACGTGAGAGCACGGAATGAGTTATTTCAAGCAATGGGTTGTGTACGTCAATTATGTGAGTTTTGGAACATTCTCTGCTCATTTGGAAAAATCGAAAACTCGTTAGTAGGTAGAAAAACTGGATAAATGCCATTTTTGCTAAAATTTTGATAATAGTGTTACGACTAGTATATTAAGGAATGGATCCTGATATTTCCAGCTGAAGTATGGCAACACACTGAGAAGTAGTCACGGTTTCCTATTTTTAGGATAAATGAAATATTTTTCTTAAGAAAAATAGTCGACTTTCATGTTAATTCGGATTATATACAAGTTCTTTTACACAAACATGTCGACTTCATCCAAATGGCAGTATATGAAGTTTTACTTTCTTGCTATTTTCATAAGTCCACCGCTTTTTAAAAAAGCAAATAAATATGGCTTAAAATGTTTGTACAATATGCCAAATTGAGAGAGGATACGATTTTATAGTGTGAGTCGTACTTAAATTATGGAGGACAACTCACTAAGAACGTTTCAAGAAGGCAATATTGAAAGAAATCGGCATTGCGAAGGCCATTGTTTTCGCATTCACAAGACGAACAGTGCAACATAACAAGAGTTAGAAAATTATCTTTAGCATTTTTAGGATGCGTTAAATTAATAAATTTCCACTTCCATGAAATGTTTTCTCACCGATCACTAATGCAGTGTAGTTGAAAACCATTCAGGCACCATGACGTCCACGAAACTTTCAGAATGGTCATTTAAACGAACACAAAAATAATAATAATTAAAGCGAATGATTATATTGATTGCTTATGCAAATCTTAGTGCCATGTAGTACGTAAATGAAATTTTGATGGCACGTCACAAATGGCATACGTAAATACTCAATGAAGATGTAAGGTAAAAAAGAAACAATTAGAAATTTATAACTGGAAGAAGAAAGATGAAAACTTTCCGGGAAACGTTCTTCATGAAAAAGAATTACGTATAAAGGAAAGAATATAAAAGACAGAGGTAATAGGAAAGGCCCGTTTGAAGGCGAAGTATTGTCTGTTTAAATTATGGTGGTAAAAGTGCTCTTAGGCGCGTCGATAACTTGTTGTTTGTGTATGACGGTCAAAGCAATGTTTTATCGTATGAGTCTGCACGCTGGACATCTAAATTCTACAGTTAAGTTCCTGGTCTGATAATAATAAGGAATATTACGAGGAATATAAAATATATATATAAATAAATATAATCGGAAAATAATAGAATCATAATAAAAAAAGAAAAATATATGAATTTATAATATTATTCGCCGTTTTAGAAAATTAGTTAGATAAGGGGTTCATTTAAAAATGAAATTTTAGTATATTGAAAATAATAATAAAATGAAGCAGTACATCACCTCTTATGACGACGCTAACGCGTACGATTTTCATCTGCTCGCTCTTGAAAACAACGTGCTTTATGCTTTTCCGTTAATGGATATATTATTGTTATCTGTGTCTCCAATTCGTCTTTTGAAAGGTTCACGAAACGAATAGCACTACTCCATGATTGAATGCAGAGTGACACGAATGCTCACACAGTCACGCTCTTCGTGGCTTTATGGAGGGATCGGCGGATATAGGGAGAGAAAGAGAGATAAAGGGAATGGAGAACCGAAATAAAACCGGCAAAGCAAAAAGCGAGGGGACAAAATCTGACGCTTTTTCTACGAATATCTTATTTTTCACGTAGGGGGAAAGAAGATATTTATAAGTCTAAATACCTAGTCTCTTGTTAAGGTTACTGCGGTAAAAGTACGTTTAAGATGTAAAAATACGTAGAGAAAATATTTAGGTTCGTTAGATAATGATGAAATTTAATTTTTTTTCTTTTAAGGATTTTTTTCATGGACATTGATTAAAGAGAGCAACTAATATTGCGAAGCGGCTGGACAGTCTTACATAAAAAAGCAAAATAATGAACTCGATGAACTTCTCGAAACTAAAAATTTATGACGAATGTCATCCGTTATTCTTAAATGCAGCCAGGGGTTTAAAAAATCCCATTTGATTAAAAATTCAGTTGTTTCTTCGTTAGGGAATGGATTTAAAACGGTGATTTGTTCTGTAAATATGATCGAACTACTTTTTAATCGATTATGAATTATTCATAAAATTAGTAGTTGCCCTAATTTAATTAATTCCTAATGGAATGCAAATCCAAACTTCAGTTTCAATATTCATTGAAAATTTTCTCCAGTCGGAAACAACGAGACCAATTTGGAGGAACAGGGAATTCTTTTCCCATATTCGGAAATTGGCAAAAATTAAATCACAATAAATAATTAAAAAGCCCATTTTACGATATATTTGGCGTAATAAGACTGCGAAAACATGTGTAAGGAATCGACATGAAAGGAAAATTGAAAATAATTTCAAGTCAAATACTATTCATTCAAACCTTGATCTATTGTTAGGATCAACTTTTCTGATATTTTAAAAATTCCTGAAGGTTTTAAAAGCAATACGCCGTAGTTTATAAAAATTGATCATCAGTAATATTCCTGTGATCTAATTGTTGCTTATTTAGATAGCAGTTATTTTTAATTGCTCTCCTTTTCTCAACTTGACATGGAATTGGAAATTTGATAAAACTAATAGTTGCAACAAGGGCCGATATTTTTCGTCGCTTGCTACAGAATTTTTATCGCCATGTTTTATCTGTATATTTGATTATGCACTGTCGTCATTCTATAATGGAATAAAAAAGCTTTTGAGCACTAGTAACTAAATTGTATTAAAATTCGTAGAAATCCCACTGCATAAAAATCAGGCGGTAAGTCATGAATTTTCAAATCATAGTTTTTATTTTAATTTAATGGGACTTGTATGAAGTTGAATGAGATTTTATTCTTTTTGAACTGTGTAATTTTAAAAATGGAATCCTATGTAGTTCCTCGTTCGGTTTCACAAACCAAAGTGTGTGTTCCTTTTTCCGAGGTAATCATAATAATTCGAGTTATGAAGACGATTGGATGTTTTCTTGTTTCGGTTACATATTGTACTTCCTACAACGCGGTTTCTCATGCATCGTTATTTTTTAAATTATCAAATGCCTTAATTCTCTGGTCCGCATTATCTCATGTACGGACACATTAATAATTTCCTTCCTAGATTTCCGTTCATATATTTAAGGATTGGGGAAAATGATGTACAATCTGAGAGCGGTCTACGTGATTGTGTCCACTGTGCGTGACATTGTAGCAATTTAATTCAAGAAGGAGGCTTGTCCTGGTAAAATTCATGAGTTATAGGTGGGATAAGTCTTCGGTGAGACCTCTTTTTCACTGCCCCAAAACGCAATTTCCATGTAATCCATTCCAACCACCCTCTATTTGGTACATTGAGAGATCTTACACGTTTTTACACCTGGTCTTATATGTCCTGCCCATCGTAAAAAACAGCTTTTTTATGATTTTTTTTAACTTCTATCTGTTGTTCCATTTCCTCTTCAACAGAGATAATGAACTCAAATATAATTCAAATTTGTATCATTTATCCAAGGTTCGTGCCTTTTTTACTCTTCGTCGATGATAACTGGATTTCCTTTTTGAGTAAAATCCTCATAAAATAAAAGTATTATTTTTAATTTAGAAAAATTTCATTCAAAACCTATAACAATTTCGGTCATATGAAGTATAAATCTGACATTTTTAGAGCATAAAGAAATGCCTTTAGAGGGATAAAAATTTTATTTTTACATATTCCTCCTACACATGATAGCTTAATTAATAATTTGTCGAGATACAAACCTTGCTTATAAAATCTGTAAAATATAAAAAATTGTAGGATTATAAATAGTGAGAAATTATTTGAAACTTTTTATAAATGGAAGAGATTAAGGACCACAAGGAGATAGAAAAGGTTCAGCGCAGGGCAGCTAGATTTGTAAAGAGGAATTACGATAGTAAACAAAGCGTAACATCATTAATAGAAAATCTGAAATGGACATCGTTAGAGGAACGTAGGCTGCAGGCTAGAATTAAACTACTGGAAAAATTTATGTCGGAGGGACTAGCGAATGAGGTAGTAGGACTTATCAGAAGCCCGACGTATTTCGGAAGGCAGGACAGTGAGGATAAGATTCGCGAGATTGACTGCAGAACGGAGCGATATAGAGGATCGTTTTTCCCTAGGACGATAAGAGACCATAATAGGAAAAAATAACGTAGGAAAACTATGGACCCTTGGTGCACTGCACCCCCTGCCATCCACCGAAAAGGTGACTTGCAGGGTATAATGTAGATGTAGATGTAGATGAGATCAGACAAAATAGCTTGACAGTTCAACTAAAGCTTAAAGGATGGTTCAATCTACGCACTCTCTGTAGGCCGAAAAATATAGATTGCTCGAACATTAAACATGTTGATGCAATTGCCCTTACTGATGCCCTCCCTTTGTTCGTGGTGAAATTAAGAGATCCACTAGGTCGAAACTCCACCGCTGCCGGTTAAAGTGGGCTTCCCATCTCTCGTGCGATATATACTTCATCCCCTCTTGATGAAATGAATGTCGGCCTCCGTTCCAAGCATCCCGCCCCTCTCAACACTTCATACCCTTTGTCCACTGCTTCCTCTGCTCTTTCCACTCAGACACACTTCACTGAAAACACTTATCCCCCCTATTGGAGGCCACTTCGTCCTGAAAACGGCACTGTACTAGCTCATCTCCTATCCGAACTAGATGCCTCCTTTAAGCTTAACCCCGACTACACTTATTCATCTATAGTTCAGAATCAACCATTTAATCCCTTTTATCTTTCTTTTTTCATCTACAACTTTCGGTCCATTCCTTCTTCATCTTTGGTAATTCAAATGGCGGTCGATGTCTAATCTCTCGCGACCTTCTATACTTCATAGGATTTGAGATTAAATTGATCTAATAACAATCGATGTTATTCTGTCGAAATCATTCGAAGGAAATTTTTTATTTTGTTCCTATTAATTCACTGTAAGAAATGGATGGTTCAAAAATAACAATTCGATTAATTATATTTTATATAATAGCATTAATGAAAATAATGAATATAACTTACATGATAGTTATATAAATCATAAAAATCTAAAACCGGCGCAACGCACATTGCACGATCCTTCCCATATCCGTGCGCTTATAGTCAAAACAATAATTTCACTGGTTATGTAAATGTTACGGAAAGCTTTGGAGATAGTTGTGTGTGAAACTCGATATACTATAATGTCACTGTCACTGTCCTTATAGTAATTTAAAGAGAAATATTTCTCATCAAGTTCTATAACTGGATGGACTTTTAACATATTGAGACCAATATCAAGTATACTTGAGATTGATATTTCCAGCTAAGACCTGCATTTGCACACATAAAGCCGAACCCACTATTATAATAATGGGTTCTGTTTTATGTTTCGACAATCTGGGCTGCCATTGAGGTATGCAGCTGCAAACGTGAATTATAGAAAATGTTAGCAATGTATGTCTAGGATAAAGAATTGTACCAGATATTTCGGTACTCATCATGTCATTTAAAATCAATAGGGCCCATAATTTGTAAATCGACAGAGATAATCTACTCACCAGTGCCGCGCAATATTGTTCATTTAAGTCAGGTTTAGAAATCATGTGATATCCTAAATATATAGGTGATTTCGTCAGATTTTGTTAAATAGTATGGCCTCTAGAGTCACTAAAAATTGAAAGACGATAGATTAAAGACAGGTAAATTTCAAAAACAGATTTTTTGAACTAACTAAAATATTCATCAAAATTACGATGTGAATTTTTAAAAGATAATATTATTTTCTATATAACGTGTATGAGAAAGCAGAAAGGCATTAATAAATATTTGTATGTGCCCTAAGTTTTGAAATTGCATAAGCTATTGACCAATTTTGCATTTGCGTCAAGTAGAAATAACTCCGATTTTTGAAATTAATGTCATCACCAGATTTTATTTAACTGAAAATAATATATGTAGCTAAATAAGATAACGATACGTAGATTAAATGTTTCACAAACCCTACCATACTTTTCAGTCTTTGTGACGTAATCTGCTGCATATTTGGTGATAATTGTCATGCGTGTGTCAACATCACCCAATGATGCTGTAAAACGCAAAACCGTTCGCTTAAATATATTTTTTGGTGGAAATTACGTCTCTTATGTCTGTTATGGAATTTTTCCACAATGAGGAGCCTCCCCAAATAGATTTTTTTTGTCATAACCGCTGCCAAAATTATTTATTTATTTATTTATGTATTTATTTATTTATTTATGTATTAATTTATTAATTTATCTATTTATTTATTTATGTAGTTATTTATTCAAGAAGAAAATACTCGGAAAGATACGCTGAAAAACTATTGACGGAAAAATAAAAGAATTTCCACTAAATGGTTCTTATAATCATTGAGGTTTCAATTTTGGGGTTCACTACTGATCAAAATTTAATATAGAGTTTTATGGCAGGCTAGAAACACATCGTGGAAATGAAGAGAAGAATATTAAGGATAAAATTCTCATCCGCTAAGAAATAAGATCTTTTCCGGAATGAATGCAGTTAATGTCAGTCGCGAAGGGATGGTGCAGAATCCAGTTTTAATTGTTTCCCAGCGGTGGCTCGTCTCTTCTCCATTACGCTCGGCGAGGCCGTAAGTATTTGCGTATCTGTCGAACGCATCGGTCTTGCGGCTATTTGCGGTTGGGCATGGAGGATATGGACACTGTCTGGAAGCCGTGAAATGTGAAAGGGAGGGACGTGGAATTAAGTTGGTTCAGAACGTACGTAACTTGAGGAGGCGCATCGGAACGGTGTAATTTGATTCTGTAAAATACGTTATAGTTTTATCAGTGACAAATGAAGAAACCTAGTAATAACCATAGAAACTAATAGAAAGGATGTACTCAGATACATCATTAAGAAAATCGGTCTACTGAAGATGGAATCTTTGATTCCTAAATACGTGTTTTGGCTTTTTTAAAAGGGAAGTACAGGGGTGTGGCTGATAGCTTGTGTGTTATGTGCGTGTGCGAGAAAAGGGACCCTTGTGTGGATTAGTTTCCCCTAAACCAGGAGAGTGTGCGACATAGTGTGAGTGTTTGGTTCCTGGCGTGGAGGAATTTCCTCTATACCGGCGTGTATGCGAGTATTTCCTTTCCATTATTTTTCATGGTTATTAGAAGGTTTCTCCATTTGTAGTTGTAACCATAAGGCTCTGATATTTTCTTTAATTTTATCAGTGTTTAAGTTTATTATATATATATATATAGATAATGAATATCAAGATATGAAGAGGACAGCGGAAAATAGGAGTATACGGAGAACCAGGTTTAACCATGAATAATCACGGACCTGTCTACGGACAGACTACCTATGATGATGATATAATGAAGGATAATGTAGTTAATCGCTGCTTCAGGTAAATGCAACCTTACCTTATAAACAAAAGCGAAAACGATAATTATAACTAACTAGAGACCCTGCCCCTACGCGTGTCAACCCAGCCCTCCGCTCGCTGTGCGCATCGCATTTATTCTCTTTAAACTGAAAATAAGCTTTCCATACTGCTCTTATCAAGGCGTTTTGGTAAGTTTTATTTCCGACGGTTCCTTTCAAAAATATAAATTTTAAAATATTTTAAAGGAACGCCATTTTGTTTTTTGATGGCGGATGAAAATTAAAATAGTTTTTCTGGGGTCTATTAGCTAGTAAAAACAAGATGTCGTTCCCCGCATAACTCTACAGAGTGGACAGACCGAAGGACAGTCACTTGGGAAATTATATGTAGGATATTACATATTATATTAATCCAATATCTCCTCGAAACTGAGGAACTTAAAAGAATTTTTGCACTCAACTCTTGGGGACATACATGCTATACTTTCATTTCCAGCGGGAGAAGTGCATGACATACCTGTTCCAAGCAGTTGACAGATTGTAATCGTACGCTCCATTTTCCTCCGCGAGAGGGGAGAAGAAAGAACTCTTTTATCTATTGCTTGACATCTGTGGATTATTATCCAATAAATGTTTTACTGTATCTGGAAAAACTTAAAGGACTAAAACATGCATTCTCTGCATCGCATTTTATTGGATTTAAAATCCGATCACGCCCAATAATGCCGGTGATATAGCCGCCGACTAATCCTTTAATTATTTACAAATCGGCGAATGTTGTAGCAGATGTTAAGCGGTAATGGACGAGTAGAAGCGTATAATTAATGGAAGCGCACTGAGAATCATGCCATGGAATTGGTGTGATTATGAAATTATGAAGTATGCATGGCGAAATAATTTGCTGGCTCGAATTTCTAAAATACTTCATGCTGCATGATAATTTAAAATTTTCGTGCATTTGTTGAATTCTGTAATTTTCATGAATTACTCGCATGCTAGAAGGAAAAAATCTCAATTATTATAGCCGTGCGTTAGGTCTCGTAACAAATAAATAATTGAAATGATAGACACTTAAGAGATTGCAAATTATGTGCTAATTACTTTTGGCTACACACTAATATTTTTGTTGATATTGCCGATATACTGAACAAAAACTTAAACCTCTGTAGCTTCTTTGCAGTTGAATTCGAATATAGCTTTATAATAATTAGGTAATATGTTACTTGCACGATAGTAAAAAAGCAGCCGATCAGTACCTAATTATAAAATATGATATTTTATATTTGCGATTGTATTATAAGAGTATTTGACTAAAATGCTCATATATAAAAGTGAAAATGAATACCAAATGAATTTATCATTTTTTCGACAACTAGAAGGGGAAGCTTGTGAGATTGTAAGATAAACTCTTATCTACGTGATTCCTACGTAAAAAACTAAAAGGTGCAGATCAGAGATGAAGAAAGAGGGTAAATTACCGAATTTGAGATAGCGGCGGTGAAATAAACCGCAAAACATGCAAATATCACCGATAAACGGAGCTGGCTGATTGACGGCGAAGCAGAGGTAGGCGTTTCCTCCCTTTTTGCTTCGCATACCCATGGAAAGAAAAGTGAATGATTTACCGACTTCCGTATCATTGATCGTATATACCGTTCACCCTTAAATCATTGGAGCTTTGGCACTTCTAAATGTTGCAAAAAACTGATAAAGAATCTGCCGCACCCTATGAACTGGTATCATCTACCGTAACGTTTTACTTATTTGCCTATTTTTCTCGGGTAATAATAACTGGTATAATTTATTTGAATTCTTTATTTAGTCTACTGCACGTCTGCTATTCACATTACTTCGTTATTTTTTAGGATTAGAATATTGGGTTAATGTCTCTCTTGAATACATAACGAATATAAGGTGCATTGCAGTCCAGCATTTTTGAAGAATGTATTTAACGATCGGTTTCAGCTGGTGATGATAAGAAATTAATTCAGTAGGATTTTAAATTGGATATAAATATTATAATGATAAAAATAGGTGGTCATTGCCACTTTGTGACATTTTACTGAGATAATATTTCATCATATTTAAAAAATAATGTACCTAAAGATAACAGGATAATTTTCATCAATATGTGGATATCTATAAATGAAAATATGCAATATAAACTTCACCTTCAAAGGATACCAGTAGAAGATTTTTAACGATAATAAAGCCATCATGCGTGCGAATCTGCGACTGTAGAAACAATTTATAAGCGTTACCAACATTACTAAAACAAACGCCCATGCCCATGGCAGGATTCGAACCCGATACCTTAGCATCCGATGGCGGATAAACAAATGAGGCCCTTATCAGGACTATTAGATGATGTAATATAAATTGTTGGCTTCGAAGACGCCGTTTATTTCGGGCACTAAAACTGGACTTGTGATATTAGCGAATTCAAAGATTTGCGTAAATCTATTTCCATGCCACCAGCATCAACTGCGGATGATTAAAACTATAAATACGGAACATAAGTAATTTTTTAATAAATATAATTCGATGAAACAAATAATTTTCTACTTAATAAAATACATAAAATCGTACGGACGACATAACGGTATAACTAAACTTTATATCACGCTACGCACTTAGAAGAATAAATATTTTGATTACATATTTTAATCGATTTGCATCTCCGCGTTTACACCTTGCAAAAGCAAATTCACTGATGATTATGAGACGTGAAAAGATTTTATGTAATCCTGCGCCCTTGCATCGGAGGCGATAATTTATGGCTGGAGGTGGAGGCCCCTGCGAGTCAGGCGTCGTTCAGCTCCAATGGGAGGGAAGGGGGAAGGATTCGAACGGTGCGTGGGTATGGAAAAGTAGCGGCTTGACGAGACTATTGAATGATTACAGAAAGCGGGCTGTTATTGCTCCGTAACCTATTCAACTATTACCACGTGGATTTTCTTCTGTTCGTCGAGTACATGTCCCATTTTTCCCTGCATTCTTGTCATTCGCCCCATCGTTTCGTTTCTCTCCCTTCTTGTCGATAGGATTAACATGGACGCTTTCCGGGTTGTGTCTGTTTCAACATATTTATAGGGTCCGGCTTTACAATCGCTCTCTCTCCCTCTCTACACCTCTCTCGCGGTTTTGCTTTGTGTCTGTTTGAAAAGTGGCAAACGCAGTTGTTTCGTCCAATCCTTCTCTTCCAGCATTTCCTCACGTAATGCGCCCCTAAAGATACGGAAACGTATTGCGGGATTTGAGGTCGAATTTTCCTCGAGTCCGCCTTTGATTGTTGGCGTGAGTCCACACTGGTCAGTCAGCTTGTCACCTCATTGTTATTGGCTCTACCAGCAGTCCTTGAAGATTAAGTTGAATGAATGATGATCATGCAGCGCATGCAAGGGGTTTAATCACGAATTTAAGGTGAGAATAGATTTTTGACCTAGTAATTTCGACGAACTAGAAGTTATTGGCTTGATTTTAAATGATAACTACGATAGCTAACAAATCACAGGTTGAATGTTTTCGAATACATAATTATCCAATTTATAGATGTGGATAAATCATCATTAGGAAGCACTCAAATCTTTAAATTAAAAAAATAAAATGTTTTATCGCGATCTACGGATATTAAATCATATTATTCGTTTTAAAAATATCCACCTATAAAACTTAGCCGGTATGTAACACAAGAAATTAGTTTCACAATAAGAGATTTAATAAAATCATGTCGTCATGGAAGAAAATTATTGCATAAAATCAGTAAGCAAAAATATAGTGGGCACAAATAAAAATTTCTTGTATTTCGTGTATGGAAACTTTTAATAATATGTATATGACTTCTTTCGTTATTTTGTGAGATTATCGTGAAAGTCGCTATAGTAAAAAGACGAAAGTGCAGTTCATATTGAAAAACGTTTCAATGAGTATCATTATATTTTATTTCAAACAATTTGAGATATTGTGCGAATGTTTATTTTCTATTAGGCATCATTTTAGAATTTATCTTACGATATAAAGTTAAAATTTAGTTGATGCATATTTCATATTTTCTATTTTTTTAATCTATACCGCTAACTGCGTTAATTATACGCAAAAAAGTTTTTAAAAGATGGTCGATTTTAAAGAAAAATAATTATTTAATTTCTCAGAGTTCCTTTTTCTTAGTTTAAATTTAAAAATTATACGCAGTGTAAAAGTGGCTAAAGTTAACCCATAGGTTTGAAAATTAGCAATTTTTAAATCTCCTTAAACTTGATATCTGCCGCAAAAATGCTCAGATTTACTTCTGAAAGAAAAATGGTTCTGACAAACGAAACATAGGTTGTTAAAGGTTTCATTATCTTTCAAGAGATAAAAAAATGAAAGCTGCTGAATAAGAGTACGTGATGTACTTATTATGAAGGGAATGATGGACGTGGTAGATTTGAAAGAGCTAGGTATAAGAATGAGGGAAGGAGACAGAGAGTAATTGTAGGAGGAGGGAGTTTAAGCTCAGAATTAATGGTCGAGGAGAGATTTTTGAAAAAAAGGATGAGGACGCACTTTCCTTCATATATAAGGAAGATTGAAGACAAAAAGGAGGAGGTAATTGGCGAAGATGAATAAGAAATTGTGACGCAGGGTTGAAATATATAAAAAGATCGCCGAAGACAGTATTTTTAAGGGGATAGTTTAGTGTTTGGTAGTGAAAAATTATTTGATGAAGTACGGGAAAATCAGTCATACCAAGGAAGAAGGAAATGAATGAGGGAAAAATCGGTAACTAATTCAATATTTAGGTGAAATTGAGAGATGCATATTTAACAAAGCATATTCATTGAAATAATATTCAGACGCCCGGTAATAGATGATTAAAAAAATATGACCTCAGTAGTTCATGCACATGTATGAAAACAAGATGAAAATGAAGACTTTATGCAACAGCTCGCAAGGATTGATGCAAAATGTTTATTCTATTCTATAAAAATTATCAAGTTCCTTTAAAGTTATTTCCAAAACGCTGTTGTGCATTTTATAAATTTACTCGCAAAAGTTCTCATACACGCGCTCCTCCCCACCTTGCTTACACGCATATCTCATGCGACTAATTCTGCCCTCTTATACTCCCACAGACTTTTCCCACTGCTCCTATTTTGTATGATCCCAACAATGTTGTACATCTTTTCCGCCGTCTCTTTATACTCTCACATTTAATTTATCTTGTCCCGACCATTCTAAATCTCTCAATCTCTATCTTTCTCAGCCCTCCAGTGTCATTTTATTGCAAATTTTAATTTCTAATTGCTTATTTTAATTTCTCGTCGTGAAAAAGAACAGTCGTACGCCACATACCACTCTTTATGCCGCCAAATATATTCATCAAAAAATCACCTTCGTAAAATATTGATACATAAACCCCTTAATTATTCGATTTCGTTTTATCAGTCGCAGCATTCTGGCATTTGTATTTGCCCTTCAGAATCACGGGAAAAGTTAAACTTCAAAAGGGTAAATAACATAAAAATAAATCCAAATAGCTCGCGAAGTCAGGAGAGGAAAAAAGGAATTCTTTTCATCATCACTCGTCCTATTTGCGAAAAGTCTCTGACGTCGGGGAAATTGCGGGGGCCTTTATAATTACCACACACACACACACACACAGTAAGGCGGAAGGTTGAAAGAGCGGAGAGGAGGAAAAGTTGCTCCAATGCGGGAATTGAGGTGTCTGGGGGAGGGGGGATTGGGGGGGAGATAGGGGGGATGATAGGTGGGAGCGGAAGGAACGTCGCATCATAGAGGAAGTCGGATAATAAGTAAGGCAGATACTGAAGAGGACAGGACGCGTGACGAAGGCGACCTCTGTGCCGAAATGAGAATGAATACTTTTGCACCCTGTTCACGCAGACAATCCTGCAGAATTCCTGATGCGTCCCATTTCTTTTTCTGGGAAACAGAAGGTTATTCCCGTCACGCTTATTTCGGTTAAAAAAGGTTTCAGTCTATTCTTATTTTAAAAAATTTTTGAATGTATCTTTGTAATTACCTTGTTTTAGTTAGTTTTCGGCTATCTTCGCCTTTACGTACATAATCAAGGAATGTGTCAGCGTACATGTACGTATATCTGCCTTGCTGTGCATTTAATAATTTTTTTGTTCTTGTCACCACTAACTTTTCAAGTAAAGTTTTTCTTAAATACACTATTATTAAAATTGTTTTAATACAACATTTACCGTAAATTTTGTTAAAGAAAGATAAAAGTAATGTATAATAGTAGGTTATTGAACACACATATTCCTTTGAATTGATTCAGCTGTTTAATCTAATATTTTACATTTTGTTTCAAAAGTTTTTATCCTTGATAAAAAATTAGATTTTCTTGATAATTAGTATTTAGTTTTGAGAGTTTCGAGTCTCATTGTTTCATACATTATCAGAATCTATACACGACAGTGTAAGTTTAAAGAAATGAATTTTATATAACGTTTATAGAATTCATACTCCTTACCAGTCAGCTACAATTAACTAATAATTCTAAGAAACAAGCAATTCTAGACTCTTAGCAAGAAGTCCAAACCAAAACTAGTTCAGGCTGGTTTCCCAGAGTGGACGTACCGAATTGATTACTTATATTGACAGGAAATGTTTCAATATTAGTTAGTCATTCCAAGGAATTCGCAAACCATAAATATCATTTGTAATTCCTAGATTATCGGTGATAAAGAAAAATTGGAAAACACATTAATAGACCATTATTAAGTTAAAAATACTAAGAGCAATATCAAAATATCTTTTTGAAATTATATTTTTCATGTATATTTTTAAAATAAACGAATTTAATAAATGTTACTGTTTATACGCTAATATGTATGGATCAACCTTCCATTGCTGAAGGGTAGTTGAGTGGAAAAGAAAATAACCCATTTGTTCACTCGTCTATGCTCAAGCTGAGTTCAATAATAATCATCTCCATGGCAACAGTCCGATAAAATGTAATTTAAAACGCAAAAACGTGTTTTAGTAGAAATTCAAGAAAATGCAATCTATGATCAAAATTTCGTGATAAGAATTAGAATCTACATGCTTTTCCCCTTAGAACAGTACAAAACAATTTTAAGATATTTAAAGTATTAAAGAAAACATCTCTGCACGATGGATTTGAGACTTCCTATGTAAAACAAATCGGAAAATACGTTCCTGGTATCGAACCCGGGACTTCAATCTTCGCCAAATAAATATAGCCCGGAGGTGGACTCTGGTTTCACGAGCCTCATACCAAGTTTCATGAAAATCGGTCCATTGATGCAGACGTTGTTAGTAGTGGACACACAGACAGGAACATTTCATAAGGCTGTTTCCTTTGGAAACCAACCTAAAAATTATAATAGCAATAATATCAATGGATTGAAAGTGGTCATGTTTTAGCTCTCCTCCGAGCTATTAGAGACCATGCACGCCACCGCAATTGGTGTGTAGCAGGAGGAGATTATCAACGAATTATTATGCTATTCTCCTTTTATAGTCTCCTATTGTCTTAAGAATATATTCGTCCTACAATCAATTTCTCTTATCTTGTCAGTGTGGTCGTGGCACGTAATTACGTCCGATAATTCATCTTTAAATTCTTCTTATCTAAATATTTGTGGGAGTCGATGCCTGAACATTTCACGCCGCTTCTCCAAAGAATCCAATCTTCATTCATTCACACATACATTAGGCTCGTGACACTTGCATACCATATCGACGTTTCACGAAACGCGCTCTCTTTCTTTCTATTTTCTCTAACTCATGGACATGGCCTATATCACACGAGTCTCATACACTACTTGCATACTCAATCAGCGGTTTAACGAGACAATAACAAACCTAACGTGTCTTTTCATCACATAGGTACCCTTAATATTCTAGGGTAAATCATTGCCTTTCAAGAGCTTCTCCTAATTTATCTCTTTCTATTATTTTCCTGTGTAATTCTAATTGCATTTATTATTTATAATTTAATAGCTCACAACTTTAAAGGCATCTTATATTAAATTTAATTCTCAGATTTTGGACGGTGAACACATGAGGCTATTCTATAACTCTTATTATCTTGCCTCTGGCCTCTTCTTTTCTCTCTCTCTCTCCCATGGCTTCGTGGAAATTTCCATCTTTTCCTTCAGCTCTCCCATAGCGGAATCTCTTTTTCCTGTTCTTCGCCTGCCGGATCCTCCACCGGAATTCAAAATGCCATTTCCCTCATCATCCATTCATTCAGCTTTTGATATCTTTCTCTCCGCCTTCGTTTAAAAATTTGATGCGGCTGAAAAGAGGGGGAGAATTATGGTGCTTGAGAGGGTGCCACGGAAGGGTTGGTGTCGTTTGCGTTTTCGTGCGTGATTTCACGTACCACGGCGTGGGGAAGCGTGTTTTCTTGGAAGTAGGGTAGGGAAGTAAAAAAAGGCAGGCGGAGTCGTAGAGGGAAGAATGGTTTCGACATGCTTTGAATGGGAGCTGAGGAAGGAACGCGTGAGGGTTTGGGTTTCCCTTTGAGTGGGCGCCTTTTCCGCTTCCCTCACCCTTGATGACGAGTGACGGTGGCATGTCATAATGACAGTATGTATACCCGAAGTGACTGCCAACTTTCAGAGGGAGTTGGGCAGACTATCTCCTAAGGCGTTTCAAGCGGTAGGGTGGATAAGATTCGCAAAAAGTCTCACTGGAGCGTAAATTATTCTTGCGATGGTGAAGGAACCGAGGAATAAGTTTGAAAGTCTCGTGAATTAAATTTCATACACTTTTTCTGTGACTAATTTAGAACTAACAATATCTTTTAAATTACATCAGGATAAAATTTATTAATCTGCATATGGAACTGAAACTAAGGGTAAAACTATCCTTTTGCAGTCACTCATTAAAATGAAGCAAAAATGTCGCTTTGCATTCGAAAACATCGAAGAAGAATAAGGCATTACGGAAAAGATTAGAAGAATTAGGCTTAAATTTGCAGGAATAGTTTAGCAAGTACATTTATAAATTAGGGCGTAAGATGAATTACGGAAATAATTATAAAATGTGAGCCGGAAATTGGAGTCTTTGATATCATCTGGCAAATAAGTGTCATCGTGTACTAGTCCTCAGATTGCTTTAAGGGCTATGTAATGCTAAATTCTGAGTAGCTGAGTACGGTTCGCAGAATTTCCACTTATTAAATTTATATAATTTCAATTATAAGTGTAGAATGAGTTTTACTGTTTAAAATCACTGGGTTCTCCTTACTTTCAAATGTATTTCCAGATGTGTTAAAATTTAACCGAATATATGCCGTTTGTTTAGTGAAATTTATGTAACTTCTCCAGAAAAATTAAGGACATTTTAATAATACACCGTCTAATAGTAAACCTCCGGGATGTCTAGAATTCATTCTCTTGATTCGCGCTCACGTGCATCACTCAGGAAACTATACATTACGCATGATTCATCACATACTAACACTTTTCTTCAGATAGCTATCTCAATTTTTCCAGAAAGACCTCTTAAGGCATTCATCACCTTGGCGTAGCGCTTGAGATATAGCCCACAGTAATGCCTGGCTCGAGAAGACAAATTGTCTCTCACTAATCAAGAACGATGAGTAATATCGTATAAAACGCAGGAGGAATAAGCGGAACTTAGTCGCGTCTCAAATGAAGGAAAATTCTGGTGATATGTCTAAGGGTGGCACTATTGTGTATTGCAGCGCGATGCGACAAAGGGAACATCGTTTTCATTTCTAAGGATTTTATCGTGAAAAGAGGCTGCCGCCTGTAGAATGGCATGACATGTCCCAGAGCATCCTTCAGTTTTTCAATGGAGAGAGCCATTTATTTTTTTTGTTAGGTTATCTATATGTTCTTAGACCATCGATATTTTTATACTTAGAAATAAACAGCGTGAATTCGTAGTGAAACATGAATGAAGACCCCTTTCAGCTGTATTATTTTCATCACTTTCGTAGGAATTACGAAGTAATCCGCATTAATCTTCATTGCTATTGTGATATCCATTTCTTTCTCATTCCGCCGGAAGTCTTTTCCGTTTCAAGACCGGCATATGTTTTGCTTCTTTGCGCGAGAACGAGCGCATGCAATCACACACACATCGCACTCGTGCGAACTTTGCTAAAATGAAGGTCCAAAGTCAACTACGCTGCGGCACCATGTCTAATCACTGGAAACTCTTTTGCGTCTCTCTCTCTCTCTCTCTCTCTCTATCTCTCCTCTCTCAATAGTCGAAAAGCGAACAAGAATTTTGTTCTTTAGAACCCTGCTAACCTATGGCCCAGATACTCCAAATCTCCTTAAATCTCTCTGATAATAAATCTGCATTATTTGTTCCGTTATTTTGAAGGTCTCTCAAAATACTCCTCCAAAACAGCATTATTCCCTTTTTATATAACTCCAGAGAGCTATTTTATTTCTCCAGGTTTTGGAGAAGGTTACTTCGATGATTGTCTTTATACATGGAGTTTATTAAAAAAAGGATTGAATCTGACGATTTACAAAATATTTTTAATGCTTATTACTTTAAAATCGAATAATTTTTATTAAATTTATTCGTAATATTTTATATAGCTCATTATTTGGAAGAAGATTTCCATTTTTTTATGTAAAGAACGATTTGCTTATTTTTTCGTAGCTGACATTTTAAATACTCTCTAGGCCTTATAGGCACTTGAAAACTCGGAATATTAACTCAATCGACGCTAAAACCATTGACTCAATGGCTGCCAATTCAAGGAGAAACTTCGAGTACCTTTTCGATTTACCGTTTAGTGGCATATGGAGTTGATTGGGGAGGTTGCGAATAGGGATTGGATAAGGAAAATAAGGGGTTAGGGAGAAGATAAAAGGGACGATAACAATGAGAAGAACAAGGAGAAACCTTGCTAATGGCTTTCAAGGAGATTGATGTGCTTAAGGCCCGCCTGTGAAAGGGATAGTGAGAGGCATAGGTCACTCGACAGTAGCGTCTTTTCTCCCTTGCCCGCATCCGAGTTCTTTACTGTCGCATTTCAACATACTGAAGGTTCTTATCACAATCTCTCCATTACCTTTTCACCTTCGTTAGGCATATAAGATGTTTGTATTTTATCATTACATGCAATTAACGTACATCGTTTATTATTGCATTTGATGATTGCCTTACTATTAAATGCATGTAAATACCATCCACTTTAGGATTTGTGAAAATAATTCTGTGTTCTGATTATAGACAACTTTCAAACAAATCTTGACTTATTTTAAATTTAAACTTTTCCTATTGGCTAGCTTCTTTAGTATTTCTTTCGATGAACATAATATCAGAAGCTGACAATGGGAATTTCTGAACATGTTAATGAAAATATTAGCGTAGCTTTTTTAACTGTAGGGGTTGAAAAGGATTGATACTGAAAATACATTTAACCATATCACGAAGTTGTAGCCTTATATGTAATTTAACCATCATTTCAATTGCTTCGAAGTAATAAAATTAATGAACTAAGAAGATATCATAATCTCATCCATGTACGCATGAGATGTCAGATTAAGATTATATCAGGCATATTTACAATACGTCTTTCATACTGGCAAATAATTTCCTGGAAGAATTTGCATTGTGACTATAGTGTCTACGCAGAAGTATCTGCCTGGCATCAAAGCTACGAGTGGAAAAATCATTCCTTCATGGGCTACTTATTGACTACATCTACATCTACATCTACATTATACCCTGCAAGTCACCTTTTCGGTGGATGGCAGGGGGTGCAGTGCACCAAGGGTCCATAGTTTTCCTACGTTATCTTTTCCTATTATGGTCTCTTATCGTCCTAGGGAAAAACGATCCTCTATATCGCTCCGTTCTGCAGTCAATCTCGCGAATCTTATCCTCACTGTCCTGCCTTCCGAAATACGTCGGGCTTCTGATAAGTCCTACTACCTCATTCGCTAGTCCCTCCGACATAAATTTTTCCAGTAGTTTAATTCTAGCCTGCAGCCTACGTTCCTCTAACGATGTCCATTTCAGATTTTCTATTAATGATGTTACGCTTTGTTTACTATCGTAATTCCTCTTTACAAATCTAGCTGCCCTGCGCTGAACCTTTTCTATCTCGTTAGTGAGTCCCTTTTCGTAAGGATCCCACACAGCTGAAGCATATTCGACCTGCGGTCGAACCAAGGATAAATAGCATAATTCTTTCACTTTTTCGGAGCTATTTCGAACTATTCTCCCTATAAAGGCCAGCTTTTTGTTAGCGGCACCTATCAATCGGCGAATGTGGGTGTCCCACGAGAGATCACGATTGATCGTGACTCCGAGGTATTTAATCGAGTCTGAAACTGGAATCTCTACTCCGTCCAACGAATAATTATTATTCAACGAGATACTCTTGGTTCTCCAGAAGTTGATGACGCAGCTTTTCTTTTGGTTTATCTCTAACTGCCATTCCTTACACCATGTTAAAGTCGATGTATGTCTAAAGGACCATTTGTAATCCGAAGGGTTAACTATTTCGTAAACCGACCTCCAAACAAGAATATTGTCCTTCTTTAAGGTAATTAATTAAATTTATCAGCCAGTAAAAATTAAAATATTTAATTTATTTCAACAATTCAATAGGCTCTGCATATCGGTACACCTTGAGTTCCTATGCTTTCGACTAAATAGGTTTTAATATGTTTGAGTTATTTTAGTTCATAATAATTTAAAAGCGGCGAGTCTGTATTTCTCGAAGACAAAATTTTGAGAATCATCGTACTATCCTAGCTATAATATTAGTTTACTTGCTTTCTTTGTGACCCTCGCATTCGTTATGAGGAGTTATTTTATCATGTTTCACAAAAACATCCACCTTTCTCTGTTTTTCTGTGTTTGAAATCAAAACACCCTACATAAATCACAACATGAGCGTTTGGATCCCTTCAGTAAGCATAGCAACAACAACTTATCATTATTAAAAGTTTAAAATTCCACACATTTTCAGAAACATTAAGATTAACTTCGAATTTTATTATTTATTTATAAAATAGTTTTGTATAACCATTAGATTTTACTGTTTGGAGCATTGTAACTGTTACACGTTACGACAGCAGTGCTTAATATAATAACCGTCTTAGAAATAAGTGAGAATGTTCCTTTTTTTCTCTCTGACAAAATGAAATAAAATAGCCCAAATGAAAACTAGTCATTATCTCTCGTTCGAATTGGCGAACAAGTCCGTTTCTCCAGTCGCGCAACAATGGAAAACGCTACAATGCTCGTTCTTCAGCTCGTGCTTGGGGGTGCGGTCGTTCCGATCGGGTGTTATCGAAAGCGAACTCAGCCGTTTGGTGTATTTTATTAGTTCCGGTCGCAGCTTTCATTCCACGAGGTTTAATTTCCGATTTAGCTTCTAGAACCGACTCTATTTTGAATTTTGTCCTTTTTTCCTCCCCTTCTCTCTATCCTCGAACCTTTCCTCTTCTTTCCCACTTTGCCTCTCTTTCTCTCTGTCAAGTTACTATGCTTCTTTCGCTCCTCGGCGATATATGCATTCCCCTTCAATGATCTCCATGCGGAACAAAACAAAGTGAGAGAGGGGGGAGGGGGGAGGGGAGAGAGAGAGAGAGAGAGAGAGAGAGAGAGAGAGAGAGAGAGAGAGAGAGAGAGAGATAGAGAGAGATAGAGAGAGAGAGAGATGAACATACTTTTTCTCTAGAATAAGGGTTGTTCCTTTTGCCTCCAAAAACCTATTTTTTTCTTACCCATCAGAGGCTAGAGTGAGAGTCGGGACGAGAGAGATAGAAAGAAAAAGAGACAGAGAGAGCGAGAAGAGCTGAAAAACTAGCCTCGCAGGGCAGTCCATGTCCGTCCTTTCCTAGTCGGGGTCTCCTTTTCCTCGATTGCCATGTATCCGTAGCCTCATCCATCTCCTTCTCGTGTTCCTCTTCTCTCTATCTCTCTCACTGCCTGGAAATCTCCCTTCGCAATTTCCTTCTCTTGGCACCGCCACCGCTCTCCGAACACTTTCTCCCGCCTCTCTATTATCTCTCTTTCCATCCGAACCCTCTCTCATCACTCTCCCTCTCTCTCTCTCCCTCATCCATTCCTCCTCCCTTTCAATCCTTTCCATACGTCGCATTGGCGCTCGCAACTAGACCGCCCGCTGTAACGGGGGGAGGGATGTTAGGGGGCGGCACTTTTTTTGGGGGGGAGGGGGGGGGAAGGCCATGAATCAACCGGAGGCATTTGCGGGATATACCGAAGCGGAACCGGGCGAATCACGAATTAAGGGGTCGGACAAAAGGCGTGCGAAGGTTTTGATTAGATATACCGGGAGAAAAACAAGAGTGAGTGAGTACTGGGGAGTTAATTTAGAGCACCGAGCGCGAACAGAACGGGACTTCAAGAGGGAAGAATTCTTCTTTGTTTTTCAGCAATGCTGTAGAGAAAAGAGGAGGTTCAATTTTTAACGCGCTTGATACTGGTGTAGGTTTTTGTCGCATGAATCGGCTGTCCATGATGGGAAATTACTCATTTCTCGCTCTTGGGAACATATTAATCTATTGGAAGGAAATTGGGATATAATTAGGTTTGTTAAGCCGCAAATATATTTTTTAGTTTGAACGTTGTTTTTGTTTTTCGGTTGCTAAAAATTGCGCTTGTGGCACAAAGATGTAGCTGTTCGATAACAACAAATCATACCATCAGTAGTGATTTTATTCATTATTATGTCCAAATAGGTTTATCATCTTCTTTCCGCTATCATAGTCCATCAAAGCAATAGAATTATTTTACTGATGTTGAAGTTCTATCTGTATTTAGCAATGATTTTTTTTACATTTCATAGTTTTTCACGTTATAGAAATTATTTACTTAGCCTATTTTGCATGATTTATTTCTTCGTTTCCTTTCTTATTCTCTTTTTCCTCTATAAAGATTTATTTCACCAGTGACTGGCGCTAATAACACAGTTTTTAAGACTCCAAAAACACTGCACTAATTCCTTCTTTATCTTGTTCTATTGGTTTTATATTATTTTATTTTTGCGTCTCTCTTAATGAATGCAATTATGACCTACGCAATTTTCCATTTTTCAGCTTCAAGAAAAATAATATCACACTATAGTGAGGCTATATATAATTTGAAATTAGAATTTGATACAAAAGTACGACATATTACTAAGAGTATTTTACATTGGTTTAGAAATGCACTATCTTGCGTGCAGAGTTAAAAATACGGTATGGAAATAAATACATAAAAATTCAAGGGAAAAGAAGAGAATCTGAACATAAGTATTGGAGTAAAGCCTTTAGAAGAAGTTTCAGACTATAAATACCTTGGAAGCATCATAACAAGACAAGCAAAATGTACGGATGAGATCAGGACTAGAATAGGAAACGCAAAAGCGGCTTTTAGAAGAAAGAAACACCTACTTACAGGGAATATAAGGGAAGATATCCGCAAGAAGTTCATAAAATTCTATATATGGAGTATGGCTTTGTACGGGGCAGAAACATGAACGCTAATGGAAAATGACATCAAATACTTGGAAAGCTTTGAAATGTGAACTCGGAGGAGAATGTTGAAGATAAAATGGACAGATAGGATGAAAAACGATGAAGTAGGAGAGTAGAAGAGAAGCGAATGATTATAAAGACTATTAGAAAGAGGAAGGCAAAGTGGGTTGGACATAACCTGAGGAGAGAGAGAGTATGATTCAAGACTTGCTAGAAGGAAAACTAGATGGAAAAAGGGAAAGAGGTAGGAAAAGGTTTCAGCTAATAGACGATTTGAAAGGGAAAGAGAGTTATCAAGATATGAAGAGGACAGCGGAAAATAGGAGTATAATCAGGTTTAACTATGAATAATCACTAACCTGTCTACGGACAGACTACCTATGATGATATCTTTAATAAATAGCACATACTATTACTTTGAGTTATGACACAATTTCTTATGTTTATCGCAAATTCTTGCAAAATTTTTATAAATTTTCTCAAGATAAATTAGAGGAAATTAAAAAAATTTAATGGAGTTTATTTTTTCTTTTTGAAATATGAGCAGGAGTTTTTGCTATTCTAAATAATTTTATCATAAAATGAACGAAGTTTTTATTATTATGTTACTTTCATTATTGGAAACCCTAGAGAATCGGGGATAGGTACCTATATCTTTCACAATTAGAGATTATGCCTATTTATCTCTCCGTTGTTATCCCAGTTTCCTAGAATTATGTCTCTCTAGCTATATCATCTCAATATTCAACCCTGAAACTTGAGAAAGGGAGTAGCTTGGAGTTCTATAGAGCTTTTCTTGGATAGTAAGAAGTTAAAATCATATTTGGTTGCTTACGACATTAACTTCAACTAAACTTGTACTGTAACAAATGCATGACATAACGTATATACTAAAATTATTTAAACAATGACTACCTACGGCTTATATTCGTTAATTCTCGTATATATTCTGAATTTTAGGCATAAATTTTTACTTATTACAATATTGAATTCAATGTAATATTTTATTTTAACATGGAAATCAGAGAAAGAATAATTTTTAAAAGTTATATTCACTTATTTTTCTAGCGTGTTATTTATTTACATTAAATAAACTTAGTCTTTAAGAGATGTGTTAAACTTAGCTGTATTTTAGTCATCAAGAGTATGAATTTGAACAAATTATTTTTCCAAGTGCTGCAATTATTTTTAGAAAAATTGTAAGTTGTTTTGAAAATTTTGTTGATTTGATGGTTTGATTTGGAGTGTAGGAATATCTGAAATCTTGGTGGTTGATGAGAGATTAAAATTTAGATTAAAAGATATAGTATTAAAATATATTTTATGATCCGTTAGTTTTTAATGGTTTTATGTATTGACGGAACTGAAATAAATATTCGACATATGCTTCTCGAAAGTTATTTTGATGGGTGAATTTTTTAAATATAAATGCACGGTTGTGCATCCATACCACCTCGTTTCAATGTGGTAATATTAACCGTTAAAAATATTCGTAAAACTGTCATCATATCAGAAATAACATCCAGAGATGCGGGAAACCTTCGTACTCTCTTTAATCTCACGTGGATTGGCTAGATGCTTGCAGCGATGTTCATCCCACTGACGCGAGTGACCGTCATGAATAATCATTTTGCCTTGGACATAAAGCTAATGCGATACGTGCCACGGAGAGAAAGATCTTAAATACTGTAGTGGTTGAGGGTGGGTGTGGGTAGAAAGGGCTGTCGTGGTCCGGTGGGCATGCATTGATCATATAATATCCACAGCTCCGCCCCATCATTCGGCGCGTTTCATCTTTGACCTCTTTCAATCACTCACCCCCACGTATAGTTTCACTCACTGTCCTAATGCTAAACCAGAAAGACGTAAGGCTCTCATTCTATCCTCGGGGATCACAGGCGTGATAACGTTCTCGCGACAGACGCTACGCATGCACCACATCCACGGATATACTTATTACGCGATCTAGCAATGTAGAAAGGAAAATGACCACTTTATCTTTCCCTGGAATTTACTGTATTGTTGGACACTGTTTTTTTCCGAGGAAGGATAATGTGGAAAGCTTGCCTTAACACATTATCACGGATCTGTCTGATGAAATACCTATAACAGTAAACAAACAAATAAGTTATATATAGGCATTCCAACTCGTTTGAATGCACCAAATGTTGTCATCTCGCATTGTTTCTAATTAAGAGATAAGAGCATCGTATTTCCTTAAAACAACTATTTTTTCTCGCCTAGACACGAATTAAGTAGGTGAAATTTTAGTGCATATGTAAACATCTTTGCTTTGAAGACAATATTTTAAATAATAAAAAATAGGCATAACATATTTTTCTACGTTGCTCGAATAACCTCCATCATATCCTACGGATATTTTCTAAAAATATCCTCTTAACCGTGATGTACGACCGGCATATTTTCCCTTTGAATACATCCTATATCGCCTCTCTGCTCCGCGAAATCTCCTGTCTCTGCGGTGATCACGAGCCGCGTCTTTCGGAGAATATCCCTGTGACACCCAAGAGATTCGTTCATCAAGATGAGTGACCGTTGCTATCAGTCATGTGTCACAGCGCTGGAAACGAAGTATTCTGTATCGCGAAAAAATAATTCTGACATTCACGCAAGTTCGATTTTTTTCTGAAAAACTACCGCTGCCTGTATTTCCCGTGCATTACCATACAATTGATTGATAAAGATGACCGAACGCCCGTCGATTTTGTCCAATGGTGGCCTATATTATTATATTCTCCTTGATTTCGCGAATTTATCGAGTTTTGTCATTCGAGCAATTTTTTCAGACTAAACAAGATTCATCGTAGAGTGCACCTAATACACATAAGGCTGCTTTGCAATAGCAACAAGTGCATTGAATTTTCACAGTTATTCCGTTAATTTTAGAAACGTGCGTTTTAACTGATTTACTTTAAGATTTGTGAGGTTAAATCAAAATAAACAAATAATTCATTATTTAGTATATTTTTACAAACTGAGACATTTTATTATGTTGAAATTGAACGTTTCCTATCGTATTTAAAGTATATAAGTATAATATAACTCGTAAAGAATGTGCACATGCGTTCATTAAAATCTGTAATTTTTTTCTACTGAAAAAATGGTACACGTATATTCATAGAGTAAAGATTGTAATCCGATTGCCTCATTCCCTAGAGACAAGATAGTAGCTGTGTTTCCGCTTTTGTAGTTACTCCTCGGCCAATGCCAACCGCAAGCCGAACTATGAATATAGGTTACGCAATGTATTAGTACATATACGCTTCTTACCATTGTCGTTGTATAATTCGTTGCAGTTAAAAGTGTGTTAATGCAAAATTTCAAAGACTTATTATGATCATTGTAGGCGTACAGATTCAAATATATGCATATTTTATAAAGTTATCTCTTTCGCTCATTTTATTATATTTTTCGAAATTTGGATACACTTTTACAAATGGTGTTAATCACAAGATCAGCATCGACGCTAGACCACAGAGTTATTGCACTAGTTTATAATTCCTTTATTTTTCTTTTTATGTACATTTTTAAGCGCAGGTAATACATATTTTTCCCTCGAAAATAATTTCCTGGTTGGTAGATATGTTACAACAACAGTCACAGAAAGGTTAGGAAAACCAGATGCGCATTTCAACTTCAATATTGCCTGAAAGAAGACTAGCTCGACAATTCCCTTTTGCATTGATAATTTTTATTGCGATTATTCCTCTCGCGCTTTCCTTCGATGGATTATAATGGCCCGCATTTACAGGCGTAAGTTATCTTATATCGTTTCTTTCGTAACGCATTTTTGTCACTGACAATTCTATGAGACGATTCCGAGGATTTTTTTCGCAAGCTTTTGATCCAGTAACCAACTCCTCTATTTTCTTCATCATCATGATCATTTGTCCGGAAAACATCAAGGTGGACGTGACTATTCTTTCCGACGTGGATGACAATCCTGTAATCCCCGATCCTCCCCTACCTATCCCTTCGTTACCAATTTGGTCCATCTCGCGTTTTTTCGCACGCCTCCCTCCAACTCTCTCTCTCTCCTTTAATGCCCTCCTTTCCTTTTGGGATGGCGGGATAATTTGGGTACGCGAGAGTAAACCGCGCGCCGTCATCAATCAACGTCACCTTGACTTATTTCCACGATCGGTCTTTCTACGCGTACATCCCAACGGTCCCACGCATTGGCACAATCTCCTCCTCTTTTCTTTATCATGCGCCGACCTAAGGTATTTCATGCGTACTTTATTCACTATTTTGCGGTCGTGCTTCTAACGGAATGCCTGTCACGCGGTCACGGACTCAGTATCTATTGTTTGTGTTACTCATTACAACGAAAGTGTAATCCATTGCAATGCATTAATTCAAACAACGCGAAAATATTATTCACTAGCAGTCCAAAAGGTAAATAACGTACCAAATATTTCATCAAAGCTTGTGCCAGCATGGTGCTCAAAACTATCTATTTATATATCTATGATAAATTTATAAAAATTATCCATTTACGGTTTGGTCGATTCGTATGAAATGAATGAGAAATTCTGGTAGTTTCTCCTTAAATAATAATTGAAAATTTCTATTTCATAACAGATTCACAAATGACTACTTTTTCGATACTTGCAAAATGATTGATTTTTAAGAGGCTAATATATTCTAGATTGTATATTATATAATGGATGCGTGGTTTAATTTTCTTTAAAGGAGACATAGAAATTGTTCTCGAGTGCACAACCGGGTCAAAGTTTGATCTAGGATCGACGTTTCGAAAGCTGACTCCGCCATCTTCTTCAGGAACACGTTTTTAGACATCTTGAAGAAGGTGGTGGAGTCAGCCATCGAAACGTCGATCCTAGATCAAACTTTGACCCGGTTGTGCACCCGAGAACAAATTCTACAGTCAATCCATCGGGAAAGCACCAGATCCTAATTTAAAGGAGATGTTTGTATCGTATTGAAGCTCTTTCCTATTTCTTAAAAATAAAAAAAAAACTATATTTTTGTTTGGCTTAGGAACCAGTTACATATAGATGGATGCAGGTATTAAAAATGTAAAAAATCAGCCTTGGTTCAATGAAAAACATCTTTGTAAATTGAATTCTCCTTGCTTTATGACGGATTAATAAAATCAATTTTATTTAAGGACGATAAGAAGGGGAGCTTATGTGTTCATTTTGTGAAAAAAATAAAAGCAGTTAAAGCCCGCGAGATTCTTTCATTGGGGATTTATCTCACTTATTAGCGACCATATAAAGATTATTCATTCATTTCATTGGCGTATATGTAAAACGGCCATATTAGTTTTTCTTGGTAAAGGTCACTTTGACATATATCTTGTTTTTAAGCTTATAATTTTTCATGAACTTCAGATATACATATTTCGCGTTCATATCTTTTATTAATTTTTTCCAAGGATCAAGCATATTTCCGGCGATTTCATCAATGATTTTTAAATTTATGCGCATCGAATAATTATACTGTCTGTGATTACACTTTTGTACACCTAAATGAATCATCTTTAACCACATGTGAACATCTTTTCCGGTAGAACTCCAGCTTTTATCATTCGATAACAAAGTGCAGATTTAAATGTAATTATGAATTCGAATAAGTTAGGAAGACCCGCTCAATTGCAATTATTCTTCTGGTAGTTGCCATTCGTGATTATTCATGAATTTTAAGAGGTTAATATTGCGTGTTTTAGAAGTTCTTGCCTCGAAATAACCTTGGAGCTTTTTGTAGTATCAGATAGTTGCTCGAATAGATTTAAGAAAATGAACCTTATAGGCATAATGATGGGTCTTGTGAGGTGAATATATTTTGCATCGGATATTGAGTAAGCGATGTTGGGTTTCCATACTTCACGCCCTTGGGCAAAATCGTGCTACAGCAAAGCATTATAGTTAATAAATACATTCCTAACTTCATTCTTTAGATCAGTGGTTCCCAGCGTCTTTGTAGGCGCTGCATCCTTCAAACTGTTTTTCCATTTTTCCATACGGCTGTTAAAACCTTCGGACGCATTAATATGGTGATACTACGCCATCATCAATTTATTAGACGACATATTATGTCCCTAGTTTCCTATAAAAACATCCAAAAGCGTTGATTTATTCACTTAACTAAGTTTTTAGCGGCACCTCTTAAATTAATTGCGGCGCCCCGGTGTGCCGCGGCACCCGCGTTGGGAACCACTTCTTTAGATAATTGCAATTCATCACGTATAATTTTCCATCACTGAAATCAGAGGAGGTTGAAAAGTTTATTTCACAATAATAAAAACGAATATTAGAAGCCAAAATGTTCTTGCAGATAGTGGTTCGATGTAACACGTTTATCTATTTGACAAACCAACAAAGTAGTGCAAGAGCATTGTCAGTATTTCGTAAATACTAATATTCAAAGTTTTTGTACATCAGTTATTATTGTTTATTATCAAATAACTATTGCTATTGCCTGTCAATAATGAAAGGTATGCATTAATTACATATTAAATTAAAATTATTTATGCCAAGTATAAAATAAGTATAAAATTCACATAATTGAATGTTTCAGAAAGTGAAAATAGTTTTCGGTATGTAAGGAAAAAGCTAAGTACAGCTGACCATGGGAGAAAAAGGGCGATGGTTGGTAAATTCCAACACGTTTAAGCGCCTGTCCTTGAGCATTATTGATTGTCATTGCAAATGCGGTTTTGATCGGAAATAGTCTTCTACACAGTTTGAAAGGAATTGTACGATCTGATGGGCATAATTGAATTCTCGGTATGAGAACAGTCTTTCCAGTGCCGATAACTTCCGCTGCTATACAGTGTTCGTGCAAGCATTTTACGATCATTCGTGTTCCTTTAACCAATCCTTTACTGGAGTTTAAATTTCTGGTCAACATCACAATAGTGTTTAGTTTCAGATGTAGTCTATGCGGTGGCAAACGGGATGGCGATAAACTGTTAAAAAACTCGATAGTATAAAGCTGTTAGTCCAGGAAGGATCTGTATAAAGTCGCCACAGAAAACAATGCGGGCTGTATACATATCAGAGATTAACTTAAAATGTTAAATCACTTAGATGACGAAAGGTTTTAACGAAACAATAAGCCATATTATTGAGTTGAAAATTAATTTTTTGTCCGATTTGACACGTGTCCGAAAAGTGATGGAAGGCAAATGAAATTTAGTTTTTTTTTTAAGCCATAGATTTTTCAAGCCCCGAATTCCTATAATGATTTTAAGTAGTTATGCACGAAGTGAACGCATATAGGGGAGGTTGATTCCGTCTGTCCGTCCGTCCGCATGTTAAAAACTCGGAAACCGCAGGACGTATTTAGATGAAATTTGGTATTGGGGAGTTTTAGTAACATTGGTCGACCAATTCCAATTTTGTTGAAATCGGAAAACAATTAAGACCACTTTACATGAAGACCTACATGTAGTTTACAATGCTCTTCTGTTTAAAATCGGGAACCGCAGGACGTATTTTGATGAAATTTGGTATTAAGAAATTTTACTAAAATTTGTCGATCTATTCCAATTTTGGTTAAAATCGGACAATGATAACAAAAACTTTACATAAGTACTTGCATGTATTTTACAACATACCTCGCTAGCTTCTCGTTAAATACTCATCTAAGAGAAAAATATTGAGAACATTGTGAAATTCCAAAGAACGCATTTGGAAACTCTGTGTACTCCGACATGGAGTACACCTTTCCATTCTTGTTTTTAAATGTAAATGATTAATGTGCAACACTGAGGTACCACTAGGTATCTCCTTTCTCTTCATAATTCATTCAAAATAGTAAATGTTTAAAAATTGTAAAAGACAAAATTCTTACTTGTTTCTTATGCTTTACTCTTTAAACCATCCTCTCAATATTACTGCGTTTTGATATATCCTCTTATTTTTATATCTCGTTCAATTTTACTGGGAACCTCATTACGTCATGTTTTCTATTACGAATGTTCCATTGAAGAGCTTTTTCGTATGTGAAAGCCCCGTTTTCGATAAATCCCGATATTTTAAGCCCGAATGATAGATTAAAATACATTTTCCTCGGAGCGTAAGCTTAAGCTACGGTTGAGAGCTCATGGCGAATTAAATCATGACAAAATTTGCATCTGTATTACTCGTAAAAGCTGCGCTGGCTTTCAACATGATTCTACAATTTTCACTGGCTTATTTTAAACGGTTCTAAAAAAAGGCGTTTCTGAGAAAACGTTTAATAAAGAAAGATTGAGTTTATCTTCATGCAACAACCTGAGTAAATTATTTCATAAATAAGCCGAATTTGTATATTTAATTTATGCAGCAAATGAATATACATAAATTTATGATTTTTGCCTCATTCGCTAGAATTTTTTATGAAACGTAAATTTAAAAATCAATGTCAAACATCAGTTTTGCAATGAAATGCTATCCAATAATGAGCATATCGTATGGAAGCACAGCACCAGGAAGTGCCCGCCAAGATAGTATAGGAAAATAGTGCTTGTCATATTTGCTCCAAATTAGTTTTCGCTTTGAACCCTGCCACTCTGAACCTGCTTTCCCAGCGATTGAAAGAATATTAAAGAGCGAACCCAAGGAAGTCCAATATATGTATGTACATCTTCATGTGTAATACACAGTGCACTAATTTTTGTCCCATCTCATCCCCAAAAACGAGCAACTTAAAATCAATAAAATATTTGTAAATCAGGATATTTTTTGATTGATTGATGAATGGATTTTCCAATCCCTCAATTTTGAGCGTAATATTTGGAATTTAATAGTCTGTTGTTTAATTTGACATTTAACACAATCATATAACTCCATTATTACATATATAGGATATACTAAATTATACAATAGATAGCGCTACACGGAAAACATACACTTTGTATATATTATACATGACAAACAGACTAGTGGAGGTTGGCCAACAATATGGAATAATGATAAATGCTGGAAAAAACGAAAGTCATGGTGGTTTCAAAGGAAAATAAAGAATTTACTGTAATGGTAAATGGCCAAAAATTGAAACAAGTAAGTAGTTTAAAATATCTTTGCAGTATCTTACCGCAGGATGGATGTAGTACACAGGACATCAGAAGTAGGATTGCAATGGCAAAAGCAGCATTTAACGAGAAGAAGGAGCATCTCACAAACAAGAAAATAAATCTAGAAACAAGGAAGAACTTAGCAAAATTCTACATATGAAGCATAGCTATTTATTGTGTAGAGACGTGGACGGTAAGGAGAAAGGAGGAAAAATATTTAAAAAGTTTGAGATGTGCATATGGAGGAGAATGATGAAAGTGAATTTGACAGAGAGGAAGAGAAACTAGAAAGTATTAGAAATGTTCGGAGAAGGGATGCTAATAAAAACAATTACGAAAAGAAAACCAAATTGATTGGGGACATATTGAGAATATTATTGATATTGATATTGCTTACAAAGGATGAACTTAGAAGTCAACATTAGTGGAACAAGAGGAAGAGGTAGAAAATAATAGAAATATTAGAGAATTTAAAGCAGGAATATACTTATAGAGGTATAAAAGGTGCTTCCGAGGAGAGAGAGAAATTGAGGTAGCGAATCAGCTAAAACCTGTCTTCGGACTGCAGCATGATGTTGATAATGATATTATTATACAGTAAGTGCAACGTGAATCTTAAGCCTTAAAAAAATTTCTAGTAAGAAAATGTCTCATAAGTGTCTTTATGTCTGTGTCGATGGCACAGAAATAATCCCTATTAGAGAAGGATAATGACTGAATATTCACAGCTTATGGAAAGATAGATTTGTAGATTGTGTCCATTCTCATTTTCATTAAAACGTTAAACTATGTGGTAACAGAGTAACGAGAGTTTCCACGGATAAAAATTTGCCGAAGAAAAACGATTAACGGTTTAGATTATAATTTCTTTTCATGAGTTTATTTTAATTTCGAAAATTTTAAATGCAGTCCTCGCGTTTCATATTATCAGAAGAAAGCAATCAATCTATAAATAAAGTAGGATGGACTTTTTGATTTAATCGTAAAAGGAAAAAACATTAAAGTTTCCGCAGGTTTCTTAGGGTTATTACATACTGTTTTACTCATACTTTCACAATAGATATTTTCATGTGTTTGTTGACGAAATCAATCATAGGAGACGTCACTTCCCTTATGTTTGCAACATAAAAGTATATATTTTCTATATCAGCATGATTCACGGGAAAAATCGCCTTTTCCAACCGGATTGCAATGCAATGCGTCATTCTGATTTTTATGTGCCTGCACTAAGCCTTATCAAGGGCAAATGATTCTTTCCACTAAAACTCAGGTTTTGAATCTCTTTCTCTGGGTAGAAATTATTTTCCAATAATTTCGATAGAAGTGCCAGGGATTCTTAATTTACACCACAGTTTGAAAATCACTAGTAATCTATTGGTATATAAATAATGTAGAAGTTACTAGCGACTCATAAAAATTTACAGCCAAGTTAAAATTTTAATAACAGCAATATGTACGTAGCGTAATAATATATTTATAGGAAATAATTTGAGAATCTTCCAAATAATAGAATCACTTATTAAACGGCAGGAATATAGTTACAATTTATGAATCGTTTTATTACGATCTCTGTTTCGAAGAGGCCTACATACCGAGTAATTCTAAATATAAATTACTAGAATTTGCTCGTATTACTCATAACAAGTGTAAAAAATCACCGAAACTTTCAATTACATCTTTGTAAATTCTTATTCTTGTGGACTCGGTTGCAAGGAATTTTCCCTTTCCAAAACTTAAATATATTTAGTAGAAGGATACGCAGGCTAGTAGAGCTTATGCCGAAAGGGAAGATTAGGTTAGTAATCTTGTCGAAATATACACAGAAAAATTGGAAAATGATTGTTTTTCGTTATGAAAATGTAAAAATCATGATGGCAAAAGAAAAGAAAATTTTAACGTGCGGCAACGTTAGCTACACTAACTGTACTTAGGGGAACGATCGATCAAGCGTCTTTAACTTCTTTTGCGGTCTTTGTATAATGAAAATATTAATTTTAGAGGAGAATGGGTGTTAGAAGATTCGATTATCATTCAACATAGCGATTGAGAAATTCCACGAAAAACTATATTCGCTCTTTTACAATTATTGTATCATTCGTAATGTCAACGAAATTGCCTAATCGGAATTCTAACATTAACAACAACTCCAAAATTACCGTACAGACTTATTCACCCTTGCATAACTCGTAGGAGTGCGATAATGAAAAGTGAGGAATATTCTCTGATCGTTTTCTGCGTAAAACCCCCTTTTCTTCCAGCGCTTTTGGCTCGAAAGCGAATTTTAAAGAGTCCACCTGCACTTTTATTTTCCAGTCATGGACCCAGTCCCAGTAAAGTTGGATTAGCATCCGTGCAACTGTCTTGTTACGGGTCACCATGTGGTGCACAGCGGTTTATTGAAGAGCAGTCTACACCGCGTCGCATCCTCACGCGCCCTTGCGCTTAATGTCCTACTGGATTGGTTCTAAATCTATTTTATTGCATGTATGGAGGAGGGAAAAAGTTGAACAAAACAACGGTCTCGTGAGGGTGCTTTGGCCGTTTGTCTGGGCGAAAATGCTGTTCAATTAGGACAACGCTGCTGCTTGGTGTCACTTGAGAGGAAACGCTCACATGGATTCCGTTTATTTTGGAGATTAATATTCAAAGGTTTTTAGCATATATTTTCTTTGGCAAGAGAATTATTTTTTAAAGAATTTTCACACCTTGTCCTTACCTTCTTCTACTTCTTGAGCAAATACCTTACCAGAACGGATTTCTTGTTGCAAACTGTAAAAAACTTTAGAAACCATTCATTCGACGTTCGAATTAGTCTAGAAATTTGTTTTGTCGAAAGTGAGGTTGCATTATTTTTGTTTTATTTTAGTTAATAACGTGAGTAGCTGTAAATATTTCTTGATCCATCTTACATTCTGATAAAATATTTTATGTCATTTACCCTCCTTTCGTCGCAACACCAACGTGGATGGTCGCAATGTACAGATAAAACGGATTTTTAATTTGGTTATTTTTCAACCAATTTTTATTCACTTATCTTTAATGAAATTTTTTAATTTCTCAATGCCTTAGTTGGATACAAATTAAGGAGTAAACGCTTATAATGACTGCTCAGATCAATTTGACGCTCACCTTTCTTTAAGTTGGTATGGAGTAGAGAGAGAGAGACAGGAAGATAATAGCATGCCGAAGTTGCAAACTTCTCCTCTTCTATTAGAAAGTTTTGACGACATGTATCTAATAAATACAATTCGGAAAACAGAGGAATAACACAAATTATCCTCGGTATTTATGATTTGTGCGAAATTAGCACTGAAAACATATTTGAGATTTCGGTTACAAATTCAAGAAGCTTTCACATACGCACACTGTTTGTTTTTTGAATTCACTATTCTACGTTTACTGATCGATGTGTTTTTTGCTATTTAATGTCGTTTTGTACTAAATTGATTGCGTATTGAAGGATACAGTGAAAACGTTCTAAATTAATTAAATTCAATTAATTCAAAGAAACTTTAGAAAAGACCTATTTCTCCAATTTTGGTGGTTATATTTATTTAACTAGACAATTTTCAATAACGAGCAAACAAATGAAACTTTTTGCATTTATAAATTTATGAATCAATCTTAAAATGGATCAGAGACTAACCAAAAGAAAAAAAACACAAACCATTGTCAATAAATGCATTTAATAGATACAAAATTGAATTTTCTAACTATTTTCTCCATATACGAAGTATAGAGAAAGTATTGTTTTCATGAAAAAAAATCGAATTCGAGATTTCAAAGGAAATACATGTTTTATGGCCCTCAGAACATCTATTGACTATTTTCTCGATGATATCTGTGGGTGCGACTGTTACCGGAATTTTGTGGGTGCTCTAACTCAAAAATTATTAATCAGATCAACGCGAAATTTTCTATTTGACATTTCTGTTTACGGGAAAAAAATGTGTAGGTTTTGGTGAAAATCGGTTAATCGAATGTGGGTGTTTACTCTTGTCACATCCGTTTTTTCTTTCTCCATATACGTAGTATAGGGGAAAGTATTGTTTTCTTGAAAAAAATCGACTTCGAGATTTAAACGGAAATACACGTTTTGAGGTCCCCTGAACATGTTTTGACCATTTCTCGATGATGTGTGTGGTGTGTGATAGATTATTTGTGGGTTCTCTAACTCAAAAACTATTAATCAGGTCAACGCAAAATTTTATATTTAACATTTTTACAAAGGTCACAAGAACTGATTCGTTTTTGGTAAGCATCGGCCAACCGAAAGTGGGTGTTTACTCTTGTCACTTATCCGTTATTTTGAAATATTTGCTTTAATATTTGATAAATGTAAAAATGTACTGGGATAACAGTTTTAGAAAATTTAATTATATAAAGCCTTTGTTTGAAACATTTTCCCATATAGTGCATTGTTGAGGAGATATTTAAAAAACTAAATCGTTTAGCTGCCACAACCACACCACCTACCACCCACCGACTATTGTAAACATTTTACGCTCCTTTTTATTTTCTTAATCGTTCGAGCTTTGTAGCTATATCCAATATCAGAAGGCTATGGTTTGAGTTTATTTCTGTTCTTTGTAAAGTCTTTAAATTTTTCTCGCAGTTCCTTAAAATATTTATTATCATTTAACCTATTTGGAATTTTTATAAATATTGCAGGTATGGAAAAATTTGTGTTGGCCACATCAGATTTGTTTGTAAAGCAATTTTTCACATCATATTCCAGATTATTTTGAACAATGCAAGCTTGTGCCACAATAAGCATACAAGCTCCTGTGCTGCGCAAACCTTTAAAATTTGAGGAAGGTGTAAAATTAAACGTTAAAATCTAAAATATTTCCACTTCTATATCTTGAATAAATTTAGACATATATTATGAGAAAAATTTAGTTTTAGGCAGAAAATTAATAAAATTGAAGCAACCTCATTCAGATAGCGTCTGATCTCGAAGCTTAAAATAAATATATAGAGCATTATATTTTTATAAATAATATAACTAAAGAGTTAAAATTTTATAATTAGTTTGGAATTTCCGAGATAATAAACGGTATAACAGAACTGAGGAACGACCCCGTTTACTTCTATCTACCCACTGAAATTTATGTCTTGACATTCCGGAGCAGAGTACACATCGAAGAGAGAATTTATGTCTCTGCCTGGTTACAGGCTATACCGATTTTGACACGGAACAAAAACTAATCGGAGGCAATGCCGCGTAACTCAGTAGAATTTTGCATTCTGACGATGGTTTCCATTTTTTACATCCCTTTCAGGACGCGTGATCTCGCAAAACAAGAGAGCAGTGATAAATGCAGTGATACGCTCGGAGTAGAGAAGATGAACAAGGTGAAGCCAGAAATTCTCCAGTGAGTCACTAAATGATTTGCTTAACACAATATCCACGATTAGCTGTCGAACGATATCCCGAGGACCTGTAAAAAAAGTGCGTTTCTACAACTCCTTCTTTCCAAGCGATTCATTTGGCTGATCTGTTGTAATTTATTGGTGAAATCGTAAACCTTTCGGTAGTGCTGTAGACCATGTTAATGGTCCATTTATGTTTACCCTCTAACATTCCGATATTAAGGCCGTTAGTTGGGTTTCCAGGATATAAAGTCATGATTTATACTAACTTAGCATGTCGTTTTTAGATTGAAATTAAGACCGGATTTACGTTTGGTGGCATTAAAATTGCGCGTCTCGATTAATGATCCATGCACTAGCAAGTACCCTGCAATGGATTAATTTTGTCAAAATATGAACTAAATGTAACAATTACTGATATTACTTTAGACCTGGACGACTTTGTATATCTATTTTAAATTGTTGCTTCATACATAGATTATAAGATATATGAGGATATAAATTTATCACAGAAACTTGGAATGGTTTTAATAGTACAATTCTGCAGAGATTGTTGATATCTCTTAGTTTCACTATGACTTTTGAAAAATTTCCAGGCTCATCATCAATGACGAATTGATCAATGTACGTTCACATGTTAAAATTTTAGTTTATTCTAACTTTAACCGCTTTACAAATAAGTAGTTGATATAAAAAAAAATTAATAATTTGTTTCTGTTTTCGTAGACACTTCTGCAAATTGCGGTACATTTGGACACATTTACTACCGTTTCTCTTCATAATCAGCGATTGAATCACAACATATCCTGCGGAGCTGGGCATAGCTGACCCTGCAGGAAATGTTTTTGGTCTTTTCATGAGTGACATTAAATGACATAACGCGTAATTCAAATAGCAATGCATTCAAACATTTCTCCGAATTAAATGAATATCAAAGTCACGTTTTGGCGTAGTGGCTTTATAAACTTTAAAAATTTTCATTATTCTATTAAAAAAAGGAAAGCAATTGCTTCGGAGGTTATAGAACCACACGAGAGGATCTGTTTCTATTACCGCGATATTCTGCTTCTACTCTTTATCTGCCGTAGAAAATCCCATTTTCCCAGGATTCTCATTTCCCTTCACTTTCAGAGCGCACCAAGTTTACTTTTAGCTTCGCCTCATGTAAGATTTTTTTCATTTTATTACAAATTTATTGTCCTTTAACACTTTCACCTTTTTACCATTTTCATTTTTATCGTTTTCGCGTTTCCAGAGCCGAAGTAGCAGAGGTATTTTTAAAATTACGCTTTATCAAAAATAATATTACGATATCTTCGTTTCTGGGTTTGTAGAAAAGGAATTTTATGAAACTTAAAAATATAATGCAATTTATTCATAGGAACAATTTTCTTCAGCACGTCGAAACTTCGCCGAAGCTTTTCCCTCTATTGACACTCCATGCCTGGATTTCTTTTCCCCAGCTCTCATTCAATTACCCTCCCTATTTCGCACCCCTTCCATAGCATTGTGTTTCTTTCTCATACCTCCAGAGGATCTCATTTGCAGATAAATGGGAACTCGACCAGCACCACCCAATTACCCTCTCCAGGGAATTACATTTCCACGGGTTCTGGTCTACGCCATTTACGCCATCTCTTCACGGAGCGCATTCTTCCCTCCGATTCCCTTCACAGTCAAATTATCGATTTTCTCATCCTCCAATCTCACTAGCCTCTCCCTCATAGCACCTTACCGTCATCTAGCACTCCCTTCATAGAGTCTCCGTCAGTATTCCCCGCCTCAGCGCCGCTCCCTGCGGAGAGAGAAATACAACAAAGGTGCTCCCATTCTCCCGTCTCCGAAGAAAAATTTTTATTCCCTGATACCCATTTCATCTCGATGCTCCTCTCTATACCTCAATCCTTACATACAGGGCCCTCTTGAATATCACGGGGATTACGTTCTACGAAAGTACTGCGAAATCCCAAATAGCGATATTTAAAACTATAACCTAACCTAAGTAATGGGGTTAGGATGCTGGATTTAGAGAAAATGTAAAAAAGATAGATGGAAACCAAAAATTATGACATCAAAATAGAAATAAATATGCAAAATAAACTAAAACAATGATATAATATAATAATAATTAAATATAAATGAAAAGTAAGTACCACACACAACATGTGTACATATACACTGAGAAAAGTCAGCAAGATGCTATCGCGATAAAGGTCGGGAACAGACTGCTTCAGCTTGTAACGGAACGCTTGGCATACAATATCATTCACCTCCGTTATGACTGTGTAAGTTAAGCAAAAGATATTGATTTGTTTTGTGTTCGCCAAATAAAGTTAACCGTCAACCGCCGGGAAACCGATTCAGTACAAGATCGAGTATCGACATACGATCAACAATTGAATCGTGTTTATCTATGGCTATTCAGGAAGCTAGCAGGGCAATAAGAAATCTGACATATAGCTCTTATATTTGAGCGAATAGTAGACAAATTAATGCGCATTTCTTCATCAAGCACTTTCAGATCTATATACTTGATTTACGCATTTTTTATTTGTTTTTACCGAGAGAATAATATTTCATATTACAATTTTCTTGCACATACGTAAATCGTATTATGAGTACATCTCGCGACACCCCTCATTGCACGTTGTGGCACATTAGTGTGTCGCGAGACAGTTTGGAAATCACTGTTCAAGAGCAATATACCATACGTATACTCCGCGATAGGCCAAAACAACCCCACGCCATAAATAAATTTGTACCAAGAGGTTTTCAGCGAAAGGTCAAAACCGTGAAAGCTATACCGGCGATATTCAAGGGTCTCCTTTATATAGATTCTTCTCCCGATGCTTCTCTCGATGTTTTTATGGATGCTCTCGTCGAATCATTGCACCTCGTATTTTTGAGAGGGTGTAATGAGAGATAACGAATGTGAAAGAGAGAGGGTGGAAAAAGAGAGAGAGAGATAGAGAGAGAGGGGTGGGAGGGGGGCAGGGGGAGATGGAGAGAGGGAGGGAGAGAGAGAGGGGGAGGGAGAGGGGGAGAGGGAGAGAGAGATATGGGGAGGGGGAGGAAGATGGGGAGAGAGAGAGAGGGAGAGGGAGAGGGGGGTAGTTGGAGAGGGGGGGAGAGAGAGAGAGAGTCGGAAACGGATAATGAGTGAGAAGAGGGGAGTACCGCTATTTATCCTTTCAGAGTTTCGTTATACTAGGATCGAGGAACGTGTTATGCCGCTTTTCTCTGATACACACTCATCCTATTTTCAAGAACCAAGTTGTCTTACTCATTGTCAGATAGAGGCGTAAAGATCTAAGTTTAACTAATTTCGTTGCTCTCCGAGTTGGGCTCTTCTTGGTGTCTGAGAGTTATTTCTCAGATTCCACAGCCACCAAATGCTTTTTTATTAGTAAATTCCGAGTAGTCGGCTTCCCATTGAAACTATAGGAGATCACAAACGCGCGCGCACACATACACATACACACATATACATATTTCTATTTGATTTCGATGGATCTTTCTCAAGTTACTGGGCACATACCTTTGCAGGTTTTAAACGGGGCGTGGGTTTAATTCCCGAAATTCCTTTCTCCGTTTCGGCATTTGAGCTTGCCAAATAATTACTCTCACCCGCCATCTATGGATCGGCTTACAAACTATAATTGTTAATAGAGCATAAATTTATGTACACGCAACGAAAAACCAATCTGCAAAGAAAAGAATTGAATACAAAAGTGAGTAATGAAATAAATTCGCAGAGTTCAGCTCGATCTCAATCTATCTGTGCAGCATGGATTTAACAGCACGATAATATTTTCTCACAGAAGAGCATATGAAATAATTTATTTACATTTTAATCCTTCAGACGTAAAGTTTCTGGGAATTAGAGATAATTTTTTGTTTTTATCGGGTACTGATTTATGTTTTCTTTTTTCTGGAAAGCGTTTTACGACGCTCTAAAATTAATGTTATTCGCAATCGGAAGAGTAGAATAATTTAGATTAGAAAATCAGAGTGGAGATGTTTATAATATGAAGGGAATTATTGCTGAACATAATAAAACCAATACTATTCTGATAATTAAGGATATTTTAGTTGCAGGCTAAGGCGTCGATAATTACTACCAGTAATTTATGACGGGCTATTACACTAATGTGTTTGTCCGTATTTCGTGTTTTTCATTCATATCTATGCATATACGTTGCATATAGGTTATTTCTATTTTTTCTTTAAAATTTATACCAAAGTTGTTTATCAAATCCCAGTGTGTCAGTGACATAAATAGAATTTCTCTCTGCAAAGTTCAATGCTTACACTAGAAAACTTTAAAATTTTATTCGTTGCATAATGCACAAAAACATTTCCGAGGTTTAAGCAACTTTGAATGGTCGATCCTCTTTTCATGCATCAACTTCTTTAGTTCTTAGGGATATTTTCATACTTACCTTGAAAAATTTTCGCGGATTGCTTGGCAATCGCAGTGAAAGTAAAACTCTTAGCACCGTTCTCCCTTTCGTATTCTACTTCGCTGTCCTCTCTCAGAGAAAGGTAAAGTAGATAAGGAAAAATATGGCCGCTGAAGAAAGATTTCCAGGAAGCTCGACAGCGCCCACCTTCCACCATCTCTCTTTTCCGCACATTATACTCGTGGTTCTCAATGCCTCGAGGGAATCGGTTCCCCGGCACAAACCTTAGGAAGCCAGAAAACCACCTTCGCGTCACATGTGGAGAGCCAGACCATTGAGGATTGCTGGGAAAAGGTGGGCGGAAGAAGAGGGAATAGGCTGGAGGAGGTGCGAAGAAAGAGGCTGCTGCGTTGGTCGCACGGGATCCGCCTCTCTGTGGGAATTTTGGCACCGGCGTCATAAATATGAATGGCGGAAGGAACAGGCGTTTGAGCCTTGAGCGGAGATTACGCCCTTTTGAAAAATCGGGAAATTCTTTTTTGCTGTCCTTGTGGGATAAGAGTATTTAGGGGTGGTTGAAGAAGCGAGTTTCTGAGGGTGTTTGTGAATATTGATGCGTCAGGTGAAAATTATGGATAGCCTCGTTTGGTGATGAAGGTTTTATAAAAAAATATTAGTAATCATGCATGCGGAGTTGATAAAATGTATGGTACAAATTGTTTCGGTTAATTTAAATATTTGGGTGAAGATTTTTAAAAATTTAGATTAACAGTTAAGTTAAATGATGGCTATTGTGGATTTTTACAAGACTCGTGCATTAGCGCTGTTAATTGGATAAAATAATATCTGCTAGGGTAAATTTTGCATCAAAATAATAAAACATGCCAAAGCTACTGATCCTTATTTGATTTTAATTGTATGAATCACACCATGTAAAAATTGGCAGTTATAATTTGTTAAATGTGTCAAATAAATATAGTGGTATTAGTAGTCGCAAGATATTACTATATAATATTCAGCTCCTACCACTGATCAGTATATATTAGAATCTCATTTTTTGAAATTTAGAAACATTTTCTTATTTTTCAAAGAAAGTATCTCAAAGCCATTTTTTCTATGCTATGCCGTCTCCATTTTCATCTACTGTGTTTATTATCTTCTATCCATATAGCATTGATAACATCATCCTCTCTCTGAAAGTTTGATTTTTACATTAGTTTAGAATGTTTCATTTTGGAAGCTATTTCTCATACTCATCTTGAGATGAAGCATGCTAAATTTTGGTTGCCATGGGTTATCCTCAGATAAAGTTGTGAATGCAAACATGAAAGTGAAATGGATAAGAAAAAAGATGTTTAAATGAAATAGGGAATTCGTTTAATAATATTGAATCTTTATCCCAGGGTGCCTCTGGATAGTATCCTACCTCTTCATTGTAACAATAGTAGTACATTTTTATTTTAAGAATGAAGAAATGAGAAAACAAAAAATAACGGGAATGTTCTGTTAACTAAAGAATGGCACACCTGCAAGGTTCCTTACTTTGCTAATTGCCATAGTCACCTTGAAAACTTTTCAGATGTTATTTTCTTGTTACATTCTCAGTTGAATCGTCTTCTAAACCGTATTGCTGAAGAGCAATCAGCATAAAGTTTTATCAGATGTACTGAAAAGAAGTGGAAATAATGTAGACAAAGCTCTTCATCGCTGGTTTAAACTTAAACGGGATACCACTTTTTTCCGGTGAGTGGGCTAGTACTGAAAATCCCAATCAATTATTTTGCTGATCGTATCGGATATAAAGAACTTGAAAGTAACAGTTAATTGAAGAACAAACAAAGCCTTATGCTTTGAGAAGTTATCGGGGAGGCTCTTTAGGTTAACCTCAAGCGTAACTAGTGAATGGGTGGAAATCTTCTGGTCTGGAGTTATTAAAACAGTTCCACGATGATGAGCGGGGACAAAGCTGTGATATCTTTATTCACTGAATCTTATAATTTTAAAGTAAAACAATGCATTTTGAGGATGCTGCTTAAAACCCGTACGACCGTAGTGTGCGCGAACTGGACTAGAGTGAATACTATTGGGCGAAAAATCGAGTTGTTTAAATGACTCAATTTAATTAAATTTTATGTAAATTTAAAATAAATTTCTAGAAGTGATTTTATAAACAAAATATTTATTTTAAAAACAGATATAGTATTATGGGTATGAAATATACGGCTTGGCGTTAATAATACCTGGATATATCGAGGAGCAAGATCTCGAGAGTTTCACCAGAGCACCGATTTACTGAATTTCTTTAATTTTTTACGCTAATTTCTCGGGGTATCGGGATGAGATACGGAAATATCCTGCATTCATTTACACAAAATGTTAATCATTCGGCAATTTATGTTTTTTTTTTATTTTGTTAATATTCACGATTTTTATCAGTTCTTGATATCTATGTGCCTTGAATAAAAAGCACATTTCTTACGTTTTTAACGATTAGAAGCGTTTTTTTCTTCTATATAAATTAAAATATACATGCCTTATGCCAAATGTTATTAATTTCAATAAAAATATTATATTCTGCCTCCAAAACAGCGCGGAGTTAAATTTACGATGATATCAATGCAAATACGCCATAGAGGTTCGTTAAGTTTTGATGGATATTTTAGTAGTTATACGACAGGGCTGTTTACAAGTCTTAGGTGGATCATCAGGTGTGGTGAAAACACGTGTTCAAATACGGGTGTGACTCTTCTGGTTAGCACGGAAACAAGCGTATGCATTTTTGTATAAGAAAATTGGTACACCTAAATAGAAATGCAGCCTTTTGCCGTCCGTGTCGCCAAAACGCTTTCATCGAATGTCTCGAATCAGTGTAAAAATAGGATAACAAATTCCAATGGGCTCGAGTTCATAACAATTAGAAATTTAATTTCTATGGTTTTTAACAACTTATTCGGAGGCGAAGCTCAATGCTCGAATACTCTTATCTGCTAAGTATTTATAAGTTAAAACCTGTACAAATTTACAAAATATATTTCCAACTGATTAGCATTAGTTAACAGAATATCTTAAAAGCAGAATTTAAAGTAATACGGTAAAGATTAATTTGTTATATTCAGAATATTTAAGCGCTTAATGGAATGAGAACGGATGTCCAGGTTGCACAAAATCCTCTCACTACATGACACGATAGGTTAGCGTAACCATGAAAATGCACTCAATTTGACAGACGGCGCTTGAGCATATCCATACATTTCGTTTAACAATTTCCACCTCTTCCTTTTCAGATTCTCTCTCATCCCTCTTTCGCTCTCTTACCTCCCACACTCGCTTCCCTCCGGACAGTTTCTATTAACCCCGGCTCCAGGAGGGGAGTGGGGTGTGAAGCGTCTTCCGTTATCTACTTGTGGTTGCGAACTACTCACCGCTGAGGCTTGTAAGAGGTTTCACTCACGCCACCTCTCGGAGATCCCATCCCACGTTCCAGATCCCTTTTTCCGGAGTACGGGACAACTAAGAGCCTAAGGGTTATAAACGAGACCGCGATGTAAGAGATAGAAGGAAAAAGCACACTACAATATAGGGGGAGAGAGGGGAAAAAGGCAGTGAGAAGCTTATTAAAATGTAACCTGAATGAACATTTTGCCATGAGGGGAAATTTGTTTTCTCGTGTTGAGATAAATATGGAGATAAAAGTATATTTGTCCGCTTAAAGTGATTCCTGTTGGCGAAAGCGATAGATATCGCGTTTAACGTATCGGGGAGCGCGATTAACGGATACATTTTAACGATATGGAAATATATATTTCTTCAATTCCAACCCTTCTGAGTAATTTCTTTAGAATGAAAAAAAACACAACGTTAAAATAGGAATGTCAGATTTTTACGTCTCTTACCCGTAAACGTTAATCTAAGAAATTTTATTTTTATAAATTTCTATCTCAATTAATCGGGAACACCACTCCAAATTTCCCATTTGAAGTCTATAAATTACATCAGCTGTAATATGCACGTTTATGACCATTCTGGTATCTATCAAAGGGCAGCAGATTGCATTGATCTCTCGTTAAATAATTAACCGGTTCACTTATTGTTTATTACTATAAGAAAAGAATTACCCTGTTTTTTTTTGCAAAGATGCTTATGAAAGAATTGTCCTTATCTTTTAGCATAATTCTGCGATAAAAATATGCAGAATTTCACATTTAATATCCAAAATAGAAAACAAATAAGCAAGTTTTGCATTTACATTCACAAACGAAACCTTGTTTTTGCTTTTCTATTTGACTGGTTAAAATTTGTCAGCAGGTTATGTTCATGACTAAAAAGTTGAAGGAAAGAGCTTGCCAAGGAGAATAGGACCAAGGGGACAAGTCGGCATGGAAAGTTTTAACTTGGTAATATTTGGAGAGAGAGAGAGAGAGAAGTTGCGGAATGGAAAAAAGAGAAAAGAAAGGTATAAGACGAAAAGAGAAATAATGTCTCGAAATGTGGATAAAAAACAAAAAATAATATAAATAGAGAGAAAGAGAAGAAACGAGGTGGTTCAGATGGGCAAGAGTTTATATTGGAACCATGGAGAATACGGTCTAGAGATAAGAGTTCTAAGAAAATCCACTACAGCGGGAAGATACCGAAATAAAGAACGAGGAAACATTGCCTCCGGGACTTTTCGGAAATATTTTTCTCTCTATCTTCTCTCTCTCTCTCTTTCTTTCTCTCTCCATACCCAGTTTCTTCCCTTCCTCTTTCCGTCGTATCTCTTTCTAGCTGTTTTTCTTTTCTTCTCCGTCTTTCCTTTTTGTCTTCCTCTCCTCACCTCTCCCCCTCCCTCAACTATCTCTTCGCCTTGTACTTTTCTCGAGGAACGGTTCTCACCCACTCTCCCTGCAAATCTTTTGGTTCCTCAAAAAAAGGCCTCACCAGTTTCTCTCTTTCGATAAAACGTCTAACTCAAGCTGGCCGAATGTTGTTGTTTTTTTCGTCTTATTACGGTGAAAGTCTTTTGGTCTCTTTCTGCATGTGCAACCAATTGGATTGTTTCTGGAATAAATCTGTTGGCAATTGAAGGTTTATTATTGAATTGGTATTTTTTGAACTATTGTAAAACGTTTTCTGGTTAGGTGGTCTGATGTCAATAAACGTAAGCAACCAAAAAATATAGGAAGCGGCGATATAAACGTCTGAGAGGTATTTGATAAGCAATACAGGATATATTTTTTCAAACGATCAAGTTTGCTGTAAAAATACAGTATTGCCACTTTATGAGATTATATTTTGTTAAATTGAATGAATATATTAAACGGCTGATAAAAATTAACGTCAGGTATTCTTAAATTAGATCTGGTTCTGGAATTACGCGTTGGGTTACAACAAACGGCCGATAACAGTAACTAGTGATCATAATAAGCGGTGCATATTTTGTAAATTAATCAAATTATACTAAGAATTGCTCTTGAGAAGAAAACTCGGCTAAATAATTTCATTTCTGGAGCGTAATTAACGCGTTTAATCGAAGAATTGATATATAGATGTACTACCCTTCATATTACCTAAACGTTAGAAAATTGTTCCGATCATATAGTGCAGTTTATTTCAGTTCGGCAATATACAAATCACTTGTTATCGATCGTCGAAGCACATAAAATACTCACAGTTTATAGATTTATGCTAAAATATGTTGTGATTTTACTCAGTTACTTCAACACAACATACTATTACCGTGGAATCGATCCTAAAGGCAGTATTTTTAATACACAGAATGAATTAAACATTTTCAAATCATCCAACGGTTATCCATCTCAAAATTTAAAGTAAAGTCGATATTGTGGCGTGAAAAATATGCTATATTGATTAAAGCATACATTAATCCACTACAAATATTTCCTTTTTTCAGCCATTTCTTATTAGCTCTTTATAAAAATTATTGGCCTTCTAAAATATCTAATAAAAATGTATTAATGCCCGTTTTGGCGCATTCTATTATTTTATTTTATGACTACATTTTAATACGACAATTATTCAAAAAATATTTTTATGCATAATTCCTAGTAAGTGCACCCACGGCAACTACAAAAATAAATTCATATAAAATACAGTTTGATCTTTGCACTAGTCCTCTTTCGCAGTTTTCCCTTCTGTTTTCTATCGTAACAATATACGCAATATTTTCTGGAAAAAAACTTACATCGCGTAAATATTTTATTTTTCCATGCTCGAAATTTCACCTTTGCCGCAGAAAAACTTTGGAGGAAATATGTGAGGCACCGTGCAATTCCTACCGTTTCCACAGCGTTGGCTATTCGAACTTCGAAGGTAAGATATAGCCGGCATTTCTGGAATGGCGTCTTAAGCAACCGACTGCTTCCTTCCCTAGCCGCTATATCTTTTTGATAGCATTCGAGACTGAAAGGTTTTCCTCGCTTCTCGATCCCAATCTCTTAGATCTCCGTTCTGAAAACATTTACACTGTACGTGATCCTTCCGGCGGAAAGCGGCACTTACCGTTTTCTCACTGCGTTCAAGGACATTTTTTCGTTTATTCTTTTCTCACATTTACTAAATTCTCCTTTTTGAGTATTTTATACTACCCTCCCCCCTTGCATTCTTTGTGGAATTTACGATAAATATTTTTATTCTCAAACTTTTTAATATAATTCTATTTAGTGACTAAAAGCTACGAGGAGATGCGAAAATCAGTCACGTAATTTTCAATGGTTCGTTTAATTAAATCATTGGGATTCGCCAATGGGTATTTATTATATTTTTCGCTAAGCGGAACTGTCAATCTGCCCTCATAGTTTTCATAATATTGTAAGAAAATTTCTTGGAAGGTTGAATACGTTTAACAAACCAAATAGCATCTTATTCTAAAGAAGATATGACACATTTAACATCCATTTGTAATCTGAAGAGATGTTCTGAATTTTTTAGGAAGGATGGGAGAATATAATGTGATAGATTTCATTATTTCAAGTGAATTCATCCCATTATATCTTAGGACTTAATTTCAATGCTCGAAGACGATGCAATGTAATTAAGGTACCTATTTTTAGACACTAGACTTTTGTATTAATCCAGCAATTTTATCAAGCAGTGAATTAAAAAAGCAAAATTACACATTTGGTTATATTTCTAGTTTACCATAAAAATAGTAATAATGTTTGATTATTAGGCCATACTCTAGTTCATGATGGAGGAATATCCTTGGTAATAGCTTAATCCTTTGCAGAAGAAATGTTTTTCTTCCAACCTTCATTTCAATGAATAAAATCAATTTTAATATTCTAAAAGCATGGCGCTTTTAAAGCATTTTAAAAGAATCTAACTCTATTTTATCGTTTTCTTTCGTCGCACTTCCCGAATTAACAGGTAATAACCACCATTCCAAACCGCTATTCAATATAATGCAAGTAATTGATGACTACTTTCAGGAATTAAGATTTAGCAAGTAATCATAATATTGGTTATTCTTGACTGCGTTGAAAGTTTATTGGGTAGCCCACCATTTTAGCAGAATACCTTCCTAGACTCTTCCAGGAAGCTTCTGGGGTAAACATACATTCCAGTTCACTTTGGTGGAAGACTTGGCAATCTCTATAATGCAATATTTAGGGAGTGTTGGGAGGTTCTATACTGGACACTATCTAGGTTTACGGATATGCTCTCAAGCGTCGCTACGCACGTGTCCTCTGAAACATTCATGCTACAGCGACTGCACCGAACGCAGACACAGTACTGTATGACCCTTTGTGTTTTTTGGGACACCCCTTCGGTATAACTAGCTGCCAGAAAGAGCTCTGACACCATCCTATCATGTAATCATCAATACGTCTGCTGTAGGTGGAGACTGAGACCGGGATAGTAGGATTTAAAGAAAAAAATGCTCGGTTATGCTTCTAGTAAGAATCATGCTTAATTGTATTGAAAATAATGCAATGCATATAATTTGTTTAGTATACGTTGTGTGCATTAAAAAGTTTATAATTACAAAGTTTTATTTCATAAATAATTTCTACCACGCGAATAATTTAGAAATTGTGACTTTAATTATTTCTGCGATCCTAAATGAATAAGTCTTTTGTATCTTTTTTCGTTCTCTTTTGATTTGTTATTTGTAATGATAAAGTTTGACAGTTTAACATACTTAAAACGTGGGACACAATGGAAAGTGAATCGTTTCTCTTCAACGAAAATATCCAATAATATCATAAAAAATGGGAAATATAATGCCGTTGTTATAGAATTCACATCAATAAGAGGCGCAGTGGGAAATAATTTTCAAATGGATTGAATTCTCCCGAACTAATCACCAACTTGGATATACAGCCTTGTACTACGAACACTTGCGGATGCATTTATCCGATCCACTCGTAAATACAACATCGGTGTCCCAATAATTCTCTGATCCTTACTGCGCATGTTTGTGCAACGCGGTGACATATTTTAATTACATTTGTGAGTCGGAATCTGACCACTTACACGGTCTCACCTAGAATGCGGCTGTTTGCTGCTATGGTCAACAACTTCATCCACCGCAAGTCATCAGGTTTAACGGGAAACGTTGTTATAGTTTCGCTGAAAGTTCTTTCACTCTCAAATTCATATGAGAGGCTTCGTAATTCTGACAGAATTTTGGTAAATACTTAGGAGAGCGGGAAACTGGAAATTGTTAAGATCACTTAGTTTGGCACACCACGTCACCTTTTTACGGTGACAATGATAAAATAACGTTTAGATTGAATTTTCAGTATGAAGGATTTAATTTCTGCAAACGTCTAGGAGTCTAACATTAAATATGGGACATTTTTAGAACCCTTTTATTTCAGTGACCACTTTTGGAATGCAAAATAATTTTTTCCTTTTTAATCAATATTGAAATTTATACGTATAAGTAAGAGGAAACATTTTATTTCATATTAAATATTGTCGCAAATATTACATACCAATTTTTATCATAGCATTTTCGTTAGTTTTAATTCCACAAAACAAATAGATGGTTCATATTTAAAATTGTTTTGCTTTATTAATATTTAAACCTGCCACCACAAAGTATTACTTGCAGAAGGAAAGGTTTTCCATCAGGAGAATAAATCGAATAACTTCCTTAAGATTACTGATAATTAAAATTTACAAGATTACTGTTCCGTTTCTACAGATATTTTGGCATTTTTACGATTTTCTTTACTTTTTTGTAGAATATTCTTAAGTACTAGATTTCTAAAGTGTCCAACCTAAAATTACAATTTTCTGTTAAATATTGAATATTTTATAATTAGCGTTTGCATAACATTTGAATTGGTTGAACTCTGCTACCACATTAAGTTCAATCCAACCCTACCAGAGTCGCTGCTACTCCTGACATGCAAAGGATCTGTGTCAGGTTTGAGTGAGATAAATTTATGTGCTTTTGACCTTTCCTTATGCCCTCAGGATGGATAGTTCTCTATATATTGTGTTGCTCGATAACCTCTAGAACTATTTTTGCTGAAGGAAACGCTAACCCTAATTCAGTAATTAATATCTATTCCATTCGTGTTTTTGCATTAGATTACCCAAGACAAAAATGGCTGAATGGTTACATTTACTTAAAATTTATTTATTAACACTGATAATAGAATTAACCTGAGTTACGTCAAGTTGATCAGTACAATATATTAAAACGGAATAGTAAATATGATGTATTTCAAAATTGCAGGTCTCAGCATATAACTTTCTTATAATGCGCCGTTACGACACTTGGCTTCACATTTCGAAAAAGAATGTATTATAAAATCTGCTTATAAGTCAAATTTAGACATAACACGAGGTGTAGAATTATGTAATACTAAGGAGAATGCTAGGGATGAGGCAGAGAAAATAGAGGTGTGGATAGTTTAAGAGAAAGGTATGATAATGAACAGGTGAAGAGAAGGGCTTTGATTAAGGCAGAATTCGTGGTGTGAGCCTTTCGATATTTGGAATATGTTTATGTTAAAGATAAGTAATATAAATTATAATTTCGAACCGCAATAACGAAAAAGTTATATTATCTACGGAAAAATTTGATTTAACAGAATATTTTAAAGCGTAAAATATAAGTTTTATAAATTCCTCGTGCACGTTGTAGTGGTAAATATCATCACATTGAAATATCACAGGCACTTCACGTTCGAAGGTATGTTTGTAAATAAGCCGCATGAAAATGTTTTTGCGGGAAGTAATATTCAATCTATTATATATCGCGCAGTGGAAGGAAAAGTTCCTCAGCCTCTTCTGCCGAAAATTGAGGAGCAACACGAAATAGCTTGTTCCATATATATATATCATTATATATAGACGTTCCTTACTGAGGAGGAGGAGGATATAACATAGTAGTAGTTGGTGCTTGCATACTGCAAGCATTTCATCTCAACATAAAAAAACATTCATTATTCATATTTCATCATTACACATATATTTTTAATTCTAAATATTTCACCTCCGCAGCGATTTTCGTTTTTCCCACATGTAAAAATAATAGTTTAAAACAATCCTCAAATGTTGCAATTTTAAAAATTTTACACATTCATCATTATGGGGTACTGATGCTACACATTTTAGCCCAATTTTAAAGTTGTAGCACTCCTAGAAGTAAAATAATATTTTTGTAATTGTTTAAATTTAAATAATTTTTAACGGCCGCTGCATATCGTATGTGGTAAAATTGAAATGTTTATTTATGCAAATTTACTACTCTGTAAATAATTTGAAAATTTCAGGTTCCTAGCTCATCCCGTAGTACCTAAACAGTTATCCAATTGTTTAAATTTTAAGAATTTTTAACTGCCAAACAAATTAAAATATCAAAATTTGTATAATCCCTATTTCGTTTATTTAAGAATTCTACTTGTAAAAAAAATTTCAACTCCGTAGCACATGCGAAAATACATAAACCATGAAAATTTGTTTAAACAATTGCGAATTTTTATCGGCCGCATTGTTGCACTTTTTCCAGATTTTCGTTTTTTTCTAGTTGGTTTTGCACAAAATCCTACCTAAGAAAAAAATTTCGAATCTCCAGCTTATCTGGAAGTGCCTAAACATTAGTATCCTCCTGTTATCATTATATATCGACGACTCTTACAGAGGAGGATATAACATATACTAGTAGTTGGTGCTTGCATACTGCAAGCATTTCATCTCACCTTGAAAAACACTCATTTTTCCGACAGATATTTCATCATTACAAATATTCTTTTAATTCTAAATATTTAACCTCCGCAGCGATTTTCGTTTTTCCCACGTAAAAATAATAGTTTAAATCAATCCCCAAATGTTGTAATTTTTAACATTTTACACTCTCTCCATTATGGGGTACTAATGCTACACATTTTAGCCAAATTTTAAAGTTGTAGTATTTCTAGAAGTATAATAATATTTTTCTAATTGTTTAAATTTAAATAATTTTTAACGGCCGCCACAATTCATATATGGTAAAATTGAAATGTTTATTTGTGCAAATTTACTATTCTCTAAATAATTTAAAAATTTCAGCTTCCTAGCTTATCCCGTAGTACCTAAACAGTTATCCATTTGTTTAAACTTTAAGAACTTTTAACTGCTAAACAAACCAATATATCAAAATTTGTATAATCCCTATTTCGGTTTTTTAAGAATTCTACTTATAAAAAAAATTTCAACTCCGTGGCACATTCGGAAATACATAAACCTTGAAAATTTGTTTAAACAATTGCGAATTTTTAGCGGCCGCATTGTTGCACTTTTTCAAGATTTTCGTTTTTTCTAGTCGGTTTTGTACAAAATCCTACCTATGAAAAAAATTTCGAATATCCAGCACATCTGGAAGTGCCTAAACATTAGTATCCTCCTGTTATATGTTATATCCTCCTCTGTAAGAGTCGTCGATATATAATAGATAACATATAACATATAACAGGAGGATACTAATGTTTAGGCACTTCCAGATGTGCTGGAGATTCGAAATTTTTTTTGTAGGTAGGATTTTGTGCAAAACCGACTAGAAAAAACGAAAATCTTGAAAAAATGCAACAATGCGGCCGCTAAAAATTCGCAATTGTTTAAACAAAATTTCAAGGTGTATGTATTTCCAAATGTGCTACGGAGTTGAAATTTTTTTAATAAGTAGAATTAAAAAAAACGAATTAGGGATTATACAAATTTTGATATATTGATTTGTTTAGCAGTTAAAAGTTCTTAAAGTTTAAACAATTAGGTAGATGCTTAGACACTATGCTGCAAGTTAGGGAGCTGAAATTTTTAAATTATTTATTAGTTAATTTATGTAAACGAATATTTATTTCAATTTATCGATAAAATTTTTATTTCGGCCGTTATAAATTATTTAAATTTAAAAAATTAGATAAATGTTATTTCATTTTTAAATGTACTATAAATTAGAATTTGGCAGAAATGTGTGGCATTATTAACTCAATGTGGGAAAAGTATCATATTTCGAAAATTTCAAAAATTATAAATTTTTTTACTCCATTATTGTTCCATAATGAAAAAACAAAAACCCGTCCAGAGGAGAAATCTTTAGAATTATGGAAATATTCCTCATGATGAAATATTTCTCTGAAAATTGATGTTTTTTTCAAGGTGCGATTAAATGCTTGCGGTATGCAAGCACCTTCTACTAGTATATATATATCATTATATATCGACGTTTCTTACAGAGGAGCATATATATAACATATATCAGGAGGATACTAATGTCCAGCCCAAACTACAAGAGCTAGAGTGCTAACTTTTAGTTTTTGTAGATATGATGAAGAAACTTACAGATAAAATGAGACTTCTCTTCTAAGTAACATGAGTTCGACTCCAGAAATTCCGAAAGGTGCATTTTTTCCTATAAGAAAAGCATTGCGCCATTTTTGTAAATTAATTATGGGCACTTGCCGGTAAGCTAGAAAAATGAAATTTTCAGTGTAGCTAGATGGCCACAATATCCATTATGAATTGTTGTCACTTTTGCTTACAGTGTCTTGGGTTAGACTCCAGAGACCCCGGAATATCTCCCATAAGTTAGCATGGGAAAACGCAATCCAGTTTGTAGACCAATCTAATAAGTTTAAGAAGCTGAAATTTTGCAAGATTATAGAACTTTTCTCCTAACCAACTATAAAAATCGAAAATTTTAAAATTGTTAATTTTTAGGGGTTGTTTTAACCCCATTTTTACATTAAAGTTTAATAATATTTTAGGTACTACGGGATGAGCTAGGAAGCTGCAATTTTCAAATTATTTACAGAACAGTGCATTTGCACAAATAAACATTTCAATCTCTCCATATATATATTGCGGCAACTGTTAAAAATGTTTAAATTTTAAACAATTAGAAAAATATTATTTTACTTATAGAAGTGTTACAACTTTAAAATTTGGCTCATTAGTACCCCATATTGGAAAAAGTGTAAAATGTTTAAAATTTCAACATTTAGGGATTGTTTTAAACTATTATTTTTACATGAGGGAAAAACGAAAATCGCTGCGGAGGTGAAATCTTTAGAATTAATAGAATATTTGTAAGGAAGAAATATCTGTCTGAAAAATGACTGTTTTTTCAAGGTGAGATGAAATGCTTGCAATATGCAAGCACCTTCTACCAGTATATATATATATATATATATATATATATATATATATATATATATATATATATAACAACTTACGGAAAAGGAAAGGTAAAATGAATATATGGATGTCAACAAGGTGTTGGGATGAGGAAACCCAGTGAGCACTCACCAATCAGACGACTTCAGGTTGGCGAGGCTCCGGGGATGTCGAAGCGACACACGTAAAATAACACAAAAACACAGAAACATCACAAACGTAAAGCTTTCGGAACTACTCCTTCTTCAGCTACAGAGAGAGAACTGATGGCGGTGACACTGGGTGGAGGCATGGGGGTGGAAGGGTAGTACGGAAAGGTCGAGGATTGGAGGAAACGGAGGGGGTTGGGGATGGGTAGGGTGTTGGAAGAAGACAGAAAGGGTGTGAAAAGCTATCGAAGGTTGAGGCCTGGGGGAGTGAAGGAGTTTAGGAGATGGATATGCGAAAGCTCCCACTGACGGAGTTGGGGAGCCGAAGCATTGTCGGGGAGAGCGCGAATGACTCTCACTGTGAAGCAGTTGTTGAACTTTAAATTATGTTTGTTCGCATGAACGGCCACCGGCAGCGGTCGTTTGAGAATGACGCTGTTGCGGTGGCCATTCATGCGGATGTTGAGGGGATTGCTGGTGAGGCCAACATAAAAGGCGGGACATTGGGTGCATCTCAGGAAGTAAATGATATTGCGTGTGTCGCTTCGACATCCCCGGAGCCTCGCCAACCTGAAGTCGTCTGATTGGTGAGTGCTCACTGGGTTTCCTCATCCCAACACCTTGTTGACATCCATATATATATATATATATATATATATATATATATATATATATATATATATATATATATATATATGCTTACTGAAGAGGAAAGGTAAATGGGATAAATGGATGGCAACAAGTTGGGATAAGGAAGCACTAACCAATAAGATGACTTCAGGTTGGCGAGCTGCTGGGGGAGTCGAAGTGACACACGTAAAACGAACACAAAAAACACGGAAGCTTTCGGGGACGATCCTTTCTTCAACACAGGAGATAGACAACTTATATATATATATGTATATATGTGTATATATATATATATATATATATATATATATATATATATATATATATATATATATATATCAGGGGTTCGAGAGTTCGAGAGCCGCATGACATGTTCTTTGTTTATACATTTACGAGCAGTAAAACATTATCTGTATCGAAAGCAATTTAGATAAAATACATGCCCTTTAGGGATCCCAAACACATTTCAAGTCGCACTGCGATATTTTTTTCTGTATTGGGAAACGGTGACACGCCCCAGAGTGTAAATTTATAGGACCCACACGCTAAGTCAAAAGAGCCGTGTGCATTCTATGAGAATGAAGCGATTTTTCCATGAATGTCTTTCCAAATTTAATTCCGTGGGAATAGAAAAAAAATCACCTCCACATGGCGAAGTCGATGTTTCTTTTTGAATTAATGTATGATGTTGCATTATTGATTACAATAAATAATTTGCTTTGATAGTTGAATTTTCAATATTTTATTATAAAGCCATTTGATAGACACTTTAATTAATATATAAACGTAAAAGATTTTTTGTTGGTAATTTTCAGTATATCAGAACTGTCATTTCGGACTTTCAATTACGTACGCACCAGTACGTACGGAGGTTGTGTAGGCCTTAATTTAATTATTTTTTGGATCTTCTTGCATTCTGAAAATTCAATCAGTGGTTCTTTTTTGTCTTTTCACTCACGATCCCTCTGCTGTTGCATATATTCACTGCTTTGAAGCGTTCACTTCACCAATTTCTATTGCTTTTTCCTTTCCCTGGGTATTCCCCACGAGGCTCCCTTAGATAACTCCAATTCACTCTCTGTTCCATCCGCCTTCACACTTCTGATTATTCGAGTTTCTTTTCCATTTCCACCTTTTTCGATCATTTTCCGCAATCTTCATCTCACTACCTGTTTAATTTTCTCTTATGTGGTATAGTGTGATGCAGTCATGCGGATGGATGTAAATAACCTTAACTTTTCTATTAGCTTCTATGAAATATTTTGCATACACCAAATTTTCCAACCTAAAAGACGCAATAGCTTCTAGATTTTAAGACAGATTTTCATAAAGAAATTTTTAATGGTTGAATAATAATTAGGATTGCATAAAAGGTAATAATTTCCTTCCTAAACCTTCTGACACTTACCAACTATTCATTACACTATCTCTTAGATACCCATTGTGCGTAGACAGTTTGTAAAAAAATCATTACATATATTTACACTCGCGTTGTTTTTAATGAGACAAACTGTCTCATTTACATTACTCTCTCGTAATTCGAAAGACACTTAAGATACAAAAACGATACGACCCCTTTAAAAGGCCCTGGTGCTGACACAAGGCAGTTGAATATAACACAATGCTAACGTGACAGGCAAAATGCTTACAAATATATTGGAACCAGAATAATACACAATAGAAATATACGATAGAAATACACAATAGATTTGTCCACTTGGAGGGATAATAGACGATACGAAAATGCAGTTGGATGCGGGGAGGTATCTTAGCGGCTGTTATGCGTCTTCTCTTGGTTTTCTCGCCGGTCCCTGCTTTGACGCACGAGTGTATATACTTTATGAGGCAAACATGACAAATTATCAATTTTTATTCAAAATAAAAATTTATCTTCCATCCCTATTTCTTGCTGGTAACTTTGAATTATCCCCCTCGAGCAATTTTAAGCGGCATTCCTCTTACTGATTTTATTATCCCAGCGTTTCTCACTACAGCCTATTAATTTTACCATTAGTAAATTTTTAATATAATGTCATTTTTTTCTCCTGCTTTACTCCGATATTGTCTGCCTCTTTCATAAAACTGACGGTATAAAATTGCCATATAAATTAAATTAATTCTCTAATATAAAATTTTTCGCTATCAACATTATTATACACATTACGATCCTCTACTTCGCCCACGTCTTGCTTCTATCTGTCTCTTTTATCCGTTTCTCTTTTCTCTGCCTTGACACTACATTCTTTAGAATTATTTGTCTCTCTCTCGTTCTCTTCTGTGTCGATCACCGAAAATTGAATCTCCGTGCTACGACATCCACTTCCTTGCACCCAGCAGACTTCTCAGATCCAGGGGAGAAGAAATTTCCAAAAATGTGTCGGGCGATCACCCATGTCAAATGTTACATGACAGCAGGTGGAAGATGTCCACGGTGGGTTGCCTGCAAGGCAAGGGGTTTTTCAAGGCAGTCGAGCGAATATGACGACGGACATTGGAATCGGAGAGGGCGCTTGTGTTGACAATCGACCTCCTTTAAATATATTTGGAGCGTTATGCAGGCATTTGAATAAAAAAGCGACACTTCGTGAGTTCTCTGATTCGAATAATGGAAAGTTTGCGATAAAAACTTAATAGCATACGTATATATGATCCATTTCTGGACCGGATACTTCAAAATTAGATCTACGCTTAGAAAAGGGGAAAATGATAGTGTACATAATCTTGTTCAACTTTAATGAGTGGAGTGTCTTTCAGCTAAAGAGAGACAAAAAGGTTCTTTTTCTTTATTTGGAACAGAAACGAGGAAATTCAGAGAGAAATTGACTATAGAAACTTGCCTCTGTGTTAATTCTCATTTTTCATTCTTGTGTCAGATATAAAAATTAAAGGGATTTTATGGTTTAAGTTCTTGAGACTTGAATGGAAACTTTGCAAACCAGTTGCTTTTTCGTTTAACTTATTAAACATTCATTGACAGCATAAAACTTAAATTACCTTACATAATAGTTTCATAACCAATCTATTCAAATTTAAAAAATGGATATCATCTGGGTACTATATATTTCTTATCCCTCCGAATTTTGTCAGATGCTAATGCTCAAGACGTTCTTTTTGGATATACCTCGTATCTTGTGTCCACAATCCTCTACACCAGGGGTCGGCAACCTACGGCCCGCGAGCCACCTGCGGCCCTCGAGAACGCTTTATGCGGCCCGCAAAGCTGTAATGAAAAGTGATCAGGAAAATTTCTCATGGGCAATTTTATATTTTTTGAGTAAAATTATGGTCTAAAAGCCTTTTCTGGTGAAGTTTTAACGCTAGTAAATTATGTAGACTTGATTTCGTTCATATGAAATCACAGAATCTCTAGAAAACTTCTGATTAATTCGCTCATCCGGCCCGCCGAGGCTTTCTTGACACCCAATGGGGCCCTCCGAAACATTCACAACTGCAAATGTGGTCCACCATGCAGAAAAGGTTGCCGACCCCTGCTCTACACCATGTACTTTTTCATGTCACCTGGAAATATACTAGTTGATCTTTCAGTGGATCTCGTGGCGTTTATTTGCTATTCGTGGCTTTCTATGGCATCAAGTACGGTCTTTGTCATCCCCTCCTTTGTCTGATAGTCTGTTTTATCATTTCAATAGAGCCCAAAATTTTAATCCAAACCGATTTCCATTAACTAATCCCCAGATCAAGGTTATATAGGTATTGCATTTTAATCTGGCTTTGAAAATTGTTTATTTCAAAATTGGAAAGTTGTGCCATAAGTAAGGACACAGCTATCCTTCAGAAACATATTTTAAGATTTAAAGTCTTGCTAGATATGTGGAAAACCAAATGCGAAAGAACATTGGTTTTTTACAGTAAAGCGTAGAGAATTGGCAGCGACACAAAGAAATGTTGACAACATTTTTAACCATATATGTAGACCAATTAAAGATAACTTCCAACAGAAATAAATCTTCTGTATCGTAAAAATATGTGTAAATGCAAATATTTTAAATATAAATCGTTAACGGTAAAATAGATTAAATGAAAAAGCGATAAATAATGATGTATGTAATAGACGGATATCTCTGTAATCGGTCGCCATAATGTCCAGCAAATACGAAACTATCAACTGCAGAAAATAATAGTGGGCGCATTTTTCAGGTGACAATGCTATTTTAAGAAAAACCTTTTGAGGAAACTTGTTGATTGCTAATGTAACTTTATATATAATTTGTGCCATAAACACTTTAATGAAAAATAGACCACATTTTCAAAGTTTTCGACTAAGAAAACATTGCTTGGATAAAAATATGTAAAATCCTCAATTTTGCATATTTTGCTCAAACTAGATTATCAGAATGTAAATTTGGATAACGTAATGGTCAGTGAATTTATTTACAGAATATTCTTTGATATATCGCGTGATGTAAATTTAACGATGACACAACAGGTGAAACGAAAAAATAAAATTTAATTACGGCGGCAGTGGATTTTTAACTATGATTATGTTAATTTTGAAGAGATTAGATATAGTTATGTAGAATATATTCTTTCCAAAACTTCCATCAACAGTTCTAGTACTCGTAAGCTAAAGTATAATTGGGATGTTTTTAATAAAACTAGAAGTTAATATTTGTTGTACTGAGGATGTGTGTTACATCTTTAAGCATATTAATAAGTTAAAGAATTTATGGGAGGCAGAAAAAAAATATGCCTTGGCCGCGAACAAAACCGGGGTCTTCCTTTCGCTGATTGCATATTGTTTTAGTATGTACATCCGCTCTGCATGTGGAAGACCTAGGTTTGATTCCAGGTCTATGCAGATTTTTTCCCTGCCTTCCAAAAACTATTATAGTTCAGCACAGGCCTGCATGTATAGACTTAACGATGCACGCTTTTGATAATATAGAGTATTTTAATTCTTTTCCAAGATAAACCTACAATATTTTTACCGTTAATTTCCAGCTAATATATTTAACATGTTGTTTCAGAGACTTTCCAACACAGTGTATTTTTGTGTATTTTTTCCTTAAAGACGCTGACCTCCATAGCGTTTCTCACCATTAATCCTTGAAAATGGAATGCTTGCTGAGTCCATTCTTTGCCTTTCGCCTCAGTACGTCCTTGAAGAGGAATTAGGCTTTATCCAATGTAACATGAAATGAAACAAACTGGGACTCGGCTTGAAAGCACTTACCAGAGAGCAGGAGGCTATGCTTTTTAAGCATATTCTCGGCAGATGAGAGAAAGACGAATCACGGATAAAAAATTGGCGCAGCCGAAATTATGTGTAAATATAAGATGCAGAGTTATATAAATCCTTCGCTAAAACAGCCATAACCAAAAAATACGGATCCGTCATCAAACTGGCGGTGCTATTTTATGAAAGTTTTATTTTCATAATAACAGTAAAAATAAGGGTTGACTACATTTACACATTGCTTTCTTCGAATTAGCCGCCATTCTCAAAATTAAACACCGGCTTACATTCCGTATGAGAATTTTTTACATGATGAGTACAACATGTCTGGAAAAACGATGTATCCTCGAGGGATAGTGACGTAAGAAACGCTGGATTGGCGGAGCGACAAGGAATTATTGATTTTGAATCCATCAATCGGTATATTTCGTCGTTTCAGCTTTTGCTTGCTCCTATGCAAAAATGTTTTCCTATTACTGTCTAAGAGTTCTTATATACGGCCCTTTCGCAAAAAATCTCCTCAGGAGAAACAGAAAATCTGAACTGTATTAGTAATTTTCCGCAGAGCGTAATTTTTTGGATTAGCCCTTCATGCACCGTTTGCTAATACGGACATTGAAATAACATAAGCACTTGATGTGGGAAATGGGAATTTTGTATTTTAATCGGATAGACGAAGATTACGAGTTTTCGCTGAATAATTTTTCATTTAATTCTGTTTTTATAAATGATGAAAAACTAGATGTTTGAGATGTTATTAATTTATTTAATCAAACAGTTTTTAGTACTACTATTATCTCAATTTATTAATCATCATTTTGCCATCAGAAATATGATTAGGCCTAGAAAATATAACTCTGGAGATGTTTTAACGATCATTCTTATAAATATGTAGTTGACAACTGAGATTTTTTCGTGGAGAACGAAATAATGATGCGAATTAATATGCCAAAAAAACTGGCCAAGACCACTAAGACCAAGGAAAGTGAATGTTCAATTCTATAAATTTAAATTGACCATGCATTTGTTTTCTTTGCTGAATAACTTTACTAACGATCACTATAAACGGATTAATATAATGTTTTATATTATTTCTAATCGAGTTCTTTCCTTTGCGCGATTGTATAATGTATGCCTTTCTGCCAGTGGAGCCTCTTTTCTCGATTCCATTTCTATATATTAGTTACATAATCTTTGAGAATGATTCTAAAATTTTTAGTTTGTGCCTCGGGAAGCTCGTCCAGTAGAGATGTTCAGCCCTTCCCAACCAATTTCAAATTCTATATTAAGATAATAGATAGCAACTATTACTTGACAGGTTGATGGAAGATCATAAGCCAACTATCCACGTTCGATTTACCGTCTAGAACAGAAGTCGGCGTCGTTTTTCCGTTTAATGCCACTCATTACCAATATACTCTATCTGTGGCCCTGCTCGCCACCCTTTAAATATATTTATCCATAATTCTTACAAAAAGGCGATTAAATATTTTAACAAAGTGATGCGGTATCATCACAATACGAAAGACATGTAAAATCAAAGTAAAATTCATTTAAATATTTTTGTAATTCCTCATTGAAATATCGTTACTGTAAAATATCCTTGTGTGTGTATGTGTGTACATCTGTGTGTGTATGTCTGCGATTATTAACAAAATATAAGGATCATCCTATACTATTTCAAGAATAAAAAGCATCAAATCGAAAATTAGTAATATTTCATTTTCTCTCTTGGCGAAAGAGATTTATTGATCTTACTCAGAATTGTTAATCCTACTTTAGCAGTCAATTTGATTGATTTTTCAGATTGCACTCTGCCTTTCTATTTCGTTATAACGAACTTGTAGATCTGTATCCTATCCAGCAAACTCTTTTCCTTCGATTCAATCAGCCGATTCCTCAGATCTCTTGAAAGAGCTTTCCGAGTTTCGGTTATATATTCTGAAGGATTTTGAGAGAAAAGTGTCTCCGTCAATGTTACGAAATTTCATCGTGATTTAAAGGATTGAGAATAGTGAAGGGAATGGGGAAGGATAAGAAGAGCATCATCAGGAGAAGAGAGAATCGGAAAAGGAATCAGAAAATGAAAAAATATGCGTAAAATAATGATCTTCCCTAATATCTTAATTTCTATAACTCTTACATATTTATTGCAGCTGTTTCACTCAGTTATTTAACAAAATGATTGGTATAATAGATATCAATCCCGATGAAATCATAACATGTAATTAAAATAAATTTGAGTATGTTACCTAGTCAATAAATAGAGAAATCGGGTCGTTTTAACATTTTTTAATTTTCTGTGTCACGAAACCATGGTCGTGATATTATATATATATATATATATATATATATATATATATATATATATATATATATATATATATATATATACACACACAAGTAAAAATCTCTTAACTCGAAATGCACGGGACCGAAAAAACATTTCGTTTTAAAAGAATTTCGTGCTAATCGATCTTAATGCTAAATGTTTTTCAAAAGGTAAATTTTTAATTTTATAATCATAAAATCATATCGGAGATAAATGTTTGATACTCTATGAGCTACTTGTGTGAAATACAATTATTTTATGTCCAGGAAAATATTTAGCTAAATATTTTATTTACTACATATATACATAAATAATTGTCGTGAAAATATAATTCCATAACTACATACCTTACATACATAACTTTTACAATTAAAATCGAGATGTTTACTTTAAATATAAATAATTTCACTCAGAAATTCCCGCACCACTGCTCCCTCGTGGATGGACAGCTTACTATTGAAAACCATGAGAGAAAAGAGAAAACTTTTTAAAATGTTAACTATATAGAAATCAAAATTTACCATACTGTAAAATATATTTACGTCGATAAAGCATTTGGATATAGAAGAGAACTATCCTTTCCGTACAGTAGCAAACTTTATGAAGATGAGTACATTTTTATTAAACCTATTTAAACCCAAGATATGTTACAGAGAAAATTACTCGAATCGAAAAAAGTCAGTAAATTTCTCATTATAAGATTTAATTTCCATAAGGGAAAACATAAAAGAAAAATATTTGCACTTACCTATGCATGCTTGAGATTTCACCTGATGATGTCGATCGATCTCCGTGATCCTTTCTTCGGCTGATATATTCTCAGATGATACATACCAAGTTAGCAGTGTTGTACTGGTGATCCTAGGGTCAGAGGGGCTCCTTTTATAGGGCGAGAAAGTGAAGGGGAGATCGGATTGAGGGGGGGGGGGTAGTCGAGCGAGCCAAAGAAAGGGTCAGTTCGATCTTTGGTCTCTTTTAAAAGTGAAGGGGAAGATCCTTGAACAGGGGTGAGATAGAGAGAAGGATGCGCTAGGATCCAATGAGTGAAATTTTGTTTCAGGTGGTCAGGTAGTGGCATTTTCCCTCCTGGTGCCATAATGGGAAATTTGAAAACCATGTTTCAACTGCCATTTCATGTTATCCGAAGAATTTCTCATGGTATTACTTTATTAGGACCAAAGATTATTTTCGGGTTAACCGATATTTTGTGTTAACCGTTTCGCGTTAAGTGATTTTCATTCACACTATATATATACACTTACGGAAGAGGAAAGGTAAATGGGATAAATGGATGGCAATAAGTTGTTGGGATAAATGGATGGCAATAAGTTGTTGGGATAAGGATGCCCAGTGTGCACTCACCAATAAGATGACTTCAAGTTGACGAGCTGCTGGGGGTGTCGAAGTGACATACATCTACACGATACCCTGCACCTTTTTGGTGGATGGCAGTGGGTGCAGTACACCAAGGGTCCATAGTTTTCCTACGTTATCTTTATCTATTAATACGGAAGCTTTCTGGGGTGATTCCTTCTTCAGCACAGGAGAGAGACAACTGATGGTAGTGACACTGGGTGGGGGTGTAAGGCTAGTGTGGAAATGAGGTGGGAAAATGACCAAAAAGGAGTGAAATGCTAGCGAAGGAGAGGAGAGGGAGAAGGAGTTTAGTAGATGGATATGAGCAATCTCCCACTGACGGAGTTGGAAAGCCGAAGCATATATATGTCACGGTAAATGTGCGTATTCCAGTAAATGTGCACATTTCCCGGTTAATGTGCACATTTGCCACCAAGTTCGGTAAATGTAAGTATGACATACTTTTACCGATTGGATTGGGGAAATGAACACATTTACCTAGAGACACAGGTAAATGTGGATAAACTTCGTAACACAGGCCACAACATGGCGGCGTCGCGAACATCTGTTGCAGTTTAGAAGTGCGGTAAATGTGCGATCTCCGGTAAATGTGTAAATTTCCTGGTAAACGAGCATAACTAAATAAACTAAATTTGAACATGAAGGAAAATTTTACTCGGCCCGACCGGGTTGGGTAAGTTAGTCGAAGCGTTTTTGGTTCCTCCTCACGTTCACTGTGTTCCCCCCTCGGGTTCGAAAGCGTTCATCTTAATCTATACCAATGTAGCCGAACCCTCCATGATTTTTGTTATAAATTAACGTAATTATTGAAGTGTAGTATTTCTCATTCATACTTATTTCCACATTTGCCAAGGCACATCGGTAAAAGTGCACATTTATCGGGAAATGTAAGATAATACGTATTTCTGGAAAGTAAAACTTACGTTTACCAATCTTGGTGGCTAATGTGCACATTTACCGGTAATTGCACGCATTTCCCGATTACGTACCTATACCGTAACATATAAGAAATATAAGCGTTACAGGCTTGATACAGGACTTAGGATGGGAATCACTAGCTGAGCGTCGATCACGTGCTAGGTTAAAACTTCTTGAAAGATTTAGAACGAGTACTTTCTCCAGCGACGTCAAAGAAATAATAAGAACTCCCACCTATATCGGTAGAATGGACCATCCTCGTAAAATAAGAGAGATAGTCTGTAGGACAGAGAGATACAAAGGCTCATTTTTCCCTAGAACGATAGCTGAGCAGAATAAAACTTGCGATCAAAAGTAACCTCGCGTAGGGGCGTAAACCAAGGCCTAATTTTGGAGTTTTCCCCTTGGTGTTAATACACCCCCTGCCACACACCCTTGCGGTGGCTTGCAGGGTAAACTGTAGATGTAGATGTAGATGTATATATACATACATACACACATATATTTTAAAGTTGTTAAATATTTACTTTCAGTTTTTCTGTGTCATTTCATACATTTAATCAATTGAACAATATACATTTTCAACTATGAAAGACAGCTACAGCCCTCAACAAACTCTCCGTATTTCTAAAGGCGGAACTCCGTTGACTTTCCTCCCTTTTATTCTTTCGTTCTATTCACACCGCCCTTTCCCTTTCTCTGGAGAAATGCCGTTTGATTCAATCAGCCTCCTCGATCCGACTTACTGAGGAATGTCTCTGGAGTATTCTCCAAATACTCCCGTTCCGTCTCCTCTCTTTTCCTCACTTTCTCTCTATCCACTTAACTCCCACCTCCACCCTGCCTCTCTCAAGGTAAGAATCCGCGAAGAGTGTCTGCCCCCTCTCTCCGCTCACCCTAAAAAATTCTACTCAATCGAACTACTTTGCTTATTTTTTTAGAAATCCCTGTAGTAAAGAGATCGAATCGAGTTTCAATTATTTTTTAAAGAAGAAAACACTGGGGGAAAGATGCGATTAATTATGATAAGACAAAAACAATACTTTCTCAATGTACTACATGTATGAGAAAGTAAAACTGGCGCTCTTAATGAAAAGGGAGGGAATGTTCGTATTAGCTGATTATTCGTTGGATGCGATTAAATGTCACGGCGGACGTGTAATTCGCTATATACCTATATATCAGTGAAAAAGTATATTTTCGCTTTTAAAAGCTAATAGGACACACAAAATGCCATAAAAAATTTCATGTACTTATTTCTTATATGTGTATTTTCCATTTATTTATATACGAATATACAAGAGGTTCCAAGACACCCTTTATCCCACAGCTGTTAAATTTGAGAACAAAGAACGCGTTCTGTTTATTGTAATTATTTGGTACATTTATTGATATATTTATGATTTATTAAGTTTCAGATTTCTTTATAATATTAGATGAAATAAGTGTTGAGTTTCCATTAAGCTATACCTTTGGATGCAGTGAGCAGCAGTTGCGAATAGTAATGTTTTTTACTTTCTCATATACGTAGTATATCGAGAAAGTACTGTAATCGTGAAAAAATTCGACTTCGAGATTTTGATGGAAATAACCGTTTTAGGTGTCCCTGAGTCCATAAAAGTGGTTTTTGCCATGCCGTCTGTCTGTCTGTTGGTCTGTTCGCTGTTCTAGGGCCCAAACGCTTACATAAGATTGAATGATATCTCGTATTTGTGAAATATATCATCTTTTGCAGACTCGTTTTTAATAATAATGATATTGCTCAAAATAAAGTGTAGTTTTTTTCCGTGGCCGGTCATTTTACTTCCGGTCTTTTCACTCTCGGTCTTTTCATTCCCGGTCTTTTGACCCCCGATATATTGACTCCCGGTCCTTAAATTTTTAGTAGTTTTGATTCCCAGAGGGAGAACGACGGAGATAAACGGAGTGAGAGGGAGATGGATTGGGAGTGATAGGGAAATAGACGGAGGTGGAGGGAGATAGACGGAATGAGAGGGAGATAGACGGAATGAGAGAGATAGGTGGAGTGAAAGGGAGATAGACGGAGTGAGAGGGTAATAGACGGAGGTGGAGGGATATAGACGGAGTGAGAAGGGGATAGACGGAGGTGGAGGGAGATAGACGGAGTTAGATGGAGATAGACGGACTCCAACTACTTCCCTCTCACTCTATCTCCGTCGATCTCCATCTGGGAATCGAAACTACTAGGATTTTAAGGACAGGAAGTCAAAAGACCGGGAGTCGAAAAATCGGGGGTCAAAAGACAGGAAGTCAAAAGACCGGGAGTCAAGATCAGGAGTCAAAAGACCGGGAACCAGTTTATTCTCGGCGATTTTTAGAAAAATTTGATATACTCAAATATGGCTTCAGATAATTTGATTAAAATCAATCCAATTGTAGAGCCTGATGCCAAAAATAATACTTCGTCAGCCATATATTTCTTAAAGTCACCATATGGCGTCCAAGTGGGATTACAATGTACGCTAAGCTACCTTATCTAAGCCCATGACGTCACGCTTCCCCCGCGATCCACTCAAAATCTTATTACAGGCTAAACAGTTAAACTGAATCGGATGATATCTCATATTTACGGATAATATCATTCATAAAAGACATTCTGAAGAGATGAACGATATTGCGCAACAATTAATGGTACTTTATTCTAGGATATTTTTAAACAAAATTCGATTTACTCAAAAATGGCTTTAAAGATTTTGATTAAAATCCTTCTAATCGTACAACCTGATGTCACAATTAATACTAACTAAACCATATGTCCCAAAAATTACTAAATATCGGCCAGTGGAAAATATACGCTAAACTACGGTTAACTTTGATTTATAATCGTTTTTCTTTTATAAGCGTACAGTCGACCAAACGTATATATGTACGTATATGAGAAAGTTTGTGCAATGTTTATTGCGCCCTATATTTTGTTTAATTCTCGCATTCCTCAGGATGAAAATGAGTTACTCGAGTCCATTTTAAATAGAGTGTAATATTTTTGCAACTCATTCTTAAAAAATGGGGTTAAAAGGGACTTTTGGGACACCCTGTATATCATGATTAATTAATAAATCAAAATTTTGAAGCTAGAATCAAATTTAAAGTAGCAATTTTTAATAATGCATTAAATTGACAAGGAAAGAAATTAAATTTTGATCTGAGATCGCAGTTCTGAAGTTCAGTTCGATACAAGTACATCACAAATTCTTATATGCATTCTTTCACGAGCAACTAAAGTTGTTATTGTTCCACATCAGGTCCTATTAAAAGATAATTCGATTCCGTTCGTTTCTATTAGGGGAGAAGTTCCTTCCACTCGCGCGATAGAATGCAAGTCAGGTTCTACGCGGTCATATTATAAACATGAGAGCTGAGTCGTTCCACTTCCCCTCTGCGCAATTCAATTTGGCTTACGCCTCGCTAAATCTCCATCTCCTATATCATCATCGCGTGAGCTTAATATTTTTTGATCACGACTCCTGTCTCACTTCCTCCTTTCACTTTGAATTCTATCCTATCCTGTTTCAATATTTTTCAGGCTTTTTATCTGAATAAGCTATTTAATGCCAGGCACTAAATAATGCTTCATTTAGTCATTACAATCAATTTTTTAACATTAGGGAAATCGGATTTTTTTTAACTTCCTATGATTTGTCGTAGCACCATTTTATCTAGCACGAGGGAAAGTTTATGCACCCATATGGGTTGGTAATAATGGTTGAATCATAAATAAAATATAATAGTCAAGCATTTCACTTTATTTATAATATGTGATTTATATTGTCTTTTCTATTTATTTTCCCAACAAATAAATATTAATATTATCCATTCGAGATTTTTAAACACCCTTACTGAATATCGGTAATTTGTAGTTTTGGTTAAAGGTAGGGGACAATTTTGATTTCCATTGCATTAGCATATTTTTCATTACTCAACCTCACTCAAAGGAATAAACATCTAAGATTTATTCGAAGGACATTTTCAAAGATGAAATTTCGTGAATCCAGATCATTAAGAAACCTTAAGAATTTCTTAAGTGAAAGCTTCAGAAAAATTCAACCAGAGCAGATTTATCATATCTGAATTTAGACATAATATATATTTCGTGTGCAAGTTTAATGTCCCGCTAACTATATTTTCAACGTTTTGAATGTTTTTTTACGCAGTTTGGCACAATACCTGTAAATAACAAAGTGCGCGTTCACCAAGTTAAGGTTTGCTGATAATCACCACGACGCGTCGTGGGAAAAATTGCCATTCTAGCTGGACAAAAGTAAAAAAAATGAAGTCACGTGAACTTGATATAACTGATTATAAATGAAACTAGAATGGTGCTAGATTACAAAATGTTACATTGTATGCAATTTCTTTAAAGCTTTGAGATGTGGCAACAACTTAAACATTACCTATAAATAGCTTTCAGGAGCCTTTGTTTGCCAGTCGTTTTTCTATCGTTGAGTTAAGAGCAAGATTTTGTTAGTTTTATGTTAAGTGCGTATACTAACTGCCATGGATATTGCAGAAAAGGGTAATTTATTATTTTTTATAACTAAAAACCTATTATATTCTCGTTAATTTTCCTGTCATTTTCCTTTGAATATGTGTAGTATATTTTATACCAATGATTTGAGATTCTCCCCTTTTTGTTAGATTTATATAAAAAGTATCCCAGAGTTCCATCATAGTTATTATTTTCTATTTAAGTACGACTCTTTGCGAACAAAAAATAATGAACACTAGCTGCTTTTAAATGCTCTTTTGAAAGTTATGTTTTTTCAGAGAGATACTCCATTTCTCGGAAAGAGCTCTTTGATGTTTGGCATCAGGAAAGTGATACAATAAAGCAAAATAATGCAGTGTATTCATTTGTTCTATACAAATTGAGTTTCGAAGACTGTCCTAATAAAGAGCTGTGTTATTCTGTTAAGAAAAAAATTAAATTAATTTGTTGTAAAATTGAAAGAAAGTGGAGAGAGAGAGTACACGAAGTTTACAGAAATTCTTAACCAGAAATTCCGCTTGGTTAGAGCAAGAAATAACTTTTCTATGCGAAATAACCAGCAGATTTAGTGCGTCTATTAATTTAGGTGCATCTTCTTCCAATATCTGTCGTCCTTAGAAATTGTTTTCAGATTCAAACAATAAAACGAAGAAAAGAAGAATACAATCTTTGTTGGAGAATAATACCAGCGAAGAATTGTCCTATGCTGCGGAAGTCAGCATACGTTCATCTGGTAGATGAGATGCTGCTCAATTAATGAAGGAAGCTGCTTTTGGGACACCAAAAAGGGCATCTAAAATCAAAAAGGCCTACACATCAGCTCCCCATAGACCAATTAATTATACGCCTGAAGAAGCTTTGTCTTTATTTGTTGAAGGTAAATTCACAAAGAGCTCGTATATGTTAATGCAATCAGGTGCTAAAATGTGAAATGCAAACATTTATCCGTCACATCACTTGATCAGACAGGCGAAAAAGTAGTGCTACCCCGAAAAAGATTTTATAAAAATCACAGATATATCAGGCGGATTTAAACTGAAAACTTCGTTAGACCACACAATAGCACGAATCGTTCAAGTGCAGAAGAAAGTATTAATACAAAATGGAATTGGTATTAAAACCCCTCCGCGGCTAACTATCGTTTTAAAATGGGTAATAGATGGAAATTCAGGGCAAAGCACCTACAAACAGAAGTTTATCGAAGAGGGGAGTGAAACTCAAAGTGATGACAGCTTATTTGTCATTTCGGTTGTTGCCCTGCAACTTTATGCAAACATTAATAAAAACGGAGATAAAAAACTTATTTTGTGGAAAAATCCTAGGTCCTCCTCCACACGTTTTTGTATACCTATTAAACTTCTTTTTGAAAAAGAGTCAACTGATTAGGTCAACCGAGAAGTTCAACACATAGAGAATCAAATAAAGGAACTTTTTCCGACAAAAGTGGTGATAGACAAAATAGATGTTTTTGTTGAACAGAATTTGAAAATGACTATGATTGACGGAAAGGTTTGTGGTGCTGTGACTAATAGGTCATATCAAAATTGTTATTTTTGCGGGGCAAGCCCTAAGGAGACGAACAGACTTGAACTTTTGTCACTAAAAACTCCTGATGAAAGTTGTTATGACTATGGTCTTTCTACCCTGCATGCTTGGATTAAGTGTTTTGAGTGCTTGCTGCACATTGCCTACAGATTAGAAATAAAAAAGTGGCAAATCCGTGGTAAAGATGAAAAATCAAAAGTGGAAGCAAGAAAGAAAGAGATTAGGAAAAGATTTCGTTCGGAAATGGGATTGTTAGTTGATGTTACGAAGCCTGGTAGCGGATCAACGAACGATGACAATACCGCCCGCCGATTTTATCAGCAACTTTTTCTCGCCTCGTCCATAACCGATGTCGAGGAAGAATTAATTATGCGATTTGGTGTTATTCTACAAACAATTTCCAGTGGTTATAATATTAACACTGAAGCATTTGAAAATTATGCTCGAGACACTGCAAAATTATATATTAAAAATTATTTATGGTACTACATGCCATCAACAATGCATAATTTACTTATTCATGGTTCCGAAATAATAAAATCGGCAATATTACCGATAGGGATGTTATCCGAAGAAGCACAGGAGGCTAGCAACAAGGGCTGTAAAAATACAGAGAGGGACACACTAGGAAGTGTTTGAGGAGACAAACAATAGAGGACTTAATGCATATGTTACTTGTGTCTTCTGATCCTGTGATATCTAGTTCTCGAACATTACCGTCAAAAAATATAAGACAATTCAGCAAAGATGTCTTTGCACTGTTATTAGAACCATAAGAAATAACATCGCGAGAAAGTAATTACATAGACTCGGAATCTGATACAGATAGTGATACTTCCAATTATGATTAAATGTTAATATAGTATGGACTGAGTATTTTGTTAATATTTACAAAGTTCTGATAAAAAGATGTTATTTTTTCCTTGCGTTAAAAAAAAACAATCCTTAAATTACTGTTCCTCTCAAGGTACAAGTTTTGTAAACTTAAAATAATATTAAATATTAAATATATGGTGCAATTATTAATTATTTTTTATTTTTATTAATTAAATGTCCCCAGTTTTAAAACTGAGGGTCACTATACAACTTCAGATTCACTTTTGTCCCGCTGGAATGGCCGTTTGTCCCACTGTGCGACGTGCCGTTGGCCTTAGTGATGGCGTGGAGGGCGTGTTATCTCGTCCGATATCAATAAACGCTGCATAAACACGCCGTTCGCATGAGCTTTTACTTTCTAGCTCGGCCTAATGGTCACGCCAGTGTTTGAAGTGGGCGGGAGAAGGGAGGGGGGATAAGGGAAGTTGGCGGATAAGACATAAAAGCATTATGGGTGTCGTCATATCGAGATCTCGGGCGTTTTTTAATTCTATGACCGTGGAAGGAGAGGACGGAAGGGAGAATGGCGATATCGCTTTTTCGCTTACAAATTGATGAAAATGAGATCAAACCGAGCGTAAAAATGACGCTTCAGTCGCTTGAGATCAAGCTGTAACGAATGTTTCGCCCCCAGACATCCAAAGCGACGTAGAGTTATAGCTGAAATAAAAAGCTATATTCGCAAAAGTCTCTATAAGATGATCGATCGCTATTAGAGTCAACCAAAAGCGATGGACCAAGCGCTTTGTGTAGTAATTTTTCTGCGTTAAATAAATCTCTTTCAATAAACCACAAGTTTTTTAGCCTCGAATCACAATTTACTTCGAAAAATCTCTGAATGGCGACATTTAATTTGTACGAAATGCAGCATTTAAGAATTTAAAAACTGTAATCACGAAATTGCTGGGGAGGGGACTTAAATGCAACAGGAAACATCATTACGCATTATCAAAGCTCAGATTATAGTGCTATATCAGCGCCAAACGCCATTTCACACATTTTTCAGAAAAATTGAAAATTATGAATAAAATCTTCAGAATCAATGGGGATATACTACGTCTCGAGTACTTTGGGAGGTGAATAATATCTCTGGAGAAGAGTGTTTTAGAAATATCTTAATTAACCCCAAATATTTTTCCTAAAAGGTACAGTACATGTACAATATATCCGAAATCTTTTGCCACACCCGACTAGAAAAGCTTTCGTAGGACCTTATCTCAATCACGTCAGGAATTTGGGACACAGAACAGGCTACAGAAACTAAACTGAATATTCATGGACTTGAGCTGTAACGGGGCGCATTTATGAGAGGCGTCCATCAATTTCTTCACGCATGGATTGCCTGTCCAAGTCACTCAATACCTCCAGCCTCCAAATCGAACGGATCCCTATCCTATCCTCTTCCGGAGCAAGTGCACTTCCGCACTTCCCATTCCTCTCCAAAATGCCATTCCCACCGCACACACCTCTCCTCGTCTCCGACACGAAATTTCACTATTGCATCTTCTAATCCTTGACTTTTACTTGACACCTGTCAAAAATTTGATTAAGTCCTTTGCTTTCCAAGTATTTTTTCAAATCGGTATTCGCACGCCCGCCGCCAGTGTATCGTTCAGCGATAGACAGAAGCTGTAAAACGAGGCATGAGTGAATGACGGATTACCTGAAAAAAATTAATAAGAACGATTCCGATCAACCTGCCAGGACTTCAATTTCCTCCGCTCAAGATTCGTCCCACGGTCATCGCATCGTTAAATATTTCACATTCTTGAAAGTGATAATCAATCCACTTATATCGTGTTCAACACACACAGGCCACTTCTTCAAATAACAGAATGTAGTCTTTAGAAATTCCGCATGCGTATTTATGCTAACCTTTGTGCTAAAAATATTAAAATATCCTGTAAATGCACCAAAAATACCTTTTAATTAAATATTGTCAAGTGGAAATTTAGAATAAGGTTAAAAAACCGCATATTTAAATAATTTATTTAACTGTATCTCCCAGCTGTCTGTAACGGAATGTTAATTTGCAATCCTTTGTTTGTCTTTCAAATTACCCAGATGCCATTAAAAATTTCAAATTGAGGTGATTTTTATGAAATTGCAGAGGAGAGGACTAGCTTATTTGAGAAATAAGTTTCTGTTCTGCTAAGGCGATCATGATTGATTATTTCGGTATAGATGAAACTGGTTATGAAATAAATCTCCATATTGGCACGCAACATTCATGAATAAACAAGTGACAGGAGTTGATATATTATGAGCGATTAAGTCATTGGCTTTCCGCCGTCAGAGGCCCGGATATATTTGCAATTTTTTGAGAACGGTGAGTGGCCTTTTAAACTTTATGTAACCCCGGGTCGAAATAAAAATTCTTATTGAAGATATCACGAAATACCCAGCAATTTTAACCATAAAAACTCGGTTAAAACTTAATATCTTTATGCGTTCTATTTAAAATCAATGATGTCGATGACAAATATTTTACTATGCATGATTCCTACCTATGCTTGTATTCTCTCCCTTTGACCCCCATAATGAGTGCTGATCAAAAACACTTCACTCCTTGCATTTCTCTTCTTTCTGTCCTCTAATGGAGAAATATCGCTGCAATCTCCATTTTGGATTTGATGGAGCTAAAATGTCGGAGGTGCAAATAGAGCGGCAGAGGAATGAAGAAAGACTTTTGGAATTAGGTCACCTTTGTCATGTTCGCCGGGGTTGCAGAGAAGGGTAACTAGAGCGAGAGGGGCATTTTCTCACTCACAGGATCCCATTGTCGTTTGAATATTTCACAGGGATTTACTCCCCCGTCTACAATTCTTCTCCTCACTATTTCTTCGGCTCCTCATTCTAAGTTGTCTCCTTCATTTCAATTAGAATTTCTCGCAGTCCATTCAATATACCTATACTTTTATCACTTACAATTTTTAAATTTCTCTCTTCCGAGTGTCTTTTTAGCTATCGTATAGGTTATCACGTAATTCGTTTATTTTAGACACGTCTGATGCAGTAATACCTTCTCCAAGTCCAACTTTTGTTTTTTTTTTTTAACTTTATAATATCCTATTTTAAGAATATTCTCGATAGTTTACGATTATCCTCAAATTATTTTATTTTGTTTTTTTATTAAATTATTATCAATACAATTTTGAAGTAGAAAACGTTTTTATAAACTGATTTGTTTGGATTACAACTCCTTTTTTGTTGCTTTCTGTCGGTTGCACATGATGTAGGCAAAAAATAAACTTTGAAGTGTATAAACGATGAAACAAGTTTTTTTTATAAACCACTTGAAGTGGGGTTATATACCAGGAATAACATTTATCCCTGGGGCATGCATCGAGTATTTAAGGGATATGTTAAGTAATAATGATAAAAACCTTTTCTCTTTTACTTTCATTCACGATATTACATGTTGTGAAGTTCCAACTATTAATAATGTTACAAAATTTAGTATGCACGTTTATTTTACTGTAAAATGGGTGTTAGAATAGAAAGTTATTTGTAAATTTTCTTGTACTTCATCGAATGTTCTTTTAAATGTTTTTTCACGCTAGAGTTTTCACGCGGAGGTTTTGGCCATGTAAAAATATACACTGAAACAGAAATGTATTATTTATAATAATGTACATATATAAAGCGGATTGTGCATTTAATGCAAGACTTTAAATTTAAAAACTCTTTAAAATATACCTGAGAGGTCGAGATTTGTTAGATAATACCAAAGGGCATATGCAAGGAAAAAAGGATGAAGATTGCTGCCATAGAATATTAGCTTAATAAAATAATGTCAACTGGCTGAGAGCAAACTGCTTCATTTAAGATTTTTGATTTAATTGGTTGTCAAGACTCATTTGCGTTTTTTATTAATTTTTAAAGAAAAATGATGTACATCTATAGTGTCACTCTCCGTATAAATCTATCTCCTGCTTTATCGACAAGATGTAATCCTAATATCACCTCGGCCTAACCAGCGTTTTATTAGAAAATTGCTCATATCCATCAACTAATAGTGGCTCCTTCAGTTCCAAAGAAAATAAATATTTTAACTTAGATTAGAAATAGTATTTGTTTTAATTAAAAAAATTGAAAGCTGGCTCCAAATTATAGGGTAATAATTATTTCTCTAATTAGCATACTGAAAAATACGACAATATTTAATCTTTAAGATTTTAAATAATATCTTAATGAGTATCAATCCCTTTTAGGCTATTCTTTACAATCGAATTCAGTTTTTAAATCATTATTAAATAGTGTTGATACATGAAAAGAATAGGAAATATACATATTCCTTTATTGAGGACATTCGATTACTTCGAAAAAAGATCGAGCATGAAGAAATTGACGAGTCATATAAATATCCATGTGGTTGATACAAAATCCCAATATTTATAATTTTTCATATAAATAAGCTTAAAAAATAAAAACTAACGCAAATGAGCTGAACCACCCGTTCAGATTTTGCATAACAAGTTTAAAGGAAAAGATCTCTCCTTAAGCAGGTGCCTCGCCCACTAAAGAAAATGCCCTCGTAACAAGTCCGATGACCCTGCGAGCAAAAAAGACGCGAGTAAAATCCTCCTCAAATATGACTCATTCTGGATTCATGAAGCATCGGAGCGAGAAATCACATATTCCCATTCCACCATATTTTTATCTTTCTCCTCAGCCCAATCCATTCTCTTGAATTAATGAGTGTTCCATGCCGCCATCCTTCCACCCACCTACAAAGCTAAGAGTAAAAAATATGGGAGGAAAAAAAGGGTGTTGACTAAAACTAGAAAAGAGATGAAGAGAGAGAAAGAAAAGTGAGAGAAAGAGAGCGAGAGATAAGAGAGAGAAAGATAAAGAAATGGAGGTGGTGAGGAAACGTGTGGTTGCTGGTGGTCAATGCAGTAGTGGGAGTATAGGGGTCACTACTGCGGTAAGGGAGAAAGCTTGCATGACCCCGGCTGATGAATTTTGAACTTCCTTTGCTGTGGTCAGGGACCAAGCGTAATTTTACCTGTTCGTTGTCACTTCTCCTTCGTTGTTTAAGGCTTCCTTGCCAAACCTACGCCACCATAGCCATAATTTTAATTTTATTCCTTGCGTTACATGAGTCGAGACGCTTCTTCCCTATCTATCTATTACTGTGCATCTTGCTTGATATAGAATGCTAGAGATAAATTATATGCTCGGCTCTATCGTAGATACCCACTAGTGTCGTATATTATGCGATTCATGGGCCCACATTAAATATTCTTTCCGCTAGATTTAAAGCTTTTGTAAAACTCTCCATCAAAATAGTCCTTTGTTAAGTTGTATATCAAAGAGTGCGCTGAAAATTATATTTTAAATATGCAGGAGCCTATTTACAGCTTTTTTGGGTGTAGTATATTCATAAAATTTTCGTTTCATTTCGGTGTTCCACGTGAAATGATGAAACGGTTAATAGATGATTTTCGAACAATGTTGAAATATAAGAAAATCACTATCCTCCCTTATAGTATTGCTAAATTTTTCCGTTTGATTAGAGAACCTGTGAAATTACGAGTGATAGGAACGATTTAAGACATTCTTAGCGAAAGAAATTATATTTCACATCTATGTATATATAATTATCAGACATTAAAAATTAATTGATTCGAAATAGCTACACTCCAGTATACGTATATATGAATTAATAATTTGAGAATTTGATAAGGCATATGTTTTTGAATTTATTGACCAATATAACGAATTTCCTCATTTGTGTAATCATCAGTGAATGTTGTTTTCCTTCAAATTTACGAAGTTGTTTACGTTTTATAAACGTATAACTAACTGCATAAAACGTAACTGTGTCGACATATTATTTAAGACGATGCAAATATTTTAGTATAAGTAAAAATTAAATTTTCAAAATATCTGATAAATTATTCTCATTTTCAAATTTAATCATAAATAAATGGAAAGAGCAAGGCTTTTATATTGTAAAATATTTAAGGCGTTACAGATGGCCATTCTGTATTTTAATCCATTTTCATTTGTAGGTGGCGATTCCTTCAACCGAGCTTATTAGTCCAGTTTATATGTATATCAGCTTACATAAAACATCGTCTTTTAATCATTACACTACATCCATCCAAAGTCAGCATGCGTAATAAACAGTTATACGGTCATAATTGATTACATAACAGCATTCCACGCAGTTTTATTTCTATCTCTTTTCTTCTCGGTATTTGCTTATAACAACTTTCTTCGGTTTGATTATTTTTTGTGCGTAGTATATCAGTTATTGTGACGCGCAATATTAATTCAATGGCACCCGTCTCGTCAATGCCCATGTATCTGATTCTCTAGGCTTATTTGGGCAATTTCCTGGTAAACATGGTTATAGTACGCCTATCACCTGGACTGTATTCATTTTCTCGCCGAGACCAAGAAAAATCCTACTCAAAATGTTCTTTCACGCGCAACAGTTTGATTAATATACTCCTTCGCATATTTATCTTTCCTTTTGCGAGACGATATTGCAGTGAAACCAATCCAATATACCGAGGAAGGGTTCAGCTTGATCGATTCGATACGAATCACATGACGTGAATCTGAAAAGAAAACATGGGAGGATAGATGCAAATAATCCCCTGGACTGTTTGAATGCCAGGTGTTTTTTTTTCCAGACTTGCAGTTTAGAACACGAAGCAGACCGATGAAGTTTTTTTCAAGAAAGACATGATAAATATTGAAAGTAATGTTGAAGTATACATAAGGTATCAAGTGTCACGAGACCTTTTTATCGTATCAATTGTCGAATTAATGCTTCTCAACCCGAATGGCTTAGGATCTTTCGAAAGCGTCAGCTTCTAATTTTATATGCTTCTAACAATAAGGAAATAAAATTGTCAATACGCTATATTGTGGAGTGGCAGCATTTTCTTAGGGTGCCAGTTCAATTATTTACGTTTGCGAGAACATTTCAGTACGCAGTTGTTTATATAATTATTAATTTACTTTAGCAGGCGTTTCTACTGCACGTAAAGTTAATTTCTCTTACTTCCACGTGATTGGCAGGATCCCATACCATTATAAAACATCTCATTCCTCGCCCTGGATCGTGGATATCCTAGAGTTATCCCCCTTCACTCCTTAACCTTCCCCTCCCCTGTGAACCCCTTCCATCGCAACCTCCATATCCACTTTACCTCGACTTCAATATCCCGCTCAACCACATCGCGCGAGACGTGGAAATATTTCCTCCCTCAGAGTAACTAATGCCCGGTCTTAGGCGGAAGTAGAATTTGGCATGAACTCGGATATTCTTGCGGTCTCCCTAACCCCATCCCTATATCACGGCGCCATTTCTCAGAATATCCTTCACGTGGCGGCGCCTCCTAGAGGAGGAGGAGGGGCAGGAAGTGGCGCTGCAGGAGACAAGCGGATAACCGCATTGCCCCGATTTCGCATCTCTCCTTCGGTCCATTCCTCTACTACGTATTTTTTTTCTGCCACCCCGCCTAAGCATCTCCTGTCCTTTTCCCAAAAAGTCTTGTCAAGCTTCTTTGCAGTTCCAGTTAAACTCTCTCTCTCTCTCTCTCTATTTTTATTCTCTATCTTTGTTTCATGAGGTGCATTCCTCTGTCGCAGAAAGGAAACGCGGAAAAGTTTGAACGTTTTCCCACATGTGACAAGTTGCGGAAGGGCTGCAATGTGTCTCCTTAACTACGTAAAGAGATCAGAACTCTCCTTGGTCGCTTTAAATTTGTGACTCAATTTCGCTCAATCATCTCGTTGGGGATGGTATTCATGCATTAATATCATAAAGGGTGATGAAATTAACATAGAAATACTAATGGTAACCATTCAACTACTACTGTTTTGCGCGGCTCGCTTGACTTTGAGAGAGTGAGAAGCATGCGAGAATTACTTATAGAAACAAATCGACGGTTTATATTTTCTGTTACAGTTGAATATAATAAGATTTATCGCTGTTATTCCGTTATAATTTATGAATTTCGTGTTACATTACATTGGTACTAACCAACTCATTCTTTAATTCGGTTTTCCATTGTGTTTCTGCCGTCCTTAATGCTTGCAGGAAGTTTCCCCTTAATCAGGATGAATTTTGGCTGCTATTTTAAAAAGTGATGACAAATATTTCTACACTTGCAGGCAGATTTTACTTCTAACGTGGTGAATGTGTGGTATTAAAAAACTTTCAAACGAAAAAGCTATCGAAGTTTCAGAGGCACGATCAATGCAATTAGATTTGTAATTCAATTCCCTATATGCATAACTAAAACGTATCTATCGAAGATAGATATTACGTTAAATTTAATTTAAATCTGCAGTGTAAATATTTGTGAAAAACATTATATATAGCGTGTTACTAACTCATAAATGTTTCTTTTTGAATAATTAGAAAATTTGCGCAAATGTTTCAACCGTGTTTCTCGCAATTTCGGTCAAAAATAAAAAATACCGTCATTTTGTATGAAAATGGGTTTTAAAAATTGCGTTCCTTTATGCATTTAATTTTAATTTTTTATTTTGAATGAAAAAATATCAAATCGTGAAGCTCTTTAAATGAATTTTGTCAGAGAAAAATATTGTGCACTGGAAATTCGATAGCAAGAAAGACAGTTTTGGAAAAACCACCATAAAATAACATTATTTTCTTAGTTCTAGAGTTATGGTTTAACCATTCATAAAATATACTCAAATTTTCTTTCGAAACGATTGATTGGTGGAGGAGTAATCTTTGTGTAAGTAATAATGTATGGTCATAACATAGTTGTCATCTTCGAGTAAGTGTGTGCACTGTTTGAACATATTTCACTCATTCCGTTCGAGGCAAAACGTATTTTTCCTCAGACAAACTCGGAACAGCCGTCTAAAAGTGCCGGAGAACTTGAGAGAAACACGAGCATCGTGATTGATTTACAACAGCGAGGGAGAGAAAATAGACAGTGGACTAGGAAGAGCGATTTCTGGAAATCAACATGAGGGGTGTTCTTAACAAGATAAGGCTTTTAAAGGACTACTTTAGTGGCTCAGTTGGTGAAAAAAAGGAATTTGGGATGGGCGATTCGAGAGAGATGAATCTTATATTTTCCCTTTCCACGGTAAAAAAGCCCACTCGCATCCCTTCCTACTTTTCAATATCTCCTCCTGTTGCTTCTTCATGACTTGCCGTCACTCATACTCCGCAGTTGCTCGGATTGCGGTGTTTACCTTTCTTCTCTTTAGGAGGAAGTAAAAGATAGAGAAATCCCCTCTACTGCTGTAGACCTCTCAAGAATTAAATTTGATTACTTATTCGCTTAACTTTTCTTATTTTTCGAAAAAGACATCGTTAGATTTTTACTCCTCTAGGATCCTCTTTCTGTTTCGCTATTGGTAGCCTGTACCCTCCTACACTTATTGCTTACACTCCTGATCTGTTATTTTGCTTAAACGATTTTAAGGAATACCAAATGAAAATAGAGTGTCCCTGGCTCCCAGGAAGGAGAGAAAGAGGTTTCATTCTGTCTCATTTCATGGCACCAGGGCCGTCCATATGGTAGGGCGAATCGGGGCAACCGCCCCGGGTCCCGCACTTTGGGGAACCCCGTGCTTCGATATCACCACAAGAAAGCCTAATTTAAATTTGGTGGTAAGAGTTAACAGGGTCCCGCCCAAGCCGATTTGCCCCGGGCCTTACACCTCTCCAGGAGCGCCCCTGCATGGGACAAAGAACATTTTTTGGTAAAATCTTCTGATGATTATTTATCGAACTGCAGATTTACTAAGAAACGTATTTCTCATCTAAACCTTCTTAGTTGGTATTTAAACAATGATTTTTTCAAGATATATTTCTTTTGAACTTTACAATTTTTTTCGGTAAATGGAATGGTTAAAAACTAAGAAATTTTATATAATTTAATATGTGGCGATATCATCTCAAATGGGGACAATGGTGAATAATATATCTGTTAATAAAACAGATGGGATAAAAATATTTTCAACGATCAAAATATTTAATTTTAATTTATTAGGAGATATCGATAATACGATATATTTTAAAATACTCTACCTCTCAATTATCCTCATCCAAAAAATGTTGAAGTTATGTCATTCAGAAGCATGAATCAAAAAGAACACTTTTTAAAAGCTTACGATTGTTGCAAAAATAAATATTTTGTGTTATTTACGCTAACAAAGTTAATTTCATTGTTCATATAAGATCATAAATATTGTTCACTTATTTCTTAAAGCACTTTTAAAGAATCCAACTCGGTAAGAGATTGCTGATGGAGGTATTTTTAGATATTTAAGTTACCTTCCTCGTCAGTTGGATTCTATTTAAAAGTGCCTACTGAGTAGGTAAACATAAAATATTACTTTTGGAATACGCAATACATATTAAATCGATTATTTCCATATTTACTTATGTCTAATTTATTTATTTTTCATCCTTGTCACAAAACGCTAGGAATTTTTGTTATAAAGGCAGAGATATTGTATTATCGCGTTATAATAGGAAGCTATGATTATTAATTTGACTATCGGTAGTCACACAATAAAATTTCTATTAGACCGATATCATCTTCTGCGTTACTACTCACACGCCTATCTCTAGACCAAAGTTTTGTTCTAACATGAAGATGAAGGACACATATTCATCAGTCTTCTGTAAATGTCTTAATCCAAACCTAATTATGTTTTGTATGTGAACTAGTTGATTTGAGCGGTAGAAGTTTGATATTTGATTAAGAGGATGAATATCTCTCATCTTTCACTACCATTACCATATCGCCGATCAAAAATAGTTTTATGTTAATCATGATTTGCGGTCATTTAGAATTACAGAAGAACGCCTTCATCTTTTCAGTTTAGACCGCTAAATCCAGTGCCACGCAGTTATTCAATCCGTGTCTGAAGAGGCTATTCAATTGGGAACTTCCAAGCCTATAACCTAACCTCTTCATTCTGTTCCTCTACTGTCCCGCCTCTCCTCTCTCTTCCCTCCCTCATGAGCAAACTCTTTCGTCTCTGCTGCTGCTTAATGTACTTTCTCTCCTGTACTTTCCTCACTTCTCTCCAGCATTCCGACTCCCTCCATTTCCTCCCATCACCATCATATCCTTATATAATTAAGCGAATACTTAAACTCGCATTCCGGGCCAAGGTCGATACGGGATTTCTCCGCTGCTTTCATGCTCTCTCTCTCTCTCTTTCTCTCCGCCTACCCATCTGCCTCTCTCGAAACATATCACCATATCATTCCCGTGCTCATCTCTCCTATACGCAAAACTAATCCCTCTTCAACAACCGAGCAGAAATCCAAGCTGAGCGACGCAACATAGGCCTTTGTTCCATTACTCTCATTAGGGAGTCCTGTGGCTCGGAATCATCCACACTATGGGGTTATTTTTGCAGCCGGCGTCATGACGAGGCAGCGTTCAATTGGTGAGGGAAGAAAGAGAAAGAGAACTGATGGAAAAAGCTGGTGGAGATGGAAGAAACTAGTGGAGGGAGAGAAGCGATGAAGGCAATGCTTCTGCAAGCGCTTAAGAATGGGGAGATGTTCCTGGTGACTCTTGTTTGGAAAATTGCCATTTGTATGTGGTACCACAATTGGGTGAACGGTGGATAGTTTATTATGGTGTGCTTGTAACGAGTTGGTGGAATTAGACTGCTTTAATGTGAGGAAAATGCGATTCATAATCATAAGGAAATAATCTCTAAGCAATTTGGTAGTACAAGAATAAGCGCTTCAATGTAAAATGATAGAAAAAACTAAGTACTCATCTTAGGTGTAGTTTGCTATGGCAATTGGAGATACCTAAGATAAGCAATAATTTTTTATTTTTTATATTGAAGTGCTATTCTTAAATTAGTTTACATCCATAAGACTAGCTTTATGATTATCTTGTGGATTCACTCCGGTGGTAATCATAATTTGTTTCTCAATAATAATGTTTAATTTATCATGTTTTTCTCTTGAGATTTTTGGAATAGTGTGCGCGCTCAAAATCAGGGGCAACGACATGAAATTATTGCGTTATTTTTTAATAGAAGTTCCAGAGTTTATAGATTAGAAAAATTAACATCAGCAAATTGTCTCCAAAGAAAACTTTAACTTTAGAACATTTAAAACTTGCGTTTTGCTTTTACTTTTAAATAAATCTAGGTAGCCTATTCATGACGTTAAAACCTAAAATATCAACGGAAAGTATTCCGTCATTACTGCTGGATTGTTTTACACCAAGGCATTTGAGAATGTTATTGATAAATTATAAGAGCAATAAATGCAAGCTAAGCTATCTTCTTTCACATTTATATTCTTCAATTATCTTTGCATTTATCGCAATATTCTCGATATTATTCTCCGACTTAAAGTATCCATCAATTTTCGTGATACAAGCAAATATATTTTTATTAACTAACCTTCAACCTACATATTACCTACTTCCATATCCATAGCAACGATGGATATGATTATTGAACTAAATTATAAATCTTTTTTGGTCTGTGTCTTTGTTTTGGAGTTAATATGTCGCTAAGGTTTCAAGATGTTTTGGAGTAGATTTTAAAAAGAGTTATGGACTATTCTTTGCAATTAATACTCAAAAGGGAATAGAACTCTGATAAACGCATTCAAAGCTCTGTCGGTAGAAATATATATCATTAGAAGAATGCACCTCCTGACATCCTCAAAAATCAATTTTTTGCTTTATAATCTCATTTATTTTTTATACGCACATCCTGGACATAAGTTGGAATAAATGTTTACTTAATGTATTTTTTGCACAGGCGATAGCAATCTGAAATTTTCAGGTGTACTTTCGACGGATATCAACTCCAGAAATCTAATATCCAATCAATGTAGTTCCCCTTTCGTTACATGTCCGTAACTCCAGATATTCCTGTTCACCAGCGCAAAACTTCCATTTTCTCACGCTCGCATCTGGCGAAAAATTTCCGCTCACCCAATTTTTCTACCTCGGGTCTCAAAAACCACTTCACTCCCTCTTGTCACCCGTGAGAGAACACTCCATTCACCATCCGAACACTCCCTTTCTCCTCTCTCTATCTCTAGCCTTTCTTTTCTCACTTTGTAAGGCGTAGCTTGAACCCAAGATTCTCTCTGCTTTGCCTTCCAAAATCTTAAAAGTTTCTATCTTTTCTCTTCCTCGGCCTTAACTCCTTTCTCCCTTTCTCGCTCACCGCTCGCTTCACAAAACTCTCATAAACTCACACGTTTATTACAATTTGTCTTTGGCGTTCCCTTTCTTGAATCCTTAACTGATGTCGCACAAATATGTTACTCACAAAGAATAGCAGTGTCAGATCCCACTGTTATGTTTTCAGATGCCCTTATTTTATGAGGTGAAATTATTTTGGCACAATGAAACGCATCGCCATAGAGCAATATGAGAGAAGGAAGTGGACAATTAAACAAACTAATATTATATATATATATATTTGTATGTGTGTGTGTTTTTGTGTTTTTCTACGAAAAAAGTCATCATTTAATAAAACTCGCTCTATCGAAACATTACTGCCGTTATATAATTTTATGGTCTCGAGTAAACTTTTTAAGTTATAACTTCTATAGCTACGAAATTTATTAATTAAAAATAAATTAAACGAAAGAAAAATGGCACCAAACGTCATCAATCTTGTGCCTAAGATGTTACTTCGAAACGTGGACTTCTGGTTAATGAAATGTGTAATGGTGAACTAAGAATGCAGAGAAGGTCGAAGGAGCAATAAAAATCTTTGGGTCCAGATTCTATCCTGTCATGCCAGCTAAAAGGTGAATTTCTTACTCGCTGTCGGTCTTATATCCGTTGCGATTTTGTTATGCGATCTTTTTTCAAACACACCAATTTTCTTATAATGTCTTAACTATATGAATGTATGAGTTAATTTACTGAGTTTAGAACTACATACTTTTCGATCTGCGTACATTAACTGAAGACACTTAGATTGAAGATTTACATACTTTTTGTTTATCGCTCGCAATTTCTTCAATAGCTATTCGTAAAAATAACAACATCTCATTAAATACAGATGGTTCTTTTATATCTTTCACGTAAAATAAATTGTAAATACGATAAGTGATATTAAAACAGCATTTCCTCATAATAGAGTTTTTTCGATATGTCGAAAATTTTGCATTTATCGGTACAAAATTAATTTAACTTGAATTTAAGTGAGTTTGCAATATTTATAAATGCTTACATTGGAATAGTCTGCATACATTTTATGTTAATGATCTTGTTTCACAGAGGGGCCTAAAATTTAATTAGCCTGTTTTAGATGGATAGTCTACGAGATCGAGGCTTTAATATTCCCTCTTTATGGCGAATCAATAAGGGTTTGGATGTGGTTAGCAAGAGTTTAAGGGATATAATAGTAATCATTAAGGCTGCAGATTGAAGAGATTCTAGCGTCCGCCGTCGATAACCAATAAGCACTTGTGTGCAGTCTAGAAATAGTTGCTACCGTTTCGATGGGCAACTATTATCCCTCACTATTCGCAACTACATAACTATAATGCGAGAATATGAAACTCAAAGTTTGCTTTAAAATCTCTTTATATATATATATATATATATATATATATATATATATATATATATAATAAATGTTTTTCATTCAACGTACGTGAGATAAATATTATTACTGCTAAAACTGCAATCCTAAACTGTCGTGCTTCACTCAAATAAGGCGGAAAATATTAACTAGCACATAAATTTATTATATATTCTGCCAGAAATGTTTGTTTGGGTAAATTATTAAAACGAATAATAATAGAAATAATTTACTCTCTTCGGTAGCTGGAAATCAACAAGCGAAGATTTCGAGAGTTATTAGACTTCCCAAGGTAACAGCGAGTGTAGCTTCTCTTCGATTTAATGAATAAATGCAAATATAAGGTACATTAAAAAGATTTCCCTTCTGATTACTAAAAACAATAAGATAAAATATAATACATTGATCTATATAGTCAGCGGAGTTGTATTTTTTAAGTTTAGTGTGGACTTTAGGGAGATTAAGCAAACCCACGCTACAAGTGACAGTTTTAATCTCACCGTGAAGTATTCTTTTTATTCCTCAAAAAAATAAAAACGAAATTATGAAGATCAATATATTTTTCAAACAATAGCATTAGTTATTGGCATTTTCTGGTAATTTGTCTTTCATTCGTATTGAGTAACTTTTGAAATCAATTGGTATTTTAACGCCTTAACTCAAATTTATTTTGAATTATATATAAAATTATAACTAGTTAAATAAATCCTGAAATTGTGAAACACCACTATATGGCTGCAATTTTCATATATATTCAAATTAATGCAAAATTTGCTATCTCTACGTATTTATAATCGAAGTATTTCCCCGATCGTTCCCAGCGTAAAAAAGTGGTTCACGCGCATACAAATAACCGTTTAAATAAATGATGCTCTTGCTCCATTATTCTGAAAATATCCGGCAGTATAATACTGAAATTTCGGGAATTATCACCTCATGCATTTAGGTAGTGAAATCGGTCTAATTTTCCTTTAAAATTTAATTTACGTGCCTCCTTAAAATTCACAGCAAAACGGGAGAGCGTAAAAGAAAGAATGCGGGAGTCAGACAGAGCGTGGTTTCATGTGAACCGTAGTGTTTTACGTTCTGCGAGTGGGAGCGAAGGACTTGGCCGAAAGAAGCGACGACGGTGGAGAGATGCCCGGGCAAAGGGATTTCCATTGCAAAGTGAGGCGAAAGGATGTCCTTGCTTTTGGAGGGGATGAGACGAGGAGCGTCATTGGTAGCGTGGTTTGCATAAAGAAGCGGTTTGTTGAGAGCAGATTAAAAATGAAGGCTCGATACGCGTCCTCTTTTGTTTTTTATACGACTTTCTTGTTTTGTTTTTTAATTTTTCATTTTTTCCGCCGAGGCTTTTGGTTCTAACTCCCCGAGTTATATTTTTTCAAAGGAATATACGTAGCTCTAAATAAGTGTATTTTTAGAAAATTTCCTTCCAACGGAAATATATGAATGGCCGTGTTTGTCGTCGGAGAGATAACATTTTGTAATAACTACAGCTCTCTAACGATATTTTCATTTGACTCTCGTTTATGTAAATAATTTTTCGGGATTTTTCTTTCTCGCTCCTTTATTTATCTTTCTGGACTCCTTTTCTAATGTCTTATATTTATATGAATCGCTTCTCGATGCAGTTTTTATTTATTATTAGTATTAATTTTATTTTATATCGTTTTTGGGATAGTTTTTTCCGAGAATATTTTTCATGTTATCTTCTCGATAACCTCGTTGCCATTATTAACCCGCACGCATTTTCAAATTAAACTATCTCAAATGTTTAGCGCCCGTTATCTGCGCGATGAACGACTTTCAAGATTATTCCCATTCCTTCCTAATCTTTCGCAACGGCGTATGTTTACTGTTCAGATAAAACGAACTTAACTTGATATCCATTCTAGATCTTAAAATTTGCTCACAGTATATGTTTAATTTGAATGTTGAGAACAAATTATGACAGAAACGCGATAATTGCTTCAGACTTTTTAAATTTTCCCTGCGATCGCCCTTTTTCTTGTATTATGAAATTTACAGACACGTTTCATTTTTCCTGAAAGACTGCGAGGGTTAAGGGAATTTTTTATATTGTGAAATTTTGAAATTAGGACTGAGAAACTGATACGGTACAAGCGTGTGGGTACGGAAATATAAAGGGAATATATAATACTGCGAAGTTGTTTTGTATTTTTATATGGAGCGAAACTTTACCAATGATTCTAGAAAACATTTTTTAGGGGTTTCTCAGTGAAAAAATAAAATTATCATGAATTTTTCAAACGCAGTCGCCCGCTATTCCATCTCACGGAATATCATTGGCCTTAATAACAAATATTTATTAATTTTCACTTTAATTGTGTCAGCACTCATTCCTATTTTCATAACATCCTACAGATTCCGTAATCCAAGTCTTTGTTTGATAATAGCGTTTCCATGCGTAGTCTCCACTCAATCATCGCCCTTTCTTTGTTTTTCTCATTTAACCCTTACGTAGTCGCGCCGGCGCACAACGTGCGCCATAACGAAACAAAGTCGTGTTTCGGTTGGAAATCAAATTTTAAATGTATCATTTGTCTCATATACCCTATTAGCCGTTTTTGAACTATCTATAGAAGAGTTTTTTATATTTTAATTCCAGTTTTTTGCGTGTAGGGGTCTATATTTGACAGCAGCGTTCACGTTGTAGCACTTTGTGCGCCGCGCGACCAGTTATGTAAGTATTTTTGATTTTCTTAAAAAATCTTTCAATTAGTTTACTAAAAGAGTAGTTAAAGGAAAGAACGAGAAGACGAAGATGAGCCATCATTGAAAATAAAATGCGAAGACAGCGAATGCCCGAAAAAGAGGGGAAGATGTGTTACATGTGGCCGTGCAAATAATAATAATACTACCCTTAAATGTGGAAAATGTAAACAATTTCTTTGCAAGATGCACATGGCCGAAATTACTTATATTTGTGAAGCATGTCATAATGATAATTTGAGTGAATAGCATAATTAAAAATGTACTTCCATATAATTAATTGTATTTTGGTAGATAAAAACATAAAAGACTTTAATTATGTAAAATGTTCATGTAAACCATAACATTAAGGTAATTCATATTGTGACTTGTGACAAAATAAGCTTATGCCAACACTATATTACAATTATTAATATTGTAGCCAGATTAGAGCATCTAAAATGTCATTTCAGCTTATAAATGTTGAAATATTTTATGGCATTAATATAATAAACATTATTAATTCTAAAAATTAAATTGTTCATATATAATATATTTCATGTCTTTAAAAAACAAAAAAACTTAATGGTGCACAAAGTGCGCCACGCGACTAGTTATGTTACGGAAGTGGGCGCGACTACTTAAGGGTTAATTAAATTATTCACACCTAGAAAAAGGAAACGTCCGTTTTCTGAACTATGCATTAAAATGTACGTAACTTTGTTTCTCTTTTATGAACAGTCAATGAAAACTTTTCCTATGAAGTGGTCTGTCATAGTTGGGTTAGGACTTGGTAATGGAGAAATGCGCGGAGAAAGAGGCAAATTGGAAGTGAACGAGGAGGCAGAAAGAATGAGGAATGGACGAAGGATCGAGATTATGGAGAGCGAAAGTCTGATGCGGTAACATCCGAGGAGTCGAGTGCGAGGGAACGGAGAGCGTTAGATTATGCGTCGGCGAAAGTAGAAGATGGATTGAGGTAGGTAGCCTCATTTGACTGATCGCCTGGATTAACTTCCGAGAGCGTTCAGCCGCCGAGCAAAAGGTTTTTGAGATCCTCTTCTTTATTACCCGTTTTAACTCTCACAAATGCGGTCCCGGGGAAACTTCGTTTCGTACAAAATGCTTATGGGGGTTTTTCCACGTTGAAATATTTCGCCAGAGATCCGTTTCGTTTTCTTCCGTTATTTTTTCATTTTTCAATTGCAGGAAATTGCAATTATGACAATTTATTACACGAAGATTATCAAAGATTTACGTGCCGACGAAAAAACTATCGCATTTATTTAACTCGATGAAAAAGCTGCTCCATTATTTTTAACTTTTCTATAGTAATTCTTTATGGTGCAGAGACGTGGACGGTAAAGAGAAAGGAGGAGAAATATTTAGAAAGTTTCGAGATGTGGGTATAGAGGAGGGTGATGAAAGTGAAATGGAAAGAGAGGAAGAGAAAGGAAGAAGTATTTGAAATGGTGGGAGAAGAAAGAATGCTAATAAAAACAATCAGGAAAAGAAAAGCAAATTGGATATGGCACATATTGAGAAGACAGTGTTTACAAAGGACGATCTTAGAAGGAAAAATAAGCGGAAGAAGAGGAAGAGGGAGGAAAAAAATAGGAATATTTGAGAATATAAAGCAGGAATATAGTACCTATAGAGGTATAAAAGAGGCTTCTAGGGAGGGAGAGAGAGAGAGAGAGAGAGATGGAGGCAGCGATTCAGCTAAAACCTGTATTTGGACAGCAGCATGATGATGATGACAGTAATTCAGAATGTAATAACAGGTGGAATAGGAAGCAAAGATCAAAGACGGGGTTATTTTGTGACGCTTTATAGCATTAGTACACTCTCTAATAGACGAAGTGAGGTTTTATTTATACGATCATATTCTCTTGAACTAATTGATAGTAGCTCAATAACTTTGGCTAAGATTAATAAAGGTGAAATACTCCTTTAGGCAAACAACCCTCTAATTGTTTGGCTAAAGGAGTATTTCACCTTTATTTCTCTTGAACTGTTGCAACTTTTTTGCAAGGGAAAACCCGGTGTTGGTCATTTTAATATTTTTCGAACTGCACTAAGTGAGTTTATGTTAACCCATCCTAAAATGGAACATGTTCTGTACGGTGTGCACGTGCGCCGTGAGTAGGATGCATGGCTCCTACGTGGACTAATCTGAAAGTAAGATTACATGGTCTGTATTTTGCAAATTAAAGCTGATTTTCAAATTGTTATGATGCACATTTAAACTCACATTAATAAACTACTTTTCTACTCAGTCCCCTTGGTGGTTGAGACATTTGTCGCTACGTGAAATCAAATTACTCACACCGATAACATAACAAGATGATCCAAAGAGAACTTATGATGCCTACTTTCCATTTAATCATTTATTTAACACTTATTTTGGCTTAAATAGCTTTAAAGTCATCGCGGATATGTAGCTCTTTGTGTTCCCAAATTTCATAATTTAGTTTTATAAAATGCTACAAATACATTCGAACGGAATATTAAATTGATCACACGTATTTGTGGGGCAAAAATAAGGAGTCTACGTATTAGAATATACCGAATCTGACAAAGAGTCCAACAATAGTTGTTGCTATGGCAACACTTTCGTAATGAGTGATAAAAACTGCAAAATCTCCAGTATTTACGCAAAACTCTAAGAAATACATCTACATATTACCCTGCAAGTCACCTTGATGGTGGATGCCACAGGGAAATACAATCAATAAAAACTATAATCTTCACACCTTTCCTCAGAGAATAGTACAAAACTCTCTCCGATATTACAATTCTAAGATATTTTAATGTGTAAGTGAAAATTACCCTTCACGATGGATTTCAGAGTTCCCGTGAAAACCAAATGGGAAAGATAGTTCCTGGAATTGAACCCGGGACTTCAATCTTCGCAACAAAAACTATTCTCGGGAGCTCGGCCCCAGTACCAACAGATTTCCACCAAGTTTCATGAAAATCGGTCTATTGGTTCATAAGTGAAAAGGAGGGACGGACAAACAGACAGACGGACAGACACAACGAACGACAAATGTATAAGCCTATTTACATTCTGGAATGTATTAGGGTTAAATGTAAGAAGGGACTACATAGTCTCAATTTCGCCCTAATAAAGTCGTTTGTCTGTCTGTCTAATAAAAATCGGGGATTTGTGCAATGAGCCAAACGCGAACATCACGTTGATCTTCGGCATCCAAATGAAATTTCCGAGTACCAAGATATTTTGTCAAAGAAGTGGTAGTCACTTGGGGTGAGAACAGGACTATTAACCCTCCAGTAGTCGCGCAGTTTTTTGTTCCGCCTATGGTCGCGTGGGGTATTTCATTGCCTGAAAAAAAATTTTTATAGTAAAATTTGTAGTTAATGTTCTGTTGAGGCTATATGCTAATATGACTCCTACATTATCTCTGGACCAAAAATTGACACATTGGTATTAAAATCTTCATTTGCATTCAGATAGGAATTTGATAATTGCAGCATGAAAGAATAAGGGATCATCAAAATGGTTTATGAAAATTTTTTATTAAAACATAATAACAACAGGAAAACCGGGTAAAAGGCAAAAAATATTATCTTTAGAAATGCAAAAATAATGTACTATGTATTAAAGAACTTCGGTTTCATTTGAGTAACCTTTCTTGCGAGCTAAATTGAAACTGTTTCACAAAGTTAGATTGCCATTTATTTTTTCAAGGTACTGCACATTATGAAATATTACTAAAAATGAAAGCAATTAAATAAAAATTAACTAATTATCGGTAACTGACTGACTGCTCAAGGCCACGGAAGGGGGATGCGAACCAGCAGCGCTCCACTTGAAGTTATAGAAAGGGCCAACACGCTAAAGCGTTCTAGTAGTAAACAATACAACTAATTAGATGATTGGGTTATTCAAATGCCCCGCGCGAGATATTATACTCTCGTTTTATTGCTCATACTGAACAAAAGTAATAAATCATGCTCAGAAAACGGATAGTAGAATCATAAGTCACTTTTCAAAACTGTAACGCCAGTAGTCGCGTGGGGTATTTGTATGCTCCAGTCTACTTTCAACCTTTGTCACAGCTAAACTGTTTGTCTCACAATGTTGCAAAATGGTTAGGATGCGACCGTAGGATGTCCTTGAAAGATATAGAAAGGCACAGCAAGCAACTGCAATCTAATATGAAATGCCAGAACTAATTATAAGCGTGGGGTATTAAAATACCCCACGCGACCCCTCCCGGGTTAAGGTTGTATCCGGGAATTTCCCATAGAAACTGTATCAACAGGTCCTCTGTCTTTTGATCAGTGTAGGGTGTGGCATTGTCATGTAGCAGGATTGCTCCAGGCGTGAGAAATCCGGGTCGCTTCCTTCTGATCGCCTCACGTAAGCGCTTTTGACTCAGAGCACAAAGCTCCTATTCTACGCTACCGGTATAAGTAGTTGATTTCACAATAAAAAATTGTCTCAACTAAAAAGAGAACTACCTGGAAAAATAGTTCATCAATTGAAGCTCAAATCTGCATTATAATAATTTACAAAAGTATTCATTTGCAAAATACAGACCTTGTAATCTTTCTTTCCGATCACCCGAAGTATGTCCTTATTAAAAGCGGCATATAAATCACTTCAAAATAACATATTTAGATGAAAGGGGTAATAAGTAACTAATTCGCTATAGGTTTACAACTTCTACTTGATCATCTTAAAATACTTGCTCTTGTTAGTATTAGTGACAAATTTAATCGAAATATGCATGTTTAAACCTTAACTGGTATGGTGGGGTCAGAACTGACCCCAGGCATTTTTAAATTAAAAAATATTCACATTGGCCCATTCTAGGCTTTCAAAGTATCATTGTAATCTTATTTGCTAGCCTGAACTACGCTTTACAGAACCTTGCAGTGTTTTATCTTCATTCGTCCCCCCCTCCTCCCCCCAGGGACCCCTTGGGGTCAGATTTGACCCCACCATACCATAAGGGTAACTTTTTTGTCATAAAACTCCTCCACAAAAAATCATGTAAATCGTTGCAGATTAATAAATTTTTGCGTTAATAACATTTAGTAATAATCATTAAAACGTTTCATGTAATGTTCAAGTAGGCTGAAATCCTTGCAAAATGCAACCACTGCTTAATACGTTTTATAAAAACTAAACATAATAAGTTATCATGAATAATTTTGTTACGGAAATAATTGAAGATAAAATTTCATGCGAAATCTGCTGAAAAAGTGTATGCAAGGAACATAGTACGCAGTGAGTTGTCTACGACGTTTGTGCCGACAAATCAGAGTGAGGTAAGCAAATTTCTATTTTGTAAAATTCCTTCACCAACGTCCTTGTTAGCTTTTATGCATTCGATAATTGTTTATATTTTTTATTTAGGGGGAATAAAACTACGCCAGAGAATTCAAGAATGGAGACGATTTGATTTATCTTTTTATATAATGCAAATAATAAATTTTTAATTCAAATACACATCTTAGCAGACGACTTTTGTTTTTTATCACCTTATTCAACTAATGTTACTTTTAAACAAAACCAATGAGTTTTATCCCTTGCAAAAGAGTGTACATTACGCATTAGATAAGAATTTTGGTTAAAGAAACAAAATTATCATTTGATACAGAATTTTTACTTTTGGGGTCAAATCTGACCCCACTATAACAAAAACGGTGCCTTTTTCGCCATACCGGTTAAGGGCTAAGATTTCAACTTTAATAGCTACAATCTCCTATAATCAACCAGATTTTACGTTAGTTTGTTAAAATTTGAAGATAAAACTAATCATAATTGAAAAGCAAATTCGTCACAGATCCAATTATCGTTTAGCTATTTTTCCCAACGTTTTCGATGCCAAAGCAATTCAATTAAATAACTTTTTTGAACCAATAATTTCTTAGGCGATACTAATTGCGGGAAAATGTTTATTTTTGATGCAAAATAAACTCCAACTTTTAGGATTTTAACGTTGTTTTCGAAAATAATTTTGACTTAACTTTTAGGTAGGTATGCAAGTAAGGAATGAGCTGCTTAAACACACACTAAATGGCGCTTTTTTCAAAATAAATTGTTAATGCAGAATGTCAAAATTTAGGTGTACTAGCATGAATAGTGTGAAATAATACAATAAAAAGAATTTATTATAATTAGGAGGAAAAATATTCACAACAAAACATTTATAAAAAGGAAATTTAAATTAAACTTTTATTCCCGTTCTGCTAGCCACTAGAACCTCCATAAGAATACGTGCACGAGGAGAGAGAATAATAAATCAGTTGGTAAAAAACAGTCTCTGACTGCTTTCGCTTAGGAGTTAGCGCGAGAGCCCGACAGACGGACGAACCGAGAAAGCGTGCACAACGAGACAGAATACTGAATCGATTGGTAGTTAGCGCGTCAGTCAGATATAACGAGCGCATAAGCGGATTTAAAAAAATCGTTAATTAGTTAAGTAAAAGGCTGCAATGGGTGCACAATAATCTTTTTATACAAGCTGCCTCTGTTGCCGTAGCAAATCTTGCGCTTTTGATAACCTGAATAAAAATTCTAAATTGTTTTTTAAACAAAAGTATAGTCGAATCTTGTGCTCAATTGAATAGGCACAAATAATATTGATGTATCGCTCTATATTAACTACAACCTAATATGTCCATTACCTTGAAAGATACGATAAGGTTGCCATGAAAAATTCTCTCCCACTACAGGTAAATCCCTTAGTTTTAAGATTTATATTGTGTAACATGTAATACTCTATAGCTGATTAATTGCAATTAAAACCGCCTATTAATAGTAAATCCAATTAATTTCTCTTCTCAAACAATAAGTAATTTATTTCTTTTCTCCGCGAACCTTACCAGATCCTCATTTATATCATCCCATTCCCGGATATTCTTACATATATTCAGCCATCCCTCTCCCCCCTCTCCCCCTTACGTCCTCTGTTCTACCTCCAGACTAGAACCACGCCCCATTCCAGTCTTCTCCTGTTCCCGTTCACCTCATGCATGCGAATTTCACCCAATTCTCCACTCCATCTGAATTAATTTCATCTCCCTCTCTCCATCTCATATCCTTCTATATTTTTCCTCCCTCTGAATCTAAAACTATTTCCCTACCTCTCACGAAATCCGGTTCTTGATTGCAATTCCTCTAGTTCCATTAGCATCCACTGAAGAGATGAGAAATGAGGTGCTTGGAGGGGAGCATCGGTAATAAATGGCGCAATATAAGTTGCACAAACTTTCTCATATACGTATATAAATTTGGTCTTACAACACTCTTTGCCCCGAAATCAACTCTATATGCTTGGCAATTTACTGCCAACTATGTTAATAATGCGTATCAACAGAATCAAGCGATTGGCACCATCAACCTTTCACATCTATCACCTCTTACTAATAAACGCGTGGCGTTAACAGGGAAATACGTAATTTTAGACTAGGGAATCCCCGGGTTCCAACCCCCTCTGAAACATGCGCTGAACCTCTTGTACAGAAAAATGCCAATGGACGATATATAGTAAGTTAGTATTATTTGTGACATCAAGCTGTACAATTGGATGGATCTTAGTCAAAACCTTATTAGCCGTTTTTGAATAAATCGAATTTTGTTTCAATATATCCAACAATAAAGTACCCATAATTGCTTTCCAATATCATTAATCTCTTCAAAGTGTCTATAATGAATAATATTATCCACAAATATGAGATATCATTCAATTTAGTTTAACTGTCTAGGCTGTAGTAAGATTAGGAATAGATCGCGGTGGAGGCGTGACGTCATATGGCTTAGGTAAGGTAGCTTAGCGTATATTTTATTGTCAATTGACGCCATATATTGACTTTATGAGATATTTACAAAACTTTCTCAATATACTACGTGTATGTGAAAGTAAAAATCTGAAGGCGCCTTGAATATATATCGTAGCTCGAACATAGTTTCAGTAGATATCATTTATGATTCTTGTATTTTAAGAGCTTTGGAAAACATTCTCGTCGAATGTTTGTTTTGGCACATATGCGCCACGCTCCTCTCAAATGATTGTCCGATATCCCTCTTTCACGTACGTAGTGTGCTTACGAAAAGTTATGGGAATACCTATATTTCTAATTTCACAGAATCTCGTTCGATGGTCCCGGGATCATTTACGGCAATGGATCCTATTTCATTTATCATATGAATACTCAGTTGTGTCCAAAGTTGCAAGAAAAATGAAAAAGAATTAAAAGTTAGTATTTGGTGGAAGATTAAATATCTCAAAAACGATCTCATTTCAAATGTGGAAAACATACGCTTTGAGCGAGCCATTTTTCATATATTTTTCTTCGAAATACATTGGCTCGTATCGAAAACAATTTTATAGCTATTGAAATTGTTAGCAGAATCACGGAAAAATATATTTAATATAGCGTCTTTAAATATGCAAGTTAAAATGCCTTTTTTGTTTATTGTTTCAGAATTTGTTTTAATTTACTTTGCGTAAATTTCCGCATTTTATTTTTGGTCCCAGTAGTAAAAGGAAAATCATGTTTTAAAATGTTAACATAAACATATTAGCATAAATTCATCCATGTCTATATTGAGTGATGGAGCTAAGATGATAAAATTTGGTGGGGGATCTTGACAGTATTTATTCTGGTAGCACTAAAGCACTTAGTTCAATTAGTGCTACAGAAATGAATTATTTTGTATGAATATTTAATAGTATCCATTTACATCAATCATTCCGCAAAGAGGCCACTTTATACATACACGTAAGTTTCCGTTTATTTTGGTACACAGTTATTGAATGGTATTTGTTATTATTACCAAATGTATACTTGATTTATAATGGTACACCATTAAATAAAAACTAGAAATGTTGGTTTTGTGGCATTGGGATCATCCATAAACCGATCAGATTCCTTTAAGTCAATGCCCATTAGGGCCTAACTAAAAAAATGAACTCTTATCTTTCACATAAATGATAAAAATTAAATATATTAAAAATCTATGAAAAAAGAGCCGGTGTTTCTTCTTTTACGACCGGGCGAAAATAAATTTATTAGAGAATCGCAATCCTCTCTGGTGCTTTACAAAAAAGAAAACTCATCTCATTCTCATGATTTCTGGATCCGTTGATTTCAATTCCTTCTCTTTTCATGGCAATGCTATATTATGTGGATATTGGACAGAATGGCGAAGAAGAGGAGGCCATGGGAACATACAGCTGCGCGGCAAATGGAACTCCGTTCGTCTGACCGGAGATGGCCTCGCTGAATAGAGAAGGCAGGAGGTGGGTTTGATTAGATTTCTTCTCTCACTTATTCTCCGCTTGAGGATGTTGGAGCTTTCGAAATGGCCCAAAATGAACTCACGCTGAATATAAATTAGATATATCCCGAATAAGGGGATATATGAATTTAGTCAAGCGTAATACTTTACCAAAGATTTACGGCAAATAAATTCATGATAGAAGATTTCGAGGAAAAGGCGTACGATAAGCTTCCATATGGGCGTTTACGAAGAAGTACAGATGTGTGTACCTATGCAAGAAAGTTAGATTAAGTTCAGAAGTTGGACACGCAAAGCTACCATTAGCGTTCTAAAGTACAACGATAAACGTTATTTTAGAAAAAAATATTAATATTATTACTCTAAAATTATTTACTGAACACACTTTAAAATTCGGAAGCTCCAAAAAATTATTTCTTCGAGTCATTGCTATAGATAATAACTGAAGTTTTTAAAGCGTGTATTTAGAGAAATAATAGGGTGAAAACTATGTATTTTGGAAATTTATATACGAATCCGATAAGGTTAAATTGGATTCAGGAAATCCTGCATTTACGCGTTCATTGCCTTTCCAAAAACCTTCGAGTTGAAATAGCGTATATCTAAATCTATCCAAGTTCCCTTAGATCTAAATAATGGCATCGAGGATAAATCTTCTGGAGATGCAGTAGTCTCTGCGCATTGTGAGGGTTAAGTTCTTGTAAGAGGTTGCATTGGGTAAAAATAAGTCACAGAAACTTGATAGCTATCGGTAAAAACACATATATGTAAGATACTTCTTCTTGAGACAGCAGTAATTTACACTCATTTGTAAATTATTTTTGCCCATTCTTCGATCTTTAAAGCGAGTTGGACAGTACAAGATATTTGCATATATATGACTTATATTATTACGTTAGGGACGTCATATCGAAACAACCTCTCGTTTTTGTACTTTTTCGAATCCCGGGCTGGGATATTTGTTTTGACTTACATAACCTTAATTCATTGATGATGTTCAATCGCTCCTCTAGTATGTTATTGCCCAGTATGAAGCGTCACCTATGCACATAGCGCTACCGCTAACTAAGTCCAAGTGTTATAAATCATAACGACCGTGTTTTTCGACATAACTGCCGTTAAGTCTGTACTTTTGCTTTTAAATCGGTTGAAATTTGTCTCCTAAGTCTTATGCTGGGTTTTGCTCTGAAAACAAGGTAATTGGCATAAGAATCATTAGCAATATATGTTTCGTGTTGTATATGTGCGGGGCCATTATATTTCCTGAAAATATAGAATTATATCTGATATAGAGGCCGTTAAACTCACCTGAGACTCTATTTACCCGAAATCAGTTATCGTTTTACATAAATTTCAACTAAAAATGGATAACGAGGAAATTAAAACTTTTAAGAGTGATATAAAAAATTTACGACAGCAATACTAAAAAGAATAATCTTATTCAGCAACCGTTTTATGGTCGCTGGAACTACTGAATTAATGAGAAATGTTTATCTGATGCAATGGTCAATGATTTTAAGGATAACAATTGCTCTGCTTCCAGGAGATCAAATGAGTCAAAAGAAATCGTTTCTGCTGTTCTCGGAATTCAATTTTAAAGAACATAGTACTTCAAATTTCTACAAGTACCGTAAACAAAGTTTTAGGGCAATAAATTAAAATGAAATAATTTTCTGAATCCAACTATGTTTTTGCGGGTGTCAATAATTTAATTAATTCTCAAAAAATTGTGTTAAATAATGATTGGTTTATTAGGTATTTTAAGAAAGATATTTCTTTAGTAATTACGGTGTGATTGTTAAAGTTCTTAAAGCACCTTTTCTTTTAAATCCATTTTGCTTTTGTAAGACGAATTAGATAAGATAGGGTAATTTTAGGATAAACAAGATGATCCAAACCGAACTTCTGGTGCCTACTTTTCATTTAATTATTTATTTAATACTTATAATGGCTTAAATGCCATTAAAATCACCGCGGTTATGTTTAATGCTATTTTAAATACGGATGTCATTCAGATTCGCTGAAGGGAGAACTTGTTGTTTACTTTAGGCGGTAAAAGACGTACGTCTTCCTTTCACAGAAAGCTGATGGTCTATACGTACGGAGAAATATTACTTCATTAATTTTCTTTGTGCTTTGGATCAGTTATGAAATAGCACTAATGGATATCTATTATTTATTTTACTCGGCAGATAGGCTACCTACCATTATGTCTTATTTTGTCCCAATTATGAATAGGAAGCCAAATTTATTTCGCATTTATTTTTGATCAATGACTAAATAATAAAAAAAGAATGTATCTGCGTAAATTGCTTGTTGTAGAAGAAATTTGATTCATGGCTAATTTTCATAAATGAGATGATATCCACGAATAATGGAAACAAATATGAAGGTAGCAAATGATCACATCGGAGAGGGATATTCTAAGTTTTTGCTGCTGTTTTTCATTACTGCTAACAGCAATTTTCTTCAGATTTTCCGTCTTGCTTTAAAAAAAACGCTAACTTCCGTGCTTCATCAGAGAAAAAGAGGGAAAACACCACAAAAGCTCGCTTCCTCCCGTATTGTTCTGTTCAATAACAAATACAAGATTCCTTTGCATATGAGCTTACGTAATTCTAAGATGTCTATGAAACTTATCCAACTTAATTCCTGAAGAAAACTACGACACATTTTAAAATGGAAATTTCTTATGAATTAAATTCGGAGCACTTAGCAGAATCTTCAATTCCTGGAGTTCTAATATAAAGGACCAAAAAATCGTTCATTGAATACACTAATCTTCTTATCTGAAATCTCATCATCTAAGGATATCGAGGATTCAATATGAATTGAACTTCAAATCTCCTAGAATTTTATGTACACGAACTTAATTGAGAATTTCAATTTAAATGGAAAAGGAATCGGGATTTTCCCAAGGGTTAACCACATATTTCACCATCTCATTGTAACTCCCCAAATTAATGTTTTGGAAAGGAAGCCAGATGTGGAATCATTATTTGAATGTTCTCTCGGCTTGAGAATATTTGAAAGAAATGCAATGATGTAATTTCTTTAGGATTGCATCATAAAATATTATGATCTCGGGAATATATTACACTTGAGTATTAGATAGGATTAATTATCTTCTCGAATTCGTAAGTCGTATTTTTTACTGAGTAAAACTTTCAAAAGATTTTATAAATAAAAAATCAAGCACAGGATGATTTTAGTTTTTTTTTGGGAAGCGCCCTTTAGGCGCTTCTTATAAAGATTAAATTTTTTAATGAAAAATTAGTTTTTTAAATAATTTTATATAATTTCATCCTAGGATAAATAATACTTAGAAGAAAACTTAAGGATTGCAGAAGTTAAATCCAGAATAAAGAACCTTTGGTTTATAATAAAAATATACTCTTTGTGAGTATTCAGAATTAATTTTTTGGTTTTGAAGAGAAATCCTCCAAAACCAAAGCTCGTCATCGTCACTATAAGACATCTGGTGCTGGCATTATTACTTTCTCCATATACGTAGTATGAGAAAGTATTGTTTTCATGAAAAAAATCGAACTCGAGATTTCAACGGAAATACGCGTTTTGAGGTCCCCTGAACACGTTTTGACCATTTTATCGATGATGTCTCATGCTATATATAAACAGTAGTTAGTCTGAATAGAAAATGTATAATAAATACGAAGAAATAATTGCTTTATTACTTTCTCCATATACGAAGTATAGAGAAAGTATTGTTTTCATGAAAAAAATCGAATTCGAGATTTCAACGGAAATACATGTTTTAAGGTTTCCTGAAGACGTTCTGACTAGTTTCGCGATGATGTTTGTGTGTCTGTCTGTCTGTATGTGATAGATTTTTGTGGGCGCTCTAACTCAAAAGCTATTAATCAGATCAACGCAAAATTTTATATTTAACATTTTCAAAAAGTAAAAAGATCTGATTAGTTCTTGGTAAAATTCGGTTGACCGGAAGTGGGTGTTTACTTTTGTCACTTATCCGTTATTTTGAAATATTTGCTTTAATATTTGATAAATGCCAAAATATACTGGAATAAAAGTTGTAGAAAATTTAATTTTCTACAACCTTTGTTTGAAATATCTTTCCATATAATGCATTGTTTAAGAGATACCTTATATTTAGCTGCCACCACCACGCCATCTACCGACGACTGTTGTTAACAATTAACGCTAAGTTACGTCTTAGTAACGCTCCTTTTTCTTTTCTTAATTGTCAACCGGAAGTAAATATTGACAACGATCCCAGAGCTAACAACATGTAATTTGCCATATAAATATGGAGAAAGTTATGTGTTGCCCACATCAGTTTATTTTTAAAAGTAATTTTGGGACGAAAATCGTTTATTAATTTAATTACGCGTTCAACTTATTCTAAAAGGTTATGAAGTTGCATTCCAGTAGGTGCTTCACCTCGCGTGTAAATTTTCCCTAAAATACGAATCCGAATCTAGAAGAAGAGAGATGTGGGAATATTCAGGAATTATAAATAATTTGAATTATATTTTTCTTATTATGAACCAATTCCTTCTACATGAACTTCCAACTTCTATTTAATAAACGAATTTATTTGTCGCAATTCTTTCTTCATGCTCTATACACCATTCTTCTCTAGCAATTTTATGAGTATAAAAAGTATTCCGTTTATTGTCTTCTTTTTAGATACTCTTTTTGGGTGTTGCAAAATTTATTCTTGTGAACGCTATAAATTTTTCGAAATTGTGTGACAGTTTTTTGTGGGTGCTCTAACTCAAAAACTATTAATCAAGTCGACACGAAATTTTGTATTTAACATTTTTATGACTGTAAAAAAGTGGATTAGTTTTTGGTAGAGATCAGTCAACCGAAAGAGCGTGTTTACTCTTGTCACTTATCCGTTTTTTTTTATATTTGCTTTAACATTTGATTAATGTAAACAAATACTGAGATAAATGTTGTAGGAAATTTAATTTTCTACAACCTTTGTTTGAAATATTTTACCATATAATGCATTGTTTAAGAGATATTATAAAAACTAATTTTTTAGCTACCTCCACCTGCCGGCTACTATTGTTAGCAAGTGACGCTTAGTTACGTCTTAGTAACGCTCCTTTATATTTTATCAATTGTTGGAGATTCCTGACTATATCAAATATTATAAGGTTACGGAATGAGTCTATTTCTGTTATTTGTAGCCTTGAAAAATTTTCCGCACTTCCTTAAAATATTCATTATCATTTAACCTTCGAAATACCAAGGTCCAAAACTACCATTAAGTACCAAGGGGGGACCATTTTGGTCCATACTTCACTTGTATGTTTTCACTACATATTTTGGACATTAATGAAATAAAACACTTACTATCTATTTATTACTCATAAAACATTAATTTTATTTCAAAATTTCTCAGGCAGACCTCCTGTAGATCACTAAAGGCATATTCCGGGACTTTGCTGCTCGGCAATCCCAATTGGCAATGCCAAAGCAATGTGGACATATATTAATCACAGTTTACCGAAAGGTACTTGTCGGTAAATATTAAAAGAATGGAGGTTGCCTACCCAAGGAAGAGAGTGTTTTCTTGGGAAAATTTAAGCCTGACTCTCGATTCTATCATCATTTTTTAAAACTTAATTTTCTAAAAGACTTAGCTCTTATATAAATTTACAGCCACACACATGTACTTAGTGGTGACGGAAGTACAATTAAAGACCATGACCGTATGAGAGAAGGGGTTTACTATTACATAAATATCTAAAGTACTCCCTTCAACGTATGAACGTACCCCAGAGGTACGCGTCTGAGAAATCCTGATCTGATATTTAAAAAAATTTACTTTAAGTTAGTACACGAAAGATATATGTGTATAGTCAAATCAATATTCTGTGTTATCACTAGATGTTTCGGAAATAAAAAAGCGTAAAAAGATAAAAAAATAAATGTTGCCAGTTTTAAAATATTATTACAAGACCAAGGGGAGACCATTTTGGTCCAACGTTGATCAATCTATAAATATGGGTAAATAAAGAAATGATCTGAGCATAAATATGAGAAAAAGATATTTATTTGTAAAATACAATGCATAAAAGTCAATTAGATAAAAAACCCAGTATCTATGACTTCGATATCCCAAAATATATTCCTAAACCGATGCTTGGGTCAAAATGGTCACCCTCTTGGCATTTCAAGAGTTAACCTACTTGGAATTTTTGAAATACTAGCAGTCCGTTGCAGCTACACTTGCAGTTAATTTGTATTGATTTTACCGCATCATTTTAGTGGTACCCGTGCAAAATTTTGTTAGTCAGTCAAGAAGTCTGCGCGTCAAAAAATTAACTTAGAGAGAAAAATAATGATACATAATCTACCCCTTTGCATTTTTTAATTTTCTGCGATTTTACAGCAATGTATTAGAGCAGCGGTTTCCAACTTGATCACTTCGAGAACCCTTTGAGCTAATCTATTTCTCGTAGCGAACCCCTTGGATTACGCTTTTATCTTCGCGAACCTCTTGAATTGCGACAGTTTTGGCGGCGAACCCCTCAGATTTATTTCGAGAACCCCTAGGGGTACGCAAACCGCCGGTTGGGAAACGCTGTATTAGAGTAATGCCGTCGTCAAAATGTCACACAGTTACTCAATGTTCGTCTTATATCACAGTATATTCAAAGGGGGAAAATGTTCAAATCTACCTTACCTTAATTCCAATGATTATCGTTGCACACTATTGCAGAGAAACTCACACAAAATCACGTTCTTTCAAGTGTCCACAACAACTGCTTTTAACTTCTTACAGGGCCTACTTATGCAATGTTTTCATATATAATTAATTCAACCCTTAATTTCATTTTTTACTCATGAATTGTTATCAATACAAATGTATTGTACTTCATAATATGTTATTTTTCTCTGTTGAAAATAATAATTCATAATAGCCCATATTCTCCTTATCATAAGATTTCAAACTGATGCGTTAGCCTATTTGCGTTAATAAACATTAAATATGTAGGGTAATGATTTCATTTACGAAAAAGGTAATACTCTAGTATTGAAATAAAGATAGGAGATTTTTTTCTTTTAGTCAATCGTTTAAAACGCCCTCAGTCCACACGCAGTTTACTGAATGATAATTATCTGCTATTATTTAAGTTGCAATCTATTACGTTTGACATTGCTACAACAATAATTTCGATGCTTTATAAAAGCGCGAAGCGAATAACTCAATTCTTTCGTCTATTTGAAGGCTTAATGGAGGCTGATTGTATCGGAGGCAACAATGCGGGTCGCCCTAGCAACAGAGCACGAAAAAGCCATAAAATGTCGAAAATAAATGCGTTTTTCTGATAAATTCTTTCGTATAACGTTAAAAAATTGCAAGAATAAGATACTTTATAGTTTTAGTCGTCGAGTCGAGCAATTACGGAGAAAATTGGTCCATATTTACATATTTTGATGAATGAAAGAAAAAAAGCTTGCACCTTGAAAAATCGAAAGTTCCGTGTAAACTTATGACAAAATATATCTTTTTGAGCATAAGATATTTTTGTTCCTTTATATTTATGAAACGAAGCATTCTAACTGGAGTACTATTCTTAAACATTATGTTGGTTAATTATCATTTCTCTTCTCTTCTCTTAGTTGGTTAACTTAGATTAGTTTTTCCTCAGAACATGACAGTCTTTCATGCAAAGTTCTCCCCATCCTTGGCTTTTTCTTCCCAATGGCGTTCGTATTGTTCATGACTCCTATAACATACTATTTTACCCCTCCCATGAAATCACTTCCTCTTACAACTTCTGACGCGACTCACTACTAGAGTAATTAAATCTGACCTGTCCACCACAAAATTCTCTTTTCCTTTCCCCTATACTCTCGACCTGTTCTTTCTTAATATTTCCATTTCATTTCTTGTCATTACCTTCTCTTACTCTCTCGCTCTCTCTCCATTTATCCCTCTTATATTCATTATATTCATTTTCATTGTTTTATATTATTTTGGATTGTTTCATATTATGTGTGTTATTTAAAATAATGTCCTATCTTATAATATAACCTCTATATTCATTGTATATATTTCATGTATATTTTATCTTATTCTGTTTAATTAATGTGTATTTTTTATGTATATTACGTTATAATATTTACATGTATTTTTATGACTGTATACAACGACGCTGTATATACGAACTCTCCTACTGTACATACTCCTTTCTATTTAATGTTGTAATATTATATTACCATATATACACTATCTAGAGTTTACGCAGGTTTTTCACACACCCCTTCTCATTACTGTTTATGTAATGTGTATTGTAATATCTTATTTTATTTTTTCTTATATTTATTATATTGACGAAGGGTTAAATGTAAGAATGGACCTTGTTGTCTAAGTTTCTCCCGAATAAAGACGATTATCTATCAATCTTATATTTTCTATCGATCATTTTCACCGTTTATCATAACCTCCCTCATGCCATGCTCTCTCTTGCACGATGTTCATCCCATTTTTGATCTCTATCCGAAACTCTAATGTCTCATTTACCTTCCAGCTCCCTGTAAAACATATCCCAGAGGACTTCACTCTCCCCCGTCACCTCAGCCTCTCTTACCAGCTTTCTCTCCACGCGAACCGCTTTTGCCTACCTCAACCGCCCCCTCCCTTTGCCGCCATCTACCTCTCATTTGATCTTCTTTCTTTGAAACGCCCACGTGCCTCACATTCCTCTCTCCCCTTCGCATACTGAGATTATCCTCCCCTTTCTCTCTTTCTCTCGCCGCTTTCCTCCTCTTCCTTAAATTTATCCTCGCTCCTATTTCGCAACTTTCTCGTCTTCCTCACCATACATTTCGAATATCTCGACAACTCGTCCAATTTACCTTGTCGTTGATATTCTCTACACGCGAAGCGTTTTGTGACCTATGCGGCTAAGCATGCAGCGTCGACTCGCAAAGATATATATTCTTCAAGCCTCAATTGTGCTGTCAACTGTCCAAATAAATTTAACTTGTGAGTTCTTTGTGTCAAATCCCACGAGTTGTCTACAGTCCTGTGATGTTTGGATGAAGGTGGCGATAATGGCATTTTCGTGAGGGAAAGAAGTTATTTAACCTTCGTGGCAGTTCCCTTGTAATTTAACTTGGTCCGGTAATAGTAGGTTAGTTTAATTAGTTATTTAATTAGTTCTACGGGTTCATATAAATCTGCAGTTACTTAATTAATAATGATCTCTGAGATAGCATGTAAAATTATATACGGGTCCCTTTCATTTGATCAATTATTGAAGCCACAAATTTATGATGCACATTTAACTGAATAAATAACCATCAAAAGACGTTATTTTTTGAAAGATTAGAAGCACGTATACATGAAAATACATTTAAAGCTATCGTTTATTTAATATTACTTGCTGCACGTATAAATGAGAAGGAATTCATAGCCAACTTTTACATAAATATAGTTCCTTGCTCTGAAAAAATCTCTCTTTTCTCCTGTTGAATTTACCATTCTACTTCGCCAATTATCTGATTATGTCTCATCTACTAATTACTCTAAAATTCACGATCATGTTTACTTCTAATTCAGTTACCCATTTATATCAATGATGGCTGATTACACATATTATCCCTTCACATATTCTACTAAGCCAGAAGGACGACGAAATTTGGATTCTCAGAGGACTTTTCACTCTCTCTCCCTCTCTCTTTCGTTAAATTCAACCAAATACGTAATTACCCATAGCTGTTAATCCACTTAAAATTTCTTCATTTTTCCTGACTTTCTCTTTTCCCTCCCTCCCATTCATTAATGCCTCAGTAATCATATCTTTCTCTCATCGACCTAAAATAAATATTATAATAATGACAAAATTATAACAAGTATCTGCTTCTTCCTTTAGCCAGTAGTGACCCACCATATCGCGTAGTGCTCATAATCATACTTGCGCCTAGTTTAGCAGCAAATGAATTATTATAAAGATCGGAAAATTTTCAAGCATGTAAATATTTTGAGAAAATATAAAATGTCCTATTCTATCATTAGAACTAAATTTTAATTCATGTATTTTTTTAAACTAAAAATGACATTAAGTTAATCAAATGAGTAATTTTGCCACTTAATTTTACTATATAAATTTTTTAAAATGTTGGTTGAAGGCTGGATAGACATATAATAGCTGTCCTTTTTGTTTAGCTTTACAAATAACTACTTAAAACTGACGTTTGTACTTATAGCACAGCAAACCTTTAAAGACATATCTTGGCTAAATCAATTTATAACCATTTTATGAAATGCGTTTACCAAAAGATATAGTCTTTTTTAGCTATGTACCAAAACAGCTTCTGCTATGTATTCTAGCAAAAGGAACGTCGTATTCGCTAGTAACCCTTATTTTATGGAGCTTACGCTCAGTGTTACAAATGCTTGGATTTTGTTTGACCTATATTTTTCTGAATGTCATTCAAGATCCGCGATCGTTCAGGGTACATAGGGTGCATTTTTAGATCGAATCCCGAAGGAGGATGTCTTTATCAACGCCTGGCATTTCTTATTCTATATTTTGCATAGAAAGAGCCGAAGTTCACAGAGGTCTGAGGAATCAAATCCGAAAATTCGCTTGTGGTATAGCAGGTACTCCTGAAATTCTCAATTTTTTACAATAATGGGATACAAACACACACGTATAAGTATAGTTCCAAATCTAATGTAATGTTCGATGTTTCAAAATTTTATTTGTGACTGAATATGGAATGTTAATTTTTAATCTGAATTTTTTTCTCGAGATACACCACGTTTACTTGAACCTTGAAATTTATTATTGGACGTCAAAAAATGAAAAAATATTTTTTACAAATACTTATTATATCTTAGCAAACTTATAAAAACATTATAAACATTTGTGTCCAAAAATAGATTCATAATCATACTATGTTGTGTTTGTCGTTTTTATTTTTAAGTCCCTGGGTAGGAGAAGCCGTAAAGACTTATAATTCACATTAACCCAAACTTTTTTCATTTTCATCTATGCCGTAAAAAAGTTTTAACTGTCAGATCAATCGACAATTGCCGTGAAAATTTTGTTTCCAAAATTAATTTAAATATATATTTAATAAAAGTGATTCTCCCGCCCCAAGAAAAACGCCATTCCGCGAGCATTATCAATTATGCGAAGGAAAAATATCGAAAAACCTTTAAAAGTTAGTATTTCAATATTCCACTAGTTTATTTATCCCCAGTCCCTTGATTTTCTCGAAGCCATAAACTGGGAAATGAGAAAAAAGTGCGGAATAAGCTATTTTTATGGCCGAGGAGAATTTAATCGGGACTGCCGCTGGATAATTCGCCGTCCGCTGCGGTTTACCTTGCGACAAATTCGGTGCCCCGGCCATGTGCCCTTTAAAGGCAGCCGTTCAAATTTAGAACTGAATTAGTTATGCTACTTTGGGATGACAAAAGAGGAGGGTTGCAGTATTACGGGGCACATTGACTCCAACTTAGGCGCACATAAAATACTGAAAATGAAACTGAGTTTTATACTTCTGTGTATCATAAAATACAATTTGTGTTTGAAATATTTTCTCTATTCGGTTTAATTAATTATATTTACCCCCACGGTGGTCGATATAATAGTTGACAGGATTTTATTTATAGTGTCATATTAAAAGTTATGTCGTAGTAAATTCCAGGTTCCTGTGAAATCCTAGGCATCTTCTCTGATTTAATTTCTTAGAATATTAGAAATATTAAATTTTTCAATGCTTTAATAAATCGGTATTTTAATGTTACGATATGAAATAAACTGTTTTTATCAATATGACAAAAATATCATCAATCTCACTTTCGTAATGACAAAATTAGCAAAATAGGAGTTATACAGTACAATTAACAAATATGTATTTCAATATTGAACTAAAGCATTATCTTCGGTATTAACAAAGCACAGCGCAGTATATAATTATATAAAATGATTGATTGATCATATGGCATCCACGTTTACACCCATTATAACAATTAAGGAAAATAACTACCTGATAAGTAATATTTTAAATTGTCTACCAAATTGATTTTGTAGAAATGATTTTAATTCAGTGAACAAGGTCGTGCCTTACATTCGAAAGGGGTTTATCAACTGAATAAAATCAAATTAGTAAAATTTGTAAACGAATCAATGTTGCGGTTCTTATAACGGAAAGAAGAGTAAGGGTATGGGCAATTACGTAAGATCTTTGATGTATATGGCTAGTACGGATATCCATAAACTCCCCGCCTACGCTACGTTTTTGGTGCTCTGCTTTTACATAATTATCCACTCCGATAAATCAACTCTCCTTCACTTTTAGGGCACAATCCGGATAAGAATTGTCAGTTTGTTTCATCTCCGGATTATTGATAAATGTGTAAAAAATAATTTCCTTCAATAACGATGAATCGCTGACTGCTTTTGTAAAATACGTCACATCTTCTCTGTGAATTCGTTTCAAAACGTTTGCTATATCATGTTATACAAAATTAATACTTTAGTTGACCGGCTCGAGGCTCGCACGTTTTCCTCAAAATATATCGAACAGAACATTCGGGTGCAAGAATTATGCCAGGACCGACCAGACAGGTTTTTCTGTAAGCTATTATCGCGTCTTTTCACAACAAAGTTGCTCATTTTACAGGAAAAAATTGTGAAATGGGGATAATTCGTATCAGTCAGACAAAATTCACTTTTCATACCTTTACGTGATTTAATAATTACTTCGCCTAATATTTTATTTTAGCTGTCAAATGCAGAAATGTGTCAGTATGAATAATGAAAAAATGTTTCGTCTCCATGCCAAAGCTTTTGTGTTTTAGTGGAACCTTATGGCAAGTATATATATCAAATTGTAGAGAAGCGCTTTCAACCTTTTCTAATCTCCAAATATAAAGAGAAAAAAGATGCATTTAATAAAGTTTTAATACGAACTTTGAAATCGGACTTGTAGAGTTTTCGATCCAATAACACATTTCTTTTCCTAAAATTTTCTTCTCGAAATTTCTTCACTCCATAATTGTCGTTGAGTTTACCATTTACAAGGAAATGAAAAATAGAGTAAGATAACTACGAAAGAATAATAGTTTTCTACTTTTCACATCTCAAAATAATTGTGCGAGTATTATATCAAGGCCGGGATTATGTGAGTACATGCATACACATATACATACAAAATTCTCATGAACGGGAACTACAGACCATGGGGGTCAAGGGCCATCCTTTCTTAAAGATTTTAAGTAGGTCCGGGGTTCTGATATAGCTTTTCGCAATGCTCAGACATTATTCTCAGTCATTAATATATATATTTCTTTGATATGATTATGTAATTCGTAAAGAATGCCTCTCCTTTGCATGTTTGCACGCATGATGTGTGAGTTTTCTCTCTTGCATTTACTGAAGTGCTTATTCTGGAATTTCTTTTCAGCCGAAAGACGAACTCTATATTTCTCACGTGAATTCAGATATTAAGTTCACAACATAGACTACGTTTCTAGTATTGAGTTTGTTCTGAATATAATATACGAATTTACAAGAAATTTGCTAAGCCTATAATGCGACCACTTTTTCAGTTGGAACTGCCTCACACACAGGTACACTCACACGCACACAGAAAGAAGCAGGGAACTCCGGTGCCGGAATTAGCTTGCTCTTAACAACAGACGCCATGGGGTAACAGCTTTACTTCTCTTCCGAAGGACGGAACGCTTTTAATTGAGTGTACTCCCCAAAAAAACAAGTTAGGATGGGATAGGCTTACAGAAAACCGACCTCCGTTGGATTTGATCTCAAGACCATTGCGTGGAAGGTAAATAATCCAGCACTACTCCCTCAGTGTATACGTTAATACTATAATTTAGGAGGCAAAGAGTTTTATCAACAATCCTCGAAATGTTATCCGATGTTGCCCCGACATGTTCCAGTATTCCCAAACCATCAACTTAATCATCAATTCTTTTTAGAAAATCTCTAACTTAGCAGCGCATCCATCGCCCGAAGTCTCGAATATTCGATTCCGCCCCTCGCATTCGTCTTTTATTTCGCCTATTCCATCATATCCTATTTCCCATGAAATCCACACAAGCTTTGCGCCATTGCCTTTGTTTTTCTTTTACTAATATTGACTTTTATTTCACGGTAAGCTTCTCCGTCACCTCTTCACCTTATACCTTTATTAAGTTCGACTTCAACTTTTTATTCCTCAATCATTCTTTTTCGCTCTCTCTCTCTCTCTCTCTCTCTTCTTTTTGCTCTTCTGTCGTTCTGTCTCTTTCACTCATCCTTCTTTAGCTCACCTCATCTCTCTATTTCTTTGTTTTCTCCCCATCTTTCCTTAATATCATTTCCCCTATCTTCACCTGCCTCACCACGCCCTTGCTTTTTTCTTATGATGGTCTGTTTGGTTTGAGGAATTTTTTTCTTATGTAGGGCAAGATGGGGTGAGTAAACTGTATGTAGAGGTGTGCGAGAAGAATAGGGAAGGGAAGGTCGCGAGCTGGAGGAGGCATGTGTGTGCGTGTCTTCAGCAGTTCCAGAAGGCTGGATCGTTATCCAGTTGCCTTTCTCTCTCTCTATCCCCACTCTCTCTCTCTCCCTCTGGCCCCAACCACTTTGCCAACATAAGTCTGAGGACCCTTTTAAAGTCTCTTTGTGCGGGGAATAGAATAAGGGATGTTGGATAAAGAGAGAAGAGCATTAAAAGAACAACAACAAGCGCTTCCTTTGTCGAACGAGCTGAGGCGGCAAACTTTCTTTCGCTCTATCTGTAAACAAAACGTTTTCTCTGAACTAACAAGCATAAAGAAAAGAGGCGTCTTTACAAGGAGTTTTTCTCTCCACAATGTTTACTTAGAAAAAAATATTATTAAAAAATTTAGCCGCCAATGTATTTCTCTTATATTTAATTGGTAAGAGCAAGTACAGCAATTATATCACATTTAACATTTTGATTGACAAAATAAAAAATTAAATTTTAATCGCAAACATTTTTAGTATGGCGACAGCATACTTCAAAAGTCACGAAAAGGTGTTATAATCTATTACATATCAATTTGATTATCCAAAAAGCCTCAGTTTTTACCGAACGGCTAAAAATAAAAAAGCGTAGTTATTCATTTTTATGGAAGGAGATCTCATCTATGTGTAAAAATCCTTGTAGTATTAATTTTAATATCTATAAAATTATATCAAAAACCATTCGGGAAATTTATTCGTCCAATCAGCTCGACATATCACCATCACATCATCCATACCCTTCCTTGCATTAAAATTACCCTATATCTTTGTCATGCACTAATTCCGAATAATTTGGATTTAATGTATCAACATTTTTCAGTAGATAGTTTAACGGTTCGCATTTATAAATACATACAATTTTTATTTGTAAAACTACGAAATTTCAATAATTTTTTATATGGAGCATTTTCGTGGTAATCACCGTGCCTCTGCAGTTCAATCGGACAGGTGTAGAGATTTTCATTGCCCTAATCCCTAAAGTCTATTTTCATCTCTCCATTCGATTGGAGTGAGATGCATCGTTACCTGCAGAGGATTAGGTCCTAGCAAGGAGGTTAATGGGGGCTCATCCTGTTCGAACGAGTGGCAGTTCTTTTAACTCTCCCCCTTTCCGTAACGACCTTTCCTGAGCTGCTTTTGCTGCAGTCTTCCTGGTGGTAGTGCCATTACGCGGACAAAAGCACTAGAACTTCATCAATCCTTCTCTCTCGCTGGGTACTTGTATGGTACATTCGCGTCACGTGCCGTTCTGTTTCTCAGTTCAACTCTCATATTTATTTTCCTCAATTCTCAGTCTCTCTGGTATAGGTTCTACGTTCTAATCCGAGTTATCTCTCTATTTATTTGAAATAATTTTCCGGTAGGCGCTACAAGGAACAAGGAGTTAAATGGTAGAATATCGACTTACCTTTTGCCTAATTACTCGGCGTGATTTCTTGCTGGTTTTAAATAGGTAATAGCCACTAAAAAACAAAGTGAAAGCAGAGGACAGGCTTACGTTAGCTCGGAATCTTTATACTCTCATTTAAGTTCAAGAACAAGCAATTTAACAAAAGTTACTTGCCTCGGGTATCTCCAAAAAATCATATGCGCATTTTGGCTACAAGGCAGCCGTCTTCAATGGTAATTCACCGAAAATTGATGCTAAAAGTACACGTGTGCTAGCATTTACGTTGTTATTATAAGGGGGAGGGGGGCTTTTGGGTGGGATGAACATTGAAAATGCACTTGGGGAAGTAATAAAATTTAAGATTTTTGTTACGGATATGATTGAGAAGTTAGTGTGATTTAGAAGAAGAGGAAGAAGACTATCTTCTGAAACTATCTTCCATATGTTTTTATTTTTCTGCAGATTTCTTCATGGGGAGCTACAACA